>JAWNKV010000348.1:4755000-5381186 GCA_035041805.1 Amiota mariae
AGACAGTGGCATAGAACTTAGTACTTAATAAATCAACTATTGACCACATTTTCATAGTCACCTATAATTTAAATCATATGTGGAATCTTATGTGAAGTGCAATAAAGTTTTGTTAAGACCAAAGTAATTTTTTTTTTCTTGATATAATATACAAAATATATGAACAACAACAGAGACATGTTGTGTCTGTCTTTTCATGTGGTTCTGTCTCAGTGAGTGTGTTTATTTTTCTGCACACACACAGACACTACTATGTAAATTTTCGCCCAGCATGCATAGTTGAACTCCCATGTGTCGGTCAAAATAGGTCACTGCCACCATTAGTTGCACTTACATATAAGGTACACCAACTTATATACACACTCACTCACTCACACACTGAATCAGTCACTCACTCACTCATGTACCACATTTTGGGCCAAAAGTGTGTGTAACCAACACATGAGAGAGTACAAACTTAAATATACAGAGAAACAGAAATAGGTAAAAGTAAGTAGACACACTTACATTGGAACATATGTGGATGGAGTAGGTCGAGGTGTTCTTGATGGTGACAATGTTGTTGTTGTTGTTATTGTTGTTGTTGTTGGTCAAAATGCAGTTGTGTGGCAAGTGTGGCACAACTGTTAATGTATGACACTTTTATGGGTAAATCAAATAATTTTGACAATTTTAGTACCAAATTTTCTTATTAAACACATGAGAAACCATTTCTCTAAAGCAAAGAAACATTTAAGGGTACAAAATATTGAATATTTGTCTGAATTTATCTAAAATTATATTTATCCATATTAAAATATTCCTGTTAATCCTTTTTATCAATTTAAAGTTGCTTCCCTAAAAAAGAGGATATTTTAAATCCTTCAACTAAACAAGAAAACGGGAAAAATTAAAACAAAAAAATATAAAATATAATAAGAAAACAAAATGAAATGAGAGGTTTAACTCGAGTCGACCGCGGTTTTAAAATGAAAAGAATGAAAGGGAATGAAAAGCAACAGGAGTGTTGTTTCAATGAATGATTGAATGAAGTTAAATTATTTGTAGAAAGGGTTACCGAACCAAACTGAACAGTTTTGTTGAAATGAAAGGCAAAAGGTAGCACAAACCGCAACAATTTCTAAACAAAACACAACTTAATTTCAATACGAAATACAATAAATTGTATGTTTGTATACGTAGCACTTCACTCTTTTCCTTTTCATTTATTTCGTTTCTATTGCTGCTGCTTTCTTTAAAAGTTTCAAATCAACTCCATGTGCAATTTTACTTTTATTTTTTCAAAATATTCGCGCCCTACATGGCGTATACTTGACCACAGTCTGGGTCTGTGTTGGCAGCAGCTGTGGGGCATAAAAAATGTGGCAGCACAAGGACAAGAAACTGTAGGAGGTACAAACATCAATTGTAGAAGGAGTCACAGGATCATTTTGTATAAGCGCATGTTAACAAGATGTTGCCCGTTAGCTCTGACTTTAGTAGACACATTGTGCATCATGCTAACAACAATAATAGCCATGGGGAACGAAAAACAAAAACAAAAAAAAAAAAACAAAAAAAGAAGGAAAGAAGTAGGAAAAGAGTAAAAATAAATTTTCATTTTTGGTTTTAACTTAGTACTTTAAATAAGAATTTATCACACTTTAAAATTCAATTTTATCTACTCCTTTTTACTTAAATATGCCCGAGCACGCATATGCGAGTAATCCTTTCATGCACCAATCAAAGATATTGTCGACTTAAAAGACAAAAGGATGTTACCCCCATAGACACTCATACATACATCTACTATCTATGTACCTTTTCACTTATTATTCTACTATCAACTATACTGTACACTCTCTCTCTCTCTATCTCTATCTCTCTCTGCCCTTGTATTAAAAATGCCATTCGTTCATTCACGCATAAAGCCGCAGTATCATTATATATAATAATATTGTAGGACAACGCAATTGAAAAAGACCTAAGGAGGAAAAACAAAAAAAAAAAAAACCAAAGAAAACATGGAAAAAGAAAGGTCCTTAATATATCGTACGAATACTCGCAAATAATCGAATTTTGGTACTTATTGCCGCCACACTTCCGGTTAACAAGTTGTTGCTGAGCTGAGCATCCGCATCCGGCTTAAGGAGAAGTCGAATCTTTTCTTTTCTTTTCTTTTCTTTTCTTTGCTTTGCTCCTGCTGTTTTTGCCTTCGTGGCTTAAACATATAAATGAATACATGTGCGCGCATGTGTGTGTGTGTGTGTGTGTGCATGTGTGTGTGTGTGTGAATCTGCGTCACTGAAATTCAATAAAGACGATTTCCTATACTATATACACACACACACACACACACACACACACACACACACACACTTATGAAGTTAAGCATGTGGTCCTCTCCCATTTACAATCAAGCGACATGATTCGCCTTCAATAACTTCTGGTTCATTTTCTTTGCTGTCGCAGCAGGAACAGAAGACTAAGAAGACTACTACTACAACTACAACAACATGGAGAAAAGATAACAATAACAACAAGAATATAACAACCTGCAAGCTTTTCCTTGGTGTCTACATTTCCTTTTGCCATTCGAACTACTCTGAGTTGGTTTGTTCCACGTTGTCTGCTATTTGTCGTGTGTGGCATATATACGAGTACACACTATGTCTCTCTTTCTCTGTCTTTCATTATGTGTCCCTTCAGAGAAACTGAAAAAAATATACTTACTTACTTACATACGAGTATGTATATATATTTTCATTTCTATTAAATTGATTTCCGCTTATGGCACTTTACTTTTGCTTACATGTTGCGCCGCATGCTTGAATATTTATGTCACTGAGAGAAGGCAATCTCTTCTCAACTATCTCATGTGTGCGTGTATATTACAGTTAACTTATACAAGTCATCGATATTTAATGGTGTCCTTATAGTCCTTATATGTTCGTAGTCCATGTTGTTATTATTGATATGATATTGAGATTATGTTAATGACTTCATTAAATCACACAGCGGTGGCACAACTCATCTTCATCATACATACAAGAAGTACATGCCTTTGTACCCTTTGAATGTTGGATTGATACTTCTCTTACTTGCTTTTCATTGACTTATAACTGATTTTATTAATTATGAATATGCCACAATACATACCACAACCACACACACACACACACACACACAATACACACTTATGAAGATGAAGCTTTCAAAGATTGTAGTCTTTTACCATTATTCAATTTTCTTTCTTATCAATTAATTAAGAAAAACGAAAACTGAAACCAAAGTAACAACCTTCATTATATTGTAATATTATTGCTGTCAATCATTCTGTCATATTTTAAACAAATTATTAAATTGAAATGCAAACAAATGTTACAATATATTATATAGTATTTTTACAGATAAAGCAACAGCAGGATATAATGTTTCACTTCAATCACATTTTATCAATATGCATCAATCCACTCTTCAGTCCAATCTTCTGTCAATGCTTTATAGTAATGAAATTAAACATTTTCTATATTGATACAGACATACTAAGCACAATACATAAGGATCACCATTTGATAATCTATGAAGATGAAATTCTTTCAGCTTCTTAGAGGGAATCAAAGTCTCATCACAATCTCAGTTTAACAAAAATGATTACTGAGATTTTTATTAATCAAGACGCTTGCTCATTAGACTTCATGGAAATGCAAAGATTAAAAGCAATTAACAAAACTTCAAATATGTTTGTTATTCTCCAAATGATGTTGATTTATTAGAAATTCTTTTGATTTTAAGCGAAGCAAAAATGTTTATACGGAAGTCAATGTTGCTTGCCTTTGAAATGCACTTTGATAAATAATTTGGTTTTTACATTTACTCCCTTTTACTAATTACATACAAACGTTTATTCTTTGTCTGAGTATGTGAATATATTTTTGTGTGTTGTGGTTGCTCACTCAAGGTGATAATTGTTCATAATTAGGCAAAATGCAAACGTAATGAAAACTCAAGCGGAAACGGAAATGTAGTCAGCGCGCAACACACAAGTAAACGTCAGTCATTGCCATAAAAGGAATGTTAAATGATTGCACATGCTTCTTCTTCTTATTATTATTATTATTATTATTATTATTATTATTATTATTATTATGATTGTTACTCTTGCTGTTGTTTTTCTTATTGTGCTTAGTTGTTTTTGTTTTGTTTTTGTAATAGTAATTACTCAAAAGTTTTTGCAAAAGAATGAACGAACGAGCGAACGAATTGAAATGAAATGAAATGAAATGAATGCATGCTAAAGCATTTAATTTGAAAACTCGGATATCCTTTTTCACTTAAACTTAATACATTCAAAGGGCATAACATAAAGGAAAAGAGAACGGAAAGTCAAAAATCCACATGAATATGAATTTGTTAATTGCATTGCAAAAATTAATTTCAATTATGGAAGAAAACAAAGGCCCATTAACGCACACTAGCGACTGGCCTTCACTTCACTTCATTTCATTTCACATGCTCACGCACACATGCATACATGGTGTATGAGTAATACGCTGTTAATACGAAAATGGCATTTGGCATTAACCCATAAACAAACGTTAAATTATTAACAGGAAAATGTTGAATTTACTATACACGTGCAACATTCGACGAACACAACAAAAGCCCTGTCAAGTGCAGCGACCTCAGCTGGAGAGCCAACGCAGAACCAGGAAGCACCACTAAGCAACCAACCAACCAACCAACCAACCAACCAACCAACCAACCGACCGACCAACCAACGAATGTTAAACGGAAATCCATAACAAAACCAAAACTTAAAGCAAGCAAGCAAGCATTTGTTATCCAAAGTATCTGTATGTGTCTGTGAATGTATTGTATTTTGTATCATTGTGTATTGGTGTGGTTAGCACAATGCATGCAATATTTGTAGTTTTGCAATTGATTTATTATTAACCACAAATGCAACACACTAGCCGCCGCCTATGCTTTATACGAATAAGTACCACAAAACCCAATTCGATTTTGAAATATCGCACAATTTATGCTTAAATCAAATGGAATCATTTGCTAAAATCACTCACTCATTCACTTACTCACTAACAAAAGAGATGCACAAATTGATGGCAAAACAAAAATAAGAAAAGTTTATGTTCAAATCACTTCTTCATAAAAATAAAGTGTTGATGTTTCAAACGCAAAACAATTTGCCCCCAAAACTTTTTGTGAGTAAAAAAAAAATAAAAATTTAAAATAAGAAATGCAACAGGAACACAAGAAGAGATATGAAGAACCTGAAAACCATATATCATTGCAGTTTAATATATTATAGTTAGTGCAAGTAGTAAGTACACTATGTGTGTGTGTGTGTGTGTGTTGTTAAAGAACTTTCACACTAAGAAGAAAGACACCTACGACGAAATACTAAAAGATGCTTGAAACATAAATTTTAGTTTGAAAACTAATAAATTATTTTTTGTGTGTCTCCAAAAGAAAAAAAAAATTATAAACTTAAAGAACAAAAAAAAATAAAAAAAAAAAAAAAAACTAAAAAGCTAAGCAAAAAGTTGCCTTTGCCTTGACTACAGAAAAGAAAAAATGAAAAAATCATAAAGAAGTTTGTTAAAGACTTTGGCCAATACTTTACCAGACCGTCATTCGCAACACTTTTTTTATAGTTTTTCAACTTAGATAGATTGTTCTATCTACACCTGTGAGTAAGTGCAACTAACTAATGAAGTGTTATGCAACTCATAAAACTCTTAAATACTTTTCGGTATCAACATGACGTATGCGTAATCTTAATTGTTTTCACTTTTAAAAGTCATGAACCTTTCAAACTTTAAGATTTTCAACAAAAATTGGAAAGAATGTTAGTTGATTTAGTTGAAAATCAATCAAAATAATAAGAAAAAATGTAAACAAAAAAACACTTTGTATTGCATATTTTTTAATGTACAAATTTGCAATCTTTATATCAAATTATTGTGAAACATATTAAAATCTACACCACAAATTTGCTATTCCATTCGCATGGAGTTTATTAAGACAGATTTCAATTTACTACTTTGAAATCAATAAATGTTCTATCAATTATTCATTTAATCATTCATCGACTAACTCAATCAATCGCTCGCTCACTAAATCAATCATTTAGTCAAGCATTCATTTCTATATTCTGGATGCTTTCAACTTAAATAAATCCATTGTACAAACGTGTTTCTGTATTAAAAAATGCACTTCATTAAATAAACATCAGAATAACTGAATAAAATACTAAATTTCATCGCTGTACACAATGAATACAACAGATACACAAGCACACATCGCACACCTATATAAACAGGATTTGAATCTGATAAACATACATAGACCACTTAATACATATTACATGTACCTATCTATATGAATGTGTACGTGTGACGAGGGCGAGTGAGCTGGTACTATATGCTATACTGGTCATATAAACTTAACTCAGTTGAAATCTATTCGTTTTTGTGTATAACTAACCATAAAAATCGCAAAAAAGTTTTTCAATTTAACTGCGATTACATTGCGCTGCCACAAATTTTTGGTTAAATTTACTGACTGAATATGTTAGTGAATCGGATGGTCAGAGATGTTTGGTAACTGACAGAATCGAAAACGTACTAGAAATGAAAACTACTACTACACAACACAAAAAGAAAAAAAAATATCTATAAAGAAAAAAGTAACAAACCAACGAATGAACGAATGAACGAATAAACTCAACTCATCTGAATCGTGTTGGTTTTGAGAACTAACTGACTGAACAAGTAAGTGAATGAGTAACTGAGTGACTGACTGACTGACTGACTGACTGACTAATTGTGAGTGTGAGTTGGTATGAAAAATTTTCATTTGTTGTTAAAAATTGCGAAAACTTAATATGCGCACATTTCATATGCGAATATTCATATGTATCTCTTTCTGCTCTGCACCCACATCATACCTCATCATTCTATTTTATATTTTATACCAAACATTCATTTTGTGAATAAATATCAGTACTTTGTCATGATGTTTGCGATGCAGTAGAGAAGTCTCCAGAAATTGCATATTCAGGAGTACAGTGGTAATTAATCTCGCCTAATCTATCCGTCCAACTGAGTGTTTGTATTCTTCTTTCAGATGCATCACAACAAAACTTCAATTTATTGACAATCGCTAATAAAACATTTCAATCTGAATTTTTCTGAGAACTGAAAACAACTAAGAAGAAATACTTTCCAAAAGTTTCTGTGAAGAGTCCAAGCTTTTTTAAAACAGTTAAAAACTTAATTAGTAAGTCCACTATATCATAAAAATCCATAAAAATCTTGGCATAATTAAATGTTTCAATTTTCAAGATAGGAAAACCCCAGTAGATGATAATTGTAATTCTTTCTTCATAAGTATTAACAAATCAATTGAATTTATTTTGTTTTTTTTTATTTTAATTTTATAAATTTCTTCTTTATACACTTTTTTTTTTCCTTTTTTTAATTTGGATGAAAGTGTACATTATTTTCGATGAAAATGAACTTCGCTCTCTTAACATACAATGAAAAATGCAGTTGTTGTTGTTGCTACTGACATTTATTGCAAAATCGGCATAGTTTTTGTAGACCACAGCAGCACATCACAATTGCTAACAAAAAACCATTTGTCAGGCATACGAATATATATTTTTTTGGTCAATCAAATGGATTTTATTCAAAACTGAGTTGTAACTGTCCTCTAACTTACTGAAAATGGTTATGTTGTACTCGTAAATATTCCGATTCTACAACTAGTTCCAATTCACGTTTCCTCCTTTTTTTTTCCTGTCGAAATTTTGATTGACATTTTTACATAATAAAAATTGGATTTTTTAAAAATTTTATTGCATAATTTCTTAAAAGCTTTACTAATGCAGTCAATCTTTGTTAGTTCGCTCGTGTTCGTGTTCATGTTTGTTGTATATCTTTTATCAAATATTCGTAGGCTAAAAATACAAACTAAAATTGACAAAGACAACGACAGAAATATTTATATGAAACCGTCAGAAAAGTGTTAAGAACTCGCATATTTTATTTAAATAGTTTTTATTTACAAATAATAAATAAATGAATAAATGTATTTGTCATTGTAACTTTTCTCATTTTCCGTATGAGCTTTCAAAGAGAGAATCTTTATATTCAATTCAATTTTGTAACGGGGAAATTGTAAATGAAATAAAACTATTTAAACTATTCCTTGAATTTATTTCGTAAAAATTACTTTTGAAAATGATTTTATTTCATTCCCTTCACTTATTTAAACACTCAATAAATAGAGATCACTGACTGACTAACTGACTGACTGACTGACGGCTTAAAATAATGACTTTTAATAATTTATTTAACCTAATTTCAATTTAAGTACTCATTTCAGATGCGAATCAATTCCAGAAAAATTTTAACCTCTTATTTCATCATTAAAATAAAATCAACTTGAAGGACAACAAATTAAGCCAAACATATTGAAGGACATCACAATTTATTAATAATGTTCGACAGAAGAAAAAATGCTCTATCGAAATGTTGTTGTTTTTGTTGATTTTGATGTCCTTCGCAGCAACAGAAATAACATCTTTTAGACAACAGAATGCAGAGTCAATATTAACAAAAAACAAAAATAGAAAACAAAACCCAACAAATAAAAGACAAAAAATAATGAAAATAATAGAACAGAATACGACGAACACAAATGATAGTAAGAAAAGGAAAACGAATGGCAACGAAGTTTTAGAGAACTTTGGTGTATTTTATCTTTGGAAGAATATGACTGCAGACGGATATGACTGCGGTCAGACTTACTCTTGACTTAACTTGGTTTGACTTAACTTCTTCCAAATTGTTTTTCTTTATTCTGTTGTTGTTATTATTGTCTATATAATACAATATAATACTACAATACGAGTATATAGATAGTACAATAGATAATCAAGCTGTTCGTTCTCTTTCTATATCACATTGTTGTTGTTGTAGCATACTTTCCAACAAATAAACGGCAATTATTAAGATTAATATGAAAGCACACCAAATGAGGGTGTTTAAGGCAAACTGGTGGGATAAGAGATACAAAAATTAGTAGTAGAAGACAGAAAAAAAATCTAATATAAACCGAAAAACAAAACTAAAGACAACAAGACAAAAATAAAGCAGACAAACAAAAGAAAATAAAGCAAGGACAACAATGGCAATGGCAATAAGAGGCTGTGTTGTCATTGATGATGACTTCGGTGATGATGATGATCATAATAATGACAACGATGATGTGTTTTTAATGAGTTTGAGTTCTTTCACTCTCTCTCTCTCCTCTCTCTCTCTCTCTCTCTCTCTCTCACTTTGTCCCTTTTGGTGTTTTCGGCAAAATTATTAGTATTTCTTCTGCTATTAATGTACATTAATTAAAATTAAATATTTCAATGGAATTCATAGCATAACATAATTTATGAGATGATTTCTTCTTTATGGTATTTGGATTGGGTTGAGTTGAGTTGAGTTGAGTTGATAGCCTCCTAATGAGTATAAAAGATGAATGTTGAATGATTGTGGAAAGAAGAAATGTTTAGTCAAACCACAAAAATATTTACTCAATTCAAATTTTGAAGGGTTATTTTTCCTTATAAAACAGAAATCATACAAGCAAAAAAAAAAAAAAAAAAATGCTTAAATGTTCTACGAATCTAAATGTAATGCAAATGAATGCATTGCTTCGTCAAGAGTGTCGTCGTCGTCATCATCATCATCGTCGTCGTTGTGTTTGTTACACAGAAAGCAAGCAACATGTTCGAATGAAAGTTTTCAAATGCATTTTTTATTACGAACAGCAAAATGAACGAATGCGACACGGTTGAGTGAGTTACTTCGACTTTTAGTTCGCAACTATTAGTTTATTGGGCCCCTTATTATGCCACTGCCACTGCCATAGCCATCCATAGCTATAGCCATAGTCGTCCATAACCTCGTCACCTCGTACCCCATTCGAGACAACTAAAGTCAAAGTTTTTTACCTAATTTGCATTGCAAGCCCAAAGTAAATTGTGGCAAGTTTTTGGCAACACGTTGCATAAAATTTTGGTTAGATAAAAAGTATGGTAAAAAATTCATTTTTGGAATGAGTTCAGAGAGTGTTGACAAGGCCAAGCCACAATTGCAGCAAAGGTTTGCGTAAAAATAATTGAAATTTGCATTCAACACTGCAAAAAAAACTGAAATAACAGAAACGAAAAATAAGTAAAAAAAAAAAGGTACAAATGCATTGAAAATAAAAAAAAAAAAAAACAATAAACCATAGAATGGAATGAAAGAATAAAAAAGCAAAAGCAGCAAGTAAAGCATACAAGGCAAAGTAAAATAAGGCAAAATGCAAGCCAAGTTTAACATGAAAACATCAACAACGAGAAGGTTTCACTCACGCATACAAACACACACACACAGACACATACTCTACCATCATATATATATATAAACATACTCATACTCATTCACGTTGTTTGCATAGTTTTGCTGGAAAAAGCCCAATTAAACTCTTCGACGCGGAATTTTGATTGCGGATTGCGAATTCTTTGCGTTCATTGCAGTCATGCGAGTAGTACTACATAAGAGCTCCATCGATAGGCAATGAGGCACCGGGTGGTTATTGTAGGGGCTGGAGAATTGGCAATCTGAAATTCTTACGCTTACTGACTGCACTCAGTTTTCAGTTCAGTTCAGAGATACAATGCAACGTCAGCGCATATTGCAGCGGCTGAGATAATGAAATGCACATTTTTCATTGCTTTTAATAAAAGATTTTTTCTTCTCTTCTTTGCTTTTGTTATTGTTGTTGTTGTTATATTATATGTACATAAATATTTTCATATTTCCCATTAAGAGAGAGAGAAAATTCGAATTCATAAACAAAAATGTTGACATTCAAAATAATTTCACTCACACACGCACACAACACACACACACACACACACACACAGTTAAAGCCTAAAAGTATGCAACAAATGCATGAATTCATTTCCCCACTATACAACTTGATGTCATTTGCACTATTCAGACAACCAAGAAATACTTAAGAATTTCATCCATCCATCCATTGAAAATATGTAGTAGAAAGAAAAACCACAAAATCAAATCGCTTGAAGGAAATAATTTTTTGTTGACCAAGTTAAGGTAAATTGTTTTAAACAAATAAGCGCGACTGAACTTCACAACCACAAGAGAAGAAGTTAAAGAAAAAACAAAGAAAATAACATTGAAAAAAAAAACAATGAAGGTAAAATAAAAATGAGAAGGAGGAAGAGGAGGAGAAAAATGTGTAAAAACCAAAGCGGAAATATAAAAAAGAAAATAACAAGTAACCGTAAATTTTATTGCATGACTTGATTAAATTCGCATGCAATGGCAGCAGCGCGTCTAAAGATGTAGTGTGAGTAGAAAGAAAGTATGAGGGTGGACAGGCAGGACAGTCAAAGCAGGCGCATAGGCGTCGTTGTCGTAATGACTAAGGCAGAAACGCCATAAGCCGACGACGACGATGATGATGACGCCGCCAAAGCTCTTGTGGACTGAACGCAACTTAAACTACTCCACTCCCACACACTCTTACACAAAATGGCAGTGTAAACATATACAAACACTCAAACACTCAAACACACATACACACATACACAAATAAAAATGATGCCGACTTCAACGCAACTTCGTATTTTCTTTGCCTTGCCTTTTTTTCTTCATCATTTTACATCTAAATATTTTTTTTTTTCTTTATTCCCATATTGCGTCGTCCTACAGACGCTTGCTTTCGTGGCCATTTATTTCTTTTTTCTATTTGTTTTTTGTTTTTTTTTTTTTCTTATTCATTTTTGTTTCTCTTGTTCGTTTCCACTTTTGCCTTTTCATACATAAAATGCTTTGCGCCTGAGCTGCTTTTAACGTGACTTAATGAAGTTTCGACTGCTTTCAAAATTTGCCACAAGCCAACTTAATATTATGATGGATTTTTGGTCCCTTCGTTGGTTGGTTATTCGTTTCTTTGACCATCCACAACAACAACAACAACAACAAGAGCGACAGCAACAAGAAAGGCAAGCACGAAAAGACTTTGAAGTAACACGACAAAAGTACACCGAAGAAAAAAAGAAGAAAACACACAGAAAACTTTAAACTTATACATATAAAATTATTTTGTTCGTGTTAAAGTTCTAAGTTTTGTCTTTCAATACACTTCTCCCAATTGTTTGATTAGGTATTATCACTTTTATCTTATATTTGTAATGCAAAGAATCATCTATCGAAAGCTTCAGAAAGCATGATCAGTATCACAGTCCCAATTTTTCCATACATTCCAATTATTAGATAAAATAAAAGCCAACACACATACACCATGTCATTGAATGCAATTTTTAAAGATTTTCTTTTATTTAAAATTTTAAAATTATTTTATGATTTAGCAATGCATTTCATAATTGAATCCATTGAACTATGATGAGTTCTATAAAAGTCCATGACCACATTAAAAGTGTATAAAGTGCATAGCAGCATTGACCAAGGCCAAGATTAATATTAAAATTTTAATTTTTCCAATATTTTTTTGCCTTTAAATTTTCTATCCTTTCGGATCCTGTTGATTTTTTGTCACATTAAAATTGCGTTGCTTAAGAACTTTCTTAAGCGTTAAGCATGCTTGGACAAACTTAAAACCAACAAAATGAAAGACTTTGTAGTAAAACAACAAAAAAAAAGAAAGAAACTAAAAAGATCTTTAGTTCAAAAATTTAACGAAGCTTAACCCTATTCATGAATGAAAAGAAATAATGAAAGCAAGAGACCAAAAAGAATGAAAAAAAAAAAAGAAATAAAAATTTGAAAAATACTTTTGCGCTGTCATTTGGCCTCAAACTTAAGCTGCAATTGTTTGAAAAATACTTTGTGCCTCTTAAAAGGAAGTGAACTATGAAGATGAAAAGCAAAAAACAAAAAACACAAAAACCACACACAAAATGGCGAATAAAAACACAAGTGACACAGCAGTAGCAGCAGCAGCAGCAATAGCAGTCAGCGAACTTTAAAAAAATTCACTTGGTTTAGCTTTCAATCTGTTTCCTCCCTTTCTCCACCTATTTACATCTTTTGTCTATCTTTCTATATAACATTTAGTCTGTCTGTCTGTCTATCTCTCTCTCTTTTTGGTTCCAATTCATAATGATGAATGAGCTGCGACGATGTCATGCACCTGGCTCTGCGCCTTTGTCTTATTTCAGTTGAAGTTGTTTCTACCACAAAGTTGACTTGGCTGGCTGGCTTCAAGTAAAAGCACCAAGTACTGTGCTTTGCTGTTATAGTATTTGAAGTTGTTAAGACTGCATTTGACAACCAAAGCCGCTGCTGAAACTTCAATTGAAGATCTATGTATACTTGGTCTCGATAGTTGGTTTGGGTTTTCTTGGTTAACTAGAAGTTGAAGTTGTAGACGAAGGCATGTCAACGCGCTTCTGAGTATATTGAAAAATGAGTTTAATTTATGTCAACAAGATTGTAGTCATAAAAATAGTAGAATAAAAGGTTCATTTAATTTGATGAGTCATTTGAGAATTTATTTATCATTTAAGCTCATTATAAGAATAATGATGAAACTATTAACGAACGCTATTTCTTTCTTAAAAGTTACAACATTTAAATAAAAAATCGATGATGATCATTTGAAATTGAAAGTGTAATCTGAGCCAGCACATGTCAAATTTAACCACAAAAGTGGAAATTATGCAGAATCTTAGGTTACAAGCCGCAACAGCAAAGAACAACGGCTTTATTGACTTTAAGGCCTACCGACTACCATGGTGGGCATCACCATCTGAAATGAATGAAGACATAACTTCAATGTGGTACGTGTATCTTTTTCATATGATGCGAGGAGGTGCTATGGAATGCACCATGCCGACGCCGACGCTGCCACACTATCCCAGGCAACGAAGCGTTATGTGAATGTCAAAGACAAGGTTGCCGCGCATGAGGCGTAACCACAATCAGCTAACCACATGCAATCAAATAGTAACAGCAGCAATAAAACACCAACAACACTAATATGTAGATGATGGTGATGATGATGACAGTGACGGTGATGATAAAGATGCTAGGGTACATAAGCAACGGTGAACGCACAATTTTCATCGTGTGAAATTTGATGCATATCGCATTGGATGTGTGGATGTGCGTGCGATGTGGCAAAGCGTTGAAATCGATACGCCAAATGACCAAAAAGCAAATAGGATGATGCAGATAAAATGAAAGTGTTTTTGAATATATGAAAGACATTTATGTTGTTACATAACATCAATAACAACATAGACAATGGTCCCAAAAGTTAATAAACTTTATGCCAAAAAGAAAGACAAGTTTAAAGTAAAACTTTGTCTTTCTTCTTTTCTACCTTTCTTTCAAAAAAATATGCTATAAAATTACAAACCTCAATTGAATGCAAAAGTAAATAACAACAACAAGTAAAAATAGAATCAAATTACATTAAAGTCAATGCCAAGAAAGAAAGAAACAAACTCTAATCAAATGCTATAAAACCCTGAATGCTGCAAGCAATATTTGCATTTCAAAAGCAAAAAAGAAACCAGCAACGTTTGCCGCATGCAAAATATATTTGCATGCCTACGAATTCAGAGCACAAGAGAAACAAAAAAGGATCAAAAGGATTAACTTAACAAATATAAGCAAACTGCAGTGTTAGTGACTGCCAGCTGCAACGTGGCGCCCCAATGGCTTTTACATTTATGCAACAACATCAAAGTTGTCCTTATCGAATAGCAACAACAGCAACAGCAACAACAACAATAATGACAACAAATAGGAAAAGAACAAGAACACGAACAGCCAAAAGGATGCCCAGTTCATTAATGTTCAATGCGTTAATGTTGTTGATCATAGCAACAGCAACATCAACATTGAATATTAGACAAGCGGCAGCTTTAACAGTGCATTCTGTTTCATCACCAACAGCAATAACAACAACAACAGGAACACACCACACTGCCAAAAGCAATTATGATGCGGATGGAACAGTGGCAGCAGGATTAGGAACACAAACAGGTTTTGAACGAAATTATTATCGTACAATGACGCCAACTGCTATAAGTGATGCTGCTGCTGCCGCTGCTGCTGCTGGTGATGCCGACGATGTTGATCTGGTATCAGCAGCATATGCAAATTATGCACGCCTCACCGAGGATGTTGATGATGGTGTTGATGCCAGTGGTTTTGTGCCCACCACACTCACTGCTGCCGGTCAACATTTTGCTACATATGCAGGAGGTAACGCTCAACAACAACAACAAGCCAGCACCAGCTCTCGTATCCATGGCAGAAGTAACCAAATCGATATTGATGACAACAACAATAATAATGCTAACAATGATGACGAGGGTCTGTCTGATGGAGCAGACTACGGTCGTAGCAACCAAAGAGGTAAAATAGATTTTGTTATTAATTCTGCAAATTATGAAAATGCCGGAATCCTCGGTGGCGTTGGTGGCTTCGACAGTGACGCCAGTGATGGTGATGGTAACTATGCAGATGTTGTTGCTACTGCAGCTTTTGACTTTACTCCGAACCATGCCGGTAACGTTGACGAAGTTGATGCTGGTGGCAACGGTGGCAACGGTGGCAGTGGTAACGATGAGGTAAACTACTATGAGAATGCTTACACAAATTATTTTTCAACACCACTAACAACAAATAAGGGATATCCGCGTGCCACATCGACATATTTGCCAAATTTTGATATTGAGCAATTTTCCAATTATCGACAACAGCAACAACTGCCACAACAGCAACAACAACAACAACAACACCAGCTGCAACACCATCAACACTTGCAGCCACAACAACGACAACGTCAACAACAAAAACAACAAGCGACAACACTAGCCGCATTTGATGGTTCACAGATTTATGCAAATATTAAAAAGCATCAACATCAGCAACAGCAGCAACAAAAATTGCTTAGACTTCCATTATCTTCAACAAATATTATTAAACGACAACATTCACATCAACCACTTCATTCATATCATCAACCACACAATCATCATCACCACCACCACCATCCTCAAGCACGTACAATCTTTCGTGAACCTGATCATGCAGCAACATCACAATCATCTCACTTAAATGACGCTCACTCACAACTTCTCTATCAAGAAACACAACATGACAGTCATCAATTGCAACACCTTCAAGACCTTCAAGATCAACTTCAGCAACAACAAGTCAACTTCAATCATCTGCAACAACAATTACAGCAAAGTGATTTCGAAACAACCCACACTCTGCCACCCATCACGACTTCTGTCCACCATAACTCAGCCAGTTCAAAAGCAGTCGCTGGCATACCACTCTCCAAACATGTAGAAATTACAAAACATATACCCCTTACCCATTATCATAAGCAACATGTTCCCTATAAACAACCAGTGACCATCCAAGTACCAAAAGCAGTGATCACCACTGTACCACGTCCATTACCCATTAAAGTGCCTGTATCAAAGACAATTGCTGTGCCTCAGCTACAAGAAGTCAAGATTCCCATTGAAAAAGTGAAACCATTTCCCGTAGAACGTCCAGTACCATTTGTTGTTGAACGTCGTGTTCCCTATCGAGTAGAGAAACCTGTTGCCACACCCATTTATTATCCCTATCCAATCAAAGTGCCTGTTGTACGTACTGTTGTACATAAATTGCCTGCTCACCATCACCATCATTCACATCAACATCCGCATCTGCATCACCATCATCATCTTCAGCATCAGCCAGCTCATCTTCTTGATGCTAACAATCATTTTTCTTTGTCTGCGGCACATGGAGGGGCAACAATTGGCGCGAATGCCGGATTATATGGCGCCAATGCCGGATTATATGGCGCAAATGGTTTATTGGGTTAATGGGCACAAAAAATAATACCAAAATTGCTATTTAATGATGATGTTTTAAATATATTTTATCATTGACTGACTCGTTGGTTATATGGTTAGTGCACCAAGCTGATATCCTAGAGTCGCGGGTTCGATTCCCGCTCAAGTCTGGTCCTGCACTTTTCTAATTTCCTCCAAGCCTTCCTAACTCTCTCCCTGAGCTGAAGGCCTTTGTCGCTATATTGCTCATGTTAATAACTAAATTATAATTTGTAATTATAA
Organism: Amiota mariae; assembly: GCA_035041805.1. Lineage (NCBI taxonomy): Eukaryota > Metazoa > Arthropoda > Insecta > Diptera > Drosophilidae > Amiota > Amiota mariae. The sequence goes on from JAWNKV010000348.1 coordinate 4,772,198, forward strand.
TCTTAGTTCTATATAAATTTAAAAAAAAAAAATATTTTATCATTATTTTTGTTTATAGTTTATATTTTATACACACAAATTTCTATAGAATTTTATTTAAAATAATTTAACAATAAATTACAAAATGGTTTCAGGACCTCTATGGATGGACGATCACATACATTTTGAATTCTTATAAAATTTCTAAACTATTTTAGTTTGACTTTCTTCTCTGAATCATTAACAATATATATATTTTATAATTTTATCTCATTTTTGCTGTGGCACGAGTAATTGCAATTAACTTCATGGAGCACACAAAGCGTCCAAGCGTAAATTACTTCGACTGCATTCAAGAAACAACACCAAAACAAAAGTTAAGAGGGAATTCATACAACTTCAAGCACAAAACAAAAACAAGAAAGAACTTAATAATGAAGGAAATAGGGAAAACAAAGCTAAAACTTTTTAATTGAGCACAAATCCAACAAAATGCAGCTAATAAATATGTATCGAGGTGACTTCACTTCAAGATGGTAGTAAAAATGCTCTGAAAACTAAGTTAACCGTGGCTACTTTCAACTTTCAAAATGAAGTAATGCAACAATAACAATTTCACACAGCTGTTAATTGCCAAATGTTCGTCTACTACGTCTACTAGTATATAACTTCAATAATAACAGTAACAGTAACAGCAACAGCAACAGAAACAACACTAACTTCACCCAACAACAATAAACAAAAGAATACAAATTTCTAACAACAAAATTAGCCAAAAAGTAAACTTTAACTTTCAACTGAATTGAAGTTCTTCAAGTTGAAGACACGAGTTTCGTCGCGAAATAACACTCAAGAAAATATTTGTGAAGTTTCTTTCCATCTACCATCATTTTGAACATAGTGAATGTGGCTTTTTTGGTATCATGGGTCAACAATAGTAGCAACACTAACAACTAACAACAAAAATACCCAACATAAGTTATTGCAAACTAATGAAATTAACGTTAATTGACATGAAGTTACAAACTGCAAAGTCACAATGAACAATGCGAAACATAGAAAATTGTGAGTATGGGACGAGTACAGTACGTAAGTATGTTCATGGAACACAACACACAATGTGGCGAATTCAATTTGTACAATTTGGCACGTGTTGTATTTTACTCGTATATTTGTATCCTAAACTATGCTACATTAAATTTAAGTGCAGCAACAGTTACACAAAATTAAGTGTACCAAAAAAAAAATGAAAAGATATAAATTTTTTTATTGATCGAAAATGTCAAATAGTAGGGTAAGAAATACAATAATAATTGCATGGGAGATGATGTTGTCCTTGGAATCAATGCAATGACGCCATTGATTATGGTATTCTTCGGTTAGTTTTTGTGTAGTAAGTATTAACATCTTTACATGCAAACTGTGAACAGAATTTGAAGAATTTCGAGGTGAAAACGGCGTTTGAAATAGATAAGTCAAAAATGAATCAGTGAGTTATGTAATCGATTATCCCAGTCTTACTCATACTCGTAGTAACCAAAACTAAAGGAAGAATTGAATGAATACTATCTCGCCTCGCACAATCTACAATGAAACTCTATATACTATGAGTGATAAAGAAAAAGACTGTAGACATGCAGATCCGTAATGAGCAATAAAATTTTTTATCAGGCTATAATTCTGCATTTGATGTAGGAACCATAAACTTGAAAATATTAAGAGGAACTGGAACTACTATATCATTAATAAAATTATTATGATGTCCATGACTTTAGTCAGATATTTTCTTATTATAAAACCAATGTATTTCTCTATTTCCCTATTATAGTATATGAGTTTTACTACAAAATTACTACCCATTCCTCTCATTGCATAAGATTTTCTTCGAACGAAACTTTACGTTTCATCTTTTTTTCTCTTCAAACTCAATAAAAAAAAGTCCAATTATGATGAAAGAATCAACTAATCTTACTTTTTAGTAAAATGTTAATACCTTTATCTCTATTTGATCTTTAACCTTGCAATCAAAGTTTCTTTTCATTTCACTGACAATTTTTATGCATAAATTCACATCCACAAACCTTTTTACAGTTTAAATGCTTACTTTCAGCTCATTCGCTAATCGCATAAAACGTGACCAAGCACATCTTTGGGTAGATATATTCTTACATCATTTTATAGTACACATTTTCTAGATTTCCATTCATGCTTTCCTTCTACTTTCTTCCATCATTCAATTTATACTGCTTACTTCAGCAGCACACATACAAGTTTAATCGCTATTTTCGTTGTTGTTCGCTGTCCACGCAATCATTTTCTTACTTTTTTCAAATTTCTTTCAATATCTCGAGATCCATGAGAAGTGAAGAAGAAAATTTGATTTTCATTGTTGCTCGAATTGTTATGGGATCATAAATTTCATGATTTCTTTCTTTTCACTTTTTTACTCTTTCTATTTTAAATGTTTTCCTATTTGGATTTCCAAGAGTTTCATTCATAGAGAATTTGCTCACTGAGTACAGAGAAAGAAAAAAGCTAATAGCACATTTACACAAATTGGATTAAATTCCATTCAAACAAACAACAACAACAACAACAACAAAATAATAATAATAATAACAAAACTCAAAATTGGTTTAATAGTCCTTGAAGACCTACAAACGCATGTTGCTGCTGCTTCTATTCACATGTTTATTATTGTTATTATTTGTTTGACTTTTGCCAATTTGAACGCTTTTAGCTTCAATTTCTTTTTCGATCAATTTAAACTAATATGTTTCTGATTGTTAAACAATTTTTTATACAATTGAACATGTTCATGTGTGTACTTTTGTTGATTTTGTGAGCATGTGTGCGTGTGCCTTTTATAATGTTTAATAATTTATTTGATTTGATTTGAAACAAACCAACAAAACAAACAAAAAAATAAATGAGAAAAAGAATAAAAAAGAAAAAAGAAAAAAGAAAAAAGAAAAAAACGCAGGAACAATAAACATGCACCGGAAAAGAATAAAATTCAAATGAAACCGCAACAAACTATAAATTCAAATCAAATACATATATACACACACACACACACACACACACACACACACACACACACATTCATATATAGTAAATACGTGGGTATATTTGTGCGCGTGTTTGTTTAGTTTAACCGCTGCATGACAAATATAGATAATATAATTTCATAATTGCAAGAACCGCAGAAACCACTTCGTTAAGAATTTTGTAGCTCATTTGACAACTGGCATCCGACGGCAATTGGCGAATGCAAATTGAGAATTGCGTTTGCTAAAAGCCACAAAATGCATGTGTCCGGTTGAGAACTCAAACACACAAACTCACCCATTTATCTATATTCACATTCATTCATTTACTATATGCAACATAAACCGCTTGTGGGCATTTGTTGGATTGTAGAGTAAATATCTACACGCATGCAAAATGTGTGTATATTCATCATTAACATCATCAACTCAAAATGAGCTGAGCGGCGTAGTGTGTGGCAAGCAAATGTGTGTTCTACTATGCTGCTCAACTATGTGTACAAATGAGCTGAGTGATTTTGTCACGTATACGAAAACGATGACGTGTATAAATATAATTAATTTTTGTAAAAAAATAAATATTACTTTTAAATAGAAATATCATATAAATTTATTAACCTAAAGCAAAACAGATTTTTTTTTTGTTTTATAAATAAAAAAAAATTAGTATTTTTATGACATTTGAATACTTTTTATAATTTTTTTATCTTAATAGTCCTTTGTGTGGATCTGTGCTTCCTTCATATGACATTTTTGACACATCATTTTTATAATTTTAATTAATATTGCTAATTTTATTTATTTCAAATTAAAATTATATTTTTATAAATTAAATCAAATCGCCTGTTTTTGAAACTTTTTATTCAATTCAATTCTTCTTCCCAATTTCAGCTTCACTTATGTATTTTTTTTTTTTTTTTGTTTAAATTACAACCAACTCATAAATAGTATAGTAGCACTATATCTATCCAAGTAACCTGATTCACTTCTTATGCCAATAAATTTCCGGTTTCATTTTCAATGCCATCATATTTTTAGTCGCGCTAGTTGGCATTTTGCCAATATTATAAAGTCATAATCAAACAAATTTCTCTGTGGATAAAGAAAAACCAAACACAAAAAAACAAAATACAAAAAATAGAAAAGAGAAAATAAAATAGTATAAGGTAAAAATTCCATGAAATGCCAACAAAACTTGGCTAATTCAATGCACACGCCGCCACACAGTTACACGTTACACAGTCGGTCTGTAACAAAAAGCAAAATGACTTTATAATTTAAGTAAATGACGCCGCAAATTTACCACACAGAAAAGTTTTTGTAAAAGCAAACAGGCAGACAAACAGACAGATAGTAAAAGGCAAACTGGATGCCAGGCAGCAGCTCACCGATAGTGAGGAGAAAAATTACTAACTTAAAAGCAAGCAAAGTGAGATGGGCACAAACAACATGGACTTGTTTAAAGATTAAGCAGGTTTGATGTCCGCCAACAACAACAAACACAATAACAACACTACTACCATAACATGGTATAAAAGTAAATAGTGGGAGCAAAAAGTAGGATCTTCTTTGCCAACATGGCAAATACAAACATTAAAAATTAATCAGCACTTTTGCCTCAAAAACTTCGATAATTGCGCTGGACCAAAACCCTAGTGAAAATACCAAAGTAACTAACCAACCAACTGATGAAGTAACCAAAAATCAAGTGATGGGTATAATTTACGCACACACTAACAAAAAGCTCAGATACTCTCACGTATTGTATTTATACTCATGCAATACAAAGATATCATAATATGAATTATGTTTTGATGGAATGAGAAAAATACTTCATAATGACAATTACCGCAGGACAAAGCTAAAAGGCATCACACTGCTTCCTTTAAAGCGTAAATCATAAAGTTTTGTGTCTCTTCACCAAACTTCATATTTGCAATGGAAATTTTTCCCCTTTTTTTTCTAGTGTCATTTGTTTTATTGTATCTAACTCTTTTATGCAATTTATGCACGACATAAATTCTTGACTCAGGTGCCAAGTTGTTTGATGTTTGATACTTTTACTCACTCACTCAGTTTACTTAGTCCATCTAACCATGAAAAACCCCAGTCATATTCAGTTGTTGGTAGTCACTAGTCCTCCATCCAAAAGTAAGTGCCCGCATTAATACTTGTGCATTTTTAATTGTCTCAGTCCCTGGAGTAAATATCGATTAGATTTAGTTTCTGTTGTTGTCGTCGTCGTTGTTGTTGTTATTGTTGTTATTGTTGTTGTTGTTGTGTGTGTGCTGTGTGTTTGTGTACTTAACTCATAAAGCAGACCACAAAACAAATTGATACAATAAACAAAAAGTTTTAGTTTGAAGGTGTGAAAAGCCACACTTGTGTACTCCAAGTGTAAATTGCAACATTTCAAAGGATACTCACTCTACTCGTACTTCTCAAAGAAATTACTATACATCTCAAAGGATACTTTCTCAAAAAGATGCTTCTCAAAGGGATACTTCTAAAAAGATACTTAACGATTGTATAGGGAAAGAGATATAATGGTTAGTCGGTTGGTTAAATGTGTCTCTTATTCTTCTTCTTTAAAGGTCGAACAACATGGCGTATGAGTAATTTCTCATGTCAACTTTATATTGCGCAAAACTTTACGCACATTCAAACGACTAACCAACCACCCACCCACACACGCACACACACACACACACACACATAAATGCCTTTTAAACTTGGCCATAAATACTGAAAAGGCGCTTAAACTTTAGCAAGCAAAACGAGTTGAGTTGATATAAGTTCAGTTGAGTTGTTCTGAATTGTGTTGAGTTGCTTTGCCTTGCCTTGCCTTGCCTTGCCTTGAGTTTCATTGCGTTGCATAAAGCGACTAAATGTAAGAGTAAAAAATTATGTCAGGCATTATCTTTTACGATTACCATAAACTATTTACACTGAACTTTAATAATCTGCTTGCATAATGTTGAAAGTATTTTATAAAACGCATAGAGAATGAGACAATGGCAGCAGCAGCAGCAGCAGCATCAAAAGTAGAAGTACCAAAGCGACAAACGGACAATGGCTCAGACATACACATAGTAAATACTTACTGACTACATATAGACATAAAAGGATTTATGTAGAATCATGACGATATATACACACACTCTCTTTTAACTCTCCTCTTTCTTCCGTTCTTCCGTTCGTTCGTTCGTTCATTTCTTTCTTTCGTTCATTCGTTCTGTGTGTGACACAAGAGATTTTGCGCAAAAACTTTTTAACGCAAACATCTACTCAAGCGTATAATTGCCATTAAAGTACGCTTAAAGTGTTGAGAGAGAAAATCAACCATTTTAGACAAGAAGAATGAGTATCAGCAATGAACGAATAATGTATCATATACTGCGAGTACTCGACTAGTACCATATATGCCATCAAATATGCAACAAAAGATGTTGAAAATACTCATACATTTTCATTGTCATTTTCTTACATGTTTACTGATCCTTTTGCGCATAATTTAGTTGTAGTTTTTGGTTACCAATTTCAAGTGTCCTTGTTACATATGAAAAGTTTCATATGAAAATTTATATCTATGAACATTTTTTTAGAATGATTTTTTTAATCTTTAACTAACACAGAAAATTGTTATGTGAGTGAGTAAGTGAGTGAGTGAGTATTGTTCTTGATGAAGTTGTCTCTTAATCCAATTAAAAATCCTTCAAATTCTGTCAATGCGAAATCAACATAAGAAATGAATCTCTCTATCTTTCTGTCAATATCTGATTGACTCTGATCAATGAATGACACAATCATAATTAGAACTCATGCATATTAATGAGTCAATAAGAATAGCAAAATATTGATTGACATTGGATAAGAACTAAAAATGAAATGATTGTGAGATTTCGAAAAATTAATTGGAAATTGCATATTAATATACAGAAATGTTGAATGGAACACATACTGATTATATTACTACAAAATGCAATTAATTATGGTAAAGAACAACATGTATTCAATCTATTGTAAGAACTTATGCAACACATTTGTTCTACTTGCTTGGATTTTAACTAAAAAATGGAGAAAAAAAAACCAAAAAAAAAAATTAGTTAGATAAAACAAAGTGAAAGAAAAAACAAAATGTTTCACTTTTAAATATTTCAACACTTGGAAAATGCTGACAGCAAAATATTTATTAAGTCAAAAATTATGAGCTCACATATCAAGCGTTTCCGGCAAGCAAAGCAACAACAACAACAACAACACAAACTTAAATAAAAGAAAAACAGGAAGTGCCAACACAAAATGGTGAATTGTAGAACATACAATAAATGGGGTGAGAAGTAAGCAAACAAAATCAGCTTGAGTCAGTAGAATGCAGCACACACAGCCAAACGTATATAGTACATACGTACATACATAGATGCTTGTACACGTATGTGTATAAATACTATTTCCGATTTTAATAAATAAGTCGGTCTTGTTTGCATCAACATACGTGTATGTATGTGTGAGTATCTATGTATGTGTATAGAAATGTGTGAAAGCGCAGCACTTTACTTCCTTGTCATGGACATAGACAAACGCAGTCAAATAATATAGAGAAAATAGAATGAAGACAAGAGAAAAGCAGGTAAACAAACATATTTCAAATGCACACATATGTGGGAAATCTACCTCATACTCACACACTCACTCACATACATTGAGTGTGTTTTAAAATCAAGTGCACTCACACATTTACTGAGAAGCAGGTAACTGCTAGCAAAACGCGCACGCGAATTGTTTATTCTTGTTGCGCTTCCGTTGCGCAAAACGCCCTCTAACTTTTGTGTTGTGTTATGCGTTTTGAAAACTGAATGTAGAGTCGACTACACATAGACAACAACAACAATCGGAAGAAGAAGAGTATCAAGACAAAACAATAATAACAACAACAACAACAACACAACAACAGGACTGGGAACAATGATTATAGTACAATATACTGGAAGGAAAAATACACGCACATAAGCTCATTGTTCATAGCTTCAACTGATTTTGGCTGCTTCTTCTGATTCTATATACTTCAACATCAACTTCTTTCATATTTATTAATGTTGACGTTGCATGATGCACAAACAATAGCCACCACCACCTCGTATTATGAAGCATCAAATGAGGTGTGGCTGCAACTTTTCTACAAGAATATTTTCCCCATCCTATCTCATCATAATATGAAAAGAAATAATCTCTCTATTCTTCACTTGCCCAAAATTGCAGCCAAAGCAATCTAATATAATCCCTTATAAAAACCAGCTTATTTAAGTCTATTTTTGCCAATTTCCGTTGGGCTCTAACTCCGTGAAAGAGAGAGATCCCATAACAATGAATGCAAAGAACGCGGATGAGGACGCGATCTCAACCATGACAACAAAGTACAAACAAATATGAAAATGTGGCGCAGCTTAGCATTCTACATGGATTCAACCATATCCTAGGGGTCATGTGCCTATGACAATGTGTGAGTAAATGTACCTATGTAATTGGCATTTTACACACACACACTCATGGCGCGATTCCATGCGACCTTAACTAAGCCAACACAATAAACAAAGCAATACTCGAATGGCGTGTAAATCATTTAAAAAAAAAACCCTCTACTTGCAACTCCCGGATTTAAGTTCAGTTTACGCATTCGGGGCCACAAAAATGTCCTCTAGTAGATTTACACGTGCCAGCCGCATTAGTAAAGCCACTCTCGAGGTCGTCGACGAATGTAACTAAGCAGCACATGGATTTTTCTTTTGTGCACACAAATGGTAACCTTCATAAAATTACATGTCTTCCATACATGAGGCAAGCATTCTTAAGTTCAAAAGGAACTGAGATACCGAACTGATAAGTCTTAGATAAAAAGAAGTCAACACCTACATTATATGTATTTTTCTATTTTTTACCTAAAACATCTTCTCTCTCTCTCTATCTCTCTCTCTCACTCTATTTAAGAGCTTAGATGTGTGTAAAATTGTACAATAAAATTACCAAAGTAAAAGAAAAGATTGCCATTATGTTAAATAATCGTAAACATTTTATGTTTGTATGGAATCAATAAAGAACAACATGATGAACAAGATTAAATATATAAGGAAAAATCATTTTAAAATACTCATTTCTCTTAGATGTTGATGATGGTTGCAACAAAATAGTGACAGGAACTTTGAAAACGAGACTTAGACTAAGGATCTCCGTCCATAGACCAGAACCAAGAGTACCCATCCAAGTAAGCTAGGCTAATAAATATTGCAGATACATTTTACCTGTGCCATACAAAACTTAACTGTCGCCATAACGACAACAACTTAGAAACGCACATAGACACTCATAGATACAATATATATAGTACATAAATACACATACATATGCGATACATAAAATAAGGAAGAGACATTGCGCTGAAAAATATCACATCCGTTTCCGGCAAAAACTTTATAAGCTGCATATATGACCTGCATATATGTTTGTATGTTTGTATGTATAAGTATATGCAAGTATGTATATAAGTATGTGGAATGCCATTGGCGGCAGCAGCAGCAGCAGCAGCAACAGCAACAGCACATAAAGTAGACATCACTCAACGAGAACATCATGAAAAGGAGTAAAGCAAGAAATAAATGTTTAGTGCAAAGCATAGAAAATATAAGAAAAACAGAAAAAAGATATGAGAAGTAAAGTAAAATAAAACGAACCAAGAGTGAAATATGCATGCAAAGCATTTGAATAGTTTAACATGACGTCGTCCACTGCAATAGGACTTTAAGAGCAATGCAATGTCAGAGGATGGGATTCAGATAGTAAAGGAGAGAAGGTACATACACCCACTTGTCATTTGATAACTGTGCGATGTCAACATGCATGCGAAACATTTTTCCTCTTTTCTCTCTATTTCTAACTCCCTACCTCCCTCCCTCCCTCCATCATTACCACCAATAATAGGGACTTCCTTGTATTTTATTTTTATTTCTTATATAAAGAAATATATATCAACAAAAAATACAAAAAATAAAATAATAATAAGAGAGAAAACATTAACAACAACGATGACGATGACGATGACGATGACGACGACGACAACAACGACAACGACGCTTTTGTGCACAAGAAACACATTAAAATAAAAATTAAATATTTATAACATTCAAGCATAATTTACTTTGCTGACAGCAACATTTTTTGAATAAAGTTTCTCGACCTTAAAATGGAAGTGAAATTATTTAAAATTTAATGAAAATGTAATTTGATGAAATAATAAAATAAACCTTGAGCTAAATAAACTTTAAAAGAAAAATAAAAGGCTAAGATTCATTCATCATCAAACTAGAAAACATTTAGTATAAAGTTGCCTTAGGATTCAAAGAAAAAAAAATCCTTTTAAAATGGAAATAACATTAAGTAGTTTACAATCTTATTGTTCATTATTCTTTTGTTTTATTTATTTATTTTTTTGTATGAATAATTTCTGTAATAAATTCTTCGATGCCTTTAGATGCAACTGATTTTATTTAAAAATTTGTTATTAAGTAAAGTAGAAAAATATATATAATAATTTTCAATACTCTCAAATCATCACCACCATTTGAGTTCAAAGGATGACTATGCTTAATATACAATGGCAATACAATTTCAGCAGAGAGAATCTGAAAAAGTATTTGAATTTGGAAACCAGAAAAATTATCTTGTTTTCTTGAAACGAACTCTCAACGAAGTCCATGCAAAGTGATTCATTAAATTTGACCTTACTTATGAAAGTGTATGGTGAAGCATACATAATTCTAATATGTCCCCCCCCCCCCCATACCTCTTAATATAAATAAAAATTAATAAACAAACACACAAGTTTAAATGGAAAAATGTTCTATAAGTTTAAACATTTAATTATAATTTTCAATTTTATAAATGATTTAAGAACCTTCAATGTTGCCAAAATATATAATATTTTCCTCTAAAACCATTTTCGTTTTGTTTTAAACTTTTATCCAAATTTAATTTGAACTTGTTTTGGTTTCTAAAATAAAATAATTCATAATTATGAAATAAATACATATTATGTAGTCTTTGTATATGTATTCTGTATATGTATAAATATGAATATCTGTGTGTGTGTGTGTGTGTGTAATATTATCAAACAACACAACACGCCCATAACAATAGCTTTGTCTGCCAGTTTGTGTCCAAGTGCAACACTTTATGCAAAAGTTTTTTAATAAAAGTGCAAACATAAACTAAAAAAACACACATGCATGTACAGTATTTGTTTTTATATGAATAAAAAAAAAAAAAAACAACAAAAATTAAAAGCAATAATTTTGTTTAAAGTTTAGTTATTAATTTTTTAGTTCACATGTCTAAAGATAGAGGGACAGCACTGAAAAGTTTGTACGTATATCTGAAAAATTCTTTGTGTCTTTCAACTTTACTCTTCTTTATTATATTCTATGTTGTTCTATGTGTGTGCGTGTGTGTGTGTATCTGTGTGTGTGTGTGTGTGTGTGTGTGTGTGTGTGGTATTATGTGCCTTTTCAATTTTAATTAATTAATTTTATTTGCACTTTCATTCATTGAAATTTATCACATGAACAACAACAAGCAACTGTCACAAAAAGACAAAGAAATCCAAACACATAAACAACAACGAAAACTAAATAAATGAAATCATAAATTTGTCCTGCTTTTTGTTTGTTTTTTTTTTTCCTAGTTAATTAAATATTAGTTTTTGCTTTATTATGTTATTATTATCATTTTGTTCTTACTCTATTTGGAATGAAATAAAATAAAAATAATTGTCAACATTTTATGCAAAATTAAGCATTATAATATTGACGAGAAAAGGAAAAATTTACTTATAACAGAAAAGAATGACAAAACCAAATATTACAATATTTAAATGAAAATGTGTCCTTTGACAACAAGCAAAAAAAGGATAAACTTATATTGTGTGTTTATAAAATATAATATGATGCACTTTAAAGTGTTTAATTTAACATAAAAAAAGCATAAAAAGCGTCAAATGGTGAACGTAAGCGAATACTGAACAATGGAGGGATACAAAATATTAAGTATACGCACGCGAACTCAAGCCGAATGAGTGTTACTTTATATAAAAAAATACTAGAAGGATGAAGGGAAATGGTGCCACAATTTCATATGCAAAAGTGCTTAAATTGACTACATAAAAATCATCATCATAAAAACAAGAGAAAAGGAACCAAAAAATAATAATAAACTGTATATGTTTAATGATAAATAAAATTTACAACCATAAAAGGAACAAGAACAACAAAAACAACAGCCATACTAAATATATCAACAACAACATAACAATAATAACAAGGTTAACAATTATGTACAATTGGATGTACTTAGTATATGTGATGTTTTTAAATGTCTACGTCTACGTCTGTGTCTATCTCTCTCTCTCTCTCTCTCTGTCTAAACAAATGAACAATATGAATGCGTGAGTCTGTGGCATGCAACAAAACCAACTCAAACAAAACACATATAGTGGCAAAGCAAGTGGTTGCACATGAGACATAATAAAATGCAATTTAGACGTTAAAAACAAAAAATAAAGCATTCAAAAAAGAGAAAAATAAATAATTAAAACAATACAAGGGAGGGCAGGAAAACGAAGAACAAAAAGAAACCAAAAATCTCTGTATCCAAGACACAAGACACAAACCACAAAACACCCAAAGGCTTTAAGAATACACATATCACATAGCACACACACACACACACACACACACACACACACACACAGATAAATATATGTGTATATGCAAAGTTAAACAAAAAGAACGATGGCTAGTGGCATGTAGAATAAAACAAGAAAAGAAGTGAGCAAGCAATGACGATGACGGCAACAATGACAGTGACTGACAAGTATAAAGCGTGCAGTAAAAAATATACACAGAAAAGGAAGACAAGAAGAGAAAAATTCAGAATAAGCAATGGGGTATGGAATCGGAAATGGTGACTGTGATGAGGAGAAATAGAGAACAAGTTCAGTTGTTTTGTTTTTCTCCATATTTGTTGCTTCTCTGTATATTTGTCTTTTTGACTATTTGTTTGTTTGTCTCTCTGACTACTACGGATGTCAGTCTTTTATTTAGTTCGCATATCTCTTTGACTATCTCCTCTTAGTAAGTAGTATATTTCTAGGTATCTCAATTTCTGTCTGTATGTCTGTCTTTCTCTATTTGACTACTTTTTTCAGATTTTTCTCTCTTAGTGATACTTTGTCCTTTATCTTTCACTGTTTCTCCGCTTGAGCCTTTATAGAATATTATTTTATATACGTGTACCATTGTACCATTGTACAATTTACATCTCAAGCAAATATGTATATCTATCTGACGCTGCCTCTGACTCTGACTATCAGAACAATTGAATCATGAAGCCAAAAAAAGTTGGTCCAAAGGGTGTTCAGCAAACCAAAACAACCTTTCCACAATCAAATATACCCACACATACACACACACACACACACACAGACATGAACTCACACACATACAAATACATGATCGCTGGTAAAAGTTTTGCATTGAAGTTGTTAAAAATGACAACTTGACTTCAACATGGAAGCGAGTAGCATCGCGTTGCGTCGCGTCACATCGCATCACATCAGAAAGTCATGCCACAAATGTTGTTGGTGGACTCACTTGACTGTCGACACACAGCATGTGTGTTATAAGTTACTAGATATATACACACGTACATACGAGTATAAGTATATGAGAATTCGCCTGTGTGTGTTTATTAGTTATGCATATTAAACATGCATCAAATAAATGACACTAATTTAATGATATTTTATTTATATATTTATATGCATTTTTCTATTCGTTGATAGAATTTTTTCTTTCATTTTTGCAATGAACTTATTGCTACAAGGCTTGGTGAATTTAATATTGTAAATGTAATAATATTTTTTTGCAATTTCATATACTAAATAAGTTCATTAGTTGAGGGAACTGCAATTCTTGACTCGACTCGACTCTTCCTACTCGCAGCAACTAATAATTTTTAAGTTCATTTTGTACCTTATTGAATCATTCAATCAATCATCAAATACTAAAATACTATGGCACATCTTTATTAAATATACTAGGACTACAACTTCTCAACCTTTCTTGGCTTTTTACTCTATGATTGCTTCTGTCAGTCACTCTTCTTCTATTTCACTTTCACACCTTCTGGTCTCACTATGGTCTCATTCCTTTTTTAACAGCATTGCGATATTTAATTTAATAAGAACCTCTACAAAAACCACCTTGTGTTCTTGTACCCAAACACCAATCCACAAAACTGAGGTTGCCTTGACGTTCGTCACTATTCCTGTTCAAAAGGTGCGAAAATTTGTCCTGCTGCGTCAAACGCAAATGCCATCACAACTACCTACTCCTGACGACTCCTCCCTTCTCCTTCTTTCTTCGCTCAATCATACTTGCCCCTATCATTCTATAGCCACACGCTGTGACTACAAACTGATGTAATGGCCTGGAAATAGCGTTTTGACCCAAAACACAAACACAAAACACACAGAATACCTACAAATCCAACTTTTAGAAAGAATCAACGAAATTGTATTAAAAAAAGAGTGTAGAAAATGAAAAGAAACGCAAAACAAAAATAACATAGAAAAAAAGGGGGGACTGAAAATGAAATAAAAACCAGAATTCGCTTATGTTTATTTATTTAACTGAATGCAGAACTCACTCAGAACTCAGAAAACTGGATTTCATTTTCGCTTAACACAATTTTATGTGCGCTTAAAGTGAAATTAAATAAATGAACATGAAAAAACAAGAAACAGAGAGGGGAGCACAAAAAAAAAAAGGAAAGGACAAATTGGTAGATGATGCAGAGAAAACGTGGGAAAAATAAACATACGAAATGAAACAGAACTGAAAACAGAAAATAAAATAAAATAATATAAAATAGATAAGGAACAATAAGCAGCAGGGAAAGAGGACAATGTGGGGATAAAATTCAAGTAAATTCAATGTGACAAATGCAGCGTGAAATCACAAAAATGTTGTCGCATATTTAAGCAATAACAGCAACAATAAAAACTACTATAGTACGTGGCAAACATCCTATTGAGTTAATACGAATTTCAATTACTCTACAATCGATTATTCTAATGATTAATTGAATTGAACTTTTATTTTTTTTTTAAATTACACTAAACTGAATTGAAATGAAATGAAGCCTTGTGTCAAAAGATATTCAGTGTCATCATAAAGATATCAAAAAGTTCCTTATCTGGATCAGTCACGCACCCAATGCAATTACCACCTAGTAACCCATCCAACCTTTATAAAACACTTAGAAAATAGATATTATATAATGCAATAGAATTAGATAAAAAAAAAACAGTTTAAGTGCGATCTCTAAAACTGAGGCCGAATCTCTTTAAACCACCATTGCTGGAAGCTGTCGTTAATGTCTTCCAAGGAAGAGATGATGTCGCGTTGTAGGATTAACTGTCATACATTTCTTGGTGACACGATGAAGCAGCTGTTTGGTTTGTTCGTTATAGGCCCATGGCCCATCGACTGTGCCCAAATGACAAACTGCCAATTTTATGACGAGTCGATCTGCCTCAATACAGCGTTCACCAATTCCCAATTGGCCAGCTGCATTTAAGCGCACAAGTTGATTTTGATTGTCACCGTGACAGAAGGTAAGGCCTATATTTGCTGGTGGCCTGTAACCCATTGAGTCTATACAACTATCCGTCCCAACAGAACGCATTTCGCCCCAGTGTAAATTAGCTGGCAAAGCAGGGAATTTATCGTATACATCGTAGGCGACATTATCCATATACCATTGGAATGATTTACAGTTCAGTCTCTTTTTTAAAGCCACTTGTTCACTTATGTCGCCCATGTCCAAATAGCGAGCAAGAGGCTCGCGAGTGTAGAAATATTCTTTATGCGTATCATCGAACCATGTCTCGATCACTCGCTTGTAGTTAATTTTAATCAGTTGATCTTTGTTCTTTTGTGCCAGTTTGCCAAAATTATACGGCATAAACCCGCGATAAACGTGGCCAATACGGGAGCATGGTACCCACTCAATACTGCCACCGCACTGCCATATCTTGAAGCTAAGTTCGAAATTCTCGCCACCCCAGATAAGAAGACCGGAGTCATAGGTGCCCAATTCCCGAAAATATTCACGATTTATAGCAAATAGTCCACCAGCATGTGTCGGACTGCGGTAAGGCTCAGAGTTATTTGCGCGACGCCTCTGCTCACTTCTCGGTATCTAGTTCTCCTTATACAGCATGCCCCATTCGAAAATACCACGGAAATGTTTATCATTGCTGTACACAGGACGATATTCGAAGTTCTTGTGATCGATGCTATCAATAATTGGCACAGTCATAACAGAGCGATCACGATAAATGGGCGCAAGTAATGGTGGCAGCCAATTCGTATTTACCTCACAGTGTGCGTCCAAGAAGACAATTACCTCACCTAACCCATAATATTTTGGTTTGGTGTAAGTAAAAACTATGATTAACAATTTAATGTTACCACACTCACCGGTAGCTTCTGAAGCACCGCGCGAACGTGTGCGTATAAGACCCTCGCGTTCTTTATTGCGTATCAGTTTGACTAGACCATGAAACTGTCTAATATACTCCTCCAACTTGTCCTTTAGATCCTGTTTATCGGAGTAGTCGTCAACAAGTATAACCTCGTGTAGAACATGTTTTGGCGAACGGTCAATCACTGAATGCACTGTACGCATTAGGACTGAGAAGCCCTCATTATGAAAGACCACTATAACACTAGTCTTTGGCAATTCGTATGGATAATCCCAGTGTTTGCATTCCTCTAGACGAGTATCGCGCACAGAACGATGCATGGAAATCTCATCTGAACAGGCAATGTTCATGCCGTACTCCATCTCTGATGCATTAGCAAGATATTTCTTGTCGGGTGAGAGTATATAAGCCTCACCATTCTCGCCTGGGCCACTACGTGGCATCACATCTCTCGGTTCAAAGTTACCGAGGCCTGTGCATAAAGAAAAACGCATTTGATAGGCATCTTGAATGGATGAGTTAGTTAATAAATATATAAGTGGCAATATGACAAGAAGTACGAGAGCAATACGGCAGATGCGCCCGATGCGTACATTACTCACACGCATGCTTTAAAATTTTTAACTCGATTCGATTTTTATGAGATTGAGTCTGCATTACACACATACATTATTTTCTATTTTATTTATATTTTCAGCTCAGTTGTTGTGCAACACATTCAACACCTGTACTGTTCAGTCTTCAAACTCAAAAATCTTCTTTTTTTTAACATTAATATAATTAAGTTGTAACACAAATTCTAAAGAAAAAAATTTATATCAGATATAAAATTGTCAATTAATAAAAGTTTAATAATCAATAAACTGAAATATCAAATTTATCGAGAAAATTCAACAAGTTGGTAGCACCGAATCTATCAGAAAAGACACCAAGTTGGCAGCATAAATTAACCATAATTTTGAATTAAACTTAAACTGTTTCTTCCACCTAAAAAAAGTCATTTAAATACAATATATTTTCACTGTCATTAAGAGAATTTTCTGCGGAAGGATATATGCAATACATTCTAATCAAATGTAAATAAGTTTTTGTATATTGGGTATGTGGTGTACATAAATGAAAAATAATAGAAATTAAATAAAAATGTTTAATTTTTACAATAATGTAATATAAAAATTGCATCAAATACAAAACAGAAGAATCTTACTAAGGTTATCTATATAATGTTTCAATGTTTCCTGTCAAATTCAAAACAAAATACAAATAGAAAGCAATTAGAACATTTCTCTATCATTAATTTAATAAACTCTGTCTGGCATACTTTATCATTTGCAATGAAGGGTATTAAAGCAACTACAAAGACTTTACACAATTACAGAAAAATTAAAATGTTGTTAAGTTAAATGAGTCAAAAAATGGTTTATCCGCTTTTCGGTTTATTACAATTTCCTTTTTTCCTTTTCTTTTGCTGTTTATACAATATTTAATTCGATGAAATTTTGTTTTATAATTTTTTTGTTTTTATTTTGGTTTCTTTTTTTTTTAACAAAATAAAATGGAACAATAATAAATACTTTGCAAATCCATTTAATAATGAAATAAAAAACCAAAAAAAAAAAAAAAAATAAAAAAATAAATAACATAAAAGAATTTCCGTTTTGCATTAACATTATTCTCATTGTGCTCCTTCGTTCGTTCGTTTCGTTTGACATGTACAGACTGCGTATACTTAATGCCTTTTCTTTCAAGTCTTATAAATAAATTATATCAAATAAATGAAGTTATGATGAAAACAAAAACGACACAAAAATGTAGCAAAGTTCATTTTCTTGCATTTACTTGCAACATTTTATTGAATGTCTTTCTTTTCTGTTTTTGGTTTGTTGTGTTTTACTCTTTTCTTTGATGCAATTTCAAGTGCATGCTGTGCACAACACTGTTCTCAGTTACTTTGTGCTATCATCGTAGCTTGATCCCGGTTCTTTTGCCTTAGCAACTGCTGGTGATATTCTCGACAATGATGACTATGATGACGATGGCAACATTGTTCCTCGTTTTATGCAATTTAACTTTGTTATTTGTGTTTATAGTTTGTCACGAGGGCGTGTTGCAAGTAACAAGTGACAATCAATGTAAAGGAAAACCAGACAGCGCACAGCACGCATACGTCATATAGTTTGCATGAAGAGGCATTGCAAAGAAGAAACATAAGGATACCTTTTTTTTTAACCCTTATATTTCATTATATGCATAATATTTATTTTTATTTTATTAAAATTTTATTTATTCATAATTTTTCTTAATATTTATTGTACTTTGTAAGGAAAACAACTTAAATTTTAATAATATAATAAAATTATGAAAATCAACACATGATGAGATGATGTCTAACAACAACCCCATCATTTTCTTTCTATCTATCTAAAAACACATCTACCATCTACCATCTACCATCTGCCATCTGCATTTACCACCAGCTTTTCATTTTATGCAAGACAGTCTTATAGACAGGCACTTTGACGGGAAATGGACGTGGCACCTTGACAGGCACATACTTGACCACGGGAAAGGGCACACGTTTCTCTACTGGCACAGGTACTTGTTTCTCTACTGGGTATGGCACTAAACGTTCAATTGGAATTTTCAATTCCTTTTCGACAGGCACCTGTACATGCTGAGTAATGGGAATGTGTATGGGAACGGGTTTGCGTATTGGTACAATGACAGCCTGTGAGACAGGAATCTGTACGGGCTGCTCAACGGGTACGTGCAATTTCTTGACAACAGGATAGGGCACATAGTTAATGACATCTGTGTGATGATGTTCTTGTTGGTGTTGGTGTTGGTATTGTTGCGCAGCAGGTAACGACGAAGCATGCGGTAAGTAATTAGTGCCCTCATCGTAGTCGTCATGGATGTCGGGTGCTGAGGGTGATGAATCTGGTAGACCAACATTGGCAGCAGCGGCATTACTGGCAATGCCGGTGGCTGAAGTATCGTGATGACTTGATGGTGTGAAGTATGATGGCTGTTGCAATTGCTGATGCTGTTGCTGTTGCTCGTGCTCTTGTTCGACGTCGTAACCGGAATTATGGTCGTAATGATGCAGAAAATTGCCAACGGAGATTTTATCGTTCGATTGTGCGAACAACTCGTGTTGGTGTTGAGGTGTTGATGGTAATGCTGACGACCACGATGACGATGATGACGACGACAACGACGACGGCAATGAAGCAGACTTTGAAGACAATGCTCTTGTCTGATGATAGTTGCCACTGTTGCTCAAGCCAGCAGTAAACGTTGTCGGCAGGAAACCGCCATTATGCGCTCCAGCTGCATGTAAATTGTAAATCGCTGTGCGAAGCCCAGCACTTGAGTGCGGTTCGAGTTGTTGGAGCTGCTGGAGCTGGTAATGTTGTTGATGATGATTGTTTTCAGTGGCGTATACACTATCAGCATAACTGCTTTCGTGTTCGCCATCTTCGTTTTGGTCTTCATAAATCGGTATCTCTTGTTTTGCTGTTATTGCCTCAGTTTGCTTGGGATATGAAAACGACGATGATGTTGAAGATGCAGTTGTGGGTGCCACTGCCGCGTAACCATTGCTAATGTGTTGCAAGCCCGAGAGATTTGTGAGACCATTAAACAGTGCTGCATGGAGTCCACCATTTGAATTGCTATAGCTTCGTCGTTGCGTTACTCCTGATTTCCCATTCTCACTAATAGCCGCCTTCAGACCATCATGGCGATAGCGATAGTGTTGCGCTGTTTGAAGTGGTTGCCATTGACTCAGGACAGAAGCATATGCGGGCTTGTTTTTGTGGTTGGCAATGTTGCCGTCATGCACTTCCGATTTTACGTTCTTTACACTATTGCTACTGCTACTAGCGATTCCTGTTTCTCCATTTGTTCCGCCTGCCGCGCCTCCTGTCATTGATGAAGTTCTCATTGCTTCTACTCCGTTGACAATTGATGACAATATTGCTGTTCCAATGAACAGCATTTGCTGTTTGTTTAAGTGAGCATGAGGGCGTATAACATGTGCCATATGTTTGTAGATAGAAAGAAGCAAGTAAATATGTTTAGTGAAAAGTTATGAGATTTCGAATTATCGAAACATGTGAGAATGTTTGATTTACGCGATCGATTTTATGCACATCATTTTATGTTAATGGCTTTCCTGACGTTTATTCTCTGGTGACTGACTCAACTTAACATGAAATGATAAAGCATTTAATGCTGCCACCTTCATCATATCATCATCATCAACATCATCATAAACACCTTCTTCTGCTAGCTTACTAACTTCCTTTTCTGTCTTCCCCTATTCTATTGCATACTCGTAATATCTCTTAATGTCATCAGCATAGACAAGTTGTGATTCGATTCGATTCGATTCAATTCAACTCTGCTTATCTTAACATTCTATACACATTTCCTAATGGATTTCCAACGACATCATCTAGTTTCACACTTGATCTATGCAAATCATTTTGCCACAAACATTTTCACAGATTTCAACTCCATTGAAAGTCCTCTTCAAATCACTTTTCTCTTCACAACACACACACTCACCCACACACACACTCACCCATTTCGCCATGTAAGTCATACTACTCTTCTCTTATACCACTGAAAATCCTTTACTTTACTTGCACAATACCAAAATCCAATCTTATCCGTTCTTAAGTTGCTCACCAAATGTTTATGTTGCGCTTTGGTCCAGCGCATTTATAGGTTTATCTTATGGATTTTATATTTCCCGCTCCCATTCTCCTTGCATTTATGCTCAATTTTGATATTGCATTTATTCGTTCGTTCGCTAACTTTTTAATCGAATTTAATTCAATGCAATGCAATACAATCCTAATAGAAAAACGAAGTGAAATGCTTAAGAAAATAATACGCCATGTTTGCCACTTATTTTTTCAACATTTCGAAAGGGAAATTAGCGTTGAATTTTTTTTTTTTTTCTTGCAGTGGTGGCGATTTGTATTAAGTATTTTTGTTTTTATTTTTGCTGATTCCAACTTAAAAGATCCTTGACTTTTATAAGCCACACGCCAGTGTCAACTTCTCGTCTTTCACCTAAATCAAAAATCGCGTTACGCGATCATTTCACAAAATCATAACTACAAATAGAAATGCATAATCTTTGAATTTCATAAGAAATACAAAGCAAATGACGTTAAGTTATTGTAAAGACAAGTCAAATTCAACTTTGGCTAAGCTAGCTCAGCACACGAGGTGTGGTTATAAAGTACTTAACGAAACTAATGGCTCAGCTTTGTTATATCAAATCTCATATAAATGAAGGTCACGACCCAACTAATAATACATACATATACGAGTATCGATAGGCATAGTAGGGACATTAATTAAGAAAGACACCACCACATTATACATCTGTTAGTCACGAGACTTTATTTTTTCCTTATTCTACGTTCATACCTCGTAGTTAGCCATTATGAAATGTTGTTGCTTTTGCTATAATAATAAAGAAGGTGCTTTCATATTATTATAGCTTGTTGTTTTTGTTGCTGTTATTATTGTAAATTGCAATTGTTGTTACTTTTTATAGTCAAAATACTGAAGGAAAACGAAAACTCTTTTCCAAACAATAAAGTTCAAAGTCATCTAACAGGTAACAACAGGAATTGCAAATATGGCACGCGCCATTCATAATGCATAATAATCTGAATACAATGCAATAGTGAACATCATCATCATCATCATCATCATCATCATCATCATCATCATCATCATCATCATCATCATGATGTGATTAATATTATTCTTCATTATGAGAAATAATTTTCATGTCGTTCCTATTACTTTCAACGATCATGGTGATGCTTTGTTTCATGGCCTTCATAAGGAAATGAAAATACATAATCAACTTGTAGTGATTTTACTCTCTCTCTGTCTGTCTCTGTCTCTCTTTCTCTGTATCTCTTTGTTATAATGATCTCTTAATAATGCAAACTCTTCGGAATGCATTCACTATTACTAACTGCACTTGCTATCACAGTAGTTTGCTGAACTCACAAATTCATGTTTTGCCCTCATCGCTTTGTCACGTTCACTTTAACTCAAGATTTCTTTGTCAAGTTTACTCTCATTCATTCACTCACTTACTCTTTCACTGTATCTACAATAGATAGATACATGGATACACCTTCCTCTTGCAATTTCATTCACTTAGCTCGTTGAGAGCACTCATCGCCTCGAATGAGAGAATGAGTGACTGAGTTGAGTGGCTCTTATATTGTAGCTCATTGATTGTATTGACGACGACGTTGACTTTTTCAAGAGTGGTCAAGTTGATATTGTATTTTGTATCTCCCACTCTCTCTAGCTCTGTGTATTTTCTTTAGGTTATTTGCTCCTGCCTGTCAACTGCAATAACAAACAAAACAATGACAGAATGACAGACACAAAGTGAAGGTCTGCTGCACTTCTATGAAACTTTGGTAACAATTACTTAAGACTTCGACCAAAAATTGGCGTCAGCTGTTGACTATTTTTGCCCGTTTGTCCAACAGTCTCCTTCTTTTTCTTATCTCATTTCAGTTGAATAGGAGAAACAATTGATATTTTTTCCTCTTTAATGCTAAGGTTAATTTTAATTGTTTGACTTTTATTTTATATAATGAAAAATCTTTAAATGAAACTTTTTTTTTCCTCCTCCCATGCTTTATACAATAAAAAAAAAAAAGTGAACGCCTTTTAGCTGCACCTGCCTTGCAGACATGATGATGTTGCTTACTGTCTGATTATATTTTGCTTTCGAAGCGTAACCAGCTCGTTACTTTATTTTTAAATGATTTGCCTTATTTGCAGTTCCATGTCTCCTTTACTCTTGTTTTCCCTTGCTTTGTTGCTTCTTTCCTTACTTCCTTCCTTCCTTCTTTCCTTCTTTCCTTCTTTCCTTTTGAAAGTTTCTTAGCATTTTCCGAAAGGTAAATGCCGCACTCACAATTAAGGCTTGCTTACCTTGTACTTTTTCTGTACTCATAGTTGTAGTTAAAGGAAATGTACTGTGATTTGAAAGGAACTCACTTCTTTTTTTTTTTGTTTTTATATTTTTCTTTATTTTATAATGTTTCATTTTTTCTGTTATTACTGTAATACATTTACTTTGTATTTATTTATAGTTTTTTTTTACGCTCGTTTCACTTCCATTACAACAATTAATTTAGTTTCTACCTTACTTAGCAATCTTAATCTGTTTTTTACTCTCCATGTCATGTTGTTCACTCCTTTCTATCTTCTTCCGTGTATCCCACTATTTATCTTATTTTTGATATTTTTAAGTAAATTGTTATGCAATTTTACATAACAAAAGGTTTAGTACATAAATATTTGTATAGATACTTGCTTGCAACAGCAACAACAATAACAATAAACTGAACAATCTAAAGTAATCCCATTTTTTTGTAAAAGTGCACGCTTTTTTATTGATCGAGTGATTTATTACATAAAATCGCATTCTTTGTGCATTAAAAGGTTTTCAGTTTATATATTTTTAATATTTTATTTCCTTTCTTTTTGAAAATAAAATAGATAAAGGTAAATATTTTATTTACACATTTTCTATTGAATGTGTGTGTCTGTTTGAGTTTGTTTAAACCTGTTGAATTTTTTCATATGTTTAACAAATTTTCTCTCAATATTTTTGTACAATATTATGCACGAGAATCATTTGAATGGTTTATGGTAGTGAAGATTACAAATGAATAATTACACAATATTATTTTGTTAATGTTTTATTCATAAGTCATCTCAAAGATTTTTTTAATGTCAAGAAAGAACAAGAAATTGTTTATAGCTGCCAATGTCACACGAAACGACATCTTCATTATCAACTTGATTAGAAAGCATATTTTCCATTGACTCGACAATGCAACAAACAGCTTAATAAGAGTGATGAATACTTTGAAACTACTGACTAGAATGGATTTATTCTACCTGACATATTTTTATATATTTTATATAGTTGAACTTTTGTATTCCTAGTCGTCTAACAGAAATTTCGTCCCTCATCGATTAATACCATCGTCCTTCGCCGCCTACAGTATTCCTGATCACACTGCAGGCGAGATGTACTGAACGTCGCTGATTTTTAATTTCCAATTCCTACTTTAAGTTTATTGAGAATAATTTTTGAGTTGACAGTAATTTCTCATACAAATAAATAAATAAACATGTAGAAACGTCTCCTCCTTCTAACTCTATTCTTCTTTGGTCTTTAAAGTAATTTTATCCTGACTATTTTGCTATCAAATAAAATTTATATGAACTTAACAATTAGCCCTCTAACATATTGTTTATAGAAATGCATTTTTTAATATTTATGCATTGCATTGCATGGGGAAAAACTATTAAAATAATCGAAGAAAAAAGAACATGCAATAAATAAAATACTGGACAATCGTAACGACAAAATAAACAATATTTCTATGTTGTAACTTAAGTAAATAAAATGTCATCAAAAAAAATCAATAAAGTAAAGGAAAACAAACAAATTTTGGTTTTCCAGAAAACTAGATACCACACATTCACACAAAAACAATTTAAATTTTAAAAGTATTTTCAAAAATATAAAAAAACATAAATATGGATGGGAAATATTTGTTCACATTTTTCTATTAACACTGAAAAGTTTTAGCAATTTGAGTGTATTTTTGAGCTCAATGAACTCTATATGTTTTAATAAAATGTTGGCAAGACTCACCAGAAAGTTCTAGTGCCATTCAAATCAAGTGTAGTAGTAGTGTAAGTGTATAATAACAAAAATAATTGGATTCGCATATGAAAAGAAGCCTCTTTTATACAAATATATATTCATTCTACATCTTCACTACTTACCTTCATATTCACTTACACATGTAAACACTTAATGTAAAACAAAAGAAACATTTAAACGACATAATGTGATATTTTGTATTGTGTTTTTTTTGCACGCCCACATGGTGTATACTTAACACAAATTAACTAAATAACAAAATTACTCATAAGCACATACAGTGCCTTTGGCGACTTATGAGTATTTTTCTCTTTCTCTCTTAGCATTCTTTCCAACTCTACAACATACTTTATTAAGCATTTCTTCTTCATTCCAACTCATTCTAAAATTAACTATTACATGTTAAGTGCCATAATTTGTAGCCACAATGCGCCGCAACATTGAGCCACACACACACACACGCACACACACACACACATAAGTGTACACTTAGTTGTAGTTGTGGCAAAAAAGAATTGTTCTCAAACTTCATTTTGAACAAGGAAACAAGGTCCTTCCGTGATGTATGCGTGTGTATATCAACTTTAGAGCTTTGTTGCTCTGATGTTGTTGTTGTTGTTGTTGTTGCACTATTATTTTTCCTATGCGAGTGTAACTAATTAAGATAAGTGTGTCTGATTTTCATATTAATGGTTGCTCTGCTCTGCTCTGCTCTGCTCAGCTCAGCTCAGCTTAGCTTAGGATGTCTAGCGGCAGTCCCAATGTGCACACCTTATCTTAAATGGTTAAATAAAAAAAAATAAAAACACAAAAATATCTAATAAAATAAAAACTAAACTAAACTCAACTAAACTCAACTCAGTTGAACTGAACTGAACTGAACTAAAATAAAATAAACTGAGAGCTAAACCAAAGCGAATGAATACCATGAAATAAACCGTGAACTACTATCAGGATATGTGAACATGAGCATTTTATTATAACTAAAAATTTATATTCATTCACTGTGTATGTGTGTGTGTGTGTGTGTGTGTGTATGTGACTGGCCACACACAGATACCTACTTTTGTGTGTTAGGACAACGCACAAAACAATTAATTTAGGCACGCCTTCAACAAACACCAGCAACTCAAGGCAACACCAGCAACAACATTCAACTAACAACCTCAATATCCAAGAGTGGGTTTACAAGCTCAAAAGAGGCTACTTGCCACAAGTGGGCAACTACAACACGAACAACACGAACAACAACAAAAATAAAAATATGAGTAAAACGTATAGTAGAAGAGAAAAAACAATGTTGTGCTCGCCCGCCGCACGTTTAAAATGTTGAGCAACGACCGGAAACGGAAGCTAACAACTTTGCGTAAATTAATCACATACACATGCTCACACTTATACATACGCACACATACTACATATGTGCATACATATGCATGTGTGTTCAAAAAGGGTTCTCATATCAACAAACTTTATGTGTTTCTATGAATGTATGAGTGAGTATGTTGTTAGCTGTTATCGCCACTCACATGTTGTTTGGCATTGAGTTACCAGCAACACTTACTTTTGTTTTTGTTAATGCCTACAGCAAGCCACCTACTCCTCCATCCTTTTTTTTTTTTTTTTTTTTTTGTTGTTTAGTTGCTCACTCTCATTTTCTAAGTGGCTACCACTCAGTCATACACTGACTGACTCACTCACTGATTCACTCACAGGCTTAGCTACCCGTCCACTTTACTTTATTTATAAAATGCTTGCTTGACTGACTGTCTGAATGAATGAGGAATGTATAAATAACTCTGCATATGAGTGACTTCTACGTTTCATTTTAAAGTTTTCTTGGATTTGTCAAAGAACGTAGTAGTTTGTTGTCCTGATAAACGGCATTGACCCTAACTAATTACGTATGCATGCGACGACATCATCTGCCGTCCTGTGCCCACCACTTCTACAATCCTCAGTCCTTATGCGCCTTTTCTTTTTGCCATTTTGCATACCAAGCACTAAGCCAAATATTATGGGTGCTTTGGACATTTGAAACGATTCACAATTCTCTTATTCATTTCGTTATTTTCCATTTGTCGTCATAATCATCATCATCATCATCATCATCATCATTTTTCTAGTATATGTAAGCACGCATTTTCATGTAATCGTCAACATATCTTCAACCTATTTGTTAATCATTTTACAACATGTAAAATGTCATGTTTTCCTTTCTTAACAAAACAACAAAAAGAAAGAGAAAAATTAAAATAAAATTTACGCCATTTTGCTTTTTGGTTTTCTTTTCTTATTATATTTTCATTTCCATTTCGTTGAGTTGTGTCCATTCTTATTTTATTTCCTTTTAATTTTCATTTTGTTTAATCGCAAACGCACGCTATGTCAAAATGGGCGCACAAATGGGCGTGGCATTTTATGACTTACTTCGCGCTTCACAAAAATGTAAATGAAAATAAAAAATAATAAAAAAAAAAGGAGAAGAACATGATTTTATTATTATTTTCTTTACGCCGCCGCCGCCACCTTATTTCCACAGCCGCAGAGCTCAGGTAAGTAACACCACTTTACTTGGCTCCCTTCTGCCATTATCCTCTTTCACATTCTCTACTCATACTCATTCATTTAGTCTCTTTAGATTTTCATTTAGTTTTCGCTGGTGTCGATTTTATGAGCCGCTAAAGTATAATCTGCTTATGCTGCTGCTGCTCCTTGGCGCAGCTCTTAATTGAATAATTACAAAAGCAGAAAAAGAGAAACGACGAGAGAGGAAAACTTTTTATTGCTTTCCACTTACGTATGCATCGCGTACGGCGCGTGTCATTTTAATTTACGAGGTTTAATATAATTTTCATACGCGTATGAAATCGACACAGAATAAAAGACCAACAGTGAAGATAAAATCAACACGAGCGGCTCACAAAAGCCTAAAAAATAAAGATATTAAGTATACGCTGCGGTATAATTTATCATAAGCAAAATGGTATATTAAAATGACCTCATTTTGAAGTTAAAGTTTTAAAATATCAATTTAATTCAAGTCATCTTCTACTTCTATTCTAATAATTTGTGCATTTTATTCTTTAAAAATTCAATTCTACTTAAAGAAAGTAAAGAAGTATCCTTGCTTATTTTAATTCCATTAAAACTTTGCTTTGTCTTGTGTTTTTCTCTCTCTCTCTCTCTCTCTTTCTTTCTTATGTACTTTCTTTAATCACCGTAATTTGCTGCATGTTCTACTGCAAGTCAACATATGAACAACAATTTTCTTAGTAATGTGCGAAGGAAATTGGTATCATTTTTTTATTACGTTCTCGGACAGGACACACGCGATCATCAATAAACATGAATCCCCTGAATGCCGTGCAAATTTTATTGAATTTATTAAGTGCTGATAGATGTCAATCAATTGACGACGGTAAACCAACAAACCAACCAACCAACCAACTCCCCTCTTTAATGTGTTTTAATGTTTGCAAAATTGTTTGTTCTGTTCACTAAAGTCTTCATTCTTGTCTTTCTAAATGACGATGTACTTAGCACACTTCACACAATTTAAATGATTTGCTTGATTGACTTTAAAAAGGTATCGATATTTTCTTGTTATTTACTACAATCCCAAATAAAGGGTATGGTGTCTTTGAAGTTTATAAATTATCAATGAGAAGACGTCGCATTGATTCGAAGGAATTTAAGATATAATTTAAGGTAAATTGGATTTCTACTGAGTCTAAAAACCAATGACTGCAGGTTCTGAGAAAATAACTTTAAAGTAATCATAATAATTAAGTTGATTTAAAGAAAATATTCATCCACAGAAAGCCCACAAATATGAGAATAGAGGAGTAAGACTATGGAAGACCATTTATCGGATAGTTTGTCATTAAACTACATTTTCTAAAGATCTTCAAAGCAACAATGGAGTTACATACTTGGAAGCTTGTGGACTAAAAAAAAAACGGTTCTAACTGATTATCATGGAATTGCTTTTTTAACAAAACTATATAGATGAAGACATCACCTAACTTAGAACTAAAAAACAGAGAAGAGAGTTTAAAAAAATGTATATAAATCGATTCAGTAAAACTTCTATGATATTAAATTTATATTAACGCATTACCAATAGATAAATTTTCACTTCAATTACCCAAAAAAACAAACTTAGTTTATGGAAAAAGACTCTAAAAACAACAAATCTTCAATGACAACAAATACAAGCGGCTGCTATTACTTCTAAGAAACTTTTCTGATACTCATGACAATTTAAAGGTTCTAGTACAATGTAAAAATAAGATTAAAAAAAAACAAACAGAAGACTGTGTAACGTCTTTTTGAATAAAGTGTGTAAAGTTCATTTGTACCACAAAACTCAAAGCAACGCAACCAACAAACTAACCAAACAACAATAACGAATTCTGTTCCACTTTCTCCTCAATCTTCTTGAGTTTTCCTTGAAATTTGCAACATTATAACTTTAGTAAAATAGTTTCTATTATATTCTAGTAGATATTTTCGTTCAGTGTAATAACTATAAACGTAATTGGATTCTTTGGCTTTTGCGTTTTAGCTTCAATATCGTGAAACTAAAACTGTAAGAACAAAGTTCTTCTTCTCAATGTTATTGTTGCTATTGTTGTTGTTGTGGTCGATGCACATGAAAATGTTTTCAAATATATATATATATATACATATATGTGGGTGCAACCAGCATTGCAACACTAACACACATTTGCCACAGAAATTGGCAACAATTGTAGAAAACCACAAAATGGCAGCAATAACAACTTTTTCTCCTTCTATTTTATTTTTCTTCTACTATAGACATAAATACCACGACTTTCTAGGTATCAATTTAGTAAAACAAAAAGGAAAAAACGCATTAAAATTTCATTGAAGTCAAGACTATCAGTCTATTTTTTCTCTCAGGAAAAAAAGTTTATTTCTTTTGGACGCTGTAAAGTTGCATAAATTGTTTCTTATATGATTTGCTTTCCTTTGATTTGTTTTGCCATAAACAAAAAAACACTAAAAATTTTAATTATTTACGCAAAACCACAAATATTCTCCACTTAGACAGACTCAGTAAGACTGAAAGAAGAATGTGGTTCTTGGTTTTTTGTTTAAACTTTGTATTTTGTCACACTGCCATTAGCTTTTTGTGTATCCCTTTTTCCCTTTTCCTTATATTCCTGCAATATTTCCTGTTGCAGTCCATTGTTGCTGATAGTGTTGCTGTTGTTGTTACTGTTGTTGCTGGTGGTGTTTCTGTGTTGCAAGTTATTAAGAATGAAAGAAAGAAAGTACTTCACTTTACAGTCTGGTAAAGCTGCTTCGAAAGTGACAATTTTATGGGCGAACTAACACTAAAAGTTTAACTTGATGCACATTCGAGCGTTAATAATGCCCTCCTTCTTACTACTACTTAAGACGACCGATGTGTAGTAGTAGACTACGATGAAACTGACGACAACAAACCCAACGAACATAACGACAAGAGATGATGACGAAGAATTGCAAAAGAAGCACACAAAACGCGGAAATAGAAGTAAAGAAATTGAGGAAAAGGAAATGAGTTTCCTTTTAAGTGAAAACAAAAATGGATGATGCTTCTGCTGCTTCTTCTGCACTGTACATACTGTAATTTCTAATAAATTTTATTACAAAATACTATAAAATGAAATAAAAACAAATAAAATAAATAAATAATAATAGGAATATTTTGCATACTCTATTATATTCTATTCTATTCTATTCTAGTCTATTCTAAGGTGATGCCATGAAAGAAACTCTCTCTCTCTTTAGTTACAAGTAAAAATTAAACTTATGTTTATGAAGGAAGCTACTAAGTTTATCGATTAACACAATCGAAGCAGAAAATTGTTTTTTAATTAAAAATTGTTTGCATACTTTTCTTTCCTTCTACCTGAAAATTTGTTTGTTGTTCTTTAATAAAAATGAGATAAACTAAAAAAGATGAAAAATAAGAGCCACAAGAAAAAAGATTGCAACAAGGAAATTGTTTATTAAAATTTCAAAATCAAATAAGAAGAATAAAGCGCACATGCATGCATGCATGCATGCTTCATTCGATCTACACAAGTGAATAATGAAGAACATGCATATAGTTTAACAACGAAGGAGTTTATGGCGGCAACACTTACAACAACAAACCAAACAATATCAAGATACATTCGCACAACCACACACACACACACGCACAGGATACTATGCATATGTGGGTGTATGTAGATGCGTGTTTACTCACATGTGTATGTGCGCCTGCATTACAAATAAACAATAATAAAAGAAAAAAGCAAAAAAAAATTCAAGAAAATATAAAAAATCGGCCAGCAGGAAGCAATACTTGCTTAAACTAGGTCACTACTCTACCCCCATTGCCCCCCTTCTACCCATAAAAACAAGCAACCTACAACAATGAATTCGTCGCAACAACAGAAACTTCAATCAAGAAACTCAACGTCATCGTCATAGTCGTCTTCATCGTCATTGTCGTTTTCGTCCTACCTCAAGTCACAATAACTTCGGTGTGTTGTTTTTTACTTTTCTGTTGTGAAGATTGCGACCATCAATTACTTTAGCATACTCGACTCGTAGACTTGGCTATATTGCTTGCTTTTTTGGTGAGCATGCGCTGTCTCTTAGTGCCACATGCCACAGAAGCAGGCTGCAGCAGATGATTTTATGGAGGGGAAATGTTTGCATGCAACCACAAATATTCGCCGCAAAAATTGTTTCTTATCAACAAACAAATGCTTTGCTTTACTTTACTTTCCTTTCTTCTTTCTTCTTTCTTCTTGTTCTGCATTTTAGTTTTATTTGAAAGCGTGTGCTTTGTTGTTGCATGCCCCCAAAAAAATGTCTTTTTTTTTTTTTGTTTTTCTCTTCATTGTTTTTGGTTTGCATTCCTTTTGTGGTGGTGGTGCATTTCAAGTTTTCTGCGAATTTTCAATTAAATTTCTGGGGTTTTTAGTAGTTCTTTCTTATATTTGTAAGTGAGCATTTGTGTGTATGTGGGTTGTTGTTGTTGCCGTTGCTGTATTTAGGTTTTGTTTACAAAATTTTCTCGCGTGTCTTGTTTGTGGCATCAAATGCTAGCACGATACTCCATTGACATACACACAGACACACGCACACACGCACACACACTCTAAACAATCTCAATGTAATGATGCATGCAACTTTATATATTTAAAAGCGGGTCTTTTGTATCGTGTCACTTCTCTTCTTTTTCTTGTTGTACAAATAAATAATCCTTGGTCCGTTGAATTTGTTTGTCTTGCACCAACCCTTTGCATTTTGCTTTTTTTTTGTCGGTCGTTCCTTTGACTTTGCATTGCACTTTATCATGTTCAGAAAAGCAGCATATAATTATGTCAAATATTTTCATATAAACAAATATGAAATTGTAGGCCTCATTTCATTTCACTGTTTTTTATTCACTTTTTACTCTGTTGATATTTGACTTATAAAGAAAGAATAACAAGAACAATAACAACAATAACAACATGACAAGTATTGAGTCAATATTTATATGATTTGTACAATGTTTATACAAAAAAAAAAAAAAAAGACAAGCAGTGAAAAAGATTTATTACTTATTTCCTTTAATGATTGAATACGTAAACGTGGGAACCTCGGGTATTTTATCACTTCAAAGGGATAAGTGAAGGACCGAATAAGTAATAAGATGAATTTGCAGGATAGATAAGGCCAACCAAATGTGTATGTACATTATTTCTAGATCTACTTTCGTTATGAACGTATATCAAATGATTTCCCTGCACCAACATTTAACTCTTGAATGATGATACCAACTTTGCCCTAAAACTATCATATCTAAACAGACAAATGATGGCAAACCATTACAGTAAGCGAGGATACTTACAATGTTCACAACATTTTAGAAAACTAATGAATAATTTGATTATAATTTTCCAGAAGTCAAGGCTAATGGATTTTTTTTTTTTTTACAGATTATTTTCATGTATACTTTATATTACTAGTGGCTCTTTGATAACAAATTGTGATAATTAACAAACTCACTAAGTACTTTTAAATAAATAGAAAAAAATATAATAATGGGATTTCTTACCTGTTCTATGTTTTCTTTAAAAATAGTACATTAACATCATTGCATGGGAGTCTTTATTATTTTATCGTATTCACATTTTTTATGATATGTATATCGAATACTCGTATGTCACACGCACAACACTATCACTTTTTTATACAAAAACCAATCGATTGCAACATAAATATTAAAAAGTGAAGATACAATGTTAAACTTTTGCTTTTCCACTTTTTTTATTTTTGTCAAATTTGCTCACTTTCTAAATATGTTTATAGAAGAGATAAATAAGTTCTCACTTAAAGAGACAAAGTGATTCTCGCAGTCTTTCGCGACGACAGATGTCAGCTACATAAGGGAAACTAACCCAAACCAAAGCTTCCCACTGAAAGAGACAAAGCCAAATAAGCGATCACTCTTGATGCTGCTAACCTACTCTCATTGCACTCATAACTATCGAAGTGTGTGAGAGAGAGAGCAATGGTGAGAGAAGAAACACAAGCAAGCACACTTGATTCACTTGACTGAAAAGCGAAGAAGCGAAGAAGAACAGCACATAAACAAAAATGAAAACTGTAAAATTATCCCGTTATAATTCTTCATGGAAAATAATTTTAAAAAATACGAAGTACTAAATTAAAGCACATACATATTTTGCATCGAAAAATTTTAAATAATTGTTAAATAAGAATTTATTTTTGTTATTCTCAAATGGTTTCTTAATTTTTATTCTTTAAATGCACTTTTATACACTTAACTAGGAAAAAATCAATTAAATACCAGCGCAACACACAAATGTTTTCCGAATCTGATTTTAAAACGCGACACTAACTACTTAGATGACCAATTCATGTTTGATAATATAATATCTAAGTTATTTACTATGGTAATATTATTTTATATTTTTTAAACGCACATTAAAACTACTTTAGTAACCACACAACGAATTAAGTACAGACGGCGACACAGACTTCTTTCCCAACCAAAGCGTCCGAATCGACTAATAAAAGATCATCAATCTATCAAACTTTGCCAAAAATTGAATGACATGCAAAGCTAGACTACATCTACAACCGAAAAGTTCTAAACTGCGTTCAATACAACTTAAGTTGAGAGCGCGGGAGAGCTCAGTGTTAATTTCTCTGAGTGCAGAAGAGAGTAAGCATTATGCATTTTAAACATGAATGATCATGTTCTTGTATGCATTTTCTTGCTAAAGCTTTACTGCATAAGTTGAACGATGAACGATATAAAAAGAAATCAATGCAAGAGCCACAGAACAAAAATATTGTATTTAATTTTTAAAATTAATTAAATTTTAATGCAGCTTATGAATAAAAATTAAATAAGCAAAACAAACAAACGAAAAAAAAAGAATTTTAATAATATTTTAATTAACTTTATTAAATTGTGTTTTTATTTCTGTTTACCAGAAGAGCAAAAACAAAGTTTATTTAGAAACATAAATGTACGAGTATATATGTTTTTTTTTTTATTCTGTTGCTCTAGAACAAAAAGAATTAACAACAAACGTAATAACAACAAAAACAAAATGTTAATAATGAAGTTCCATATGCAAATTTGTTCCAGAACTCAACAAATCAACAAATTCAAAAAATAAATACAATAAAAAAAAATGTAATAAAAAAAATTAAAGAAAAAATAATAATAATCATGATGATGATGTTGCTGCTGATGATGATTATAATGATAATGACTAAAGAGAACTGAACTAAGCTGAACAAATTGAAAGCAACAGAAAAAGTTAGCCAAGTGAGAGTTCTAATAAGTAAATCAGAGATTGAATGAGAGAGGAAAAGTTCGGAGAGAGAAGTTGAAGCAGAAGCAAAAATTAAAGTAAAAGTTTTTTGAAATCATTTTTTATTTTTTCACACGCAAAATACTTGTGATTAGCTAAGAAAGAAATAGCAGCAGCATATACTCGTACATTAAAATTGTAAAGAGTACGTGGAATTGAAAGAGTTAAAGGAGAAGAATATGAATTGAAAGAACAAGTAAAGAAGGGAACAAAATAAAATAACAACAAAAACGATAAGAAAGGAAAGTGCTTATTACTTTTTGCTGTTGACAATAAAAATAAAACAAAAAGCTTTATAAGCAACACATGTATGTGTGTGTATGGATATGTGCTTATGTGTATGTTTGTATACGAGTATATGAGTTGTAGAGTATGTGGATTATTGCGTTTAATTTTAGTAGGCGTGAGCCAAGCCAAGTAAAGGATAATTGTCATTCATATTCACTCCTGCTTCTTTACACACTTCTTTACTCTCTCACACACACATATACACACACACACCAACATCACACACGCACCAACATCCACTTGTATATGCACATATGTATGAGTGCGTATAAGGTGCCATTTAAATATTTATGTACAATTTTATATTTCAATTTTAATGCAAATAAGCGCGCTTAAGTTGACGACCATTTTTACATTAATGTATCCCACTTTCTCAGTACCCCATCCTTTGATATTTATATATACTTCTAGAATACACAAACAGATACACAATCATACATGGTGATTTTCATGGTTTCTCGCGCTTTCAAAGTTGATTCAATTCAACAGTGAAAATGAAAAAGTCTGCTTAGTATTGGCAAAAATTTCGCGCCTTTTTGGAAACTTTGCGCATTTATATTATTTAATTTAATTAGGTAAATGTATGCAGACACACACAAATACATACACTTAGACACTCATACACACACATACACTTATTTATACATTGATTCATATATTTGTTTCTCATATGTAGAGAAACGCACTTGAGCACACATGTTGGTTGTAATTATAATTAAGTTTAAATAATGTTTATGTTTATATTTGCATATGTTTCTCTTTGTTGTTGTATTCATCCATGTACACTCATAGTCAAAATAATGAGCTATACATCCTGTTAAGGATATTGTATTGAAGTCTTTGTCCAACCATTTGGGAAAAGATTACATTGCCTATATCTGCTAAAATGACTTTAGAAGATACAAAATTATCCTTTTTGGCAGAAGTGACAAAATGATTATCTATCACTATCACATTCCTTTCGTTCTTCCAACGATTTATAGGATGAAATTTGCTTTTTATAGTGTTGTGAAGAAAAAACTTTGATTGATTCAATGGAACAAAGGACTTTTCTTTATTTTCTTAACCTTTCAATTATTTTCCACTCTGCGAAAGTCATTCAATTTTTGATTTACCCCATCTACATCTATAAAACTTTACATTTCATTACTATTTGACATTAGCATAGAAGAATCAATGAATCCGAGTGACAGATTCTCATAATTCTGATCATTATATCTTGGCTTCCGCATTTCTTCCTCTTTTTATTGAACAAAATCGGATTATTTTTTTTTTTAATTTTCATTTCATCAGATCTAATCAGAGGCAACTGAGGTCTACTTACTATTTCAACCATGAGTGTATGTGTTATTTCATTTTAAAGAAAAACTTTTTGAAATATTATTTTGGTTTTTTGTTCTCTTATGATTTTCATTTAATTTCATATTTTAGATTTCAGTTTGAGTTTCTCAGGGTTTCAAGGTATCATAAGACGCCATTTTGTTACAATGTCGTCGCCATCGTTTTTTCTTCTTCTTCTTCTTCTTCTTCTTCTTCTCCTTCTATTAACATTTTTTTGACCACTTATCATGTTTAGTTCAGAGCCGCCACAATTCAATTTTTGCAATTTGAATGGCAAATGAAAGCGATTGTTAACATGTTGCACAGGTCCTTGCTGCAACAAAACATTGTCCTTACCCACAAATATGAGAATCGGTTAAAAAGTCGTTAACTGTAGCGTACTCGCAGTTGACAGGCAGACAGACTGACGGACTGACAAAGATTAGAAGGCGTCTAACATAAAAAAGTATACAAAATTCAAATACAAATTTTGGAATTTTCATTTTTTGCTTTTGCTTTTGCTTTAACTTTGTTTGTTTCGTTCGTTTATTCTTTCTTTCTTTCTGTCAGCTTTTGGTGCACAATTTCAGGCGCTTAAAATCAATTTGTCCTCGCATTGTTCGCTTGCTGTCAATTGTTTTAGCAGGTAAAGTGTCTTAGTGTGGGTGAATCTATGAGGCTTACATCCTTTCGATAGTTTTCATCAAAACCGTGACAGACACCGACGCCTAATTTCGATTCGTTGAATGTTGCTTATTGCAACCAACCTTCTTCGAGTCACCATACATTTTTGCATATTTCGCATTGAAACAAAATGAAAAAAGAACCCACATCATCAATATGTATTCAGTTTTATGGTCAATTGACATTTGACAGTTTTTATCAGACAATAGCGACAATGTACTCGTAAAAAGGTAGATTGGTTTCGTTGTAACTATAAATGTAAATGTTTGACTTTAAACTGAAATATTTTTTTTTAAATTCTTGTTGATTTTTTTAAAATATTATAGTCAATTTGAAATCTCCATTTTATGTTCAATAAATTTTAATAATCTTTATTTATTATTATTAATATTTCTCTTTAATATAAATTTGTATATTTATAAGCATTTGTTGTATTTGTTTGACATAGAATTTCATAGTCTTTGGTATTTGTTTGAATTTTATAGTGACGTCACCTGTGCATGAAATCAATTGATTGTTTGTGGGCGACATCTGTAGGCTTTGAGTCACATTTGTAGTTGAAAAGCTTTCAATCTGCTTTCATGGTAATGCAGTCCGTTGAAGAGTCAATGCTATGACTATTGACTTGACAAATCATTCCCCTTAAAAACCATGTTTGATGCAAACACTTATCGGTTTGAGATAGAAATTGAATCGAACCAACATTTTTACTCAAAGTTGTCGTGATTCACTCAAATGTATAATTAGAGATGGACTTTCGTAAGAAAATTTATTTATATAATATTAAAGTGAGTAGAAATAAATGAAGTATGGAAAATGGTAAAATATGAAGGGTCTTCACGATAACGCACAAACACACAAACGTATTAAGTCTTTCGTGAACGACCCCATTTTGTTTGCACCTCATAAATCGTTCAAGTCACTGAGTTTTGTCATCACTGTGTATTTATTGTAACTGCCAACTCTTCTCAAAAGAGAAATGATTTACAATTTAATTCAATAATAATTGATTAATTAACAGCAAATAAAAAGACGAATAATAAATTGTTCATTGTAATTTGTTTATATAAGTCCAACTGTCTTCGAGTAATACTGAGTTGCCAATCACAAATGGAGCAATTTTCAGTTACTTTGTGAGCCCACAAAATTATGAGGTTTGTGCGTTATCATAAAGACCCTTATTATAAAATTGTATTCAGAACAAACCAATAAATTGACCATACTATTAACAGAGAATCATGACCAGCGGAACAACGTTGTTTTTTTTTTTTGCTTAACTGATAATTTAACAAATTGAAACGGAAGTTTATTGAAATTTAGTGGTGCTATGGTCATGTATTCCATGACTAAGACTGTGAGGTGTTCGAAAATATGCAGGAAATGGCTAAATTTACTTTCATTTGTATGCCAAATCTTCAATTTTATTAACTAGTTTTAAGATTTTGTCAACTTAAATAACTTACTGCAAAAGAAAAGAGGGAAACATGACCAGCGGAAATACCATTAATTGCTTGACTGTAGTTCAACATATAAAAACTGAAGTGTATTTTAAAATATTGAGGTTTTTTTGGCCATGAGTTCGATGATTAAAGCTCTGAAGTTTCGAACATAAGCAAAAGCTCTTCTTCTTTCACATCTCGGCATTCCCGACAATAAATACTTTTGCTTAAATTTAATTTAGTAGATTTACAAAATTTTTGTTATTGAATAACCTCGAGAAAACAAATAAACGATTTGTCCACTCTATATAATTTCTTAGTCTTTTATGCAAAATTGAGCCTAAACTTTTTTGAAACTTTCAAAATCCAATGAAAGTGGATAAATAAATTCATTTGATTATTAAAATAAATTAATTTAAATTTTAATTCAATTTAAATTACGCGCCATATAAAATAGTTTTCTCATTTTAATTAAAGAAATTATCAGTTTATATAAAATAATCAATTAATTTCGATTTGCGCGGTAAAATTCTCAAACAAAACACGTTTATTCATGTTGTAAACAAACTAAAGTTATCGGCAATTTTGCAAAACAAAAGGAATCAAACTACGAGTATAGAACTTACAGCATATTGTATTAACATCTCATGACTGAATTGGACCTGAATAACAACATTTACATGTAATGATAACGAATCATATTTGATCTCCTTGTCCATTATTAAGTAAATTCCATTTATTGATTAATAATTGACATTTTCATTTATGATTGGATAAAGAACTTTTTTACGAATTCGATTGGTGGCATTAAATTATTGAACATTACTGTCCTTGTTATATGAGATGCTGGGAATGTACTTCAGTGATTTCCTGTTGTCTACTGAAGAGTTTAATATATTCCATCATTAAACTTTTATATAGCAAGCCGCTTTATGCAAGTACAGACATCCCCGGGGGAAGTATTTCGTTGGAAAACTCTTAAATTTTGCTTGTAAAACTGAAACCCAGTGCATTTAAGTTCATAGAGAGAAAAAAGTAAAGACAATTTGAAACCTGTTCGACTATTTGAATATATATAAGGACTGTTTATTTCTAGAATCAATGACACCAATTTGTAACGAAAAAGTGATAATTTAAAGGACTTTCAACTATTTATTAAGGAAATCTCGTTTAAGGTCAGTTTTCTTACAAATCAATGATGGAGTCATCAATATCTTTCTGGAATCATTGACGAAAATCATTTCTAAGAAAATAAGTTTTAATTTAAAGTAATAAGTTTGAAGTATCCCTAAGATGTTAATACAAACAAATTACAAATTAGAAAAAAAAACCAAAATATTCACTAGAAAAAACTATTCAATTGTTGTTAACGCATTTGGCGCAGTGCATCGTTGTTGCCACAGGTAACTGACCAGACATAAAGCGACCAAAACAGAGCGAACAAAACACAAAATACAAAAAACCGAGAGAAAACACAACATTCTCGTACTAGTATAACACAACAAATGAAAGCAAATAAACAAACAAACAACAAACTCTCGATTTAATTGAGAAACAACAACAAATGCAAATGTATCTATACACTTTAGTATATTTTAAATACATTCTACAACAGTATGTAGTATTGTCTATGTATGAGTAATAAATAGTACAACCACTGTAACACCGAATGAATCAAGTACTAAACAAACTACATGACATAAAAGCGGTGGTTCAGTTCTGGAGTAACTTTCGAACGTGTTTGTAATAAATAA
Source organism: Amiota mariae (assembly GCA_035041805.1). Classification (NCBI taxonomy): domain Eukaryota; kingdom Metazoa; phylum Arthropoda; class Insecta; order Diptera; family Drosophilidae; genus Amiota; species Amiota mariae. The sequence goes on from JAWNKV010000348.1 coordinate 4,812,969, forward strand.
CGGAAGAAATTAATTTGGACAAAATAATGTAATTTTTATTACAAAAAAAAAAAAACAAACAAAAAAAAAATTATAAAATAGAATAGAATACAAAAAAAAATTCTGAAAAAATAAGTGAAAATAAATAAAAACAAATAATATTTAAAGAAATAATAATTAAATAAATATTAAATTATTTTAATTTTAAATGAGTAATTTGGCCAACATGTGTTTCAAATTGATTTGCTTTTGTTTCGTGTTGTGGATATAAATGATTTGTGTATAATATTTTTATAAAATTCTGACATAATTTGAACAAATGAAATTATCCCAGAACAATTCTTGCAAAGTCATGCCAAAGTTTTCTTTTGGCTGCAATTTACTATAAACTTCCTAACTTCCTTCCGTCCTTTCGTCCTTCCTTGCTTCCTGTTTGACGGCCTCGCCATTGCTTGCAAAAGGTCTTCAATGAAATAAAATGAAGTGACGTCAGTTTATTGTCGCAGCCATTAAGTGTTTATAAATTATTCTGATCGAAACAAAAGAAACAAAAACTGCGAATAAACAAAAATCTCTGTGATGTTGAGACCATACTATTTTTTAACGCTAATTTCGGCTTGTACTTTACACAGTTGCACAAGCGCTGAAGTTGGTCTGCCACTTATACAAATCAGTCACGGTAAGTTGAGCACAAGTGAAATTCTATATTTTGTTTCTCATTTTCAATTTTTTTTTTTAGAATTTTTATTTAAATATAAATAAGTATTTATTTCTAGTTTGAGTTCAAGAGAAAATTGCTTGTATACTCGTATATTCACACTTGCATTGTTCTATTATATTAAATACTTAGAAGGCCTCAGTCACAGCTTCAGTTATTGTGGTCAAATGTTGGTAATCATATGGGCGACTGTTCCGGTGACCTTTGTGGTTATGCGTCAGTGCATTTTACACCCCTAGAAAATTAAAGCACCAATGTTTTTTGTTTTTTGGAATTTTTGTGTTTATATAAAACTTAGTCATCAGCAATTAAATGATTTCTTTAGTAAAGTACGAGTAGAATACAAAAATATTATACAAAAATTTAGGACAATCAATAAAAATTAATTGCATTTGTTTATATTGTCTGTCGTCTAATGGTTATTAGAGCCAAAATGTAGTCAGGTGTCCAAATATCATATCGTATGTAGGTAGGCACCCAACCACATATGACTATGAATATTATATGACCGAACATGTTTTCACATTTATTTTAGTTATAGAAGTTTGCTGTAAATCAATAGAACCCTGCAAAGTGAGTTGTTTCTGTTTCTCCCTTTGTGTTTTTTTTTTTTGGTAATAAATAAATATAAGCACAAATTGCGTTTCATTATTTTAGGTCATTTATTGAGTGACCCATTTACTTTATAAAAAAAAAGCATTAAAATGCTCGATTTCAACTTATAAATACATTAAAAGATTTGTAATAAAGGATGAGAAGAAGAAGAATGAGAAGATTGTTTTGGTTGACATTAAACTAAAAGAATTTTATAGCTTGGCCTACCAGCAACTCTGATTTGTGTTTTACTCAAAGCCGGAAGTGGAAGTCTCAGGACTTATCTTTTTGGGTTTAAGGTAAACTAAGATACAGTTATGCTTGAGTAACTTCTTTAATTATTTTTAGATTATTTTCTTCGTTATAATTACAATAAGTTTGCAATCTTCGAAGACAAGTGTAGAGGGTAACTCCTATTAAGTCCTTCATAGAACTTAGCGCTGTGGTGTAATTGCCTAATATGGTTTTGTTTCTAATATTTAATCCTATAAATAAAGAAATCATTTCATTGGTTTAGGATTATCATTGGGAAAATTAATTTTATTATTAATTGACAATGAGAAGACAAACATAAAGAAATTTTACATAAATATACTCTACCTATAACTTTGTGGTGTTTGCTACTCATCACCTATTGTACGTGAATATACACACAGGAATCATTGCAAGGTTGTCAACTTTAGGACTCAAGATTATATATTTCTTTGTCTTCAACTCAGAGCACCTTTTACTTTTTACTAGGGTTGGAAATATTTTTTTCATGAATATCAATGCACTTTTTATTTACCTGAACCAATTTTTGTAACACTTTTGCTACTCCTCATGAGGAAACTTTAAAACATGCGTTTTTCCGCATCAACCTCTTCTTCAGACGTCAAAAAATTTGAAATTCCTTTTTTTTTTTTTTTTTTTTGAACTGAATAAAAAGTCATTGGAAACCAAATCAGGATTATGCATTGAATGACCTATTAATTTGATGTTTTGGGGAGCGCAAATAGTCACTTGTGTGAGACAATGTGTGAGTGCTGGCACTATCGTCGGTTCGTTTTCCTAAATTTATGGAAAACAAATTGTTGTGTACCATTTAGAATTGATCGTCTGACTTTGCTGTAATGTTACGGTGTCCATATGTCTGAGTATTATTCAGGCTAAAATGTCAAACGTCACTATGCAGATGTCAGATTTGTTCAGGTGGCAACATTAGGATTGACCATTCACGAAATATTAATTTTAAACCTCCTACAAAGAGTCCGCAAATCACTGAGATAAGTGTATGATGAAGTCTTAATGATTCGGAACTCTCTGCGCTTAGAGAATGTTGATCGAATGAACACCGGTTTAAGGTTTAATTCCATAGAAAATTGGGCCAACTTTGTGCTGCGGGGTTCTTAGATTTTTGCTTTCCATCCATGAATTTTATCTGGCTCTGCTTCTACTTATTCAAGAAGATAATTTTATGGATATTGGCAAAGAATTATTGTACTCTTTTCGATTTTTGTAGATTATTCGTCTGTTCCTTTAAGGTTTTTCGAATTTCCTTTTTTCCTAAACCTTTCTCATGAATTACTTCGTCCATTGGGGAAATTTTTTTAAATGTATGGCGTTCAAACAGACAGACGCGGCGGGGGAATTTGTTATATAATATGTATAGATGTATCGCATGGACAAAATTAAACATTATCCAAGTATTGAGAAATAAATTGATGAGATCAAAAATTTTGAAATTAAACAGAAATAAATTTGGGATGACTATGTCACATAAGAATAAAACAAAATCTTGTATATGAACTTGTTCTATCTAAAAAAAAATATGTGCTTATTATTAAAAGATCAATATTTTGATTGTAATTATTTATCCGAATATTTACAGAAATTTTAATACAACAAAAGTTTTCAAAAAGATTTGATTGTATTTATTTATCAATTTATTTTTTCCCTAAAAGGAAGGAAGTTATTATTAATTCATACCATTCATTGATTCATGATTCACAAACCCAGCGACATCCAAGTTAATCAAAAAGTTCCTCCCTTTATTTTATTGTATCGTAGTAAACCACATTACAACAATTGATCAAACAAGTTTTCTTTCATAAAATTGCTACTACTTCTATATAAAATAATACTACATAAGGATAGAAAAGAATAGAATTGAGTACACAAATTCAAGAAACAATTTCAAATATGTGCAAAGTGGAAATCAAAGGCGCCTTAATAATATTATAATAGGTAATAACGTTGGCAACACAATTTTGACGATTTGTCGATAAACAATGTCTACAAAGTTTTATGCGCCAAAAAGCGGGTTGACTTTAGGATAGACACAGGTATACGAGTACAGAGTTACTATAGTTACAAAAGCAACCGTCAACGTCTACTGTGACGACAATACGTGAATACAATGAAGACGGTTCAAGAAACTTTGAGGCTTGTTGTTTCGAAAAATATGCGGAAGTAACAGGAAAGTTTTATATAGGAAAGTTTTATATACTTACTTATTTACTCGTAGTATAAAGTTGAATACCTTAACGACCTCAATCGTGAACACTTTTTATATTCTCTATAAGAGACGCCTCAATAGTATGTATGACATGTTTTCTTTTGTTTGCAGATGATTTTGGAACTGATTATCCTGAGGTACAAGAGGAAGTACATCTTGAGGATTTCTTTTGGACAGGTTCAGGTGATGGACCACCTGATTATTTAAAGAAAGTTCACACGGGCATTAGTAAAGGGAAGGATGTCATTGTGAAAACCGAAACTGTTGTAGCAACAGTCTATGTTGATGGTAATAATGTAAGTTCTAAGGAAAAAAGAAGGAGTTCGTCTCCTTATGTATTCAATATGCAATATTAACAACAAAACATTTCCTCATATTGATTGATGCATGCAACAGGAGATCGATATACCAATTTGCTTAGACTGTTTTACCGATGATGGTGGAGGCGGTGGTGGTGGTGCTGGCGGGGGAGTTCACTGGGGTATGGGTGGCGGTGGTTCTATGCCGCCACTTAATTACTCAGCAACTGATAGACGCTATTGGCTATTGACAGTTATGTCCGGTTTCTACACGCAAAAGGATAACCCCATGTTGGAGGAAAAGTTGGCACGTCTCTATCGTTTGGCGTTTACACGGTTAGTTGGTAATACTGTCTGTCTGTCTCTCTGATTAATAACAACAGTTTGACTTTGCAGACAACAAACACGTCACTTGGGCATAAATGGTGCGCAACAAATCGCAGGCATTTCGGTTACGACAGGACGCGAGCGTAGACAACGCACGCAATTCATAGATCCTGAAAAGGATAAGCAGAAAAAGGAGGACGGTATTAGTGCGACTACTCAGGGTATGAACTTAGGAGAAATCTAACAAGTTTTACTAGCATAAATTATTTATTTTCATTTCTATTTTATAGAACCAGACTTAGATGTTGAAATATTGGATTTGGATTTTTCAAAGAAAACGCGAACCATAAAAAGGACTTTAGCTGATAGAAAACCTAATACAGAATGGTCTTCATCATCATCGGAAGAGTCCGAAATAGAAGCCTCTTCATTATCATCAACCACCACAACTGAGTCTTCAACAACAACAACAACAACCGTAGTCACTGATTATACATCTACCGATGGCATAGATAATACAGCATATGTAACTCTGATACCTTGGGAGCTCATACAGCAGAACGGAAAATCAGAGAAAGCATCCGTGGTGCTTGACTCACCAGTTTCGGCTGCTTTGTTACAACCACTGCCAACTGCTGCTGCACTGCCACCTATTTTAAGATCACAGCATCCACTTCTCAGCCAAGATCGTGTGCGCGTTATTATTCACAATATCACACAAGTGACGGAGGATGATGTACAAAATCGTAATATTGGTGGACAATATGAAGAAGATGTTAATCTCAAAATGTAAGCACATGTGTTTGTTTATTGATCATAGACCATACTTTGTGGATACAAACATAATTTATATTACAGAGATGAACGTCCGATTGCGAATCAGACCGAATTGATTTACTCTGTACTGGTAAATGGTCGCCCAGTTTTAGCAGTTACGGCAGCAAATGATATGAAATTTGTGAGTGAAGCAGAAGTGGTATCAGCTATTGGAAAGGATGTTTACATACAAGCAGAACGTAAGAAAAATCTTTATGAATTGCTATAACAAATACACATAAATATTTCTTTCTTACAGCTTATTTGCGTGAACCTCTTGCTACACCATTGGCACCTGCAACACGTAGTGGATCCGTAGGCTTTATTGATTCAATACAGAATAATCCAGCACTGGTTATTGTCAGCTCTGTGGCAATATTCTTACTACTCTTATTGCTAGTAGCTCTGCTATTGATGGGTCGTGCTAGGCAAAAAGATTCCGCCGTAAATAGGTAATAGGAAGCTTTAAACGCTTTAAACATCAGTTGGAATATTTCCTTAATCTTGTCTTTTATAGAACTTCCAGTCGCAATGAACTACTCTCCGAAACTCAGTCTATTAATCGTCCTAGCTCTCGAGGCACTGAGTTAGATACTGGACGTGTTACAACTGGACACTCTCGTGATACTGGAGTTCAGAATCTTTCCTTCGAAAGTGAAACTACTCATCGTACTCGTGAGGCACGGATACACTTTCCCGAACCACCACGTGATACACAATCTAGACGTGACTCCATTTCCTCAACGGACAACACATCTGATTCGTCGGTATATTGTCCGATAAATCCCCCCAGTGCTGATGTCCAACGCATACTCGATGAAAAGGCTGCAAATTTATTTGAGCGTCACAAGCGACGACATCATCATCACTCACATCAATATGATCGGGCGGAGGGCCATGAGGATACTATTTACACAACTGTAGTTTCAGTGGCCGGTAAGAAGAGTGATAAATCTCGTTTGAAAACAAAACGTCGTTATTTATCCGAGAATCGTGTTGGCTCACTAGAGACAAGTCCTGTGCAGCATGGAATGCATTCGTCTGGCGATGAAATGAATTCACCGGATGCTATGCGTCGCAGTTATGAAGGTGCTCAGCGCAATGAGACTTTCAATCCACATAACAATTATCATCGTAACAAATTGTTGCATCAGAAGACCGTCTACACTGATAAGGAGTATTCAAATTTACGTGATGACGATATCAGTAACGAAGGAAAGCATTTGGCCACGACCCAGGCGATTAATAAGGAAATCATAAGAGCACTTCAGCCCTCTGAACGATCTTCAGATACTGGGAGCATCGGTTCATTTCTGTCGATGTCTTCGGTACGTGCATTCCCCAAGAGCGCCTTGCCCGAACCACTAAATCGTGTTTTAGATCCAGTTTTTGTGACATACTACGATAATGTAGACGATGTTAAATCTGCTGGAACCGTGAAACCAGTAACAATATCATCAGCAAAATCACTGAAGTCACGTCATAGTGTCGCAACTGTAGCAACAATTGAGAGCTTTCCCAGTCCAAAGGCGCCCCTAAAATCGACATTACGTTCGGCTTCACATAGCGATAATCCAGATCCTGGCGTTGTGGGTCCAATTGTCTGGGAGCGTCACAAGAACATGAAACGCATGAGTGCTGATGCAACTATCGGTAATGATGTTAAGACACAAGCAGTTGGTAACGAACAGAGGGAACGGGAACGAGAACGTTATTGAAGCAATCTCCCCAATCCACTCAGCAGTAGTTAGATTACTAGAATGAATTGCACTGAATAATGTACAAGTAACCAAGCAGTAAAGTAACCCAGTCCACCTATGTAAAAATGCAATGCAATTGAATTGTAAATCTTATGAAATTATTAAAGCAAAACCAACGTTGACTTCCACTTCCACTTGTACCAAGTAGAATTTCCCCTTATGTGTACTCCTCTCTTCTACTTCCAACATTCTTCCGCAGACGTTGCGCACAATTACGACGACTACAGCCCAGTAAATGATCCGGCAGCGATACGCAATCACTATGAGGGTTTACTAGAGGGTGCCATACAGTTGTACTCCAGCCATGATGATCTACCGATGCCATTACCGACATGTGACTTCACAAATAGCCGTCAACGTGCCACAAAACGTGGGAACCGTGGTTCTTCAGCGGGTCTACCAAGGTGCGCCTAACAATAGGTCAACTAACATACTATGTTAATCATATTTCCTTTTCACTTTATAGTTATGCAGCAAAAATCTATAATACAGCTGAACGTCCTTCTACTGCACAACCGGAGAAAACACCAAAATCAAATCAATCAACGCAACCACCATCGCCTACTACAGGCGCTTGGGGCGGCAGTGTTCATGGCTCACATTCGCCACTTTTGCGTCCATTGAGTGCCGGACCTTTTCATAGGCCCGAACCATTACGCGAGATACGCACACCAAGTCGTGATAATATCAATGCCGTGCCTCTGATTGAGGCCATACAAACTGAACTGCGTAAATTTAAATAGGACCAACCCTAAATGAAGATAATATAATACTTACAATATTTCTTAAGAAAAACATAATCAATATATCATAGAAATGCGTCAGCTGATCAGCATTTGTAAGTTGATAAAATGAAAATCAAATAAAAAATTCAGTTTTGAAATATTTGTCAATCATAAATATTCATAAGTTTTATGTTATACAAAAAATAAACGAAAATTCCATTTTGTGTTCTAAAAATTTGTCGTCGATTGTGTGAAGATAACAGAAAGAGGAGAAAAAATGGTCGATTCATTGATTCATAGTGCAATTGAGAAGGAGCTTAAAGGTCACTTGATGGAGGCATATGATCGTTTCATTAAAATTATAGAATTATTAGAAAAATCCTCTCAGCCATTTGACAAAGAACGTTTAGAAGAATGTTCCCAACATGCCAAACAGATTGCTGATCATATGTCAACAAAAATATTAAATGGTCGCGGTATCGGTTACATCTCACTTTATCCAGGTGATACAAATGTCGATTACAATTGGATTTTCGGTCGTTTTTTCAATGCAAATACCAGAGAATTCCTCATCACTGAGCCAAATTTAATTTGTGATATTGAGTTGGAGCATTTTATCACATTCATTGAAACTGCTTTAAATCTTTGCCCAAATCTTCAGTACATTACTCTAAAGACAAAACGGGCCCTATCACCATTGAGCAAACAAAGGGAAATATTGAAAACTCTCAAAGCAGAATTGCGGGGGTATAAAATCCGATTTAGTGTCGTGTATATCAATGAAGTTATTATGGCTATAATTTTAATGAATGATGGAACTATCATTGAGAGTTCACTGGGTTTGCATTTCTATGATGATGATAATAGTATTCAAGAAGATGGTACAAATGCCTATGGAGACTACAAAAATCGGGAATGTAAGAGTTGTTTAATAAGATACTTTCAATGTGGCGATCTATCGACACCGGTAAATTGAGTTTGAATCAGAAACCCGATGTACTTAATGTCAACAGATCAATGTTAATAAATCAATTCAGCAGTTAAAGACAGAAGTATCAAAAATGATGTTGTATGATGATGTATTTAGCACTAAGAAGATATCAAAATAATATGAGTGTATTAACTTCAGGTTATTAAGATGTTAAAACTTGTTTTTATATAATATTTTTATTATATGCATTTGAGAAATAATTTACTTTCAAAATATATATTTATGATATTAAAAAAAAAAAAACTCTTTATAAGACAAACACTAAATATCTGTTAAATTTTTATTTATTTTTCGTTTATTTATAAATTTGCAATCAAATCAAATAAATATTTTAAAGACTTTCATTGTAAGGTCCCCAATACCAAGTTGTTGGACCATGCAATGAAAGCCTTCACCAGCCCACTGCAAGAAATTAATATTGGAATTCATAATAATAATAATAATAATAATAATAATTTGTTTAAATACATTAATTAGATATATGGAATATGTATATAAAGATCAAATTTGTATTATGATTGATCTCTTTGTTGTATAATTTTGATTAATCAAATATGTTGTGCAAGAATTTTGTTTAATAGTTTTTTTTGGTTTTTTTTTTTTAAATATTTTTTTCTTTTATTTATTCTTTTACAAGTGCATTTCCTATAATTTTATAGTGTGTATTTATTGTTGTTGTTTGTTGTTGTAGTTGTTGTTGTGCTGCTTTCATTTTCGGGGGTCCATTTGTTTCTTTGAGTATCATTCATCATCCACTTGCCATTAGAAATCCTATTACTTAGTATTGTTGTTCTTTTTGACCTTTGTTGGATACTGATGCTTCAGCTTGTTCATAGTTGCGTTCATCAATGATGCTACGTTTGCCTAGACGTGGTCCAAACCAAAGGCCTGAAGTAGCGCTGGGTCCAGTACGTTTGTCGAGAGCCTGTTGAAGTGCCAAAAGTTGTGCCCATTTACGCATCTCTTGGGCATTATCATTGTTCCGTCCAACGCGTGGAAAAGCAATCAAATTGGCGCGTTTCATTTCGCTTTTGGGATAATCTACTGGAAAATATACATTAATAAATTTAAAAATTTTTAAATATTATAGGATGATGTTTTAATTGCAACTTAAAAGAAGATTTCTAGTGCTACGATTTTATAATATTTTGATATCATTTAAATTTCATGGAAGTGCGAATTAGCCTTTTTCTGTGGAGTAGTGCGATATCATTTGTCTACTCTTATTCTTCCATTGTAGATAATTTAAAAGCTTAAGAACAACTTTTGTCGTAAAATAGTCAGCATGAAGTACAAATTTTATTTGAAACTTAATCAAAATTCAGCCTGTAGCGTGAAGTACATAGGCAGCCGGCGCAGCCATTTAAATGATGTCATATTTTTTAATTAAAAATAATGGTAGACACTCGGTTTTTTTTTTTTAAATTAATTTTAACCAAGTCAAAGTCACCAGATATAAGCACAATACTTATAAACACATAGAATATATACAGTAACTTACCTTCATAATCATCATATGAGGTTTGAACTGGATAAAGGCTTTCAAAAGCTAATGCTTCGGTGGCATCATGTAGATTATTTGCCAAACTGGGATCACTTCGTCCAACGCGTGGAAAAGCATAAAGACCAGAAGTGCCACCAGCACGACGGTTTTTGGCTTTTTCAAATTCTAACACAAAAAAAATTAAAATTAATTAAATTAATTACTCCAAATTGCAATTTTAAAATGTTAGAAGTGTACAATGTATTTCAATGTGAAAAAATAGCTAAGAAAGCTAAGAAACTTTGCTATTTAGATTAAATATTGTTTGCTTCTTTTATTAATTTTCTCTGTTTTTTATTAATTATGCATTATAAAACAGGTGCCCCAAAATTTGGCAAATTTAACATATGAATAACATTTTCACACGATTGCATTCATAAAATTATGTAAAGGATATTCAAAAGATTGTCATATGATAATATTTCCTACCCAAAAAAAAATATTGATTTTCAGTCGCTTGAATTTATGTTATTTGTGTAGTTATTACCAACCTAAGATTTTCTCTTATTTATTCAATTTTTGCTAATTTTGTTTCTTATTCCAAGTTGATTTCATAAAATCAGCATACAATTATCAACATAAATTCAACTTCAAGGATATCAATTTTTAAATTGCCATATAATTGTCAATATGCTTATTTTCTTTATTCTTTTACTTATTGCCCCTAGAATAATAACCAATTATGTATGTTTATTTGTGTCCACAGTTAAATCCTAAGATTTTCTCACAAAACTAAATAATGAAATTGTTTTATCATAAGTTCAAATAAAGCTGATTGCTGTTTGCAATTACCTTAGCTTCAGGTAAAGTGTTTGTCACTGTCAAAGAACACAGAAGGCTGAATGACTTCTACTACTTAGAATAAGATGGACACATTGTTTCTTTTCTCTTCTTCTTCTTCTTCTTCTTAGGTATAATACCATGACGACAACATCTGTAAAATGTTTATATTATGCAAATTGCATTGGCTTTAGCAATGAATTTAAACAAATTACAAAGAAGTGTGGGGGTGGATGTGAATGAGACTATTACAAAATGTTATGTATTCCAAGTAAATTAATATCTATAAGTCTATGAAAGCCTGAGGTGTGATTCATAATGAAGAAGAAGCTTTAAGGTGGAATTTTTTTAAGAAAACGAAGACATTTGGTATTTTTATTTATATTAAAATGAATTATTTTAATTATTTGATAATTTTACTAAAATCTTTTTTTTAAACGACTATTTTCAGAATTAAAATAAAATTAAATTAATTTAATTTAATTATTTTCTAATATTTTTTTTTAAATTTTTTTTCCCATATAATGGACAAATCCATGTAAAATAAAATACGTGGAACAATTGTTGAAGAAGATGTTGTACCATCTGTTCTATCTAAAAGTTGTTCTTTTGGTACCCAAATTGAATTTCAGCCTTCTAAATTATCTAAAAGTCGTTCCTCTTTTACCCAATATACCAATTCCTTTTAAAATGCAATCGATGGAACAAAAGGTTTCATTTTTAATTGATATATTGCATAACTTTCTTTCAAGATCAACACGGCCTTTTATATATTCATAACTATGATATTAAAAATTAAAAAAAATTTGATTGATATGTTTTTTCTAGAACGTTTTTATTCACAAAAAAAAACAAACAAAATGCTCCTCCCATTTAAAATGAACACATTTTCTATATGAAATTGGAGCCGACTAATGTCCATATTTGAAGATCTATACTTTTTTTGTAATATTCATTGAATACTCTAAATTTTATTTCTCCAACTTACCAGCTGTGCTGAATCCTACAAATAGCAATATTAAAAGTAAGGCAGACATGCATAGATCGAGATTAAAGCACGATTTCATTTTAATTTTCTTTTTATTTAAATTATTTGTTTAAAATAAAATGTTTTTTTTTTTATGTATCGAGCAAAAAGACACGACACTTAATTTTACGGTTCGCTTTGAGCTCTTTGAAACTTTTGACTGTTCGTTGATGTTGAGATGATTACTTTTGCACGGGTACTGATATTCTGCATGCTACTTGTCACATTGCGTCTCCTTTTATACCCAAAGAAACAAAAGGACTTGCTCACGGCATACATCAGAAGCAGCATCAATATCAACAGGAAAAAAACAAAAAAAAGGAACAAATTTGCAATAATTCCTGCCACAATCTATGACAAATGTTTACCGGTGGTGGGTGTAATATTAGCTAATATTGGACCTTGCAACAGTTTCAGTTGCTCAGTTCATGCGTCATGTTGAGGCGACCACTTTTTCATTGTTATGCGTAAGCATTATATGCTCGCAACAGGTGTTCCTACATATTTTGTGTGCTTTGCAACATTTTTAGAAAGCAACATGTTGCTGAATGCAATTTGGAACTTTGATTTTTCTTGATTATACATGTATTTCATTTAAAAATTAATTCTTTAGTATATTATAACTTTAAAATTGACAGAAATTAGGTAATTTAAATTATCTAAACTTTAAATAAAGGAGTTTTATATAAAAAATATTAGCCAACAAAAAATAATAATATCTGACTGATTCTCAAAATATATAATCATCTACAGAATCTAAATAAAATATCTGCTAGGCTACAGTAGTTTGTGGTTTTTGGAATAAAGAGGAGTTCGTCCCATTGATCCCAGAGATCATTTAATGCTCCCTCTAACTCCCACAAGTGATGAGACTCTCCTAAGTCTAAGAGCTGCAAGAATCCAAAAGAGAAAGATGAGAACGCGATGTTTTGTGAGCGAATATCCCAGTCTATGTGTAATTAATGGTCTCTGGCTTTGGTGGTTGTGTTACTCTCTGATCTTATACTCACTCACTTTCTTGCATTCTTGCATTCTCACTCATTTCACTTTTCTACGTTTGTTGTGAATGGTCGCGTGTGCTTACTATTAGTTTTGATTTTAATTTATTTTACAATAAAATATGCAGAAAACAATTAAAAAGTATGCATTAATGCAAAACTATGTATATTTTAGTGTATTTTGTTAAAATACAAAAAACACCATGGAAATTGAACAATAATATCAATTTATTCGGTTAACGGTTCTTCTTGCAAAAAATTGTACAAGCGAAGGTGCAGCGTCGCTGTCGCTGTTGAAGTCGCTGTCGCTGTTGAAGTCGCCTGTCGCTGTTGCAGTCGCTGTCGATGACATTCATTGCCGTCGGAAAAAGTTAGCAGAGAGTGAAGTGATGCTGCTAAAGTGAAAAATATTAAGCTAACTTTTGCACGATAAGAGTGAGAGAGATTAATGCATTTGAGAGAGAATGCAATTTGTGTGTATGTAATAATTTAACAAAATGAAGTGTTATTGCAAAGAGAATGAAACATGTAATTTATTGACATTATTGTTTTTATTTTTTTATTTAAATTGAGGGTAAGTTAACATTAATTAATAAAACACAATTAAAATGAATCACCCATTTTTTTGAATGAATGCACATACATACATACATTTTCTATAATATTTAAATCACATCTTTAATCTTAGTCGAATGTTGTTATTTTATTCCAATGTCATCCACAAACTTAATACAATTAATATTGCTCGCAGTTTAATGTTTTATTCGACCGAACAGCATGTTTATTTCAAACATGTAGAAATTTTCCTTTGTCCATTGTTCCATCGATGAGAATTCACTTTCTTTTTTTTTTAAACGCGCCAGTATGGACACCTAATAATAATAATAAAATATACACCTGTGATGTGTGGTTGGGAATGCAGTAAAAGCTTTGATTTTATTTAAAGTTTTTATATTCACATTAAAATATTTTTTATTTTTAAAATAAATTATTTGTCCTAAAATATTCAGCATTACATACTCTTTATTGTATAAGTACTTAGACATAATGAAACTCTTTGGTGTATACTCATACATACTATTGTACATATTTGATTTACAGCCAGCCAGAGATCATGCGACCAGTAACAGTTGATTTACCACGTTCACCACCAGCGGCAGCACCACTTTGACCCACTTTGATGGCTGGCTTAGCAGGTGCCGGTGCTGGCTTCTTGTCGCCATCGCCAGATTTCTTTTCATCAGGTTTTTTGGCATCACCAGCTTTATCGTCTCCTGATTTTTTAGTGCTTTCGGTGGTAGACTTTTTATCAGTGTCACTAGATTTTTTGTCATCTGTTGGTTTTTTGTCATCAGGTTTGGCTCCACCACCACTACCGCCGCCACCACTACTTGGCTCATTTGCTGCTTTCGTTGTGGTTGGTGCAGCAGTGCCACCGCCTGGTGCTGCTGCTGGTGTTGTCGTTTTTGTTGCATCTGGTTTAGCTCCAGTTGGTGCCGCTGGAGCTGCACTCTTAGCTGCGCCACCACCGGCAGTAGCAGCAGGTGGTTTGGCAGCTTCAGTTTTGGTAGCTTCTTCCTTCTTGGCTGCAGCTTCAGGTTTCGTAGCTTCTCCGGGCTTAGCAATTGCTGGCTTAGCAACTGTATCACCTGGTTTAGTGGGTGGTGCTGGTGCAGCTGGCTTGGCACCATCTGTTGGCTTAGTTTCTCCTGGTTTACCGCCCGCTGCTGTAGTGGTTGGTGGTTTTGCTGCACCTGCACCAGAACCTGGTGGAGGTGGCTTCTTATCTTCCCCTGGTTTCTTAGTATCATCGGATTTTTTAACAGATTCTCCGGGTTTCTTATCATCAGGTTTCTGAGCACTTGTCGCATCAGGTGGCTTCTTTTCGTCAACAGTTTTCATGGAAGCACGGAGTGCTGCTGCTGCTAGCATTGAGCCTCCAACTCCAGCTCCTGCATCTTTCTTGGACTACAAAATAAATATAAGTTTTAATAAAACAATTCCCAAACACCAAAATATTATGACTTACTCCTGTTGTTGCCATCGCACTCTTTGGTTTATCCGGTTTATCCGGTTTGTCCGCATCATCTCCTTCACCCAGTGATACTTCATCGGCAGCCATCTTCTTCTTCATAAACTTGACATAGGCCACACGTGTAGCACGTGTTACATCACTAAGATTAGGATTGAATTCTGTAAAAGACATAAAGTTACACATATCATGCTGAAATCTTCATAGTGAAATTTATTATTATTATTTTTATTACCAATCAGTTGGGTCTGGTTCATCTTGAGACCCTCATTAGCTTGCTCAATAATCTTGCGCCGCAAGCTACGCTGACTATGACGCTGCAAAGATGAACGCTTCGAACCAATAGGATCCGAATGCATAGTGTTCTTGCGTGCAATTTCATTCCAATTCTTTTCACTATATTAAAAGATTATTATCAATTCATGTAAATAGTGACACATCAAGTCCACAGTTCTAGTATACTTACCCCTTCTGTGATTTCTTTTTGCCTATGACCTTAGCCAAAGATGAGAATATATCGCGACCACCTTCGCTTGCGACCATTTCCTCTTTAAGATTTTCAACAAAACCAATTTGGAAATCTTTAAGTATACGTCTTTCCATGACTTTGCCCTTTTTGGTACCAGCGGCAGCTTTAGATGATGGGAAGATCAATTGTGGTTCATTTATAATACAATATTATGCATACCTGCTGTCTTTTTCTCAATATCGGGAACATCCCAACTATTATTTGTGAATATCTCAAGCAATTCGAAACGCAATGAACTGATATCTTGACGCACTTCAATGATGTCATCCTCAGTGATGCCGTAATCGTCACGACGGCGCTGTTCAGCAGTCACATAACGTCTTACCAATAGTTTCATGACTTTGTCATGTAGAGTTTGAGCCTTCTCCATTGATTTACGCTGTGTTGTAGTAAACAAAACAAAGGATGCTCGATTAGTTAGATTAAAGTAAAAAGTAAAAAGTAAATGGCGTCACTAGAATCACACACCACCAGGAGTTTTATTGAAAATAATTTTAGGTTATTTGTAAGACTTAGACGCATCGACACACACACATTATAAAAACTACTGCGTGGGTTAGGTTAGTATGATTTGGTTTGGTTTGCTTTGGTTTGGTGTAAAAAAAGGGATCAGCCCCACCTACCATTAAACTCTTGGTGCGTCTTGTTTTCTTTTTGCCAAATGTTTGCTTCAGCAACTTCATGTCCGGACACAGATTAAACGGTGGCGGCACAGTGCCGCCATCTTCAAAGTAGCTCATCCAGAGTTGGGCACGTGCAAATTTCCATTCTGTATCAGCACGTTCCGAAATTACTTGATATGAATTTGACATCATGGCAATCAACATGTTGAGCAACACAATAATGTTGATAACGGAATACGAGCCAAACATCAGTAGAGCCCAGAAACGTGTAAAGCTCTTAATGCCTGCCAAATCGAATGAAACCAAATCGACCAAACCAAATGAGGCCCAAAAGAGCGATTGAGATGTCTCAAATAAGCTGCAATTGTTTAAGAAATTTTTAATGAATTAACAAAGATCTGCATATGAATTAAGTGAGCTACTTACTTCGAGAAACGTCGCCATATAGTACATGCTTTTTCTTGATCGTCAAAGTCCGCAACATCTGGATGCAAGTGATAACATTTATTTTTCTCCAATTCAGCATAATACCAAAGTAATTGATTAAGACCACAGCCGAAGGCAAACAGTACCAAAGTATAGATAAAGAAGAACTTTATAATATCGATAATCATGCGTCCGAGTGAAACTTGTAAAGGTCCCAAGTGCGGATTAATGGAAAATATATGCACTAACTTCAGATAGGAAAAGACCATGGCAGCAGCAAATGCACCTTCGGATAACAGCATTGGATCAAAGGGATGCCAATGCTCTCGTGGAAAGTATGGATCTATGCCACGGAACCAAAGATCCCGCTATAAGAAATTTTAAAATTTTTGTTTTTAAGTCAAAAGTTATAAGAGTTTCTATGTATTAAAACTTACATGCACGATAACCCAGGCTGTCGCACGACAAAGTATCCACGTTACATAAAACATATTCGATATAAAGTCCACAATATTCCATAGATCCATAATATATTCGAATAATCCATCCGAATAAAGTGCTTTCAGTTCTCCAAATATCATACCTAATCATTATCAATACAAGAGAATTGTGTTTCAATAGAATTGATAACAGAATATTCATTACTCACTGAATATATAGGTGATAATGGTCAGTTCAATTGGTCCCGGTAGTGAGCCACGTTCATGTTTACGCCAATCATCAAGCATTGCCAACATCCAGGGAAATGCCAAGATCTCAAAACTAATTTGTACAACACGCAATGAAGCAGCACCAAGCAACACTAAAAGTTCCAAAAGAAAAATATAAGTACATATAATATAAATCTTGGGTCTTTTTGAATAAATTCTTCTACTATATCTATCCGCCGATACTCACTCAAAAAGAACATATATGAACACGAATGGGTTATGAACTTTACAAAAGGCTTTCGCATAAATTTCGCTCCATCCGAATCTGGTGCCAATATATATTTCATACTATAGATTGGAAAATTACATCCCAATTTTATAACATCCATAAGTTGTTGAACACCTGTTTTACGTCGGAAACCAGGCAGACCGTCATACCAAATGGCAGCCAATAATTGTTGTACATTTGGATGAGCGATAAACTGGAAATTGATAACAACAAAAATATTGAAAAAATTTTCTAATAATCTTTGATAGAAAGTCTAATAATTCCTATATATAGTATAATCTCTAGTTCGTATACTGGGGGACTAATTTTTAGAAAAATTTCCAATTTGGGTTATACTCAGTAGTATCGCCTACTTACTCCTTTCTGTTTATAGCGTATTGCCAATTTAAGACGTTCGAGAGTTTGACGCATGCCCGGAAACCAAATGTCATTTGATGGTTCATGATTATAATTCAACATCACTTCCAATTCAAGTGAGGTGCGTGCGTGGTCCAACAATGAGGTCACAAACTCTTGCACATTCTGACGCATTTCCTGTGGATTTTTCCGTAAACATAAGGTTGCATTAGTGTCTAATGTCTAATTGAATATGAATGTGTCTATGTGCATTGTATACCGTGTATTCAGCACGAAATTCTGATTCCATAGCTTGTAGACGTTTTAATTCCCAAGAGAGTTGAAAGGCTGTCAATACAGGGTCACGCGAACTGAGCGCTATAAGCGAACTGGCCGACAGTGCACGGTAGGCATTAATACGTGATTGGGAGTGACGCAATGAATCTGTTTCTTGTGACGTTACACACTCATCACAGCCGCATCTATGATGGGATTGGTCAATATCAAATTTATTTATTAAATTACCCTGTATTAAACAAATTAACAAGGCTTTTTTCATGGGCCAAATGAAGGGAAAATGGGAGCGAATGGTTGTAAATTAGATTTTCAAATGCATAAGGTGAATCTAAATTTATGTAGATATGAAAATACTGTAAATGAAAATGGTGGTTGATTGTGACGTAGCAATTGTTTTTGTATAAACAATTCAAAACGACGTCACTATCACCGAAAAAACACAATATATATAAGTACATTTTCGGACTTATAATTCCTGATGTTGTTCTTGTCTCTCATGTTCATGTAAATGTCACGTAACAAGCATTAAAATGTGCCTTAATGCCGTAATGAACAATATGCAGACTCACTTTATTTATCATTTCGTTTTACCTTTGCCAAAGGCATCACTGCATCACTTACTTGACATCATGCGGCATGGGCAATGTTGCACCACGATCCAAAAGGATTTTAAGGATTTCATAATTGTTTCGATGTGCAGCCAGTATGAGTGGTGTTATGTCCACAGTAAATGTTGACTTTGAACGGTCAACGGACTCCCAGCTCTAGAAGGACATTCGAAAACAAAACAAAACAACAAAAAATCAAGGACACCATCATATTTGTATGATATTCTTTCTGCACTGCCTACTTACATAGGGTTGGCCATCCTTATGATGTGTTTCCTCCCATTGCAAAAGTTCTTCGACAGCCTCGACATACTCCTCGGAAATGGCATGCAGCAAAGCATCACCAACACCGATGCCACTCTCGAGTAAAATAATCATCAAATCGAAATTCTCATTCTCAATAGCAGATATTAGAGCAGATCGATTCATGGGGTCAGTGCAATTAATATTAAATTTATCGGGTTGACTAAGATATTCCTCGAGAATTCTGAAAGAAAATCCTTCCTTAAAGGATATCAATGGTGGAATCAATGACGATGATTCACTTACTTCTTAACACCGGGAATATCACCGCGTTCACAGGATAAAATAAAATTTTTCTCAATATCACTGAGTATGTACTCCTCGGCCATCATGACATCGTAGTCCATGCGGCCAGCTTTCTCGGCATCTCCGCCGGCGGGCGCCGGTGTTTTTTGCGACATTTTGAATTAGTTTCGTTGCTTTGTCAGGACTCCTTAAGTGCTTATATTTATTTCACTTGAGCCTCAGAGGGCTCTATAAAATTGCTTAGAACTCACTAGCTTCTTATACCAATCACTTGGCTAAGCAGGATGTTGCCTAATCACACTCGTTGACATCCTTTAGCCTTGAGCTATGTATATCCTTGTTTTGTATATCCTTGATAGAATTTCTTTTAATCCTTATTCGCTATGTTATTATTTTTTTATTAAGTCGCGTTGATATTTCGAACCGCGCTGGTGTTATTACCAGTCCAAGAATCCGCGTCGAACTGTCGACCATAATCGTTCGATTCATGGTATATTCCACTAATTACATTAGCGACCACTTCAAACTCGGTCAATGAAACAATGAGACAGAGACCAAACGAAAAGTCAATGAGCACTAGACGCTAATACTCAATTGACTTTCCCGCATTCTTTTCACATTTGCCCGAAATGGAATGAAATGAAATAAAATAACAAGAACAAGAACAAGTCACATGTAGTACACTGTGTGGCTGCAAGTTGCATAAACCCAACACTTGCAACACGTGCAGATGGGTAATAGAAATATATGTAAATATATTTGGTAAAAAGAGATATAGACTTATAATACTAATGGAAAGATAAGCAAGCAAACAAACAAACAAATAAAAAGATTCGTATGCATACATATTCGATTTGTGAAGCCCTAAGTGTGACGAAGAATCAATTGTTTTTAAAAATGTGCAGCAAATAAAATGTTAAACCATGATTTTCTATTTAAGCATTAATTATAAATACAAATCAATGTACCAGAAACCTTTAGATTTGAAAGGCTTATGAATAGTTCTTCTGGAAATTATAAGAGATAATTTTCATATTAAAATTTCATATAAACTTAAGTGACTTCTGTCAATCTAAGATCAAAGCCCATTAGTCTTATGTATGGTGGTTCAAACATGAATAATTTTGTATATGGGGAAACACCTTTAAAACTTTTATTCAGCAGACAGAATTCAGGTCGAAATTCATGCAATAGAGATATGTTTAAGTAAAAAATTGTATAGTTTCACATTTACCGGTCATATGTATATAGAACGGATGAGCTTGTAAGGAAATGGGTTTTCCGAATTGTCTTTTCTCCTAAACCTTCCTTCTGAATCACTCCGTCCATTGGTGAAAACTGTATGAAAATCCATTCAGTTGTTTTTCAGTCAATCACACACAGACAAACAGATATGTAAGTTATATTAACTATTATTAATATGAATTATGTATTAACAAGAATAGACTTTGGTAACAAATCGACAGAAATTGCGAACGTAGACATATGTACGCATGTATGGATGTGTATTTCCTAAGACAGTATTAGGGTTCCTAAATAAATAATTCGAAAATCTCTAAAAATCTGTAATTGTAGAGTATGTGACGAAATAATTAATTTCCTGTCCACTTTCTCTAAACTAATCAATTTAAAATACAATGTCTGAAATCATTAAAGAAAATTTTGAATTTTGATGTAACACATCAAATTTTTATTACACTATAAATAGAATTTGGTTTAAATAAAATTGTTTTTTTTTTTTTGTTTCATTTATCTTCCTCATATTTAAATGATACAAAAGACGTCGCATATTTTTTACAAATCAATTCAAAGTTGCCTCGATTTCATCAAGATTTGCATTCATACTGCAATCAAACAAAACAACAAGAACAAAAAATAAAATAATAATAAAATAGGAAAACAAATGTTTAAGAGATTAATACTAGAAAATATTTACAATCACAACTTACATTTTTAATTCATTCTCAATATCCTCAGGTGAATCAACAAAAATGATGTGATCTTCAGGTAATTTTTCTTGTCTAGTGAATACATACACAAAATAGAATGTAATTATTTATCTATTTCAATTTACTCACTGAAGATTCTCGTATATGTGTTACTCTTCTCTTATGACATCAATTTTATTGATTTCTGACTTCTTTACTGGTTTTTTCTTTATTAAATGCAAAAAAATTTAACATACTTTATATAAAAAACGTTTCTTTGAAGAGGTTTGTTTCGGCTGGTGGTGGCTTGGATTTTATTTCAATGTAAATGAAATTAATAATTGCAATAAATATGCTTTATATATGCAAAAAGTAAATAAGATAAGGAAAGAAATTGTGCCGCATATAAATATGATATACTTACCATCATAAAGAACAAAACCAAAATAACATAAAATGTCAAAAAGAATGGAGTCCAAGCTATGTTTGCCTTTACAAAATCGTTAAGATCATAATCTCCGGAAATAATAATATTATTAAAAATAATCTAAATTGTACTTACATTCAGAAAAAAAAAAGAAAGTCTTCATTAGCGTGGCTGAATACAATCAAATCCAAAAAGGCGTACATCATAAATGTCAAAAGAAAAACTGAAGTGAATGATATTAACTGAGGAGTAAGCTGAAATTATTTAAATTATTAAAAACTCATGACTCATTTTTTAACTGTTAACTGTTATTGGGTGAACAAATAAATCTTAACTGAATTTATTGATTATAAAAATTTGTCATACACCATCCCAAATGAATGTTTAGGGTCCCAGACCATTTTGATTCAATTTTTTTGTTGGTATTTCCTTCAACATAAGTGAAGCGTATTTAGAGACAATGTTTTCTAATCATTGTAATCAAATGGTACCTTGAATGACCAAGTTCTAGTGCTTCTGTTATTATTCAAATATGTAGTTTCAAAAACAGTTAAATCCCTTTTAATGTCCCTGAACTTCAGTTCATAGGAAACTATTTTCTTAATCATATCAATTCCCATTCAGATGCAATGAAATGACTAGTTAAGTTAATGCCTAAGATTCAAAAAAATTTATATTGATTATGCCACAGAACTTGGTCCAATAATAACATAATAATAACTTAAATTCATATGTTCACAAAGATAGATAGAAGTAGTTTCAACTTTGTCCAATGTAATTTCATACAGATGCCATCAGTTGATTTGATGATTTAAGATTTTCTTATACTTACTCGTACTCTTTTAAAAATTTCAATTAGCATTACCATTGCTCCATGGAAGGCAATAAATTTGAATAAGTTCAAATAGGTTATATTTATTAGAATCGCTGTCATATTCACAAAAAATGTATACAAGGAAATAGATACACATATATGTAGTATACCAAGCAAAACGTGATATAGCCTCTAACGGAGGAGTCTCCCTTACCCCATGGGCAAAAGTGTCAATGCTCAATAGCATTATCAACATAATATTAACAATTATTGTAGCATTTGTTGCCTTTCAGAGTTAGAGTGCATTGAGTTGAGTTGAATAACATTGTTACATTTGTAAATATTATATACATATATACTTATATATATATACCAGACGTAATATGGTGTTCGATCTACAACATTTCTTGTATATCCAGGATAACATGTCGTAAAATTCGAACTATAACTAACAGAAGGCTCACCACGTACGCGAATCTTAAGGAGCCGAGCTGGCTTCCTTAGTTGATTAACCTTAAAGAGGATCCGACTATCCGGTATTTCCGTTATATTTACATTTAGGGAGCGTGGTAAGCAATGCATTTCCGATAAATAATTGAACTCCAAAAAATTCCAAAAATCATCTTTTGTGTTAACATTTAGGAATTATACAGTGGCTTTACAAATTGTATGCTGATAGTGATAAAAAAATTAATATAATATATTCTGGAGGTGGCTCTTCGACAATTTCAGCATCAGCATCTGCATTTGTCACATTGTACTTATGTAGTAAATGTCTTTGGTAGTACGCTTACCATTTTGTGAAGGTGTTTGTCTTTTCTGAGACCTATTACTATGTGGATGTGCATGTTTTTTCTTTCTTCTCCATATTTTAAACGAAAAATAGAGTAGTTTTGATGAATATGAAATGTTCTGGGTGTGTGTGTGTAGTTTGTGTAGTTTGTGTATATAATGAATATATTGGTGTTTGTTTTGAAAGATATGTAAATAAATCAAATATTACATTAATTGTTTTATTGATTTTTATTTTTTACTAATGTAAACATTTGTTCAATATAAGCAAAGTAGAACTGCACTTTTATGACTTCTTTAAATCGATCGATATATGTATTCGCAAAAAGAAGGCAATACAAATATGTATGTCAGTTATTGGTCATTTATATTACATACAGTAGTAAGTATTTGTTGTTGGTGAAAAAAGAGAGGTGAACAACCTGAAGAGAAAGTGTAAATGCGTTTAAAATTTTTTAAATTATTACCATGTATTTTTATTTATTTACATTTAGTGCATAATTCAGATGTGAAATAAAGAAGAATTTTCTTGATTTTCAAATTGCGAATATTTAATCTCATCACGCAGTAAATAGTAAAATATTATAAGTTTGTAACACACAGATGGAGACATCGGAGACCCCGTAAAGTATATATAGTATATATTCTTGACGGGACGAGTTGATTCGGTTTTTTAATTAGAAAGCTAAAACGAATCTTTATTTTCACCATACGCAATACATTTGTCGGAACCAACCAAATCGGACCCATACAAACTAAGATCCAAATTAAAGTTCTTATTCGAAAAACCTTTTTGGATTTTTGTACTATGGAATTTAAATTTCAACACTATCATTGTCTAACTCATATCCACCAACTATGTAAATTTCAAGACCCTGGATTTCTAAAAGGGGCACCTCTCATACAAAACATAAACTTAGAACAATAATCAGAAGATTAAAAAAGGGTGTGAAGAGTATTACAACTTCGCCATAGGCACAGTTAAGCTTATTTTTAATGGTTTAACTTATATTTCATTTAAATTTAACTTTAGTTTTTTGTTTCTCTCTTTAATAATGCACTTAATGATAGACCCGAACAAGACATGACCAATTTAGTAGAGAAAAATAATGCATGAGTTTATGTAGAAAAATGAATTGATTTGAAGAAATACTCTTTTATTATATTCTCAAATACTTAGTAAGACCCTTTAAATTCATTTAAAATAAAAACTTTCTTAACGTTAAAAAATGAAAACTTTTTAGTGAAACTTAATTTGAAGCTTTTATTATTTTAAGCTTTTTGTTTCTTCATTATTCATTTGAGTGTGAAAGCTCAACTTTATTGTGTTGAAACTTTTCTGTCTCTCTTCATCTGTGGACACGCTTTCGAGTGCTCTTAAGTCTTATGGAATTTCACCACACTTTGGACAGTTCATTAACTCAATAACTCAATTAATTACTAAATAAAGCGTTCCAAGTGGCTTTTAATGTTATATTTCCATCTTTCATTTTATTACATTTTATGTTTGCTTGTGAATTTAAATTTAATTTTATATTTACCTTTTAGCAAAATACATAAAAGCATAAAAATGTATGCATTCATTGAGAATGTCACACATGTCGTATGAGTTCCACAAAATACTTTAATACTTTAGTAGTTTTAATCAATTTAACAAAAAAGAAAAATAAAAGAAAAACTGTTGAAGTGTCAATTTTCAATGAACCAACTTCAAAAACAATTTAACAATTTAATTGGACGTGTTAACAAATTCCTCGAAAAGATTAACATGCAGCAAGTGCATTTATATGCACGTCAGTATGTATGTATGTACGAGTATGTAAGTATATGCATATGATCCTTGCTGGATGCTGACAGGTTGCACATGAAGTAGACGAAAGTAGCATGCATAAAAGGATTATAGCATGTGCAGCATGTTGCATCTAGCAGGTAGATGCAATATTGCTTATCATACTATAAACATTTGTCGTATATGTATGTCAAAGTAGGCTGATTGTACGCACACTGCACTCAAGTATCTGAATGGTAAATGTATATGTGCGTGTATATCCAAGTAAATTGCCATCTTATCCTGTCCTGTCCTGTCCTGTGCAATTCAGTGACGTACATCGTTTGTGTGTCAATCCATTTTCATGTTGGGTAAAAGCCTGAAAGTATCAAAGCTTTTAAAATGCGTTCATCGTTCATGAATTAAAAGAAGAATATGTATATATTGTAGAAAGGTATGCTAGGTACAAGTACATAGTTCTTGGCACTTCATGTGTGTGTCCTGTCCTGTCCTGTTCTATCCTATCGCGGCATGCAGGCATTTTTAATATTAAAGTAAAAGAAGCAGTAAATATCTACATCATACACACACAAAATGGCGGACGTGTTTAAGTTGAGCGTTACAGTCACACGTAAGTACACACACACGCAGCAGCGGCCAATGCTCTCTTCTCTCTGCTTGTTTGTCTCTTAACTGACATTTATTTTTCTCGTTTTGTTTCCACTCATTCAAAAGCATTTTTAAAGTAGAGGAAAAAAAAAAGAAATTTAATTTCGTATCAAAAATGAAAAGATACAAATAAAATAAAAATGAAAAGAAATACTTTTGTCATATCATCACATTGGGGTGGACCAAGAAGTTTTTCATTTCAATTGGGAAAATATTTGAACATTAACAGTTCCAAAAAAATAAAAATAATTTAAAAAAAAATTAAAATACTCTAGCAAAAAATTTCTTGTTAGAACAAAAATAAAACAGATGTCGAATTAGAGAGGCTTCCAGAACAATAAATATAAAAAAAAACTATGAGCAAGATCATCCACGATCTAGTTCACATAGTTTACCAACAAGACCGCACTTCCCAAGACTAAGTAATACCAATCTATCCACTCATTAGTAATTGAGTCCAATCAGACAATGGGATTTTAAGCCAAAACATTTGAAGCCATCATTTCTCCAATTAATTGATTCTAATCCAGCTTGGATTAAAATCATCATGTATAGAAATAAAATCATTAATCATCAATGTTTATTTGTTCAAAGTCTTTTTGTCATCAACTTTAAATCATCTTTAAGCCATCGACTTTTGTTAATTATTGAAACAATATCTTCAAAGCTGATGACTTTTATCTCATAATATCACATAATCTTCTTAGTCTAAATTTTTGGCATGATTATTGGATAGGATAGGCTAGGATTAGGACTATGTCTAACAAAGGGTAATCATGCTTCTGTTTGGACCTGAGCTTGTGGTAAACTGCATAATTGTCGTCTACTACTTTAAATAATCTATTGATTTTTTAGATGGAATTAAATTAGTATTATGTTTGATAGAGATTACTTAAGAAAATAGTATTAAATTTAATAAGATTTTAGCACAAATTATGGGCAGAAAGTGATTAACTTTTAAAGACACACAGACAGTTGACTTATAAGTAGGTTTTAGTGTAGAAAAAGTAGTTTCATTTTTTTTTTTTTATTGTATTGTAATTTGCCTATATTTTTTTTTTTTTTTTGAATAAAAGCAAAGTTCTGGTTTAATGTTTATGTTGTAAATTCATTTGAATTTTAGGCCACCCTCATGTATAATAACAAACACACTGTGCCCAAATATACTTATATACATATATGAATATATGAGTAAAAATGTCATCTCTGTTTGCTTTTGGGTTTAATTTATAACAGTAACAACAATAATAAGAACAATAACAACAACAACAACAGAAGCCAAAAAAGGAACAAGAAATTGGAACGCTTGATGTACCCTAAGGATTTTGTCATTCAACACATCCAGATATATGCATATACAATACATAAGTACATATGTATTTATCACTTGTTTACGTAGTACAATATAAGAATATATGCTACTGTATGACTAAGTGTGTGAGTGAGTGTGTGAGTGTGTGAACATCATAATGATGTGGATGAGTTGTATATGTTAACTTCAAGTATCGTAGTACATGCAAACAAGTTCAAGCAAAGTCAATTTAATGTATGAATGAATAAAGTTGACAACATTCACTTACTTACTCACTCGTATGTACGATTGTTGTACCTGGTTACATTTCAATTCCTGGTGCTTGGCGCCTATGTGCATGTAACATTTTATGACAAAACACAAGTACTCACTTGTACATAGTACATTCTACATATTGTAGAATGTAGAATGATAACATATGCTGTTGTTATTCTTGTTATTCGTCATCGTCCTTAAATGTGTCTTCGTTGTCTTGGACGTTGCTCACTCATCATCAAAATCATCATCATCATCATCATGCATGCATTCAAAGAAAACTAGGGAAGGCTTAAATAATAACAACCAGAACAAGAATAATACAACACATACACACCCACACACACACCCACACACACACACACATACACACACACATATACACAACACTTCAACAGGCATTGGCCTCTGCCCGTGACTAACTCTAAGAATGCATTCTACAATATCTTTCTGTTTACATTGTATTTTTCTATCTACACACATAAAATATTACTTCCATTTTCTTAGAAAGAAAAACATCATCATCATTGTTGCTTTGTGACTGCCTGACTCTTTGACTTTCACTAACTCTATGGACAAAAGTTGAAATATCATACACTTACTTACATAGTTTGAGTATCTGCATATCATTTACGAATGAAGAAATTCTTTTGAAAAATTACTTAAGAATTTGTTAGGAAATAATATTTGAATTTCTTGCAAAATGTTGTGTTAAATGATAAGAACAAGGTTACTGACATAATTTTTATTACATTATTAAATTTCTATTTTTGTTTTCATTTTAGTCGGGTATCTTTCACACTATTGTGAACTGTGTATTGTCACTTTGGTTTTATATTTGTAACGCGCATAGAATCATGAGTCAGAGACCCTATAAAGCAAAAAAAAAAGCATTTGGCACGCGAAAGAATTGTGGCACGCCATGGATTAAAGAATTAAATATCAAGACGTGTGCCATTTTCTTGCTATCAGGGATTGCCAATCTGGAAGACAATTTTTTTTTTTCGCAGTTTTCTGTGTAAAAACTATTCGACCTGCAGGACAACAATAATCACAATTCTTAAAAATAATCAATTTAAGAGATATATAACACAAGAAATGAATAACATTTCCATGAGAAAACTTTTTATTGAGAAAATTACACATAAATAGATAAATTTGAGTGCGCCATCCCTGATCAGTGTGACAAGTGAAATTAATTTCCCATGTCTGTGCAAATGCATGCTATACTCTCAGATTAAGATATCAATGATACTCTTATGTTGATATATTAAAATCAGAGTTTTTCGATTACTGGAAGAAGTAATTTCCAATAATCGATTTCCATCCATCGGCTGAAAGAAAAATAGATATCAAGCAATTCACTGTCGATTTTAACCCCAAAAATGTCAAAAACCACAAGTTTTTCCATTATTGGAAGTGGTATTTCCCAGACGAAATTCATTTAAAAACAGTTTTAAATGACAATTAACTCAATATAAATATTCGTTTAGTATAAAAATTGGTGTGAAGAAGTGAAAGGTATGAAAGTTTCGGTAAATGAAAGTTAATGTTCTATTGTCTTGTTGTTTAACATTTTTTGCTTCTACTCGTATTAAGTGAAGATTAGGTTAGCTTGGCCGATCAAAAAGATCCCACATAGACTAATAGCGGTCCTTAGTGTTGCCATTCTATTAAGTGAAGTCATGATAAAAGACAAGAAAGCGATTATGTAAATATCATAAAGAATGTCGAACGAACAATTTAACATGACAACGCAGCAATGAACTTATGCAAGGAAAATATTTTAAAATAAAAGCAAAGGCGAAGTTCATGGTGATGGTGATGGTGATGGTGATGGTGATAGTAGAGGTGAATGTGAGGTGTAAGTAAGGGAAATAACAACTCAACTTCAACAAGGCTTTCAATGAAGGCTTTTGAAAATTTAAAATCCTTTCTATTTTCCATACCAAGTACAAGGACAAATAAAAAATAAAACATTTAACAAGTAGCAAGCAATCAAGTGAGCAAGAGTGGTGAACAAGAATAAAACAAAAGCAATAAAACGAACTTGTTTTCGAAGCAAAGAAAGTAGAAATGGAAAAAAATGATAAGGCAAAGAAAGAATATATTTTGTTTCCAATAGTATCTAGAACAAGTGAGTGAGTGCTCTTTATTCAATACTTTCATTGCTTAGCAGCGCAACAGTATTCATATTGTAGATACAACAAAAAGCTTAGCATACTGACAGGCGCCAGCAAGACAAACAGCAACAGGAGAAACACAAACAAGTTGAAAACAACACAAAAAAACCTGTATAATTTTGTCAAGCTTCCTGCTTTGCTTGAAAAAAAAAAAAAAAGAAACAGTGAAAAGGAATAGAGTAAAAAAAATGGCATTAAACTCAAATTAAATCAACTAGTTGAACGAGCATAGAAGCAACGTTTGCCCAACATTTGTCTAGCATTGAGTTTATTTTTACCACGGCTCACTCGCTCGCTCGTCTTCCTGTTAACCAAGTGTCTGTTTGACAAATTACGCTTTACACTTTTAACGTTATAGTATAAAAACTTTAAATACTTTTTTTATAATCGTAAAATATATGTATTTTTAGTTTCCTTTCCTTTCACTTCACGTCACTTCTCTGACTTCCTTCACTTTTCGCTTTTAAAAGGATTTGGTTGGTGTTTTTCTATGCTGATATTGCGCCGTCACCTCCGCTTTATTTTAATTGAATTTTCGTTTAATGGCAAATGAAAAGTTTCCGCAACGCTGAGTGAAATTTGCCACAATTTGTGGCAAGAATAGTAGAATTAAATGGCATGAAATGTCAGAGTTTGCTTACGCAACATAATGTGGTCACAATTGTGAAGTGGTTAACCCATTTGTGTTTTAAATTATTGCTAACAACAATTTTATTTTGTTGACTGTGTTAGCTATTAATGAATGAACAACTATCTTTCTGTACAAAATTAAATACATAAATTTTTTTTTTTTTTGGATGATATGATAATTTTGTTTATCTGCTCAATTTTTTTATTTGCTTTTATGCTAAATAGTAGCACAGTAACTAAAATATGGAATATAGACTTTAAAAAGGAAGAGTCTTCAACGAAAACTGAAGAATGCGAAATGAGTTTTAATACCAAAAATATTTTGTTTTATTTAATTTTAACAAAAATTTTACAATTTGTAATTTACTTAAAATTGTTTTGTGCCACCATCAGCTGTTTCATAATGCTGCGAAACAAAAAGAGAGGAAGTCAGTCAACCAATGACCAAAAAAAAATTGGAAATGCCCAAAAAAAAACGAAGGCAATAATTAACCAGCCATGGGTAGAGTCATCTATCTTACAAATAGCATTTCAGTAGCATTCATGTGAAATGCTGCATTGAATGCTCTATTCTACTACAACAAAAACTTTACAATTTCGTCAGCTTCCCTGTTGTTGTCAACATTGAATGCTCACTGTAAATCGCCTGTAAATGATACCAAAGGAAAACGAATGCGTGGGATGTTGTTCGCTAATAAAATTTAAAAACTCAATTAAAAATTACCGAGAAAATGCAAAATTCTGTAAATGTAAGATGCTCTAAGGCAAATAGAAATTTTCATTTTAAACCAACACACATCGATTCCATGAGAACAATTTTCACATTTGAATGATTCAGAAAATTAAAATTTCAAATATCAAACAAAAAAAAAAGGTTAAAGTTCGTCGGAATTGAATTTATTCTCTTCCTTTCAGAATTCAATGATTCGAATTGACATATCAAAATAGCACAAAATTGTCCTTTTAACATTTATGTAGAACTCGCAGTACCATCGCGCTTTGTTATTGCTCGGTAAAATCGGATTTGCATGGGAATGATAGAAAGAATGATGTGTATATTTTATATTGCTGTGACTCACAATTTATTATGCTAGAGTTCCATGAAAATTTCATACAAACAAACACATTTTTATATATATAAACGTACTATACATTATTTTTGTTTTTCATTTATAAATATTGCAAATATTTAAACTAACAAACAATTTAAGTTGGGCTTTGCATAATGCAATGTGATTGATGTCAGAGGTGTTGTTTTTTCCATGAGTCAGAGCGCCTTTTTGCATTGAAAGCTTCTTTACCAACAACTTGGGTCAATAAGAACTGACTTTTTGCTGTTGATATGCTAACTTTGTTTTTCCATGTGAGTCTTTGCATATCTCTGTACATTCCCATAAGCCCATACGAGTTAATGTACAGAAGTCTTTTGTTGTACATGATTCCTCTGATTCTATACATACTATTTAACCAGGCTTAAGAAGATATAGAACCGAAAGTTTTAAAAAAGTAATATAGAAAATCCTACTTAATTTACTTCTACCTACACATCAATTAAATGTTTAATTTAAATTAGCGTACCCGACTCATATCGGGACCAAAACACATATCGGGACCAAAACTATCCTATGTTCAAGCTGGGAACCAACCGTACATATTCACAAATTTTGAATGCAATCAGGTGAACGTTATGGCAGCGCATAACATACGAACAATTTAAAAGAATAAATTTTATATAATATATAAGATTATTTATTTGTCAAGCGTAAGCTAACGACAATATGTGCCTTTCATGAGTTCTAAAACTAAAATTAAGGTTCTCTCAGACCTTAGTGGAATAATATAATAAAGAGCAGAGAAAGAATTTAACGAAGGAATAGAAATGATGGATGATAAAAAAGAATCTTAACTTATACACAATTTAAGCAATTTTAAATATATATTTTATATTAGAATTTTATATGAATCGAACAACCCTCATTTCTACAATACATTTGCATACAAAATATAGATAAAAAATTGATTTAATCTATTTAATCTTTACATAACATAAAAACACAGAATTTATTGAAATCAAGGTTATGATTTTATGCATTTTTATTTATTTTACAATTTACGTACTATTTCTCTCTTCTGTTTACAATATTTTTATTAAAATTCCTTTTTCTATCAATATGAAATTGTTTTGATTGCCCTGCAGAGTAAATTGTTTGGTTTTTTTTTTAGTGTTGTTGATGTTGCTCTTTTTAAACTATTTACTATTTGTCTAAGAGAAAATAAATTCTATAAATTATTATACAAATAACAAGAACAACAAACAATATTAAATTGTGATTTAATTTATTTTTATTTGCCTCAAAAATATTTCTGTTAAATAATAATTGATTTGAAATAATAATTTTAAATTGGAATGTTTTTATAAAATTCATTAAATAATCTGGATTAAAGATAATAAATAACAATGATTATGACTAACGGTGATAGTGATGATTGCATCAAGTATTTAAATGAAAATTTGAGATAGTAAATTATATGGTGACACTGGACATGTATTTAGTATGAGTATTGAAATGATGAGGTGACATCGACAGACTTAGTATTGTAATTGAGTTAACAGCATCAAAGAGGTTTTCACGCCAAAGCTTTTATATATTTATAGTATTCCTTATGCAATTTCTAATTAAGTGAAAATGACAAGATATCAACAACATCAAAGGACTCCGTCCGCCTGCCTACACAAGCAGCACACAAGTTAATGACTTTTAATTAATAGTTCGCAATAAAAATGACTTTTACAAAAAGAGATAGTAGCGATAATGTAGAGTAGAGACAGAGTTAATTGGAAAGTGGAGAACGACGTAAGTTATTCTTAAGTGTAAACTAATATGGTTCAAAATGCAATTGGACACATGATATCCTTGATAATCAACGATATGGAACCACACACACAAAAGAAGCAATGACTCAAGAGGATTAAAGCAGACGCCAAATAATGATGATGAACTAAGTTTTAATGCCACACAACAAAAAATGGGAGAAAATATACATAAAAAGCAATAATACATGTTGATAATAATGATGACAATAATGATGATGATGATGACGATGACGCTGATGATGATGATGATGAAAGGAATGGTGTGATATGATATGGTGAGGGTGTTTATGGTGGTTATTGTGGTAACAAGAGATACTAGTCAAAGTTAAAGTCAGCTGTTTTTTTGCGCTTGTCAATCGATATGCCTTCAAAGCCAAAAGTTGGCATTCAATTGGCAAGAACTTTATTGTATTTGTTGTCTGTCGGTGTTGACCAACCCAATATCTATTTACAAAACGCTGTTTTTCTATAACGGCTTTGACCACACATACTCACACTCACACTCACACAGATACATATACACATACAATAACACCCTCATAAGCACGCCTACATATACAATACAATATAATACAATACAGTGAAGCAAAAGCATATCATCATTATAAAAAGCGTTCGCTCTCTAATGTCTTTTTCGCTTTCTATACACAATTCTTGTTTATTTGATTTTCTGAATGTGTATGTGAGTGTATGTGAGTGTGTGTGTGTGTGTGTGTGTGTAGGATGGAAATTCACCACATGTTGTGCATTTTATTCACCACAGTTGGATGATTTTTTCCTTCAAAAACACGGTAAATCGCAAATATTCGCTCAGTAAACGACCAAGGAACGTCGCGACAAGTACAAAATAGTTTACGCTAACGAAAGAATAACGAAACGCGTTCGTTAGACTCGTTCAAGATTCAAACGAGAACGCGCGCCATTTTCATTCATACCTTAATCTATCTATATATACATATATGTATATATATACACACTCATGTATCTATATACTACATATATATGCAACACATTAAACACAAAAATTTCCTAAGCAAAAATAAAAAAAAATATATAAAAAAAACCTACTTAAAGTTCAAAGACGCAAATTGTGGTGATTGTATTTATTGTGTATAAACCTATAACAAAAACGAGCGGAAGCAAATCAAGAGAAACGGAAACAAACAAGCAGAAGAAAAAGGATACTAGAAGAAGAAAAAGCTTAGATAAATTAGTAACAACAGCGGCAACAACATCAATTAGAACAAACAAACACAATAAAAATACAATAAAAACAGAAGAAAGTAAACAAGTTTTTGAAGCATTTAATTATATAAACTTCTAAGAGTGTATCAACAATATACTAATATAAGAATTTATTCATACATATTCATCTTAGATAGATACTTATTGTAGATACATATAAGTATATGAGGATTCTAAGCACGTTACAACAAAACCACAAAGGAGCATTGAGCGGCAAAGTACAAATAATAAAAAAGTAAGAAAAAAAAAAATAATAATAATATCTAAGGGGCATATTACCATAGATAGATACATAGATACATATGTATGTAATACCTTAAGTATATATAAAGACAAAAGACAAATTGAAAATACGAGCAGAATATGGAGATGATGATGATGATGATGGTGATGCACTGAACGCGTGCATCTTTACAATAAATAAACATAAAGATTGACAGACAGACAGACAGACAGGGAGACCGACAAACAACCAACAGACAGACAAACAGACAGACAACATACAACATTCTAGCACCATTCAAGCAGCAAGGACTCAACTTAACTTTCTCAGTTGGTTGAAAAGGACTGCAGCGCTGAGCATTTTGTTTGATGAATGCACTAGTACTAGTAAGTGAAAGTTTTTCTCTTTATTTCGTTTTTTTTTTTTCTTTTTTTTTCCATTCAACATCCTTCATCCTCTAACCTCTATTTTTTTCCTCTATTCTTCTTTGCTTTTTAACATTTTGTTGTGTTGCTTTTGTGTGTTTGTTTTGTTGCTGTTGCACAGCTTGAGGCGCCTGACAAAAGTTCATTGACTGTGTGGGTGTGTTTGATGTTGACTGAGCATTGGTTCTTAAACTTGTCTATGCATTCAAAGGAATAATATACTTTTCGCGGATTCCCTCTGGCTCAATAATCTCTCTCATAAGACAGGAATGGCGAACAAACCCATACGAGCTTCATCAGTAAGCCAAAGAGATACCGTTCATTGTTTAAATTCTTATGATATATTTATTCTATGTGTACTGGAGTCATTGGTGGTTTATTCATCTGGGAGGTGGAACAGAGATTCAAAGGGTTTCTTAAGAAATACAAATGAAAAAGTTTCAGTTTTTAAGAATATTCTTTACTTGATACTTATACGTATGGAAAATACGTTGAAAGTTGGTGATATTAAATTTAAATCAAATTTGTTTTGCGAGCCCTTTGCTATCCCACTATGGACCACAATTTAAGAATCGCTGTGCAGGCAAGTCGAAAAGAGTACACGGCATTACGAAGGCGCCTTAACGGATTATTAAATTTTATGCTTGAAATTTTGTTTTTCTCTTATTAAGCATGAAATTATTCATGGAATATTAAATTCTTTAGATAAAAGTAGTTATACTTATGTACTTATATATGCTTTTTATATATAATGTAATGAAAACTAACCTATTTTTATTTGATATTCAAACTAAGTGAATAAGTGGATTGCGTATACGCCGCATATGCTACAATTGAAATAATTCTATTTTATTGCTCTACATTTCTTTGCATATCACTTTACTTAACTTCATTCAGCTCCTGTCAATGTCATGTCAAGTATTATGAAATGAATAATAATAAGTACCAGCAATATTGGGTTCGAGTAAGAATTTCATTTGAAACAGCTTGATTTCTTTTGTTGTTTGGATTACATTTCCATTATCATCATCATCATCATCATCATCATGAAGTTTACTACAATGGAACTCAGGTACTTGTTCATATATTGAATCAAAAGCATTATGATGGCAATCAGTTTTATTCATTTTTCAAATAAAAATTCCCGAGTTTCATTTCATTCAATTCATCACCATCACCATCGGAAATATCATTCATTGGAAATTGATGATAACCACTAAGTGCAAAGTGTTTGTTATCCTAGTGAACTTTTCCTTTGAAAATTTATATGCACAAATAGTATAGTAGATATGTTCTATTTATTTTTTTATACTCGTATATACAATACTAAAGGTTTCATTATTTATTTTTAATTAAAATCATTTTGTATTTCAATATTATTATTATTTTGCAAATATATTGAATTTTAATTAAGTTTATGTGAGATAAGAAAAATAATTACATACAATAAGGAAGTCATATAAAGACATAGCAAAGTATTTAATGAGTTTTTAATTAATGAGTTTGTACTACTTATTTGTGTAAATGGGTCGAGTTCGTGATGTTTCTACTTGAAATAGCATTGAAATATGAAACTCATTTATAATGAATGATTTAGAAAATGGTTTGAGGGAAATGAAAATGTATTAATAGAAAAATTAAGAAAATACTCTGAATAGGAATTATAATGTATGATTTAATTATGGAATTTTATATTTATTAAGCAAATTTTTATTTATAGAATACTTGACTTAAATCTCATTAATGTTTAAATGTTGTTTCACTTTTATTATATTTATGAAAAGTTTTAATTGAATTATTTAGTCATTTGTTTGTTAATTTATTTAGTTATTTATTCAATAATTTATGTGGTCATTAATATATTTAATTATTTATTTAATTTTACTTCATTGTTGTTTTGTGTTTTTATTTCGTTTTTTTATGTTTTGTGTTTGTGTTGTTTGTTTTGTGTTGTATGTTGTGTGATTTGTGTTTTATATTTTGAGAAATAGAGAACTCAAGCAAATATTTTTTTATTGGAAAAAACTTTATTGTTTTTTAAAACATTCTTCAACCCCTTCATCAAATGTCAAAAAATGTTATCCTAGATGTTTGTTGCGATGTGCTGAAAAAAAAACGAAGTCATGGGGTGGCAAATCACGACTACATGGTAGATGGACCCATCAATTTGACGTTTTGAGTGCTCAAATATTCGCCGACGTAAGAGAGCTCGCATTGTCGTGGTAAAGAATGAACCCTCTAGTGGTTCGTTTTCTTCAATTCATTGAACATTTCTGGCCAACAAATATGTAGTTCTATACCATTCAGAATTGACTGTCCTAAGTTACTGTAATGGTACGGTGCCCACGTGTCTAGTTTTGGCGAAGAAACAATAGATGTTTTGTACTTTGTTCGCAAACAACTTTTGTTGAATTTGGCAGTTTAGTTTTGTTATCATACGCATAAATCCAAGATTCATTGCCTCTTATAAACGTCAATTGAAGCATTGCGGCTGTACTATTTCTGTAACATTTCTTTACACCAATCGACACTAGACACGTTACAGAATATAAAATAATTTATTTATTTTATTCTTATATTCTTTTTTAAAACATTTTCCAAATAAAATTGTTCATTGCTTTCATATGAAGAGGAATGAATGTTTTTGACATATGCAAAATTAACTTGACTTACTGATTCTTTATATTTTTCTCTCTGTTTTTGTCATTTAAACAATACAATAAATATAAGTATTAATAAAATTATTTTTTTTATACTCTTCATAAAGCATAAATGATTGCAACAGATTACAGCAGACGAGTCTTACCCTTCCCATTTGGTATAGCATTATGATAATTGAACTACCACCACCCATGCTTTTAAGTCTGTGAGAAATGAAGGTGGAATAATGAGGTTTCAATGGGTCAACATAACAATAAACTTGTTATGCTATATAACAAATCAAAGAACAAAAACGATGTAACCAAAGTAGACACGTCTTACTTAAGATGACAATCACATTGAAATACACATTTTATGCAAAGAATAAATTGTCATTGTTTTCATTTTTATAAAAATTCTAATATCAAAAAACAAAAACAGTATACTTTAAAAGTACAGTTTATCAAATTTGCTCTACAAAGTTTGATATATTTTACTTACACTGTAAGTGTCACTTTGCTACCACTAAGATATAAACAACTTGTTAAGATTTTTCTAAATAATCTTACTTGGTTGTTTCAAATTTTGTTTGATAGGCTATGAGAATTTATAAAGGAACGAGCAGCGGAATGTCAACGGTTTTAATAAAGTTCAATGCTATTAAGCAATGACTAATTTAACTCTCCCAAGATCAATAAAAAACTTTCTGAAAAGTAGCAGAAGATGTCAAAATAGTTCTATCAATAAAAATAATTCATATAATTAAATTTGTTCAAATTATGTTCTCGTATTTATTATATATTTATATGATTAATTTTATGTTTGAACACGTAGATGAAAGCAAAGTGTTTCGCATATTTTATTTATGTTTCTCTTGGAAAAAAATATTCTATTGAAAATTTTCAAATACCAAATATATAATGTGTGCGGAATTGAATATTTATAGTAAACATTATTTTTCATTTTCATAAACTTAAACTTTGGTGACAGAAAAATTGTATTGTTGTCCTAAGTTTAAGTTTCTATCTCCCTGAAAGTATGTGATGTGACTTAACAAAATGTTGAGTGACAAAAAGGAATTCTACATACTTAGTATGACTGGGAGAATAACAAACAAGTCTGTTGTCTGTAAATAGAAAAAGAAGTGAAAAGAATGTCAAACTTAACCATCATCTCTTCCCATCTAAAGAATTAACACCATCATCATCATCATCATCATCGTCATCAGCATCATGGTCATCATGTAATAAATTTACTTTTCTTTAAGTTGTTTGGGTTTTTTCATTCTTTCTATTGCCATTCTTTAATTTTCTTTTATTATTTTATTTCTTCTTTTTGTTATTTTCATTATGAAATTGTTTAACTAAGTGAGTTAGTAACTTTTTGTAGATTATAGGTATTTTATTCTAGAATAAACTTTTACAATTCCCATGCTTCTTATAATAGTGGACATAGCAGCTATAAATGACAGTTGTAAATTGTTTTTATTTTGTTCCTTGAAATTAAAAAAAAAAAGTTTTCGCTGAAAGGAAAATTTTCTAAACTGCGCAATTTTATCCTTTTTTAACTTGCAGCTGTTTATAATACAAAAGAAACCAAAAACCGCAACCCCCAAGAATTATTAAAACATTCAACTATTTGTCAAATGAAACTTGCCAACTACAGAAACCAAGGATCATACATATACTCGTATATTATTAACGTATATTGTACAATAAGCCATCAAATATACAAACACTTAATTAAGCGTTAAGAACGCAAAAACCTTCCTTCAAAGCCTTAAGTGTAACACAATTAAAGTTAGGGAAGAGAAAGGAAAACTGCACACAGAAGCTTGAATTGCGATAGATTCAACAACAAGAGAACCACAAAAAGCAGCAACACTAACAATAACAAAGGAGAAGAGAAGAGCAAAGTGAAAGGTGAAAGGTGAAAGTATAACAATGCATCAAGTGCTTAGCTATGAGACGGCGGTGCGTGCAAATAGTTCACGTGAGTTCCGGGAATATGTCACGAAGCGTACTTGCGTCTCACTGGTGCTTACCATAGCATTCTTTACTCTCATATCAGGTAAGTTGGTCTGCTAACTCATTGATTGACTGACTGACTGACAGTTTAACTGTCAAACTGGCATTGTAAGACTCTAAAACCAGCCAACCTACACACGCACCAATAAATTTAACCATTGAGCTTTACTATCTACGACTGTCACTCTTCCTTTCTTTTTACCTTTGTTTTCATTTTTATTTTGCTATATGGTTGAGTAATCAAACTATGGAACATGACTCACCTACCTACTTTTGTACTTATTTCATTTTTCTCTTGTTCAGGCTATTTACTTGGCAACTTTGTATCTGAACGCAAGCACACGATACGTCAATTGTTGGCTAAGAAACCCATTGGGGATATGGAGGATAATAAAATTGAGATCTCTAGTAATGATTATACCAATCTAAAGGAGTTGCACGCTTATCACAAGACCAAAGAAAAACTACTTGCCTCGGCGACGGTACTCACCAATAAATTGCAACGCGACGAAAGCTATTTGTCAACCTCATTGAATACAGAAATTTTCAATAAATACATATCCTGCACACAGGACATACCGCCCAATACAAATATAGAATCGAGCCAATTTATTGAACTATTGGTTGATAATACAGCAGCCCGACAAAGAGATTGCATGCGCATTATACAAGTGATTATTGATAATCATTTATCAAATGGTTAGACACGAGTATACTACTTATCACTTGTGTATGATGGTTATGAAAGAAAGAGAGAGGGAGAGAGAGAGAGAGGAGGGATTTAAGTAGTAATTTGATATAATTATATTGTAGTTGGAAAGATAACAACTAAAAATAATGCTAAGCTGATGATGATGCTGATGATGATGACGATGACGATGATAATTATGGTTATGATATCTCTAGTTATAATGAAAAGTAATGGGCCAAATGCTAAGAGTTATTTTTATAAGATTTTTTCTTCTTTTTTTTTTGTTTGTGTTTTTTATTTATTAATAATATAATATTTCTGTCATTCAATGTTTACTTTACTTAAATAAGTATATGGTATTGTAGTAAATAAACTAAAGAATGGGTAGACAACAAGTAAGATAAAGTAAAGCAATGAATGAGTTCAATTGAAATGAACTTAATTAAGGAAAGAGAGCAGCGCGCCTTCATTTTTATAGACTGTTATTAAAAATATAATATGAAATATATTTCATTTTAAGTTATCCACAGAAGAGTTTTGTTATCAGATTCAAGTGACAAAAGTTTTCAAAACAATTGAATATGTCAAACAGGCAAAGTGTTATTATATTTACACTGGCTATCGAATAGAAAATATCTTTATACATGAAACAGGATTTCATTCTTTTCAAATTTTGGATCTTCCTTATCGAAGAAGCTTAAATTTAGATGATTAAAATATTGAAACTGGTAAAACATTCCGGACTATAAACAAAACCTGAACATATCAGGTTAAAGAGAACTGAAAGAATCTGCCAGATTAATTTAATTCTAATTTAAATTACTTTATTACAATTTTAGAAATATAAACATGTTTATTTTGGCTAATAAATGAGAAATATTAATACAACAGTCCAATTTTTGAGTCTTTATATAAAAAATTTCATAACAAATCTCTTTATAACTTTTTATATCACTTTGATATTTTCAAAAGTTATGGGAACAAAAATCAACTGGATAAGACTTTAATCTCTATACACAATACTATAAATTCATTATACACAGTGCAACAAATTAGTATCAGTACTAATCAGGAAAAACGCGAGTTATTTTATTATTCAAAGTATTCATCTCTTGTATCAATACAATTGTTAAACCGATTCAATATGGACTACTTGTCCAATGAATCCAATGAACTCAAATTACTTCCATTCGGCTCTTTATCATTTACTTTACTCCCGTAACAATTGTTTTCAGGAAGTTTTAATCATTTCTAACTAATCTGGAATGATTGACGAAGTGATTTCTAGTAATAAATCAAAGTATGTGGAACAAAGTTTTATCCAAATCTTTGTGAAGAATGACTAGAAGTGTTTCTCTGTGAATATTCAAAGCCTCTTACATAATTTTTAGTGAAGCCTTTTGGTCGTTTGGTACAAAATTGCAAACTTTTTCGAGCATTTCGGGAGAGCAAGCTGAAATTGGTCTTCCTTGATGTTTTTTATCCCCCAGCAGCATTCTGTGATTAAAAAAAAAAATAACGTTTAAGCCACAGGAAAAGACAATTAATAGAGACTATTTACTGCTTTGCTGCCTCAACCGAAATATTTCTGACACAGTTTTACAGAACTTTACATCAAATTTACTAACAGCTCTATTTTATTCCATGATTTTATTTGTACATCGAAAATTTTTTGTTCATAAATGAAACGTAATTAAATCAACAAATGCCTATCGATTTTGTTATGTCCAGGGATGTTAAAACTTTCCCATGATGCTGTCTATAGATGGTTTCAAATCCAAACCTTCAAAATCTATAACTGCAGTTATAAATCTGCTGAGGCTTATCAATTGTAGTGCTTGGCATCGTGATATTATGTCTTCGTGACACTTATTAAAATAACTCTACATGAAGTATATAGATGCCGTGATTGGTTGCTGAAATATAACTTCAGTACTTCACTTCAGTAGATAACTAATTTTCACTCAGTTCAATCTATTTTATTGAAGTACAAACTTTGAAAATGATTTCATGTTAAGATTTCCTTAACAAGAATTTGGACAATTTTATCATTTAGATTACTTTCAGCCACAAGAAACTATACTTCGATATATTTTTTGTTTCTTTTTTTTAAATAATGTTAGAGATTTTGATTAAAAAAAAAAAAAGAAAAGAAAGGAATTAATTATAAAAAAATTAATTCAGTTCTAAGTATTTAAAATTCCCATTCAGTCTTCAAAAAACCTTTATAATTTGCCTTAAAAATATTATATAAATATAAAAAAGATCTCCTAATTTCCCAACAAATGATAAAATCTATAAAAAGCGCAACTTGAAATGAAAAAGACAAAATGAAACTAGTTTTGGGTATTTTAGATAAATTTAAAAAAGATTTAAATAACAAAATAAAAGAACTAAGAATATAAACATATAAATATGAGATAAATTTTCATTCTAGATGTGCTCAATGTCTTAAGTGTATTATCTCCTGCTTTAAAATGAGATATGTAACTAGACATTTTTTATATTTTTATGTATGTATGTATGTACTATGTTCATTTTATAAAAATTATATATGTACAATATATCTACGAGTAAAGAATAATTTTCTATAATGGAAAATTTATTATATTTTTTTTTTTTTTTTAATTTAATAAAAAGAAAATCTACTCGTAAAAACTTTTATAAGTATATCAATTTATACATATGATTGATTGATTGTGTATTTGAAGCAAAGTAAAAGAATAAAAATCTTTACAAACAATACATAAAATGTCTCTTAATGTAATATTTTAGAAAAATCTTAAAGGTTGACAAAGAAAACTGATGCCATAATCCTATGAGTGAACCATTCATCCATTCTTTCACTCATTCATGGTTGAGTGAATACTCGTAAAAGACAACTAAAGCTTTGACCATTGTTTCAGATAAAATTGAATTTGAACGAAATCAAAGACACTACTTGGGTACAAATGTATCTGCGACTGTGGCTGGGGCTGGGGCTGTGGCTAATGAATTGTTTGTATGTTGAGTGGGCGTCCAACTATTGCAGCAACTCACACATGTTGGAGGGAAATCGCAGTACTCTGTTTGTTGTCTGTGGGCTTTTGTTTACAACCGAATGTAAAGAAAATATTGTATCTTAAATAATGTAAACCAAGTCTTGCAACAGACAATTAAATGCAAAAAAGATTTATGAATTTTCGGTACGATTTGAATCCAACGCCTGCCATTCATTTAAAATAACATTTAGAGGAACCAAACCAACTTACATAAATGCTGGGAAAACTGAAAAATATGATATTAGAATTGCTGGATCTTTTATATTTTTTGTTATTATTCACTTTAGCTGTCATTACTTGACTTTCTCTCTTTGTTTGGTGGATTGATTGAATGCATCAAAAGGGATGTGGTCAAAAGGTCAAATAGCTGAAACAATTGTAACACAAAGGGTATACGAGTAATGGTAAAAATCTAAAGAAAAAACTTTTTGTAAACATTTTCAATTATTGTTAAATTCATTAAATTTTACGTTTCAATCAAGTTACAGTAGTTCAAAAGGTTGCAATTGAAACAGTGGAGTCCGAACTTAAGAAAAAGAAGAGGATTTCAAATTTTGAAATTTTCTATGCAAAAAACCAAAAAATAATAAAAACACAGAACAATAATATCAATTCACTCAAGTTCAAAGGCCACAGTTCACTCTCCAGCAGATGAATTTGGTCATACTGAAATTATAATAAGTATAGCAGATTATAAACTGACTAACGATAACTCAAAAAGCATCATAATCAATGAGGGAATTCAAGCAGCCATTAGATCACACGCATCACTCATAAGACTTTTCAAATCAAAAAGTACTCGGAAACATGTTTTTCTCACGAGGAGCAACAGTTATGCAAGCAACGAGTAAGATGGCTAAGCGACGTAATGAGATTGGATTCATGAAGAAACCAACAGACATACAAAGATCAGGATGAACCGAACGAAATAGAAGAAGATATGAAAAAGCTAAAGATTCAAAATTGAGGAGGGGCAACAACGAACGGTGTCATATATATGGAGTTCCCATGTAAAGCATCCCAAAGTTCCCAGAGAGCTGTAGCGCCAAAGATGAGGATGATGAGATGGGTAGGTAATTGTCTGATCATTAAGCACTCAAAGGTTAATACAGTAGCTTGGATGGATAGATTACTTGTTGTTGTTGTAACTTCACGGAGACTGAAGCATGTACAACTGCAGGGGATTAGTTGAGAATGGTGTTGGTGTAGGAGTCTATAGCAGCTACATATGTTAATTATTTGATCGATCTATCCAAATTTTTAGTATTTTGTATAAATATTTATTTTAGGCCAAATTAAGTTACAATGGGCTAAGAGTCAATGAGAAAGTTATAGATCAATAATATACAATAGTTTGAAAACTAATGTTGTTCTAAGGAGTAACCAAAATTTTATGTGTATGATTTGCATTAAATTTAAATTTAATATGGAATCTGATTAAAGCGCAAATTAAGATAACCAATATCCACTCATCCTTTGTTAGGCATTATAATGGAAGAGAACACTACCCCTTGCCAACGTCCATGTCATTTCAGTAGCACTTAGGTATTGTTGCTACTACTGCTGCTGTTGCTGCTGCTGCCATAGATTTCTGTTGTTCGTTCATTTGTTATTTGGTTGCATTAAA
This sequence comes from Amiota mariae, assembly GCA_035041805.1. NCBI lineage: Eukaryota > Metazoa > Arthropoda > Insecta > Diptera > Drosophilidae > Amiota > Amiota mariae. Next base: position 4,857,934 of record JAWNKV010000348.1, read on the forward strand.
TTACTTATCATGTTTCTTATACAGATACAAAAAATTATAAATTCCTATTCATATTCATTTATTGTTGTATTGAGCTTGTGTAACAATAACAATAACAACAACAACAGCACTAACAATAACAACAATATTGTATATAATAACAAAAGTTTTTTGTCCAGCTTAATTTGCGGCCTATTGTGGTGGGTGCGGCATTCAACTTGTAAATATAAGTTGTAGATACAAATTGACTGCATCGAATTAAATTCCATTTTGATATAAAACAATAGCAACAACAACAAAAAATCAACAATTAGTCAATCTCAATAAGATTGACTGTGAAAATGATTGATTGAATAAAGCATTTTTTGTTTTTAAGTCTAATCAAAAATTAATATTTATTTATAAGCGGCTTTTGTCAATAAATTTTATATACTCGAATTTATTTTGTGCCTCAAGAGAAACTTTCTCAGACCAAACTTGGACGACATCAGTTCCATGATATCATGAATCTACTTAGATACTGTAAGTTTGGTATGTTAATTCATAAATAAATAAATAATCCAATGAATCTCTTCAGGGCCCATCCTTTTGCATTTTTGTTAACAAATTCTTCTTATGTTTACCTTTTGTTTGACAATAATTCACACTTTAAATAATTCAAATCAATTTTTTGTGATTTGCAATTCAAATATTTTGAATCTTTAGTTACCTTAAACCAAATTATCTGTGACATAATTATTATTTGTTGTACAAAATCTCTTTTCTATTTTTAAATAATGACTTCATGGACTTGTTATCAATTTTGTTATTGTATTTATACTATAGATTTATCCATATTTATAACTCTATCTGTCTGACGGACTGTTTGTCTTTTAAACCTCCCAGAAACTAAGTATGACTACTTATGCTTATTTATGAATAAATTTTCATTTTGATTTTCATCTTTATTATTATTTTTATTATTATTTAATCAAATTGTCTGTCTCTGTATTGTGTGTATCTATTACTGTTAATAAGATTCATAATTCAACATCAATATTGACGCGCCATAACAAATTATGAATTTATTTATAAATGTATCTTTTTGCTTAAATACTTTAATTTACAGCAATCAACAACCATGAGACACAAGTATGTGAATGAATTGACCATTTAGATGAATGAATAAATGAGTGATTTGTTTTATACTTTAGTATAGTACGTATTGTAATCTACGCCTATCTTTTTTTTTTTTTTTGCATTTGGTTTTTTGGTATAGACTTAGTATATTTGGGTTAATCTTGGCTTTTATGTCTTAAGGCGCTTGATTAAGAAATTCAAACATTCATCAGAGACAATTTGCAATGACTATGAAAGCGTGTCTTTTCAATTTTAATTTTTAAAAATAAATTTCTTTATTTTTCTACTTTTTTTGAATACATCAAATGCAATAATCAATTGCAAAACTTACTCACGTTTACTCCCTAGAGTTATGCTAGTTTCCTGTTACATGTTGCCTTCCAAACTACACCACACCACATCACATCAACATGTGGCAGAAACATGTATCTAGTATGAACAATCTTTAGTAAGTGTAGTATTGCACAAAAGTGTTGAGGCTTAGCACTTGCAAAAATTACACCCGCAGCATGTGATGAAGATTTGTTTTGAATTTCGTATGTTTGTTGCGCTCTGAGTATCTTTCGAGCTCGAGTTCGAATGTGTTTTGCCAATAGTCAAATTGAAATTTGTTGTTTTTGTTTTTTTTTTTTTGTTTTTATTATTTTTTTTCTAGTTTAGTTTTCAGCTGCCGAAAAAATGTAAAAATACAATAAAAATAATGGTTAAAAATGGGTAGAAAATAAAGGGTATGAACGAGTTCAACAATTGAAAATATCAAAAGTCACGATGCCGCAACAGCAGCAGCAGTAACAGGAGAAACAGATTTTTGCCATCCTCATCTCATCCAAACTTCCAGACAAACTACTTACTAGTACATACTACAAATGAAGGTGATTACCAAAAGAAAGCAGGTTTCTTTCTTTCTTTTCTTAAAGTAAGCAAAAACATTCGAAAACCATTCAAAGTGGAATCACAATAACAAACCCAAATCGATTCGAAAGTTCGTGGGGCTTCACATGGCTTGAGATTTATGTGAGTGAGTATTGAAAAAATTGTATTGTTTTAAATTTATTATCATCGATCATATTCATTGTAGAGTATGTAATGATATGATCACAGATCACACTTATATCTTGTATCTTGTTAATTAATGACTTTTGATAACCATTGATAGCATTGAGCACATTGCAAAAAAAAAAAACAAAAAAAAAAATTTTAAATAAAATTCATTGATTTTTATGCAATCGTCTATACACAATATGTAATCGTAAGTGTGTAGTTTGAGGTATGAGGTTACTTTATATGGTTATAATGATTTTATTATATGTATATTGTTGATTGTTTTATACGGTCAGTAATATATATTATATATATTAATAAGCTGTACTCGTATACATAAGTTCATTCACTGAATTGATTTATAATACAAATACAATATTCATTTTATACAGTTGAGATTTTTTTATTTTTATAAGATTTAATAGTTTTAAATTTAATAAATAAAAAAAAATAACTAAATATAAAGACATCTACGTCACTTAAATATCGATAGACAGACATTAAAGATATGGTAACGAGATATCTATGTATAAGCATATTTTGAGTTACTTTACATCAAAGTAGTTTTATTTAAATCTTTATAAAACAAAAATGTGATATCTTAATAAAAGATGAACGACACATATAATTACAGAAAAGTTGTTATCATAATGTTTTTGTTGTTGTAACAGCAAGGGGGGCTCGAATTAGTGGTACTCATGCAATGAATAAGAATAACAAATGATAAAAGAGGAAAATAAAAGAATTTATTGTATTAAAATGTACGTTACATTAAATATATTAAATAGAAATAAATGGTAGAATACTGCCTAAGTAGGAAGCATTTAAAAGGAAGATACTTCTATCAGTCGTAACTTTAAGTCAATGGGATTAAATTGAATCGAGTTACTTGGACAGTTAATAAAGTGAACAGTGTTGTGCGAAGAATAACTACATTGAGAAAAGCGATTGTTTTGTTACGTTCCCTGTAACACTTTACAATAAAAGACCACTCCGACCTTAACTGAGCTATGGTAGTCCGAGCACTACGGTGGGAATCTCTCCCTAACACAACACTATTCTGGTGTAACTCTAATGCAGTTACAACTGCCTTCCGATATAAGTCAACACCACCTGACTAATAGCTACTACTTTCAAGAGTATCCTCTATTAAAAAGGCTATGTATAGTCTGATGTCGTTTTGAATATGCCTAGGGGAATCAACGCCCGAAATAGTGTTACAGTTGGGTTGTGCACTCATATTGTGATCTTGGATATGCTCTATAACTTATATTTCCAGGATATAAATAAATGAACAATATTAGAGTCATAGGCCTTAGTAGCTAGTACTCGATTATCATTAGGTACTTTACCTAATATAATAAATAAATAGAATAACATTGATGTATGAAAAATATTTAGACTATAGTTAATAAAAGTTATAAAACATCGAATATTTATTTATTTATATACTCGTACAACTAGAAAATAGTTAAAACTAAAAACCTAGCTTAAAGATAATAGCACTGGCTACACTGACCTTCGGCTACAAAAAACATCAATTAGAATACATTATACTCATATACAATACTATTTCCACTTCAAAAAGTTATTTTGATTATCATGATTTATCTCTGCCAATGCAAAATCATCAAATTAAATGCGTCACGTAAACAGTCGACAGAGCAAAACCGCAAATAATTAAAATGAAAACATAAAGTAGAGATAAATGTCATATATCAATGTTTGTAATAGTTGTGTGTTCTCCATACAAGTGAGTAATCACCATACTTACTTCATTGTGTATTATTCTTTAATTTTGCATTATGTTTTGCTTACTATTTGTTTTGTGTTTTCATTCACATTAAAAAAAAAAAAAAACAAATCAGAAAACATACTAATTTTTGCTTATTTCATTTTAATACGCGGTTTACTGTTCACTGGAAGTGCAGCATTTCTCTCTGTTATAAAATATTTATTTTATTTATTTATTTATAAACAGTTTGAGTGATTTTTAAATAATATTATTTATGTGAACTAAGTTATCGATGCTTTTAGTATGAGCAACAACATTTTAACATTTTTTTGTTCTACCGATGCAATTTCATCAACTTAAATGCGTTGCAAAACCAAAGCAAACCCAAAGGTAAAGTATGGTATTCATAAATGAAAGAATGAAAGCTTAAAACGGCGAAGAGAACATAATTATCTATTTGTTGTGTTGTGTTGTTTGTATAATAGTAGCAGTGATTATTATGATTTCTTTATTACTTCAACAAAATATTAGACAGCATCAAATATATTTACTTTTCTCTACTTGAATTTTAGTGCCGATTAACTATTCTATTGAAATGTATCTATAATTCACGTGTCGTTGGTTTAAAAAATCTAAGTAAATTTGAGTAATAAATAAGCAAATATAAATAAATTGAATTAATAAAAACTCAAACTCTTTAATGAAAGTGTAGCTTTTCCAAAAAAAAATCCATTAAATTTTAATTTAAATTTAACAAAAATATTTATTTTTTTTATCATTAAAATGCATTCTCTGCCTTAATGGCGAATTGATAAGAAAAGTGTCAGTTGTGTTGTTTTTATTTATGTACTTCTCTATTAATTATTCTATATTTTTGCTTTATGCTTTCATTAGTTTATTTGTTTATTTGTCTTTTCAATTAACAAAACAACAACAGTCAACATACTCAATTTCCAATTCATCGATTTAGTATGCGGTTAACTATTCAATGGATTCGTATTATTTTCGCGTAGTTTGTTTCAAAAATTTAACTTAAATATAAAAAGAAAATAAATGTAAAACAAATTCAATGAAAAGGAGCCATGTTTACTCTTACAAACTATTTACAAATTTATTCTTAACTTTTGATTTATTTTATTATAAACAGATGACAAGAAAGACGTGTATAAGTAGAACATTGATATTTTTGTAAGGATTTGTAAATTTTTACAAAAGTAATCTTCAAACCAAAATGACAAATATGGAGGACGGTGATTCCTTTTAAGTCGGTGGAAGATAATTTTTCATTTTCTTCTAACAAATTTATAATACATTTCACTTGTAACTAATCTTAAGAACTTATACTTCCAGACTGCGGGACCAAATAAATTAAATTAAAGTTAACGCAAGACCAACATTAATAAAACATTTTCTATTATGTATTTATAATTACTTCAGTTTACCTTTGTGTCATTTTTCTGTTGGACTTGATGGTCAAACAATTGATTTAATAATTTTTATTTTTTTTCTTTTATTATATGAAAAATATACAATGTATATTGGATATGGTGGCATCATGAAGAAAACTTGTTGCATTGGATTTCCGGGTATTTTTATTTCTTTCTTTTAATTTATTTTTTGTAGTCATTTGTATGTTTGTATTGTAGTTTTCTTTTCAGTTTATTTGGGAAAAACGTTAGCGGAAGATGTTGTTAAAGTGCGAAAAAGCCAAATGAAGCATCAATGCAGGTTTTACAAGGCGCGCGCGCACGCGTTTCATCTCAGAGGTCAACTCCCAGAGAGCTTAACTAAAAGATAATGATACTGATGATGATGATGCAGCTGAAGCTGATGATGTTGTTGCAGCAGCAGCTTAAAGCAACATTATCCATCGGTGGATTTTAGTTATTATTACTGTTTGTTGTCATTTGGTATTTGTTGCTCATAGGTGCTTATTATTTTTATTGTTTTTACCAATGATTCAACTCATCTTCATTATCATCTTTATCATTATTAGCCATATTATCATCTTTGAGCAGCAGACACAAAAGCAAAGGCAATCAAAAAAGTGAAACTACATACATAGGTGTATATATAAGAAGGAGGAGAAAAAGGTGTGTATGTCTATATATGTTTCCATAAAAAATTTAATAATAATAAAAAAGTTTTACCATATTCGTGTATACGAAGGTCAGTCGAATAGTTAAGAGCCTCAATATATATACACTTAGATGAAATAATTCATCCAAATCATTCTGGTATAAAGATATTCTGATGAGAATTTTGGATTCTTTAACAGTCTTCATAAATGTTTTTAAAGGACTTATGATGTAATTGATGCGAAACATCTGAAAAGAAAAACCTGAAAAATGTGAAACTACTCAAAAAGAGGATTTATTTATTTTTATAATAAACAAGGTAAGTCCACTATAATTTTGTATTACATGATGCTGCAAAACGAATGAATTTACTAGGTTAGAAATTAACACCTTAACAATATATGATAACTTGGGATATAAATTACTCCCCAGATCAGAGATAATTTGACAGAGATAACTTGTAAAAGATAGAGAACACTGCGAGGGGGACAGGAAAAGGCTTAGTTGACCTACCTTAGAAAAGAATGGTGACTCTGGAGACAGTTTTATGTAGGGCAACTAATAAGAGTAAAAGAATATTTCACTCGTAGTATCCCAAAGACCCTTAGGAGATAATCGCTTTATTTTATATAATTCCAAATGAAAATTTTCATCTACTTCTTGTTGACATTAACAATTTTTCTGACAAATCTTAGACTGTATGAAAGAATTATCTAGGAAGAGAGTTCATAGGGACGATGAAACTAAAAAACCTTTTTGATTTTTATGAAAGAAGTAAATTAATATAATTATTTCACTATAAGTCTCCCATAGACCCTAACCGTATTGTCACTTGATATAACTTCAAATCAATATTATTGTTTAAAATTCTTCTGGCACCCCTCGTTTACTGGTCAAGTAAATACATAATTTCTTTCTCCTTTTCGGCATTCATCATCTAAAAAGCGTGTCGTAGTCTCGAAGTCACTTGGTTTAACTAAACAAAATGTATGTGCTTTTGCTTAATAAATTTTTATTTTATTGTGAAATATAATTATCGTCTGCTTTGATGATTGTGTGCCATAACGTTTAACAACTTAGACGGAAATAGTATTTAGTTGATTTTATAGAGAAATATCATATAAAGAAACACTTGAATGAATATTTATATTGAATATTAAACTCGGTATTAATTAATCCTTTAAAAACTCATCTCGAAGGCAATTTAACTGAGCTTAAAGTGAAATCAACTACTACTTATTGTGTGCTTAAAACTTGTTCATCCTCAAAATCAACTCAACCGCCAGCCTTTTCCAAGTAAACTATAAAACAAGTTAAATGCCAAAAATCGAAAAAAATATAAAAGAAAAAACATCCACACTATGCACTTTTGTGCCTTTTGGCGGTTTGGAACTCATTAAGACTTGTTTCATGTCGTTTAACAACTTTGGAGGAGGAGTGGGTCGGATCATTGGTTAAACACCAACACTTTGGGCAAGGATGTTTCCAAAAACCACTGACAACAACAAAGCAACATACAAAAAAAAATGCAAGTAAAACTAAATTTAATTTCTTGTTGGACACATACAAAAACCAGTTACAACAATATGAAGATGCTTTGCAAGTTAAGTTAAATAACCCAACCAGCAACAGAAGATGATGATGATGATGATGACAACAACCAACAATTACAAAAGACACAAAATCATAAAGTTGTGTGAAAGTTGAGGAACTAAAATACAAAGAAAAAAGAAAACAAAAATAAAATAAAATAAAATAAAGGAAAACTTAAACAATATAAGTAAAATAAATAAAAAAAAAAAATCAATAAGAATAGGGAATTGTGAAAAGTGTCTTGAATGCAGTTGCAATTGCATTTGATGCCCTTGTTTTGATTTTCACATAAAGGTTACATAGATGTTGATATAGTTTGGAAAGATCCAGATGAGAAGTCTCACTTGCATTCAAGATACATATATTTTTCTTTTAAGTATCATATCAGGTCCAGTGAGGTTTTATCAGTTTCCCTGCAAAAACCTCAACTAATGTCGAAGGCAAAACCTAGCTTACTCAAGTGCTAACTGAGTCCACAATGATCACTCAAATTGCTAGTGGGTTCAAAATCTTACAGAAAGACTTTAGATTGTCTCAAGCCCGGAGTAGACCTTCAAGATTTACTTCTTTGAGTCTATTGGGTGAAATTCTTCAACATAGATGATGATGAGTCTTGATGGCATACAACTTCTTCTTGCTTGTTGCATCATTTTGCCTTAGAAAATAAAAGCAAAAACCAAGTTTTGTTTAAATGCAAATCATTCAAATACATACTGACAAAATCGTGTAAATTTACTATAAATTATTGTTGTTGTTGTTATTGTTTTTGTCATGCTCGTGCTCAGCTTCAAATGACGCCAAGAGCAAGTTCAACCTAAAGTTGCCTAGCGTAGCAAAAGAAGCCCAAAACTTTAAAGGGGCTTAACATCATCTAACGAAAACCATAGAAAATCTAAAACAAAAAAAAAGTTTGAAACAAACAAAACAAAAAAGTATTTATGGTCTTCGCTTAGCAACTTTCATTCATCAAGTAAAGATGTCAGTCATGTCACTTACAAGGCCTAAGCAACATTTACTTAGTTAGCATCATGTGTCTAGTTTCTTTTCTGATGTTAGCAACTTTTATTCTTCAAATAAAAATATCATGTTGCTTGCTAACTAAGCCCAGGCAACATTTTTTTATGTTCACAGATACATTTTCTTAGCAACATGTTTCTTGTTTTGTTTCATGTTTCTTTATCGTTTTTTTTTTTTGCAACTCATGGAGCTCGTGGAGCTCGTCTTCAACAACAACAACATTTGCTTATTATTGTTTTTTGTTGTTTTATGAGTTTTTTATAGATGTTTTTCATTTCTTTTTCATTTTCGTTGTTTTTGGGGGAAGACTATGAATTTTTTCATGGAAGTTCAAAGCGACTTCAACATTGATTCACAGACACAGTCTGCAGCGAGCATTCATACGATTTGGTTTAGTTAACGTTTCGAGCGGGTAATTGAAGTTGTTAATATTGGGAACCCCTCAAAAAAGTAATAAGAAAAACTATATTACAAAAATTTCTAAAAAAAAAAAAAACGTAAAGCAACGAAGCCATGATAATAATATAAAAGATACAAAAAGAAGATATGTATGTACTACTTAGATACAATTTTTAATATATAAAATTGAATTGTTTTTTGTGTTAAAGACAATAAAATTTTAAATAAAAAAATAATAATAAATTAAGAAAAAATATTTTAATAAAATAAAAGTGAAATATTATATTTATTCAATTTTGATGCATCAAATTTTGCTTATTTGAAAATAACGATTTCAAATTAACGGTAAAAGTGCAAAATATACTTATACCTACATAACAATAATAACTAAGAAAAGCTTAAACTGAAAAAGAAGTGTGAAAAATATCTAGGGAACTGAGAAAGTGAAAAAAATTGCTAATTTTTTCTCTAAATTAAAATTGATTGAAAAATTACATTTTGATTGCGTGCGAAATTCCAATAATTTTTAGTTATTTAGCAGTGATACTGCATGCATTTTATTGTATCATCATCATCATCACAATCATTATTATCATTAATATCATTATTATACAATAATTTGTGCTTCATAAAAGCAAATATCATCATCTTTTTGTGTGTAATTTGGTTTTTATTATATTTATAAATTTACGATATCTAGGACTATTAACTTGTTACCACTTACCTCTTTTTATTGGATTAAAATTTTTCAACATTTGTGGATCGATAGCAACAACATCAACGATTATTGGATAACGCACAACAACAACAACAACAACAAAACACAACACGCACAAATATAAAATCCAACTATAAAACTTAATTGATTTTCATAATGCTTTTGGTAAGTTTGTTTATTTTATAAATTTTTTGTTAAAAGTTTTACGATTTATTAAATATTTCTTATTAATATTTTTAATTTCTCATTGAATTTTTATGGAAATATAGCAAATTTTCACATAATTATTTATTGAAATAGTTTTCCTATTTCATTATTAAAAAGAAAAATACTCATTTACTTTTCATAAAACGTTTAAATTATTTAAAAGACAACGTTATAGAATCTGATAAAGCAGTTTATATTAGAGGAGAAATGCAAAAGAATGAGTGAGTTTCGTTCCTTCGTTGTTTTAACATTTTATTTACTTGTTCTATATTCTCTGAATGTTTAATGAATTGTTAATTGATTATAAGATGAATCTATGTTAATATGGTGGGGGGTAAAGAGAATAAATTTGAATTGTCAAATCTTGGATGACATAAATGTCATGTATATTTTATTACATATTTGAAAAGAAATTTGTCATCATCATTCATTTCTATCAATTCTCCTCAAAGTAAAAATCGTCTGTTATTAAAAAGTATTGTAAATACTTTCTGATTTTATGAAAAATGTGGTTTAAAATCTTGAGCATAGAATATTTGGTTGATATTACCAGTATAAGCCAATTCATCATAATGTGAATCTATCAGTTTATGTGATAGAAATGAATGCCTATGATGATCAAACTTCCTTTTTGGGTTAAAGTTGCATCCAAAGGTTACAAACCCAATAACAAAAGATCAACTTGCATTTAGTGAAATATTTTTATAGCAAATACTTGAATGATGAGTTACTCGAAAACACTGTAAACTTTACAGATACAGAAAAAGAAGGAACAATCTTTAAAAAAAAAAAATATAATATGTATTACGAAATTGTGTCCTCTGATGTTGTTGTTTAGTAAAATGTATACGTTTTTTACAGCAAAATTTATTGAATATTGACAAAATCATCTAAGAACAAGGAATTATTTATTGTAAAAAGTGACAATCAAAATTTCAGAGTAATCGTTAAGGTAATATTCTAGTTCACAGGTCATCAACAAACATAACTAATAGTAATAAGTACTTATGAGATCCTTTTTTTGATTATTCACAACTGAGACATATCAATCTTGTCTAGTATATTCTAAAAATTATGAATTATGAATGACTATCATAAATCAATCATAGAAAAGCTTATTATTTCCATAACATTTTGTTAAACGTTTTTACAATATTATAGGAGCTTTGGACTAATTATAAACCTGCTTGTTTTACTTAATCATTGAGTAAGAATATCGATTATTCGAACGTTCAGTCAGTCAGTAGTTTTAAGATATTTTATTTTTAAAGTTTCTTCCTGAAAAAGTACATCGACAATTTTATGCATTTTTCCCAAATTGTTGCCAAAATAAGTCAAATAGTAGATTTTAAAAGACTCTACAAACTTGCTGATCATTATAGATCACTATATATGTAAGTGTTTCTTGACTCTACTCTGCGATTATCTATGAAGTCTTATCAACATTTGAAGTATCTAAATTTTTTTTTTTTTTTTTTTATTTTAAAACTAACAATTTACATAACAAATTCAAATTTTATCCAATTTCAAATCACGACCTACAACATGCTTAACATCTCAAATCTATAAACTTGCATGCAATTATCAAGTACTTCCCACGTTAATAAAACCCAAAAAGAAGGTGTTATAAAAATAGACTCATTCGTGCCTAAGCCTTCTCAATGTGTAACTTATCTAACATACAATAGTATAAAAGTATAAAAGGTCAAATAAATTATGTATCTACAAACATTCAAATGAATCTTTAGATACAAAATCAAAGTCAAGTATATAGTACTTTAGTAGTTGAGAGTAATGATGACGATGAGTGAGTGAGTAGTAGTCATCATAAGAGTTTGTTTGTTTATTTCTTATTTGAATTGCAATCATTAAAAGCAACAAAATTTCTGACAGTTGACTAATGATTTGATGAATGCATTAACCACAAGTTTTAAGTATTACAAACTATAGTAAAGTACTGCGTCATAAAGTTTGTTAAATAAATTAGTTCAAAATCGAGTTGAGTTAAAGATGTAAAGATGAAGAAGTAATGGAATTACAATAAACAATAAACAAATTAAGTTTGAAGGTTATGCATCAGTAGAAATTAAGTAAAGGAAGAATAACCATTCACTTGATATCACTTATTGATATCAAACAAGTTTGTTTATTTATATAAGTAATAATCATCATTTTTCACCTTTTGATTGAAAAGTGTAAAAATTACACAAAAAATAAAAACCAGGACTTTTGAGTATTGCGCAACTTTTGATTATAATAAAATGACATGTGGCATTAAACAAGAAAAATACCAAAAAAAAAAAAAAAACAAAGTAAAATAAAGTAAGGAAAAAGTAAAGAAGAGAAAACAGATGCCAATGCAATAACATTAAATGGCAAAAGATACAAGTTACAAGATGTCGTTGTATAGTATGTTGCCTGCATGCCTTTGATGTTTTTGCAACAGAAGTAACAGTTCAAACCAACAATGATGATGACATCCAGGCGCATTTGTATGGTTTGTTTTAGCTTGGCTTGGCTTGGCTTGGCTTGGCTTGGCTTGGCTTGGCTTAACTTGGACCTTGGTCTGGTCTGGTCTGGTGTCTTTGGCAAGTGAGAAGACATCAAAGTTAAATTGAATTGAATGAAGTGAAGTGAAGACGTTCAAAGTAGACAGGTAACTTTAATGTGTTTTTTTGCATTTTTTTCTTGTTGTTTAATAAAATTTCACTTTTCACTGAGTAACCAGAAAAAATAATATAATAAGAAATTGCATAATTGCAAAAGTTGACAAAATAAGACAGACAGAAAACAACAAATAATTCAGGATTTCATTTTCATAATTCGCATTTTTATTTTTATACATTTATTGCACACAATAAATCAACGAATTGATGCTTCTCTGTGAGTTTGACATCTTGACGAGTTAATGAACCAAAAGCGCGTAAAATTTGTTAAAAATTTTATTGCATTTTTTCCTAACAATTTTTTTTGTTTTTTATTTTATAATAAATATTTATTTTAAAAGAAAGAAAAAAAAAACACAATTATTGTTATACAAATAATATACATAATTCAATTAAACATTTTAAACAAATGCAACACACTCAACATGAAGGCATTCAATCTGAGTCACATGCAACACATGAATTTCAATTTGAAATCATCTTCTTTGCCTTGCCTTCTGTCTTGTTGCTTTTGTTTGCTTTGGTTTTTTTCTGTTTTTTGTGGAATCTTTTAGTTTGTTTTATCAAATTTTTGAGGTCAATTCCCATGCATAATTATTATTATTATTATGAACGAGTGAATGTATGAATGAATGAATGAAAAATATCATGAAAGCGCGCGCAATTGTTCATTTGATTTCATAAACAATTTAATTTGGAAAATTAAAGCATATTTTTAAAAAGAAAGATAATTGTTTCAAATTTTGTCAAGAAATTAAAAAAAGGGTCTTTCGTAAGACTAAATTATTTTACTTGACTTCCATTCATGAAAGTTTTTTTTATGTATTTTTGCAAATTTTAGGTAGTGACATTGAAAATTATAATCAAAATTGCAAAATTAATAAAATAATGAAAAACTGGAAATTAATTTTCGTTTTCTCCTACAATATTTTATTAAACTTCGTAAAGCATTAAGGACTGACTGAGTATTAAAGAAGAATCGAAAAGTATTCAGCACATCCTTTGTGACTGCCCTTCTTTTCTCGAAAGACGAACATATCTTCTCGGGAATCGTTTCTTTGATAATTTGGACAGTTTGCCAAAATTGCCATTAATGAAGCTTGCTTTGTTCGTGGATTCATCAAATTGGTTGCAGATGCTGAGAGAGACCTCTGGGATCAACTAGGGATACTTTGATGATTGAGATTAGCCTAATCTCTTCTTCCGCCTCCCCCTATCTTCTGAAATCAGGTATCACAACAGGCTTTTTGGTGAACTCACGATTTATGGCGTGGTGCCTGTTTAGCACAACCTAACCTAAAAACTGACTATATTGCTTTTGTTTAATAACAAATATTTCACAAGTTGAAGTTCATCCATTTTCTTCATATTTTACTATCTAAGCACAGTTGATTTGATTGCTCTTAGAAATGCTTTTAAGAAGTTGCCTCATAGTGTAAAGTTTCCCATCAAATCCTATCAAATTTCCTTATATTTCGTTCCCAAGTAAAAGACGCTGCGACCTACACAAATTAGGAAAACACATTACCAATTAGCCACTTTCTAAAGATACAATAACATGATGATGATGGCTAGTTATCCTTTGTTCAGTTCTTGTGTACTCTTTTTAGTATAATCTCACCATCTCAAAACATTCAGAAAACTTCATACAAAAAACATACAAACTTCAATGGACTTTAAATAAACTTCAAAACGCCTTCACATTGCAATTGTTTCTTGTCGCCTTCAAAAAACGCATTTATCAACATGAAACGTGCAGTGTGTGATGGTTGATGTGTGATTGGTATCTCTAAGTTTTGCACGAACATATCACATCCACTATACTATAGTACTTATATACAACTGTCAAAATATAAGATACAATGACACCTTCTACTATAAATCAGACTTTCAAGTTTCGACGACAACATAAACAACATATGAATGAACACGTTTTTCTTTTTTTTTTTTTTGTATGATACACGAAAGATACTCGAACTGAGAAATCAAATATGAAACCAAAACCATATAAATATTTATCTAATAATTGAATTTGTGTTCAAAGTGCATAAATCTTATTGTAAAGCAGACACGCAAAGTCAGGTGTAGTACGAGTAGATAGTTGAAGATGTTGACAAGTCAAGTTCGTTGCTTAAGTCTTTCATTTCATTCATTCAAACTTCAAAGTTCGAATTTCTTCTTAAACAAAATACAATTGCCCTTTTATGAACTTAAAATTGAAGCAAAAGAAAAATTGGTATGAAAAACTATGAATTATTACCAAGGAAAGATCATGAAAAACGTGAATGATGACGTTAAGTAGCACATAACGAATGACGCATTAAATTACGTTATGACTAAACCCAGTCGCAGGTAGAAATAAAATAAAGATAGAGATACACACACACACACACACACACAGAGACAGAGAGAGAGAGAGAGACATTATGATGAAAATATTTTACATAATATTGCAATTATATGTCTATCTGTCGATCTGCCTATAAAAAAAGAAAAAAAAAATAAATAAATTGGAAAAAGCAAACAAAAAAAAAAAAGAAATGGTAAAAACAAAGAAAAACACTAACAAAAAATCATACGCACAGGTCTCTCTTCTCATTGAAGTCCTATCTTAATGTTTGCTAATGTTGTCTAGTATGCTGCTGATGCTGGTGCCGATGCTGGCTTCGCTGACTATACAATAAACTTGGGGGCTGAACTGATCCAAAATGAACTGAAGATGGTCGGTCTTCGATAAAAGTGAAATTGTAAACAGCAAAGATGCCATTGACATTGCCAAAGCCAAAGCCATGGCGAGCGATGTAACTTCAAAAATATTCACAACACAATTGATGATGTTACACCAATAACAACAATAATAACAAAAATAACAACAACATTAAATAGGGAAAAAAAAAAGTAAAAACAATAGGTAGGCATCATAATAAAATACTGGTAGAGATTGCAAAGACAAAAGCAATAAAACTTTAAAATATTTACTATAAAAATTAAAAGAAATAAAGGAAAATGAAAAAAAAAAACAAGAATCGTTAAATTTATTATGTATTTTTAAAGAAATTCTTAATAGATAATTAATATATTAATAGTTAATTATCCATAGATTTGTGCCCCATAGACGGTTAACAAAAAAAAAACCAAAAACTTTAAACTATAGCAAATGACCCAAGATCTTCTGATTAATTAACATTAGTTCTCTAGAGTTATGAGAAGTTTAAGATTTGATTACGCATAGACGTGGAACTTTAAAAAAAATCAAATAAAATAAAAGAAAAAATAAGAGTAATAGAAAATTAGGGAAATTGACTGAGGCAAACCTGTAGTCAGAAGAGAAATAAGAGTCTGGTTAAAAGTGCTTTTGGGATCCTTTTCCCTAATCAAACAAACAGTCAATGATTTTTATATTTATTCATAAAAAATTTGTAATTTTCTAAATAATATTTAACTTTAAGATTACGATTGTGCTGATTAATTTGTTGTTATAGAGGTGCACACAATGTTGGAGTTTAAATGTAACTTATTTGTTTTCTACCCATCAAATAAATTAAAATTAATTTAACTGGCTTTTGTGATTATAAACAAAAAACATATTTAAAAACTATATTAGTACCAAAATGTTAAATAAGACAATTGAAACTGCATTCATACATAGATAAGATTAGGAAATAGTAGACGTTTGCCCACTTATGCTACCTGCTATAAAGTATAGCATATTAGGTTATGTTACAAAGGCTGTTCGCGAGTTCACACAACCTTACTGCCAATTATGATGTCTGAATATAGAAAATGAGTAGGGGAAATGGAATAGGATAATGTAATGGTATGGTATGGTATCCTTTGTTAGTCTCAGACTTCTCCTCCAGTCTCTAAAACCAACCTAGAGAATCCACGAACAATGCCAGGTATCTTAGTGGCAATTTACGAAACTGCCCAACTCATCAAAGAACGATTTTCAGAGGAGAGTCACCTAAGTAGAAGGCGTTGAATATTCTTTCATTCTTCGCCATCTGTGTGAATGTATATCTTCACCTACTATTTTCAAACGACGAAGGATTGATACATCTGACCTTTCAAATAATAATATATAAAACTTATAATTCTCATCATATGAAACAAACTGTAAATCAAAGCTTAATCTTTTTCACTTCATTCATGCATTTGGGAACCGCCCTAAGCTAAAGCTAAAACGACAGTTTTTGGTTTGTCTTTTTTTTTTCAATTTTGAAAGTTTTGAATCATAAAGTTTAATGTCATGAAAGTCTTTTCCTTTCATCCGGTATCATCATCACTATCATAATCTTGATAATCATAATCAAGATAATCATTAATATGCATTTTGACCTTTTGCTCAATCAAAAATAAAATTTATTTTAGCAAAAAATGAAATGAAATGAAAATAAAATCTATAAAAACTAAATTCGCGAAATGAATGAACAAAACGAACCATGTTCACACCAAAGATTTTGCATAAATAAATAAAAATAATCTTTTTTTTATTTAAAGAGTTTTTTTTTTTTTTTTTGTTTGTATTTAGTTTATTGATGGCAGATGCAAAGATAAGCAGAGATCATCATTATAATAATAATCATCATCATCATCATTGATAGAAAAACAAAAATGTATTTATGAAGAAAATACAATAAATGAAAAAATAAAGGCGAGGAATATCATCATAAAATGAAACAAAGCAAAAATCTCAATTAAATGCCAATAAATATGTAAATGATTAACAACAAATTTGCTGAAATAGTAAATTGTGAGATAAAACTAAGTCAACTTGAATACATTTTAAATGCAAATAAATTAAGCGAGGTAATCCAATCTCTAATCTCCAATCTCCAATCCATAAACCAATCAAATCAAATAGATAATATGATATGATAATATGTTTGAATATTATTTGTGTATTTAAAAGGTTTAGTAGATTAAGTAACAAAAGTGATAAAACTTAACAAAAATGTGTTGAAGATTGGCTATTGGATTGAACAATGATATCAATAATAAGCAACAAAAAAAACTATCAAAATATATTAATGATTATGATGATGATGATGAAGATGATGATGATTGTAAAGATTTTGATTTGATATTTTGATAAGATATTTTGTCTATCCATTTATCTGTCTAATATAACCATATCAAGTTGCCTTTCAATAAAATCTTTAAATCTTCAATGATAAAGTATAACAAAAACCCCAACACTTCCATCACTTGTCTTCGGGTATTCATTCATTTTTTTTGTTTCTATAAAGTGTGAATTTATGCTAAATACTTCAACTTAGTATTGTTTATTTATATCTAAGTATGAAGCTGTCGGATTTTGAACCATAATTGGATTTTTCATTATACCTACATATTACTTTAAACAACCACAACTCAAAACAATACTAAGATATTATTTTATATTATAAGTAGTAGTAGTAGTAGAAGAGATGATCATAAAAAAATGGTAGCAACAAAAGCAGTTAAAAGACCATAAAATACTTAAACAAATTTATTGTGAAATATATTACTTATTGTAGATCACAGCATGATAACAAAATATATTATATACCATATACCACAACTACTATATACGAGTATCATAGCATGTTTTTGTAGACCTTTAGGGGGTCTTTAATGCAATTGGTTTGAGGCGTGAAGCTGATATCATTTTTTTATGACAATTTTCTTTGGGTTTTTGTTACTCGATTTTTAATTTAAGCGATCTTTTCCATTGTTATTGCTAATGATTGTGTTGGTTGATTGTTGTCTTTTAAGAAGATACCCCCCAAGCTCAATTTGAATGAACCAGTTTGCTCGTAAAAATGTTTTTTATTGTCATTTATTAATATTTTCATTTCATTTCTTTTATTTCTTTGCTTCTTCGCCCAAAGATTATGTGTTATAGTTGTTATTTTTATTTTAATAATGAATAACCTTGGTCTCATATGTTTATGTTATAATTTAAAGATTATGAAAGGTTCATATTTGTTAGTTAAATTTACCTTAAATATTGATGTTGTTCAAATTGAAGTTTAGGAAAGGAAATGCCTTATGACACAAATTTATTTTTCATTTAGTAACTAAATCATTTATTATACAACTTAGCATTTGCACTGAACTGCTTCTATTTATCATTCTTAAGAAACATTTTATTTGATTTACCAAACTTATATTGTATATCATTCGCAACACAGGTGATTAAATGACGAACTTTCCAATTCAAATTATAAAGCAGTTATATAAATAACGACTCCGATGATTTCAGATTTTATTTATTTATTGTAGAATGGAACTTAATTCTAATTACAGCTGAAGCAACTAGGGCATTGAGCTATTTAGTAGATCTTAGTTTGTTTGACTGTATTTACAATTTAAGTGTCCTAAGACTAAAATTAAAGTTAGACTATAATTTCTATATTAGGTTTAGATTTTTTATTAGTTGTATAAAGTTTTTATATTATTGTATTTTGATTGGCTTCTGTAAGTAGTTGATGGAGTGAAGGGATGTAAAGAGAGTTGAGTTCAAAGTAATTTGTCACCATAAAGCGATTTGTTTATCTAACTTAAATGCAAGAAGTCAATTTGAAAACCGCAATTGCTTTGCATTTCGTATGGGGACTGTCACTTCCAGTAATCGAGGAACTCTTATCTGTCATAACACCATTTCTTTATGACAATTCAGTATGGATTCTTCCTTCATTGGATTATCGACTGGTGTTGTGTCACAGTTTCCATTTGCTGTTGTTACTTTCCTTACTACTTTATGTTTTTGCTTTTGCTGCTTCCTGTTTCTTTATCCGCTTATTTACGAATAATATATTTGCGTCTGCGTTGAGTGTCAAGACTTCAGAAAAGAGAACCAAACTCTCTCCAGGTGCGCTGACCGTAGAAAATGGTTTCAGATTTACTGTCTTAGGATATCAGTGAGAGGACACAATTTCCTGAGCGAATTATCCATTCTATATGGTTAACAGTGTTTAGCATACTAAACCGAGAGAACCAAATCGTTAAAGATCACTTACATTTACATATCGCCTTCATCAGTTTAAATTTAGTGTTGATTAAGCTGGATTACAATCCTGCTGCCGACAGCAACTTTGGTACCATTTTTCTATACGAAAACTACAATATTTGTTTGTCATTACACATTTTTTTTTTTTTTTGCTCTTTACTCTATTCATAATATACTCGTAGTAAACTGGAACTCACAGTCAATTAACATGACCATTCATTTTAACACTCAATTTTATTCTGCTCTCTGTTTCTTCATTAGAAATTATTCTTGCATGATTAGTTTAATAAATACTTAGGTTTTCTTACAACTACATATTATATTCTTTATTGCTACACTTACTACTACACTTACTTGCTATATTCACTATTATAAAATCCAATAAACGATCACTTAATATACATTTTATTTTTAAACAGAATAAAATTTTACTGAAAAATCTTAAAAAATGAAAATGAAATTTTTAATGAAATTTTGAATTAACTGTACGTGATACATACAAATATTTCTTTTCAAAGGCGTTCAAATTCATTTGGAGTTTTAAATATGTTTTCATGATATTTCTTTTTATTGTTTGCAAATCATTAACATTGCAAAAATCATATAAACATACTGTGATATAATAATTAAGTGGCTACTTTTGACATGAACGAATCTCTTTCTTTTTTTATACATACGAGTATTTTCATTAATTGACTTTATTTTATTGTCCTACAATCTCAATTTCATGAGATTTAATAGATCATAGCAAAAAACCCATCATAACTGACATAATTTTCAATGATTGCTTAATGATTAATGAAGCTAAGATGATCTTTAAAATTTAACAAACCTTAAAATCTAATTACATAATTACAAACAATTTTACTATTCGCCGCGCAATCACAATTGTATGCTCTGCCGCCTCTGTCAACCAAACACCAGAAATACATACATAATTCAATCTACAATTGTAAGTCGTACAAGTATAGTACGAGTATCTACAATCAAATATCTATGCAGCTTATTTGCCATAATCCGCATTATCATCATCATCATCATCACCATAATGGTATTAGATGAAATAATAACTGAAAGTGAGTTGTTGTGGTATGAATAAACATTTATCTAATTACCAATTCAAACCTGTTGCACTCACTTACCAAAAGACAAAAACTAAAATATACAAAAAGAAGAAGAAGAAGAAAAACAAAATTGTTAGAAATCTTTATGCACGATTTGCGTTGAAACACATTTCATTCATGAGTTCGTTCATAAAGCAAAAAACAAAACTACAGTAAAGGAGACACAGAGAAGAGAAACGAAAAAATAAAATATTGTTGAAATGTTTGTCAAATTAGTTGAATCCGTGACGCTCGTTTTCGCGATTTAACATAGCCACCACATAAATGAAATGGAATAAGAAAAGAAAGAAAGAAATCCAAGGAAAAGAGACTGAGAAAATAAGAAATGAGAATGAAAATGTTATGGACAAATGTTGCAACCAAAAGTATTTAAGCATTTGTGCCACCTGCTGTCTGCAAATGTTATGAGGAAGCAGCAACACTTTGTTGCCATTTACAGTATTGTACTATATTTTGAGGTAGCTTAACTTAGTTTTTTGGTGGTTTACCTAATTCACAGTTGATGGTGGTAAGATTTATATGATGGCTAAGAACTTCTATTTTTCAGTCGATGTTAATTTATTATTTAGTTTTGGACTGAAAGTATTTTCTTTAAATTTCATTTGTTTTATGTAATTTTAATCAGTTGCCTTTCAACTTGCAATTTTTCTTTCACATATTGAGGCAGATACTTTAATATTCAATCGATTTTATAACCTCAATTTTCCTCATTATAATTTTTTTATTATAAAATCCTTATTACTTCGTTGTCATATATATATATATATATATAAATACATATATATATATATATATATTGATAATGTATACAACAATATACATATATGCAAATACCTACGAGGTTCCATTGATAAGTACCCCGACTCAATTCTCCTTAAATGAAAAACAATTTCTTAAACTTTTGGTTGTTTTTTTTTTTAAAGTGATTCACTTGTATTGGAGATTTACAATCTTCCTTCGCTTGGATGCACTTTTACTATAAAAATATATTGATTCTTATCATCGACATCGATAATAATGTCCATCGATAGATCTCTCAATCACTGATCGTCGTTATCGATGACCCTTTCCTATTCAACTGTTACTGTTGGCAACATTCTAACAAACACTTTAAAATACTCTTCTATTTAAATTATAACCTCCTCATTTGAGCAGACTTCTTTCCCTGATTCATATATTTTTGTGATAAAGAACAGAAAGATGTCGGTTGAGAATGGTGCATGCAGTTGAAATTCCTCAAGTCCCCCAAGTCTCATGGGTATTTCTGAAATGAAGGAATACTCAATAGACAAATGAACCATGTTATAAGGTCGCCCGTATACTTTAGCCTTGGTACCTCTCTCTGGTACCAACCGAAACGGACTTTAACAAGAATATGATTCGGATATTGACTGGAGTCTTAACGGACCACAGTGGCATTGGACTAATGGTTAAAAATTTGAATGCTCCCTATAAAGACTGTTGACGCAACTGTGGAGATGAGAATGAATCTCAAAGTATTCAACACCTCCTATATGACTGTACTGTTGTTCTTAAAAGACTGACTCATTTTCTCTAGAAATTATTCTTCGAAAATTTGGGTAAATTTGCCACTGGACACCTCTGTTTGATATTTCTGCGAATTGGTTCCAGAGACGTTGGTGATCTCTGAGCTCATCAACTCACATATCCCGCCTCCTCTGAATTGAGACATCACAATGAGTAAACTCAGCCTATATAACCAAATCTAACCTAACTTATAGATGATAAAAAGCCTCCTACATCTGTAGTCCGACTAATAAAATTTACCTATAAAATAATCTGAAATTCAGTGTTTGATGGAAGTATTCTTCCAACTTCTTGTCAACTTACCTCAGCAGCCACATCTGTCTTTAAATCCAAGCATTTATTGATAGACTCTCTCATATTTTGGCCACTCTTTTATTCATTCATATTAACATGATTTTGCACTTTTAATGCTTTAAACTTGTTACAATCAAATTTTATTCCTACTCCACCTCAGCCTTTAATTTCACAACATTATTTTTGTTATAGTCTCTCTCTCTCTGTCTCTCTCTCTCTCCCTTTCTTTATATTTCTCTTTTACTGTTTCTATTGCTGCTAAACCATTGTCTAAGGTTAAAAGTTCAAGTTCTGCACAAATTGCTCATCGGTAGAGTAAAATGAGTGTCTTCGTCGGCATAGACACACAACAACACAAATCGTTTAGAGGGCGGTGATGGTCTAACAACAACAACAGCAACAACCACAACAGAAATAACAATTGCCATTTGCATGTTTGGCAATGATAATGAAAATAGAAACAGCAACAAGAAAGATAGAAAGATAATTTGTTTGTGGTTGAGTAGTAAAATTTTTCGACAATTTGTTGTTATATCTTTTTTTCTTTGTAGTATTGCGGTTTATAACCAAAAACCAAACCCAATCAAAACAAAACAAAAGAAAAACCACAAAATCAATAGCTTCTTCTTTGTTTAACTACATTTGTTACTTGGTTGGTTGTTGTTCAGTATCTTTACCATTGTCGGTATCTTTAACTTTGAGTTGATTTCGTGTTTTCCATCGCTTTTTCTTTGTTTATTTTCTTATTTTCATGTTTATTTAATTTAATTTTTTTTTTTTTTTTTTTGCTAATTTCATTATAACAACAACAACAATGCATTAACGTTAATCAAGTTGTTTATGGCCATTGGTCTTGTCCATCATAAAAACAGAGAAAATAAATAATTTAACTCATCTTCATTCTCCTACTCCTCACCCGAAACTTAAATAATCATAAACTTAAAAATAATATTGTAATAAAAATGAATAACTAAAAACTTTAAATTTTTTCTTTGATATTTCCTTTTTAAATATGAAAAGCGTAAAGATTGGAAAATTTTTCACGGAAATTAAAAGAGTTCGAATTCATTAGAAATATGAGGCGTATAAGTTATTTTATATTTTTAATTATTAAAAATACAAAAGCAAAAAATATAAAGACAGAAAAAATGCAAAGGCATTAAAATAAAAAAAAAAAAATATAGTTGCTAGTCCATTAAGTTTTCTGGTAAACATTTTAAACATCTTTCGTTTCGCTATAAAAGATCATATATAGGGTTATTTATGCTTGGGGCGTGTAGTACACTCGACCTAGGAAAGGTCAAAATTAATTTGAAGATATTTGATATGAAAAATTTTCATAAAATCAAAAACATAATAATTCAAGAATTGTGTAATGTCCGATTTCGATTGTCTCAATTTGTTAATTGATAGATTTTTTTTCAGTTTTGTGGAAAATTAATTTCAGATTCATAAAGTGATATTTCTGTAAGTACTTATTAATCTGATTTAAGAATGCCATATGCCAATGAATTGATGAATAAAATGATTACTTATAGCAATTACTACTAAGACTTAACAAGTATTAAAGCTTATAATCTGCAAAGGAAGTTCAAATACATAAAACCTCATAAGGTGCTTTGTGTCTAAGTTGTTGTTCTGTAAATTGATTGCCAAAGGATTGACCTGATTCTCTTGTCTGCTTTCATAATTAATACAATACTTCTGAAGGCATACTTACTTCTGTCTGTCTTTAGATTTATTTGTTACAAACCTTGGTGTATTCTACAAATTTGACGAAGTAATTTGCATTGGAATTATTGCAGGATTTCAATGTTTGAATTGCTTGTTGTGCTCCACAGTTAAATTGCACAGTCTGTCCACACAGGATTCAACATCTTCTTATAAGTTGGAATCTTGTTCATTGCGCTCAGTTTCGACTTTCTTCCTAGTAACCAGAACATATTTCTTTTAACCTTAAATCGTTTTTTTTTTTAATACGTGATAATTCTAAGTGATTATTGATTGTTCAATAGCATTCCAAGATATTTTGCAAGGAGGAATGATATTTATTTTGTATTCATGTCTTCTGATGATAACAATGCAATGACTAACACGCTATAGCAACTGCAGCGCTGTTATACATTATTCAAACTGTGATTTGTGTTTTAAACATCAATTACAGTTGCTTCTGTGCTGTTCTACGCTTTATTTTCTGCTGTAGTGGTTCCTTCATCAGCCTTGGCAGCAAAACCATTGTGTTTCCTTTTAACAGCCTCAGCGGGTGCAGCATCTGTAGAGTCACCATTGGTGGCTTCATCGGCTTCAACATCTCCTCTTTTCATAGTAAATGTGACGTGTGATGATGATTTATTTGAACTCACTTTTATGTTCCATTTCGTTAATTCACCGTTCGATATTTTCAACTTGTTGTTGGACAGCCTCAGTTACGTCGCTAGCTACGTGGACGAATAGAAGATGACAGTATCATCTGCATAGGTGGCAAATAATACGTTGTCCATAATTTGCATATCTGATGTGGATAATGTGTTCAATACGAGTCCTAGCACACTGCCCCGCCGTATACCAGTTGAGTTTTACTTACTTAAAATAACAACCAATTAATTTCTAAGTCTTAACTCCCAAAAAATTAACAAAAATTATTACAAATAACAAATAAACATTGCGTGATGTTTGGCTAAATTGTTGTTAATATAAACACGATTTAATCACTCTAAATCACATGCCAACATGATTTTTTATTGGTCATCTTCAGTTTGCTTTCAATGAATGATTAAACCTAATCATGGGGGCAAAATACAATATAAGATACAAAATCAAAATCAAAGAAACGATATAGAAAAATGTGTAAAAATGATTAAAAGGTAAATAATGTGTTGGCAATAAATCATAAATTAGTGTGTTTTTGAATAAAAAAAAAATTATCAAAAAAAAAAAAAATGAAAATACAAAATTAATATAAAGAAAGTAAGAAAAGAGAGGAGGAACTTACATAATTTCTTATGTTAACAAAGAAAGAAAAAGAAGAAACATCAAAAATGGCACGAGTTGGTCAAATAAAAAACAAAAAACGATAAAAGTTTTCTAACAAAAGCAAAAATGTGTTAACGAGTGACGAGTGTTTCACTTTTTGCCCCACAAACCACAAACCACAAAACCAAACAACAACAAAATAATCTCAAAACAAGTATCTTTCATAAATTGTACCATCTTTTTTGGTGAAGATTTCGTTTTGTAATTAATTTCACGCCATGTGGTTTGCACATTTTTTTGCCACTACTGTTGGTGCCACTGCCGGACGTTGTTGCATTTAAATGTTTCTCATAGTACTCGTATACTGTAACTCAACTCAACTTGCCATAGTTACCATTTTTGCTATTTATGACTTCTTGTCTGAGAGAGGAGACTTTTATTCAAATTGCATTGACCATAACAAATTGTGTGGTTGCATCAAAGTTGCACAAGCAACAACAGCACCAACAACTGCGGTAACAGCAACAACTCATCTTCCAATGCGTGTCTACTCTCACTCAGTCACCCAGTCACTCATTCATTTTATACATTCATATTCACTAGATGGTAACATAAGCTTAAGTCATATATACGAGTATCATGCATACAGCGCAAGGCACAAGAAATTGCAAGTTGCTTTTCATATGTACACAATTTTGAATATGAGTTGCAATTGTAAGAGTTGTCGATAAATGATGCATATAAAGGGTTTGTTATTTAGCTATCAACACGTTTAAAACTTAATATTATATTTTTACATTTTGGCTTATTGCATTAAAAATTAAAACTGATAAAAATGAAATTTTGAACAAATTATCTATTAAGTAGGCACTTATGATTGCTTACGTATGTCCAAGTTCGAATCATTTTCTATGACTTTTCTTTGCAGTTCTAATTTGTGCGGTCAAATCAGAAGATCTTGGTGACTATATAAAATCACCACCATATTCATAGTGAAATTGAGATGTTAACAGAAAGACAGTGACTCGGAATTTAAAAAAGAAATCGAACGTTCGATTACTTGGATAAAATATATTCTTATGCAATATTCTATTCAAATTTTCGGTGAACTTTTTTGAAGGAAAATGTTCTATGAAATTATAAAGACTTGACTCAAAATTGTTATTTCGCTCTTAAAATTGCTGCTCCATTCCAAATATAAAAAATACCATTCAAAAATATCATGATTCCAACAACAATTTCATTGATTTTTGTTGTTCAAAACTTGTATACACGTTTTCGGAACTTACTGACTCAAGAAGACAATATTTCGAAAGAGAAAAAAGGAAACACAATGTGTTGTGAGCAAATTGTGTCTTTGGCTACTTGTTCCGTCACTCATCAAAATTTTGTCTCTAATCATCGACATATCTAAGTAATGAATGCAAAAATTAAACAATATACCCACGCCAACGCTAATATCATAGGTTGCAGTCTAAATTTCTTTACATTAAGCCTATTCGTATAAGTTCGGAACAATCTCATTCATCGTGACATTAAGATTGCTACGGTTGCAGAGACCATCACTGATTATAGCCGCCTTCCGCTACGAATATCAACCTGCGAACCATGTACACGTCCTTATTGAATTCCTCATGAATTTTAACTACATTTAGCTATCTACATATTGCTTGACAAAATCTAAATAATTGCTTTTTATACTCTTCACGTTAGTGATTAGTATTATAAGTTTGTCATGAAGTTTGTAACACACAGAAGGAAACATCGCAGACCACATAAAGTATATACGTGTATATTTGTGATCAGCTCGATGAGACGAGTTGATTTAGCCATGTCCGTCTGTCCGTCTGTTCGCACTCCTAGTCCTTCAGTTTTTGAGCTAGAAAGCTGAAATTTATACATAGATTTCTTTTTACCAAACGCCGGGGGGTACCAACCATACAAACCCCCTTTTTTAAATTAATGTTCTTATTAGAAAAAGTTTTTTGTTTTTTGACTTATTAAACTGAAAATTGGACACTATAAGTTTCTGCTCCATATCCATCAACCATGTAAATTTCATGATCCTAGGGTTACCAAGAGGGGTACCTCCATACAAACCGGGATCCAAATGAAAGTTCTTATTAGAAAAAGTTTTTTGTTTTTTTTACTATCGACTTAAAATTTGTCTGAACCATAGCCACCACCTACCTTTTAAATTTCAAGACCCTCGGACCACTAGCTTACAAAAACTGCTGGTGCTTGTTGAATTGTCTGAGAAATGCAACTCACTAATCTTAAAAGAAAAGTTGTCATCAGTTGCTCTCAATAATGAGTATTCATCATAGTTTTTTAATCTGTCGGATTTTTGCTGTTTTCTTTGATATTTCGTAAAAGTGTGCAGAGAGTAAGAGGCCTAAGAATGGTTGTTTTAGGATCAGTAAAATGTGTTGCTACATCTATTCTTACTGATTTCTGTGTTTCTTATTGGAAAGCATTTACTTCACTGTAGCTTGGAAACCATATTTGCTACTTCTACTTTCTTTCACTTCGCTACTTACTTATGGTAACTTTATGTCGGCTTCCTAGGTCGTTTAATAGTTCGAAATATTCCCATAAAAGTTTATATTGTATTTTTATAACTACTTGACTATTTGACAGGATTAGATTACGGGAAGGCCCGAATCTAGAGTCACCTACTCGTTTGAGGCTATTTTAATAACATTATTATAATAAGTATATTAATCTATGATTTGTGATTTGCAATATATTATTATAATTATATTGTTTTAAATACTTTTTCGTTATGAAAGTGTAGATAATTGATGTCGCACCCTGTATAAGTGAAGGAGATTTACTAAATTGATGAATGGAAGTAGGCATGCGTGTTGCATTGCGTGTTTATTAATCAGCATCATTGTAACTCATTTGTTTTTTTGTGTGTGTGTGTGTGCAACTTCATTACCATCAATATCATCAACATCATCATTATCATCATTATCATCATTATCATTGTAATGTAAAATAATAAACATTATTTGTTTGTTTTTGTTGGTGCAGGATTTCTGAGTTGTTAAGTTGTTGAGATTTATAAATTGTTGGATGTTTGTTGATGCTATTGCATAAAGATGTGCCAACATTGCCGATGTTCAGATTTTTTATTATATAAATCAAACAAATTGAATGAATTTGCAAATTCCAAAAGGAGTTTTAATGCTTTTTTTTTTTTTTTGTTTCTTTCTAAAATGGAGAGAGAGTTAATCCAGTTGAAGTGACAATTGCCATTCATTAATTTTGTTTAAGAAAATCGATTTATTAAAAAAAAAAACACATCACATTTGTTAAAGAAATCTGACAAAGTAAAAAAAATAATAATCCAAAATGACATAATTATGAATGAGAAACTCAATGGAAGACATGAGAAAGTCTAATGAACTTCAAGCAAAATGATAAAATGACATAATTTGCAAAAAATATACAAAACTAAAATAAAGACATTAACACAGAAAACAAATACAATAATTAACCATTAAATATCATTAAGACATTTTGGAGAGAGACAGACCAAAGTTAATAGATTTTACTATATAATAGTTTTCTATTTGTTTCTTCTTTTTTCCAACAGAGACTTGTATCACGTTGTCAGCTTATGCTGCTTTTACTACTCTTAGCCCTGCTGCTGGCCACAGTTAATTCGTCTTCTGGAGAAGCTGAAACTATTTCTGGTTCCTCATTGACAAACGATGAAAGCTCCACAGAAAGTAATGAGATCATACCACGCGAGGCAATACAGAAATTGGATTATTCTGTGCGTCAAGCGCTGTTGCGTGCCATAGATAAATTAGAACAGGAAGAGGCTGCTGCTGCTGCTGCTACTGCTGCTGCTCTTACTGTTACTGAAACTATAACAGAGAAATCTTGGAATGTTAGTAAGATACCAAAATCACCATCTGATGTGACAACGACTTCTAAAACCACACAAAAGGATGAAATCTTAGAGGAAAGTACAAATGGAGTTGGTGAAGTTGTACCCACTGTACAATTCTATACAGCAACATTTGATGAACGCAGTGCTCAGGAGCAACTACTTTCTTCGTTTATTGATCGTTCCAAATTATGGAAGAAAACCACTTTGCAACAGACACCACCAAATTCACATAAACAAAGTTTAGGGGCTCCAATTACAGTGGCCAATGCTCATGGTGATGGTGGTGATGAACATGTTGCTGAGCCAAGCAATCGTCAGGCAGCTCGTAGTGTTAGCACAAATGAAATAACCAATGATGATGATGATGATGATGCCAGTGATGAAATAAAATTTGAAATACGTAACAGTAAGAGACCAGAAACCACAACAATAACAGAATCACTACCACCATCAACACCAACAACGACAACAACTGAATTTAGTACAACAAGAATAACGACAACAACAACGCCACGTCCCAGAACAACACGTCGTCGTACAACAACAACTTCTACAACAACAACCACAACAACACCACGACCAACCCACAATGAAGATGGTGAAAATATTGAATTGGTTGATAAAAATGACATAAGAATACAGGAAGCTCCTCTGGTTACTGCATTTACAGTAGATTTAGATGAACGTGGCACAGCACAAAAATTTAGTCCAATTGTTCATAATCCACAACGATCAAGTTTTGTGACACCATTTCAACCACTTGCACTGTTGCCTCCCCATGTTGGTCCCACAATTACAAAACTAAATGTGTTGCAATCTTCAGAAGCCGCAGCGGCGGCGGCAAATGCGCAAGCAACTTTATCAACACCATTAACAACATCTGCAACAGCAAAAACTACAACATCAGCGGCAGCAACATTGGGAACACCAACAACAACAACAACGATAACGACAACAACATTGGCAACAGGAGCTGGAAGGCAAGGACTTGCATTGGGTGGAGTAGTGCCAACGCCAAATTTCTTTAAGGTATCTCAATTAAACACTTATTATACCCTTTATTTTTGAATAATACTTACGATTATGTTAATCTTTTTGCCAGTCTATTTTCTCTAAAATTTAGAGAGAGAGGAAATTAGATCTCAGCAATGTTTCTTATGTAATAATTTCCATGATTTTAAGTCTTTCTACTTATTTAAGTAGGATTTAGTTACAATTTTTGTTCTTCAAGAATTGAAAAGTGAAATATGTTAGAAAAGTCATAATAATAATGAATATTAAGCAATGATAATTATGATGGTAATTATGATTAAATATTTTCTTCTCCATCATTCTTCTGGGTGCATCAAGAGTCACATTATTTATAGAGTAAAGTGTGGTCTAAAGGGGCAGTAATGCGAGCTTTCCTAATGCTTTGTTGATTTGTTCATTAGCCGAAAGGATGATAATGTCATTCACAGGAATAGTCATATAGATTCTGCCACCAGAGATGAGGCAATTTATCATTATTATTATAAACTTGGTTTTACTTCCTTCAGAACATGTGGTGGAGCTGACGTACACGCTGCCATTTAATTAGGCAGCAGTCTATGTTGAGATGCGTTATGTCAAATTCATCCATGGGACAATGAGATCTCTTCGTATGTCCTAAATGTATGAACAACTCTTTGTAGGAAGAATTATTTTGTACATCCAATGCTAAAAAATGTTTCCCATTCTTTAATGTTTTTCTTCTTTTCTTATACCATAGGAATCTCTAGGCAACATTGCACCATCAGCTCCACCACCACCACCACCAGCAGTACCAGAGAATGTCAATAATTTCCTTATTGAACGTCAGCGTGCCTTAGAACAACAAGTCTATCAATTGAAATTGCAAGCTCAACAACAACAGGAACTCATATTGCGACAACTTAAATTACTTGAACAGCAACAAACAACAAGGAATAGTGGCTCAGCCACCTCCTCAATTGGAACTCCAATTGCGCAATCAAGTAATGCAATTCAACAGCAATTGCAATTGCAACCTTCTTCTCCATTACCATTACCAATTGAATTGCAACCTCCATCCCTTCTACAAACGCCACTGCCAACAACATCAACGCAACTTCAACAGAACAAACAAGAACCTGGTTTCACAATAAGACCTTCAGTTGAATTTATACCCAGTACACATACAAAGACCATAATCTATCCAAGTTATCCATTAGAACAACAATTGCCATTGCGAGACACAGCAATAAATAAGTTTTCAAGTAGCAGCAACAGCAATAGCAATTCCATCAGTAACAGCAACAGCAACAACAATAACAATAATTTCCAAGCAAAAGCAATCCAAGCGAATCCAGTACAACAAATATTCCAAAATTTACAACAATTGCAAAAGGTGACAGCCACAGATTCAAATAATAATAATAATAATAATAACAACAATGGTGGAGTTGGAAGAGGTGGAAATGGAAATTCAGTACAAATACAACCTTCAAATCAGTTCAGCTTCTCGACATCACAACAGCAACAGCAGCAGCAGCAACAGCAACCACAACCTCTTGAGGCATCATTAGTTCAAGCTTTGCCTCAACGAAACTATCAACAATTTCAACAGCAGCAGCAACAACAACAACATCAACAGCAACAGTTGGTAGTACCAACCTATGTCAGTAATGCACTTTTTCAACAGCAACAACAACAGCAACAACAACAGCAGAGGGCACGTTTCTTTCGCCAAGAAGGTGGCACTTCCAATTTTGGCCTAAATTCAGTACAAATTCAACCAAGCAATTCATTTTCCACGCTTTTACCAGCAACAATCATCAATCAGCAACAACAGCAGCAGCAACAACAACAACAACAACTACTTGATAATCAAAATTTCTATCGTCAACATTTGACGCCACAATTGAGCAATCAATTGCAACAAAATGCCCAACAATATTTTCAGCAACAACAGCAGCAGCAGCAGCAGCAGCAGTTGTTGCACAATCAGCAACAGAAATCAAATGGTAACCCTTCCTTATCATCACCATCATCATCATCATCATCATCATTAAGTGGAGCAGCATCAGCATCAGCAGCAGCAGCAACAACATCAGGTAATAATTTTTTTAGTTTAAATAATCAAAATGATTATCATAATTTCAATAGTCAATTAAGAAATTTGGACGAATTGAGAATAATCAGTAAAGTTTTAGCCCTAAATCATGGCATTGGTAATTTTACGCCACAAAATCTTAACTTCAATGTTGGCTTTTAAAGCCGACTGAGCATAAGCCCGATCACTACCAGCACCACTATCAGCACCTCAATTATTGACCATTAACCACTATCTGATTTGACCTGCCCAACAATGAATGCACCACTTCTCTTGATGCACGAAAGCACGCACATATCATCACTTGCTTATTCAGAAATCCATCACCACCAGCAAAAGATTCTATGCACAAGGACAACAAATCAACAAATCCTACGGTCAGTCAGGTCTCCTTAATCAAGAATGTTCCATCAACAGACGACCAACCGTGAGTAATAACAGCATAGCATCCTCTTCTGAGTCAATATTTGATGTAAACAAATAACTAAGGGCCAAGATTTCCTGTACAATTTTCTAATCATTTTTCTTTTGTTCATACGAGAGTCATTCAACAATTAAAGAGTCTAAATGATGTAGAAAGAAAACAATTTGTAGGCAGAGATTGATGATACTTTTACTTAAAAGTAACTTTATCATGGCATCACTTTAATAAATTCGGATCAACCAATGGATGCAGGGCCCAATTGAAGTCATCACGTTAGTTGAAGAAATCTGTGTGATCCGTGGCTTGCAGCATTCTAAAAGGAGCCATCAACCAATTAAATTAATTTTAGACTCTTAATGACGAATAGATAATAAAAGAACTTTGGAATGCAAGCATCAGTTGGAAAATTTATGTTGACCATTTTTTTGGCATGTTTTTCTTAGCCAAATACAAATACCCAGGGCCTTGATTAAAAGCAGCAAACCCAAACACAAATCAAAATCTTTTTGTAAATATTTACATGTAAACAGTTTTTCTTCTACATCAATTTGTCCTTCTTTAATTAATGAATGACACTCGTACAATTTGATTTTATTCTTTCTAGAATTCTTCTTTAAACTTTTAAAAGTTTAATGTATACAAATTTTCTTTATGACTAACAAATTTAAACAAACTTAAATTTATATTAATTTTAAAATTTCCCATAAATTTTGTAAATAAAAAATTCTTTTAATAAAAACTAATTTTAAGATAAAAAAATGAAAAAAAAAACAACTAACAAGAAATATTATAATAAACACAAATATTTTAACAAAGAAACAAACAAAAAACAACCATAGAAAGGAAAAAGAAATTCACAATATGAAAATTGTTAATTTTTGTAATTAATCTGTTTGTTTTTATTGATAATTTTAATTATTTATTATTACGAATAAAATTTATTTTTAAAAAGTACAAACAAAAGAAAAATAAATAAATAATGAAATAAATAAAGAAATACTTATAATAAAATAAAAAATTGTTTTAATTATAAATATTGAAAAAATATTGTTATTATTATATTATTGTTTTCCATTTTACAAATATTTTGTTGGTTTAAAGAAGACCAGGTAATCGTGACATGGTAAGTAGGTCTAAAGAGTAAAACCGCTTGAGTCGGCAAATGAACTCACTAGAGGAAAAGACTTGTGTGGGCGTCATTAGGGTGATCATTTAAAAAAAAAAACAGTTTTGACGTTTACAATTTTCAATATTGCATTGGGGTATGTGGGAATGGATTTCACTTGGTTTTAGCCAATTCAATATTCAAATTTACTTTTATGTCTCACTTAACGCAAAGCAATTAATCGTGTTGCATACTTCTGGGCGTACATTTTTTTAGTAAATTAAAATAGCATTGCGCGCACAAGTGGGCAGATATATGTAATAAACAAAAAATATATAGAGCCTTATATCTCAAGAATGGGTGACTCGATTTCGATAAATAATATGTCATTGAAAAGGTTATTAGTTCAGCTTTACTCTATAAAACTTTGACCATGATCAGACCTCAATGAAAGGTCAAAAACCGACCACAAAGTACGTTCATAATAATTCAATACTCAGATTCGATTTCGGATGAATTCAGATTAAAGCTCTACTGTTTCTCTATATAATCTTAGAACATGTCATTCGAACCGATCCAGTAGTTTTTGAGATATTGACATTTTAAATTTTTTTAAGAAAAATGCTAAGTCATTCAAGTGAACTTCTTGATTTTCTTAAAAACTGGTGAAAATACCAGGCGAACAGAAATGCACAGAAAGCAGTAGGTCGATATGGCCGATGCAAAAATGTTTACAGGCTTATATCTCGAGAATGGGTGGGTCAATTTCGATGAGTGATATGTCATAAGAAAGGTCATGAGTTCAGCTTTATGCTATTAAACTTTGACCTTGATCTGACCTCTCTGAAAGGTCAAAAACCGACTGTAAAGAACGTTTATAAAGATTTCACACACTTCCGGTACTTCGATTCGATTCCGGGTGAATTCAGATTAAAGCTCTACTATTTATCTATAAAATCGTAAAACATGTCATTCAAATCGGTCCAGTAGTTTTTGAGATATAGACATTCGAAATTTGCTTCATATAAATAGCTTTACAAATGAGCTTTGAGTATTAAGTTGGGGTATGTGTCAATGGCTGTAACTTGCTTTTAGCCATTTCAATATTCAAATTTGTCTCTCTTAATACTACCCAATTAATCGTGTTGCATACTTTTTGGAGTAACAATTTTCGAGAAATTAAAATAGCGACACTTTTTTGATTTTAGAAAAATACCAGGCGAACAGAAATGCACAGAAAGCAGTAGGTCGATATGGCCGATGCAAAAATGTTTACAGGCTTATATCTCGAGAATGGGTGGGTCAATTTCAATGAGTGATATGTCATAAGAAAGGTCATGAGTTCAGCTTTATGCTATTAAACTTTGACCTTGATCTGACCTCTCTGAAAGGTCAAAAACCGACTGTAAAGAACGTTTATAAAGATTTCACACACTTCCGGTACTTCGATTCGATTCCGGGTGAATTCAGATTAAAGCTCTACTATTTATCTATAAAATCGTAAAACATGTCATTCAAATCGGTCCAGTAGTTTTTGAGATATAGACATTCGAAATTTGCTTCATATAAATAGCTTTACAAATGAGCTTTGAGTATTAAGTTGGGGTATGTGTCAATGGCTGTAACTTGCTTTTAGCCATTTCAATATTCAAATTTGTCTCATTTAACACAAACCAATTAATCGTGTTGCATACTTTTTGGAGTAACAATTTTCGAGAAATTAAAATAGCGACACTTTTTTGATTTTAGAAAAATACCAGGCGAACAGAAATGCACAGAAAGCAGTAGGTCGATATGGCCGATGCAAAAATGTTTACAGGCTTATATCTCGAGAATGGGTGGGTCAATTTCGATGAGTGATATGTCATAAGAAAGGTCATGAGTTCAGCTTTATGCTATTAAACTTTGACCTTGATCTGACCTCTCTGAAAGGTCAAAAACCGACTGTAAAGAACGTTTATAAAGATTTCACACACTTCCGGTACTTCGATTCGATTCCGGGTGAATTCAGATTAAAGCTCTACTATTTATCTATAAAATCGTAAAACATGTCATTCAAATCGGTCCAGTAGTTTTTGAGATATAGACATTCGAAATTTGCTTCATATAAATAGCTTTACAAATGAGCTTTTAGTATTAAGTTGGGGTATGTGTCAATGGCTGTAACTTGCTTTTAGCCATTTCAATATTCAAATTTGTCTCATTTAACACAAACCAATTAATTGTGTTGCATACTTTTTGGAGTAACAATTTTCGAGAAATTAAAATAGCGACACTTTTTTGATTTTGGAAAAATACCAGGCGAACAGAAATGCACAGAAAGCAGTAGGTCGATATGGCCGATGCAAAAATGTTTACAGGCTTATATCTCGAGAATGGGTGGGTCAATTTCGATGAGTGATATGTCATAAGAAAGGTCATGAGTTCAGCTTTATGCTATTAAACTTTGACCTTGATCTGACCTCTCTGAAAGGTCAAAAACCGACTGTAAAGAACGTTTATAAAGATTTCACACACTTCCGGTACTTCGATTCGATTCCAGGTGAATTTAGATTAAAGCTCTACTATTTATCTATAAAATCGTAAAACATGTCATTCAAATCGGTCCAGTAGTTTTTGAGATATAGACATTCGAAATTTGCTTCATATAAATAGCTTTACAAATGAGCTTTTAGTATTAAGTTGGGGTATGTGTCAATGGCTGTAACTTGCTTTTAGCCATTTCAATATTCAAATTTGTCTCATTTAACACAAACCAATTAATTGTGTTGCATACTTTTTGGAGTAACAATTTTCGAGAAATTAAAATAGCGACACTTTTTTGATTTTGGAAAAATACCAGGCGAACAGAAATGCACAGAAAGCAGTAGGTCGATATGGCCGATGCAAAAATGTTTACAGGCTTATATCTCGAGAATGGGTGGGTCAATTTCGATGAGTGATATGTCATAAGAAAGGTCATGAGTTCAGCTTTATGCTATTAAACTTTGACCTTGATCTGACCTCTCTGAAAGGTCAAAAACCGACTGTAAAGAACGTTTATAAAGATTTCACACACTTCCGGTACTTCGATTCGATTCCGGGTGAATTCAGATTAAAGCTCTACTATTTATCTATAAAATCGTAAAACATGTCATTCAAATCGGTCCAGTAGTTTTTGAGATATAGACATTCGAAATTTGCTTCATATAAATAGCTTTACAAATGAGCTTTTAGTATTAAGTTGGGGTATGTGTCAATGGCTGTAACTTGCTTTTAGCCATTTCAATATTCAAATTTGTCTCATTTAACACAAACCAATTAATTGTGTTGCATACTTTTTGGAGTAACAATTTTCGAGAAATTAAAATAGCGACACTTTTTTGATTTTGGAAAAATACCAGGCGAACAGAAATGCACAGAAAGCAGTAGGTCGATATGGCCGATGCAAAAATGTTTACAGGCTTATATCTCGAGAATGGGTGGGTCAATTTCGATGAGTGATATGTCATAAGAAAGGTCATGAGTTCAGCTTTATGCTATTAAACTTTGACCTTGATCTGACCTCTCTGAAAGGTCAAAAACCGACTGTAAAGAACGTTTATAAAGATTTCACACACTTCCGGTACTTCGATTCGATTCCAGGTGAATTTAGATTAAAGCTCTACTATTTATCTATAAAATCGTAAAACATGTCATTCAAATCGGTCCAGTAGTTTTTGAGATATAGACATTCGAAATTTGCTTCATATAAATAGCTTTACAAATGAGCTTTTAGTATTAAGTTGGGGTATGTGTCAATGGCTGTAACTTGCTTTTAGCCATTTCAATATTCAAATTTGTCTCATTTAACACAAACCAATTAATCGTGTTGCATACTTTTTGGAGTAACAATTTTCGAGAAATTAAAATAGCGACACTTTTTTGATTTTAGAAAAATACCAGGCGAACAGAAATGCACAGAAAGCAGTAGGTCGATATGGCCGATGCAAAAATGTTTACAGGCTTATATCTCGAGAATGGGTGGGTCAATTTCGATGAGTGATATGTCATAAGAAAGGTCATGAGTTCAGCTTTATGCTATTAAACTTTGACCTTGATCTGACCTCTCTGAAAGGTCAAAAACCGACTGTAAAGAACGTTTATAAAGATTTCACACACTTCCGGTACTTCGATTCGATTCCAGGTGAATTTAGATTAAAGCTCTACTATTTATCTATAAAATCGTAAAACATGTCATTCAAATCGGTCCAGTAGTTTTTGAGATATAGACATTCGAAATTTGCTTCATATAAATAGCTTTACAAATGAGCTTTTAGTATTAAGTTGGGGTATGTGTCAATGGCTGTAACTTGCTTTTAGCCATTTCAATATTCAAATTTGTCTCATTTAACACAAACCAATTAATTGTGTTGCATACTTTTTGGAGTAACAATTTTCGAGAAATTAAAATAGCGACACTTTTTTGATTTTGGAAAAATACCAGGCGAACAGAAATGCACAGAAAGCAGTAGGTCGATATGGCCGATGCAAAAATGTTTACAGGCTTATATCTCGAGAATGGGTGGGTCAATTTCGATGAGTGATATGTCATAAGAAAGGTCATGAGTTCAGCTTTATGCTATTAAACTTTGACCTTGATCTGACCTCTCTGAAAGGTCAAAAACCGACTGTAAAGAACGTTTATAAAGATTTCACACACTTCCGGTACTTCGATTCGATTCCGGGTGAATTCAGATTAAAGCTCTACTATTTATCTATAAAATCGTAAAACATGTCATTCAAATCGGTCCAGTAGTTTTTGAGATATAGACATTCGAAATTTGCTTCATATAAATAGCTTTACAAATGAGCTTTTAGTATTAAGTTGGGGTATGTGTCAATGGCTGTAACTTGCTTTTAGCCATTTCAATATTCAAATTTGTCTCATTTAACACAAACCAATTAATTGTGTTGCATACTTTTTGGAGTAACAATTTTCGAGAAATTAAAATAGCGACACTTTTTTGATTTTGGAAAAATACCAGGCGAACAGAAATGCACAGAAAGCAGTAGGTCGATATGGCCGATGCAAAAATGTTTACAGGCTTATATCTCGAGAATGGGTGGGTCAATTTCGATGAGTGATATGTCATAAGAAAGGTCATGAGTTCAGCTTTATGCTATTAAACTTTGACCTTGATCTGACCTCTCTGAAAGGTCAAAAACCGACTGTAAAGAACGTTTATAAAGATTTCACACACTTCCGGTACTTCGATTCGATTCCAGGTGAATTTAGATTAAAGCTCTACTATTTATCTATAAAATCGTAAAACATGTCATTCAAATCGGTCCAGTAGTTTTTGAGATATAGACATTCGAAATTTGCTTCATATAAATAGCTTTACAAATGAGCTTTTAGTATTAAGTTGGGGTATGTGTCAATGGCTGTAACTTGCTTTTAGCCATTTCAATATTCAAATTTGTCTCATTTAACACAAACCAATTAATTGTGTTGCATACTTTTTGGAGTAACAATTTTCGAGAAATTAAAATAGCGACACTTTTTTGATTTTGGAAAAATACCAGGCGAACAGAAATGCACAGAAAGCAGTAGGTCGATATGGCCGATGCAAAAATGTTTACAGGCTTATATCTCGAGAATGGGTGGGTCAATTTCGATGAGTGATATGTCATAAGAAAGGTCATGAGTTCAGCTTTATGCTATTAAACTTTGACCTTGATCTGACCTCTCTGAAAGGTCAAAAACCGACTGTAAAGAACGTTTATAAAGATTTCACACACTTCCGGTACTTCGATTCGATTCCGGGTGAATTCAGATTAAAGCTCTACTATTTATCTATAAAATCGTAAAACATGTCATTCAAATCGGTCCAGTAGTTTTTGAGATATAGACATTCGAAATTTGCTTCATATAAATAGCTTTACAAATGAGCTTTGAGTATTAAGTTGGGGTATGTGTCAATGGCTGTAACTTGCTTTTAGCCATTTCAATATTCAAATTTGTCTCACTTAATACAAACCAATTAATCGTGTTGCATACTTTTTGGAGTAACAATTTTCGAGAAATTAAAATAGCGACACTTTTTTGATTTTGGAAAAATACCAGGCGAACAGAAATGCACAGAAAGCAGTAGGTCGATATGGCCGATGCAAAAATGTTTACAGGCTTATATCTCGAGAATGGGTGGGTCAATTTCGATGAGTGATATGTCATAAGAAAGGTCATGAGTTCAGCTTTATGCTATTAAACTTTGACCTTGATCTGACCTCTCTGAAAGGTCAAAAACCGACTGCAAAGAACGTTTATAAAAATTTTACACACTTCGGGTACTTCGATTCGATTCCGGGTGAATTTAGATTAACGCTCTACTATTTATCTATATAATCGTAGAACATGTCATTCAAATCGGTTCAGTAGTTTTTGAGATATTAAATTTCGAAATTTATTCAATTTAAAAGAAAAAAGTGCTGAGTATTCGGGTTCTTCAATATAGAAAAGGGTTAAGATTGCTTGTGGCTATAGAGACATGCGGCAGTTTAATATTGGAAATGAATTGGTTTGTGCATCCGATCATCTATTTAATATTGAACTGGTGTAAAGTGGAGTATGCTCACTGAAATATACAGTAATTCAATATTTATAAATATTGAATTCGGGTAAAATCAACCATGACTAAACAGATATACGGCAGATCAA
Source organism: Amiota mariae (assembly GCA_035041805.1). Taxonomy (NCBI): domain Eukaryota; kingdom Metazoa; phylum Arthropoda; class Insecta; order Diptera; family Drosophilidae; genus Amiota; species Amiota mariae. The sequence goes on from JAWNKV010000348.1 coordinate 4,898,625, forward strand.
CATTAAATTAGATTTGCTGAACGTCCGATCATGTCTTCAATATTGAAATAGTGTAAAGTTGAGTATGGCCCCTGGGATATACGGTAATCCAATATTTATAAATATTGAAATGGGGTAAAATGAACTATGACTGAAGAGATATACAGCAGATCAACATTAAGAAAATTGCAAAATCGACCTGCTGCTTTTCTGACGATTCTGTTCGCCTGGTACATTTACCAGAAATTTTTAAGCAGCGGACAATTTTGAAATTTGTTTGTGTGTGTGTGTGTGTGTGTGTGTGTGTGCGTGTGAGGGAGAAAAAAGACATTTATATTCAAATGAGCATAACTCTTGATATACTCAACCGATTGACTTGATTTTGGTGGCATTTTGAAGATATGATATTTGACTATTGAAATCGATTTAAATAATTTTAGAATTCCAAGAAGGATATATTTATTTTAGGAATTTAAAATATTCTTCCTTCTCAAATAAATTAAATAATAAATTGCATTATTTTTATTTTTTATTAAGGTACAATAAAATGTAAAAAACTACTGGGCTGAATCTGAATTCGACCAGAATCAAATCGAAGTACTGGAAGTTGGTAAAATCTTTACAAACGTACTTTGTAATTGTTTTTTGATCTTTCAGTGAGTGTCAAAGATTAATAGCATAAAGTATAGCTAATAATCCTTTCAAATGACATAACACTCATCGAAGTTGACCCACCGATTCTCAAGATAAAAGCAAAAAGTTGAAAACGTAAATAAAAACTGTTTAAAGACTTGGTATCAGTCAATCCAAAGTTACAGGCAAATTTCCACATAGGCAGCAAAATCGAAGAAACTAATAAGTTTCGTAGCGGTCAGCTTTTGGTATGAAATAGTTGGTAAGCGCCATCTACCAACAACTGAGTTCTTTAGCAATAAGCTTTTGAAGCTTTATGTACTCTACATGACATTTAGCTGAACATTATAAAAATAACAGTCAAGTCAAAATAAATGCATCTCTTTACATAAAATTATTATAATTTCTATAAAATTATGAGAACAAGTTAAAATTTCAATTATTTTAGTTTTGTTTATTGCACAATTACAATATACATGTGTGTGTTGTTGTATTCATTCATTTATATAATTTATAATTTGTTTTTTTATATATATATAACTTAAAAAATAACAAATATTGAGTGTGTGTGTTAATAATAATATTTATAAACTTAGAAGACTAAAATTCTATATTGTTATTATATTCTTTTCATTTCTTTTTGGGCTATGGGAGAATCCATCTCATAAATAAATTGTTTCTTTCTTTCTATATAGAATTTGTTATTAACAACAAATGAAAAAAAAAAAAATATAAAATAATTTAAAAAAAAAAACCAAAACAAAACACCCCTAGACAAAAAGGTTACGTATATCGTTCTTTCATAGCAACTACTTCTATTATTTCTACATCTACTAACTACTACTTCCTAAGAGACACTTACAAATACAGTACAATAATTATGTATAAACTTAATTCATTTTTTTCTTATCAAAATATATTTAAATTTCTAGCAAAAAACAACAGTTTCAACAAGTTTGATTTCGATTTGTTTTTCTTTTTTTTTCTTTTATATATAAAAATAAGTTATTTTTGTTTTTATTTTGTGGTTTTTTTTCGATAGTTTTTGTTTTGTTTTTGATTTACTATATTTTATTATGTTAATAGTAAATTTATTTATAATTTATGTATAACTAACTTTGTTATTTTTGTTTGTTTTTATAAATTAATTAAATATTCTTTTCATTCTCTTGATTTTTTTTATATTATTTTTGTTTGTTTTTTATGTATATAAATTATATTATTTTTGTTTTTATATTTATTATATATTTCTTTAGACAACATTTTTTATATTTTTTGTTTTAATATATAAATTATTATTAATTAATTTAATTAATTTTAATAGTTTTTATTTACTAATTTTTTTATGGTTGTTTTTATGTTTTTTTTTTAATATCTTTTTGTTTTAGTATGGTTAACTTTTTGTTCAATTTTGTATTAATTTTTGTTTTCTTTTTTATAAAAAAAATTTATTATATTTTTTAATAATAATTTATAGATAAATAATGAATAAATTTTTATATAAATTATTTTTATATTATTTATAGAGCTTAACAAAAACGTAAGCTTAGAATAAAATTACTAACAATTATTTATAATAAATAATAATTTCTTATTTCTATATATGTATTAAATTATATGAATTTTACTTCATTTTGTATCATATTTTTTTTTTTTTTTTTGTATAATTTTTCGTTCTTATTTGATGTTCATTTTTTATATGGATTTTACTTTTGTTTTTTTTTTTTCATTTTTTAATTATATTATTTATGTTTTATATTCTATAAGAATTAGAAATAATTTCCAGAAAATATAAATTAAATTGATTGCTTTAAATGATTTGGGCAAAGTAGGCAGCAGCTTCAGAATCAAATTTTGGGTTCTCATTTAATTTAGAATATCCGTGATCAACAAATCAATTTATATTACATTTTCTGGTTAATTTTTCTTATAAAATATAAATTTCATATTATTATATTTTATTTTTGTTTTGTTTTGTTTTTCAAGTCTAATTTGATATTTTCTTTTTGTTTAACTTAAAACTATTTAATTAAATATATTTATTTGACAATCGTATAAATTTATGTTTTTTCTTTTGTTTTCAAGTCTTAGGAATACAGTTTTCTCATACAGTCGAACACAGTCCATAACTCGAACTTCTACAATTCAAATTAAGTTGCATATATCTCAGAAAGTTGCATATTTTTTGGGGGAAGTCACCGATTATGAAGAACATTTTTTGTTTAAAAATTATGAGAAACAAATACATAATAGTAAATTGCTTTAAGGAAGCAGCCGAATTTGGTCATATAGAGGATTTTCATGTGCAGCGCAGCTCACAAAAATGATTATGAAGATAATGATTGGATATTGATAAAGATCGAAAATTCATGACTTCTGAATGTTGACTCCACAAATGTTTCATTTTTCCCAGCATTCCACTTTACTGATTTATAATAAACAATTCTATAACATGAAGTTTCCGTAAGTCAAACTTTTTCCATGAATTATAGTGATTTGTGAGTTATGAAAGAAGTTCGACTGTACTAAATCAAATGTCACATGCCCTCAAAAGAGGTTGATGATAATGATGCAGAAGGCTTCTCGTTTTTGTTAACATTTTTTGTTGTTTTTTGTTTTAGTCTCTCAATTTTCTTTTCTAAATTTCATATTCAAATATTTCTAATTGCAACAATATTTCATATTTCTGTCTAATATTATTGTATTTTTGATTTACGAGTATGAATGATTTTTTAACTTTGAATATTTTTCATCTTGAGATGATGATTTAAATGTTTCATTTTCTCTTGTAAGGCACTCAAGTAATTTTTTTTTTTTTTTTTTTTTTTTTTGTAATCATTTCATTATTTCTATGAAATATGTCATTTCTTATTAAAACTACATGTTTAATTTTTTTTAAAACAAACAATAAATAAATGTAAATAAAATTACAATTTATATTTACACGACAATTTTCTTCCTTTCATTTCATTTCATTTCCTTTCTATTATATTTTGCTTGCATTCATCATCATTATTCTTTCTTTCATTCATTCTTTTCTTATATTCTCATTCATAATTTTAGATTTCATTCAATATTTTTGTTATTTTATTTATATTTTTATGGGTATGTGTATTTGTATGTGTATCTGAATTTGTGATATATATATATATTTATATATATATATTTATCTGTATTTGCATATATAGTAAGTATTTTTTATCTGTGTGTTTTACTTAATAATCTCTGGCTGTCTCAGGTTTCTCTCTCTCAATGTGTGTTGTTTAACTTTTCTTTTCAAATTCATTTAAACATTTTCAATTAAACAAAACTTTTAATGCTCATTCATCATCATCATCATCATTATCAGTATCATCATAATTAAATGAGCAAATATAATAATGAAAATGATGAAAATATCAATGACAATGATATACAATATAATATTTAATTTGATTTTGGTTTTCATTACTATTCTTCTTATAGTTTTCTATTCTTACACTTCAACGCCATATGTACGATCGACAATATACTCAAAGCGTTGTTCTTCTTCTTCTTGCTCCTCTTTGGTGTCCGTTGCTGTTGCTGTTGATAATGATGATTCTGTTGTTGTTGTTGTTGTTGCTACTATGGCATTGCTGTCATTGTTGTTGTTGCTGTTTGTCGTCGTAGACATTTCGACGACACCATTCTCAATGGATTTTGTTGTTGACATCATCTTTGGTACAGCGCCGGTGTTGTTGTTGCTACTGTTTTTCTTATATGCTGGCAATTCTCTACGATTTGCTACTAATGATGAATGATGATGATGCAGATGATGATGCAGATGATGATGATGATTCTCACTGAGATTCTTGTTTCGATTGCTGCTTGCAACAAGTGCAGTATTAATGGCAATTGCTGTCTCAGCTGCATTGTCGTCGTCTTCTTCATCTTCGTCCTCTTCCTCCTCCTCTTCCTCAATGGCATCTGGATCGGGTAACATGAAATCGCTTGGCAATTCAGGTACCGTCAAACCTTTACGCGTGAAAAATGTTATTTTCTCTCTGTAAAATGAAATAAAATAAAATAAAATTAATATCATCCTCATCCTCATTCTCATTCAACAACAATTGACTTTTCATCTATGATTGATAAACTTACTTGAATGACACTAGATCAGGGCAACCCTTGGGTACCTTTGTCTTGCGTAGCTTATGAATTTCTTTGGCGGTTTTCATTAGCAATTTTTGCATTTGTTTCTCCTCAGGACATTTAGCTGGGTCAGACCGAGCTACAAGACGCTGGAATTCCTCATTTTCAATAGCCCAAGCGGCGATCAATGGATCCTTATTATCTCGAGCCTTTTGGAGTCTACAAAATCACAAGAAGTTACAAAGATTTCCAATTATTATAATCACTTTGAGTTGACTTACACTTCCTTAAGATTTTGTAGTTTAGCAATTTGATCATTCAAGAAATATAATTTACTATGCTGAGCCTGCAGATCCAATTCCAAATCCAAACTAGTTCTGGGTATATGAGTATGATGAAGTTCTGTGAAGAATAGATCTTTGTTATTATCAATCAGTTCATTTGAACATAACTTTTATGCAAACTCACTTGTGACAGACTTCGGTGCTTTGGTATGGAAACGTAAAGAGCGACGTTCAACTGCACCGCGATGGAAGGGATGTGGTGTGACACCAAAATGCATTGCCGAATCGGAATCACTACGATTGAGTCTCGTATAACGACCTTTGCTCACTGCTGCCGATGGTGTGAAGGTCTGTGAACGCTTCACTGGCCGATCATCAGCCATTTGTTGTTGTTGCGTACTGCGTGATTTCTCTGGAGGAAAAGCACATTCAGTGTTGGTTTCCTTATCCGCATAAGCTTGTTTCATGTTGTCCAAATAAGTGTCTAACATGTTTTTAGTTAAGTCAGCTAAAATTTAGTTAATACAAATATAATCAATATAAGAATCTTCAATGGTGATTTTGGGTTTAAGATTGACTTACAGTGTGATATGGAACCAACAACTAAATCTTCCTCATCTTCAACATCTACTTCGTCTTCATCATCATCATCATCGTCGTCTTCATCATCATCATCATCGTCATCATCATCATCATCACTGCATTCTTCATCATTTAAATTTATATGTTCTGGCAACTCTTCAGCAATTTGCTCTTGCAATTCCAAAGGAGGCGCCTGATTACGCGTTAATGTCGACGTTTGTGATGATGTTATTGTTGATTCATCAGAAGATTCTTCTTTGCATGATGCAGCTGAGGAGGAGGATGTCGTAGCAGCTGCTGTTGCTGATGATGATGATGTTGCTGCTGCTGCAGCATTATTCCCAGTTGATGATGATGCTGATGAGGAAGCTGCCACTGCTGCTGCGGCAGCTGCTGCACTAGTTGAAGGCAGATCTAAGGGTTCAAAAGTGGGCATGAATTTGGAACTTAGCACATTGTACCATTTGAGTGTGGAGTCATCTGGATTGAATTCAGCCATACTGATTTGTACAGTGCCCTACAAACGAATCAAATCAAATCAATCAATCGATCAATCAATATAAACAATCAATTAGTAGAAGATAATTTAATGAATGAAACTTACAATAATTTCTTCTTTTTGTCCAGTCATGCTGACAACTGTCACTTGCAGACTCTTGGTGAGCAGTTTACCCAGGGATATGGGTACAGCAAAGGTGTCACTGAAGACTGGTTTCTGGAAGTCTGACATTGCTTTTGTGCGAATCGATGTCAGTGAATTGGGCAGTAAAGCGGCACGCAAATAACTAAAACGTAAAAGAAGAAACAATTAAAATATCAATCTAATCTAATCTAATAATGATGATGATGATGACTTACACTTGTGAATTGTCTGTCGATGCTGTCCACAATGTTGAAAGATTATTCGCACGTTCGAGTGAGACAACCAGGACGCCTTCCTTGCGCAAATACTTCAACCCAATTTGAACTTGTGCCAATTCCTTGCGTGGCAAATGGGCACGCGATGCTTCAAAGACCCCAGAATCACCAGCCACCGATTCATTGCTAACGGCTGCCGACACTGATCGTGTATTCGAGGTGGATGATGAGCGACTGAGCATTTCCTGTGGCAAATCAAGCAGTGAAGGTTTCTCTGATATGGGTGAGAGTGGAGCTGCCAAATTTAAAGGCGAAGACATGTTCAACTTTTGCAATTTTGCCTCAAGCATCATGCAATCGAGTACAGTTGAATCTAAATCATAAGGGTTCGGTGCCACAACACTTCCACCAACACCACCACCACCACCACCAGTACCGATGACGGCATGACTTGTGGGATATGCAGGTGGAGCATTCGCATAGGTTGGTTCTTCTTTAAGAAGATGTTGCTGTTGCTGTTGATCAGCTGTTGGATTGTATTTCATTGGCGAGGCAGGTGGTGTTTCCATTGAGAGACTACTACGCGGTGATAACGATATCTCTGAGGATGGTTGTTGTCTTAGCTGTGGATGTGGATGAACTACTACTCCTTGCTGTTGTTGCTGTGTCGGTAGGTTGTTTGGTGTTTGCTGCAATTGCTGCTGCTGCTGTTGCTGATGTAATTGATGCAATTGTTGCTGTTGGAAGAGACGCTGGGAACGACGTTGCAAGTCCACAACATCAATGGGTGAGTCCACAGCAAAGGGATCAATATAAATGTCAGTAAAACTAAGAGCACTTTTGCTACTTGCTGTTGACAATGAACCCAAACTGGAGCCACTACTGATCGAGAATGTACTTTCGGAGGAGAATGACTTCAAACGCTCTTCGAGCATTTTCGTTGACTTGAGCGCCTCTTGAAGTTTGTCCAGCAACAATTGTTTCTCCTCATGGAAACGCAAACGATTGGCAATGCATGTGTTTGTAGCCTCATAAGCCTCCTTTAAGTCATCTTCCAGCTTGCGTCTTGTCTGCTGTATGACTTCCTTCTCCTCAACACTGCGTGACTTCAGCGAAATGCTATTCAAATCATTGAGCAAATTCTCTTTCTCTTGTATAAGCAATATGCGATCCTTATCTGATTCCAATTGTCCGGGTTCAATGCGTTCAACATGATCGGCCAATTGTTGTTGCAATTTCTTAATATGCTTTCGCCATTCGGCATATTGTAACTTTGTCTTGGCCATTTCGGCAAACCGGGCTCCACTATTCAAATTATCTCCAGCACCACAAAGATCTGTTTGCGATGCAACGCAAACCCGATCAAATGGTGACGAGGCATTCATCAGTTCAGCATTCTCATCATTGATCTGTTGACGACTTAATTCATTCTTGATTTGCACTAGACTTCGCATCAATTCTTCACGAACTTTTTCACCCGACACCAAAGACTTGTGCACCTTAAGCATTTCCTCTCTGATTGCCTGAACTTCAGCAATGTCATAGCAACCATTTTGTCTTGCATTGATCTTCTCGCCCACCGAGTACAAAGTATTCATACCACGTTGTGTATATGAAATATCATTGGTAATATGATTCAATTCCTGTTTCAATTGACGAACACGTTCCTTGGCGAGCATTAGATCAGCACGCAACAGCTCAGGATCATGTCGACTCATAGAGCTTGAAGATGAACACACTAGAAATTGATAGAAATGAATATTAGATTTGTAATATGAGATCTAAAGGATCATTTCTTCTCTTTAATACTTACAACTGCTACGACTTGCTGCCAATTTATTAAGATGATTGTATTCCTCTTGGGCCAACATCAAACGCTGAGATTTCACATCATACATTTCTCTTTTATTCTCCAATTGATCTTGTGCTGCCGATAAATAATCTCGAAGCATTTGATCTTGTACACTTTTCCATTCTTGGCGTGGATCCTCCAACTGAGTACTCTGGGCTATGTGATTGATATAATAACGACCAATATTTACATCATATGCTTCTTCCCAACCAACTGGCAGTTCATCGCCTACGCAATCCTCAAATGATTGGGGTTTTGTATAACTGTAAATAGAGAATAGAGAGAGAAGAGAAAATGATGAATTTCTTATTTTATTTTATTTTCATTTATTTATTTATTTATTTATTGTATATAAGTGAGTAAGATATGAGAAGAGAGAGAGAAGACAAAATTTATATTTGTTGTTATTGTTAAAAAAAAAAAAAAAAAATAAACAACAACTAATCGCTAATGAATTTCCGATGAAATACGCACGCATCTCATCTCATCTCATCAACCTTCTCTTTTTCAACATTTCTTTCTATTCAATGCTTTTTTATCATCAATATAGCCAACATTATTATTACCGGGGTTTAGTCTACGTCAATGAACGAGTTTTTGAATAAAATTCGAGTTAAGTCAAAAGTCAAGTTTGATTTTGTTAACAAACACACAACAGTTGAAAATATTTTGTATCTTTTGATTCCCACGCCATTTAGGCCTTTTAATACAATATTTTATATTGACTTAAGAAAATATTTTTGTCAACCGATATAGAGATAAGATTAACTAGAATAAGAATCTACTACTCAACCAAGCAACCACCAATGTAGATCATTCATTCATTCATTCATTCATTATTACTAACTAAACATGTACGAGTATTTATAATTCAAATAAATACAAGTTTAAAAAGGTTGTGTGTCCTCGACATATCAACAATGAATGAAAGGTATTTCCTGTGTTTATACTCTAAACAACATTTGATAAAGATAAATGTGACATTTTCCGTCGGCCTTGTCATAATTTTAAAGCTTCAATGGAAATGAAAGAGAAGAGAATCATGTTATTGTTTATTTATTTATGTTAAATAGTATGACTAACTCAATTAATACGATGCCATGATGAAATTTCGATCATTTCCAAGTTGGATTTTCTTTAAAAAAAAAAAAAATTTATAAAATAAAAGTTCCCGAAAGAAATACATACATATAAGTATTTCCTAGATTTAAGGTGATCATATGACTTTATTATGTGATGATAAATGGATATAAAGAATTTGATCACATTAAAAACTGTGTGTGTGAGAGAATCATGAGTTACATCTTTTCCCTTTCTTGGATTGGCACCTTGTTGTGATAAGGATCTTATAGTAGAAATAGTAGATGAAAGGACCTGAGAGCGATGCCAATTATATCGTTGGCTATCAGGTAAAATGATCTAATATAAAATTATGGACAAAGGCAAATACTAAAGCTAGAAGCTATCTAAACCAGACTTCATAATGGGCGGCGTAACAATTCTGAGTAAACTCTGAATACGTGGGGGAGTAGAACTTAGTTATTGAGATATTAATGCACACAATTGAACTCACTACAACTTAACAAACAGAAAAATAAATTTTGATCAATGTTTAATAAAAATGATGGTTCCAAATGTCATTTTTGTATTTGGAATTTCATTAATTTTGAAAAGGAGACATAAAATTCTCATAAAGTTATAAAATAACCGATTAATTATTAATAAAATAATAGGTTTTTTTTTTTTTTTCATAGAATCATCGATCAAAAGTTAGCTGTTTTTTGTTGGTTTTATAAACCTTGATTATCAGTTTATATCAAAAGAAGAAAGAGTTTGGATTATTTCGAAACGTAGTCCTGATTATAATGGAAAGCTTTTTTTTTTTTTGAATCATAAAATAAGTTTTATCTAATTAATATCATATGATTCAATTGAATTACTACATCTCCTAAACTCATAGCTACCATTTTTTATTTGACTAAAATTGAGATTTCTTTTCTATTTTGCCTTTTAAATTGAATTTAATCTAATGTAAAGAAACCAAAATGAATGAATACATCTTATTATTATATTTGTAGTAATTTCCTTTTGCTATCTCTTTATTTATTTATTTATTTATTTTCTTTTTTTTTTTTTGTACTAAGTATTATCATTGGAATGTGTGCCCAACTGACTTATGAGTAGTTTCACTTGTACATGTTTGTTGTGCCTGTTGCGGTTACTGTTGTTGACATTCATTTTAATCTTATCTATGAAATACTACAAAAGCTCGTTTTAAATTACTTAGTAAAAAAAATGCTTATGAAATTTCTTTACTTCTTATTCTTTTATTTTATTTTCTTTCTTTATAGCAAAGTTATGATGACACTATGACGAAACTAAGAAGAAACGGGGGAGTACCGAGAACGACCAAGGGTCTTTTGGTTGTTATTCACATTCCAATGATAATTGCCAATCAGCGCAAAATAATTGTTTATATAGAACATTCCGACGATGTATTTACTATCACAAAATAACAAACATCACATCATAAATTATACTATAACCTAAATACTATTCTACAATAATAATAATAATTTATAGATTGATAAAATAGAATAGATCGGTCATTTGTATACTTGACTTGATTGTTTTAATTTTTAATTATTTTATTAATAAATCATTTGTCACACGATAGAGAAGAATTATTATACCTCCATCCCCTTGGACATCCCATGACAAGAAGCACAAATGAACTCATTTTTACTTAGTTAACAATCTAGGCACCCATCCATCTATCTATCCATTCATCCATCTATCCATCCATCCATCCATCTATCAACCTCATCTTCATCATCATCTTTCTTTGTTTTCTTTATGCGCAAAATGTTTTGATTTCTGATATTCTTGGAAACTAGTAAATAAAAGCATTTCTATGAGATACTTTTCTTTATTTTACTATTAGCAGAAAATAAAGAGCAAACGAAAAATGGAAATTGCAGATAAAATTCTAATGAAAATCAGAAGCAAATTAGATTAAGCAATTTCAAATCTTTTTCTTATTTTTTTTTTTTTTTTTTTTTTTTGCGAAAATTTAAATTCAGAAAAAAAAAATATTTTTATCGCATGCGATAATGTTTCCTTTCCTTACTTTTTTTCTGTTAAAATAAACAACATTTTTTCTGTTGTTGTTTATATGAATTTCTTGTTCTATTATATACAAAATAATATATACTTATTATAGAAATACCGACAACAGAAGACTATTATTTTTTATGAAAACGGCGTGTGCACTTGATGATGAATCATGCATAACTTTAAATATTTTATAAGAAAAAACAAAGACGAAAAAATATTTAAAAATATGTAATTAAAAAATCAAATAAAAAATTTCATTAGTTGCCAGTCGTCTAACACTGCTGAAGTTTTATACTATCTATGTATGTACTATTGTTTGTTTGATTATATTGTTCCCAAGAGAGCTCATTTTGTTCTACTAAAATATTTTTTTATTATTTTCTTTTGAAATTATTTCAAGCGTCACACAGACACAACAAAACCCCATAAAAACTTTAAACAGCTGAGGATATTTCGATTTAATTGATTTGAGATTAACACATGAGGGTTTGTCGTCTACCTACAATGGGTCTTTTGCTGACTAACACAAACGAACACCGAGAATTTGTTTTGATTAGAAATAAGTTTGCATTGTTAGCAAAAATGCGAACGTGCGCTTGATCATGTCGACGTGACGTTACTTCATCCAATAATCTTTATCAACATCATCATCATCATTTATTCAAACTCAATCGATCAATGTTTCTGACTCTAAGTGGCACAGTAGCAAGCAACAAATCTTTGTTTCTTTATACTAAATAAATAAATAAACAAATATGTAGTTATTATTATCGATTGAACAAAAATTCCTTCTCATTTGAGAAAGAAATGCATGGAATTGGCGCTTATCATCAAATTTACTACAATATTGATGCCAATGCCAATTGATATTTAGTTTATTTAGTATTTAATAACATCAAAAGCAAAATAATGAAACTCAGACGACGGTGGCGCCTTCTTTGTTTGTTTTATAAACAATTCTTTCTTTAAAGCAATAAAGAGTTTGGATCGAATGACTGACTGACTGGACTGACTGAGTTGAGTGTCTTTAAAATGTTTCTAAGAACAAAGAAGAAAAAACACATGTCATTGGTTTGTGTATGTGAGTGAGTGGGTGGGCCTCTTTGTAATATCAAATGTCCAGACCAATGTGATAAGAATATTAAGCAACGTACATCGTACGATCAATTAATCTACTTATTGTAAGTATGAGGAAAGCACCACATCACCACACCACCACATCAAACCATCATCATCACATCATCATTGTGTATTGTGTACTGAATATTATTAAGTATTGAATTCTGAGAAATTTATTTAATTAAAATGACAGACGACAAGTGTTCATTATTTTATTACATTTTTTACACTTAATTTTCTTTTCCTTTTCTGCTTTATCATTAAGTTTTCTTTTCTTTTTTTTTCGTTTCTTTCTTTCTTTTTCTTTTTTGTTAAATGGAAATGATTTTAATTAAGTTAAATGAATATTAAAAGTTTATCATCAGCTTATTGTACTTAGAATCTATAGAAAATTATATACCTTTCACTATAAATAAGTAGTAAGTGGTGAATGCATGGATGCATTTAAAGATAAGTTAAGAAAAGATACAGATGTATATTTTTAGATGAATAAGAAATGATCACACATGTGTTTATGTGAAACTTGTATATGTAGATTATAGACAATTAAATAATTGCTCTAATTTTATTATAAAACTTAATCAAAACTTTAATAACAATTTGAAGTTCCTAAAGGTGAGCAGTGAGGTAGACGACATTATTGAACAATACTCATACACAACTCACTAGGAAATCCGATTTTATGTTAGATGAAAGATGATGATAACGATTTGGAGGATGAATGTATTAAGAATGAAAACTGTAACTAGAAAACTTAACAATAATTTTATTACATAGCATTATTAAATTAAATTCCTTAGTTTTTATGAACAATTCTGAAAAACTTTTGGTCTCTAAATCAAAAGAAAAAACCAGTAAACTAAGTAGTAAATGCTTTGAAATTGTCTGAGAGAGATGTAGGAACACATTTTCTCATAAATATAAAGAGTCCCATCTCCTGTTACATAATAATAATAATATTAGTACCTCTCACAACAATAAGTGAAGGATACAACATAAAATATTAATATGAAAGTGCCTTTATATATTCTTTTTTAATGAAAATACATATTTAACATAATAAATTAATAATTTGTTTTTTAATTTATAAAAACTAAACTAAAAATCTTATTAAAACCACAATTGGATACAAAAATTCATGTATTAATCAATTTTAGACGCACAATAAAATATACAATACAATAAAACATAGAATGAAAGGAAAAAAAAAAGAAACATGTTATAGTAACTCACATGATTCTAATTGCATAAACAAAAAAAAAAAACGAAATATATGCTTTGACCTCGCATTAAAATTAAAAAAAAAAAAAAAAAAAAAAAAAGGTTACTAACAAAATCAATAAAGAATTTAATTGCATGTGTCAGCAGCAACAAACAACAAAAGCAGCAGTCACAGCAATAATAGAAGTAATAGAACTGCCACAGTAGTGTATCTTACTACATATATTTAAGTATGAGTACATACAATTACAATATATGTACTCGTATAGTATAAGTATTATGTTTATTCGATTGTTCATTGCTATACGACGAGTATAATTTATTGTATAAGTATTCTTTTCTGTTTTTATTTTAAGACATGTCAGCAAGAAAAGTAAAGTAAACTAAAGAAAAACCTTCGCAGAAACGCATTCAGTCAACAACGACGAAGTAAGTTGTTAGTAATAAGGCTTCATTTCATTTCATTACATTACAATTCTTTCTTTCTTTCTTTCATTCATTGCACTCACTCACTCGCTCACTTAAAATGTCGTAAATTTAATTCTTATTGATTTTTATTTTCTCTTATTTTTTCACCCATTTAAAGATGACTGACTATAAAATGATGTATGTACTCGTATTATATTATAAGAGAGAGGGAATTTTCTAGAACTTCTATGGGTATCATAAAATATTATATCTTGACTTTTACACTCAGAATAAATAAAACAATTTTTTAATTGAGATAAAAAAAATTCCATTCTTTTGAATAAATATTCCATTTATTTATTAGAGATATTCTGACTGACTGATTGAATGACTGGTTCCTTTTTTAGCTTGCTTTGACTATAGTAGTTAATAAACTATTGAGGAAGTATTTTTTATAAGTTTTTTATGGCATTGGCACGCTTCAATCTACCTACAATAATTGAATGAATTCAAAATTTTAAATCGTTTTACAAAACTCATAGATATACATAGTACACGTATGTGTTTGAGTTCTTCAGAATATTTGAAAAAAGGCCAACACAAAAGCTGAAAATCAAATTACTTTTATATACAATAAATTAGAATAAAAAATCACAAGGCATTTGTATATGTATTATAATGAACAGTAGTGTGAGTAGCAGAAAATAGCGTCGTTCTTCATAACAATGTCTGTTTGTTTGTTTGTTGTTAATCAAATTCAAAAATATTATAATAAATAAAAAGAATAAAATTAAATAAAATAAAATAAAAGACTTTTTTTTATTATTTTAAAATATGTAAGTATATAAATTTCATATCCTTAACCATATACCAAGTCCGGCAACCCTCTATCGCAATCATCTGGGTAATCCTGCTGGTCATTCTGTCATTTTAGGTACCAAAAAGACACCCGGGCACATTGACTTGACTGACTCCGAACCTAACAAGAACAGGATTCGGATGAGATTATGTGCCATCAGCGTAAACAAACTCTTCTGTTTAAGCTGTGGAAATGAAGAAAAAACAGAAAATATCCAACATCTCTTTCTTCTTGAATCAAATTTGTCAGGAAATCTTTTTTCAAAGAAAAGTTTGGTAAATTTCTAATATACAAATTTTTATAAAAAAAATTCAGTCACCCATCATCATTAAACTGATTCAAAATTGAGCGTTAAATAAAATAAAAAATAACAAGAAAAAACTTTTGGAATTTGTTTATCAAATGAGCAGCAACAAAAGTCTGAGCTTGGCTTCATCATGATAATTGTAAAGCGCCCACATACATCAGAAAGATACAGATACATTTACATTTATGTAAAACAAGAGTTTGTCTCTTGTAAAAAAACTCAAAAAATTATAGAAAAAATACAGAAGACAAAAATAAAAATATAAAAAAAAATTGTATTAATTAAATGATGGTTGTAAACAAATTTTCTTCTTTAAATAAAGACACATGATGAGTAAGTAAGTTTGAAAAGGATTTCAAGACAATGAATACTTTTTTGTAATAAATTTTGCGCTTAAAATTGTCTTTTTTGAATTTTACAAACAAACAAGAAATAAAAAAAAAATATTAAAAATAAAGTAAGAAAAATACAAAAACAAGTTTCAACTAAAAAAAAAAAAAAAAAAAAAAAATATTTCAGCATGAATTTAGTTTAGTTTATCGTTCGTCTCAGACTTGGTTTAAATGTATCTATACAAACATATGTGTATCTGTAACTTGTATCCACACTCATATCAACATACTATAAGCATGAATGTGTTTTATACGAATGCGTGTCTTTTGTTGATCACTTCGATGACTGACTGACTGACTGCCTGAAAGACTACTATTAACTGAAGTTTGTCGAATACAAAATAAGAAGAGACCTTCTTTTTCTACTGTTGCTGCTGATGTTGTCTGATGATTTTGGGCCAAGCCAACTTTGTTTTTTTTTTTTTATTTTATTTTATTTATATAAATATGTATTTCGACCGGTAGACGATACACAGAAATAACAACAATTGAGACGCGACAATGATTTCTTGGCTTTTTTATTTTGCATGCCAAATACTATAATAACAAACAAACAACATTCTGACTCGATTCGATTCGACTCGACTTGAGTTAAGTTGTGTTAACTTGACTTGGCTTGACTGACTGACTGATTGACTGACTGACTTACTGAGTCGTCTGAGTGACATTAAAGACTTGACTTGATTCCGAGTATAAACACATTACATTTTTTGTTTTGTTATGGCTGAATGAACATTTAATATTATTTAACTGTGTTTACGTCGACATTTTTTACCACTCTTCACTCCTCTCCTTTCCCTTCCTTTCCTTATTCATATATCTTTTATTTCGACTTTATTTTTTTTTTTATTTTTTATATTTTTTCATTTATTTATAAAATTTTTATTTATTTTTACCATTTTTTTCTATTGTATTTTTTTTTTTAATGTTTTTATTGTCTTTTGATTTTTTCAGTTCAGCGCTGCTTATGCTAATGTGAATTTATTAAATTTTAAATGCTATTTCAATATAATAAAAATTTAGAAATTCAATCAAAATTTCAAAAATTAATCAAAGTAGCAGCGAAAGGCATACATTTTATTGGTTTCACTTATAAGAATTTTTAACAATCATCAACCATTCAACAGAATTCATTCATTCGACGTTATGAAAGGCTAAAATTTGAAATGCTTGATGAAAAAAATAGATTGAAGAAAAACATCAACATCAAAATCAAAAGATCTTAAAATCATTTCCCATTCAAATTGGTTTAACTAAAAGCAAAGACAGCAGATTCACAGACAGATACATAGAGAGACACGACTCATAGATAATAAGACAGACAGACAGACATCATAGTGATATTTTTAATGTCGTCAAAAAGACAATGTTCAAAGCTCATTTAACATTTTAAGAATCTCGAGAATTTTTATGAATTTAATTTGTTGTACTTGACACTCATCATCATCAATACATTAGAGCTGCTGCTGCTGCTGCTCAACATGACAAATAGACAAACACAGATACACAGAGGCAGAGAGGCAGATAGACAGTCACACATTCAGTCAGTCACTAGTTGACTAAATGACTGACAGACATACAGACAGACAGACAATTAAATTCAAAACATTCAAAGTGCTTGACGTAACTACTACTATAATTTTGTATAAATGTATCTATGTGAATGTGTGTTTGTATTAAAATTATATTTATATTGAAATATTTTCATATTTACGTATGTTGAAGTAGATACATCAACGACGACGACAATCACCTTGACATACCTACATAATTGTATTTTTATATACCCAAAATACATATATAAAAATTTGTAAAAATATCTTTATTACAATATTTTATTATAAGATTTCTTTTATATACCACATACATTTTGTTGTTATTCTTGTTGATGTAATTATTCTTGGACTATAAAAATTATGATGATGGTGATAATAAAAATATATAATAATCAGAGAAAAAAGATTTTAAGGAAATAATTGCTAATTTAAATTGGTTTAAGTAATAAAATATAGAAGAAGAAAAAAATGGTAAATAATAAACCTTTATTCACAATATTGAAGTTGATTCTCTTAATAGAAAATATTGTAATAGAAACCATTCAAAAATAAATTGGTTACTCCTTTTATTCATAATTTAACCATTCGTCTGTCAGTTGAATAAAGAACGAAATACAAATACTAAATACTAAAATAATATCAGAAGTCTATACTACTGACTTGAGGGGCATATAGTTTTAGTAAACCAAATCTTTAGATAGTTGTACGTTGGACAGTTCATCTTTTATCAATTTGAGGTCTAAGTCTCTTTGAGTTCTAGAGGATTCATCTACAAAGAATTCCATCTAATTTAACCACTCAGTTTTGTTATTCTTCTCATTCACTCAATATTTTCTTTAAGTTCTAGAGGATTCATTTGATAGGAATTCCATATAAGTATTGTAGAGAATCATCTGCAACAGAAGTTGAAGTTCTCACTGACTAACTGACTGTTAACTTATCAATAAAGTATAACATATAACTTGAGACACATAGACGACGACGACACACATAATAATGTCTATAAAGATTTCTTGATAATTCTTAAGCTTTATTAAAATTCCAATGATTTGAAACGTTTTTGTTTCTCTATTTCTATTTCTTCATTTATTTAATCTTATCAAATCACACACCTAATTCAATTCAATTGAATTGATGAAGTAAAAAATAACAAAACAAAATATCAAAATAAAATATAAATAACTTTTGTTATTATTTTAAATTGATGGGAATGGAAATGACATCAAACAACAACCAAATGAAAAAAGAAATAATAAAAAAAAAACACATGATGTTGGATTTTGTATTGAATTGAAATAAGTCACTAAAAATAGTTGAATTTTTATTATTATTGTTGCTATTGCCATTGTTGTTATCAGTTGAAATATTTTTGTGAAGAAAAAAAAAAAAAAAGAATGAGAAATAAAATAAAGGTCGTACAGAGACTAAGACTAAGTACTGAATACATTCCTTCTTTCCCCAGCCCTAAAATTTTTAATCTTATCAACAAAAACAATGACAACAAAATTCTTTTAATTTTATTTATTTATTTTTTTTTTTAATGTTATATCTTTTGTCTGAATAGGTGAGTGAATGAGTGAGTGAGTGAGTGAGTGAATGAGCTGTGTATCTTTTATGATTTTAGTAATAACTTGCGTCATAAAAATAAATATATGTATAACAAAACTTGGAATGAAAAATTAAAATGAAATTAGTGGCATTTCCTGTGCGACAAACTAATCAAGTTTTCACACAACATAACCAACAAAACAGCAGCAGTAACTGTCAGAGATTGCATTAGATACTCATTCACATCATATTCAAGTGAGATACTATAATATCATAATATTTATCATGTATCGAATGTATCTGTGGTAACAAAAAGCCCAACACATTAACAACAGCATTTCCTTCCGGCGAGTCGACGACACTTTACACCAAACAAACAAACCATGTTAAGTCACTCAACTGCAGTCAAGTTAACTCAAGTCATGTGAAGTAAAAATAGTAATCAAGTGGAGTTTTTATGTAGAAACATTTTCTTGAATATTTTTCATATAATTTTCAATTATTTTTCTTTATTTTTTTGGTCTTTATTAATATTATTTTTTGTTGAATTTAATTGAATAAAACGGAAATGCTGCAGCCGCAAAAACCAAGCAACACTTTGCTTATCAATGCATATTTAAATGAATTTTTTTGTATTAAATTTTAATTAAAACAAAAAAAACAATGTTTTATAAAGAAAAGGAAAAAATCTCTGGTATGTGGAGGAAATTTGTCGCTGTCTGCATTTTTTATATGATTTTTAATCATTTTCCATTATTTATTTTTATTTTTTTTTTTCATTTCTTTTTTTGTTTTATATAAAATTTTATCGCAAGTCATTGAACTGCAAGCAACACAAACGGAAGAGAAAAGAGAAAAAATATGGTAAATAATAGAGAACAAAACACATTAATTATTTAAGTATCTTTCAATTTTTAATTTTTTTTTTTAGTTAATCTCTCACTTTATTTGTATCATTTTCAGTGTTTAATACCACTCACTTTAAATAATGGCTAAATCTGTTTTACCTTAAAATGCTAATATGAATAGAATTTTACAGTGCTTTAAATGTAACAATTTCAGTTTTTTGTTGAGTCAATTTGCAATTCCAATCCTCATAAATGATAAATAATGCTACAATGTGTCCTATTCCCTGAGGATCCACCTAGCTGAAGAGTTAATAATTTCCAAACGTACTTGATATTCTTTCAGATCATCAAGTTCATTGAAGAAATATGAGAAAAATCGTTCTTTAGATTATTCTTATTGGCACTGGATATGACTAGAGTTAAACCAATTTCTCTTCGAAATCAGACACCTGACATTGAGTCAATGTTCTTCAGTTCATTGAAGTACTTAGTATAAGGAAATGTCGTTCCTAAACCTTTTGTTGATAGCATGAAGGACATAAGCAAAAGTCTCAAAAAACAATTTTGTTTGATATGCTTTAGCCACTACTTAGTCACATATAAAAGCTAAGAGAAACTTTTAATATTTTTATTTTCTTTTTTTTTTCTTTTATTTTATTTATTTTTTGTATTATATTTTTTTATAACTTTTGTGATAAGCTTTTTATGATGATTTTCTTGAGCCTCTTTTCTACTATTTCTATATATTTTTTAATCTGCTTTTTACATTTTTTTTTTGTACGTGTATTTATTTATCAAAAACCTAAAAAATATATTTCACAATGGAAAAATAAAATCAAATTTCTTGTATCTCTTAGGAGGACTTCATCATCATGTTCACATCACATCACATTTAACATTGAAAAATGTTTTAAACATTTTTACATTCAAAGAGACGCCTACCATGTATATTTTCTTTGTTTTTTTTTTTTCTTTATTTTAATAAAAAGTATCTACGTATTTATCTTTAAGTGGGTGTCAATTACAAATGCCTTTCAGTAAGTTAGACAACATTTTTCTTCTTTTCTTGTTTCTTGAACCAAAAATTATGACAAAATTCAAAGACACAAATCAAGAAAGAAAAGAATTTCAAAGAAATACAAACTGTCAAAATGAAGTGAACCACAGAAGAAGCCACCAAAAAGTTAAAAGAAGTTAAAAAAAAAAAAAAAAAAAAAATTAAAATACAAATTTATTGTGATGATGATGTTTTTGTTGTTTCTTGTTGTTGATAGTGATAATGATGATGACCTTTTTAGCTAAACTTCTTCAAGAGAGACTCGACGACTTGATTCGAGTTGTCGTCCGTCATTTAAATGCGTGGGCAAACTCCGCTGATGATGATGATGATGGCCAAAAGACATTAGTCAGTAGTTGAGTTTGTAGAGGAGAAGAGAAGAAGGTGTCATAATAAAGAAGAGGGTTAAGGGGAAAGAGTAAAGATCGTTGAACAACTTAAATACTTTTATAACTGCCCAAAAACACAAAGAAAAAAAAACTGAATTTATTAAGTTTTGCCTGTTTTCAAGTGGAAAGTTGCATACCAACAAGAGATAGAAAAAAGATACATTTAAATATTTTATAACTCAACTCAAAAATATTTAATGCGGGCGTTGGTTATTTAAAGAAATAAACAACAATAATAATAATAGATACAATAAAAATAATAACAACAACAAACATCAGCATGAACATGAACATCAAAAAATGTTATGGAAAAACATTCCAATGTCTACAATTGAAATAAATTTTTGCGCCATGCAAGCCATCAACTGCATACAAATGAGTAGAATTTTCATCATGCCTACTACTAAGCATGTAAGTATCTATGAATCGTTTTTCTGTGAGTGTGAGTGTGTGTGTGTGTTTTTTTGTATCGTATAAAGCGTAGAATTCTTTTGTTGTTGTTGTTGTTGTGTTCACATAAAAATTTCATTTCAATTGAAATTTATGATATTTATGACTTGTTGAGCGAGTTGAAGCAAGCAATGAGTCCACCGTGCGCATTTACATATATGATTTTTCTTTAGCTGTGTTTACTTTTAACACATACTGTGTTGTGTTGTGTTGTGTACATTGTACATATTTGTGTGCTGCTTGGTATGTGTCAATTTACATATGATATTGTGTTGTAGAGATACTCGTACATTTGTTTGTATCTTGTACCTTAGATATGAGTACACAGCAACAATATACAAAATTTCAGGGTTACTTAAACAAAATAGTACAATGAATTCCAGTAAATCATTGAACTTCTCCTCCTCCTCTTCTGGTGGCATGAATAAAAAAAAAAAGAAAATAAATTGGAATTTTTCATTTGAATTTTTAAGAAAAAAAAAAAAAAAAAAAAAGTAGGAATATTTGTTGATTTTTGTATGTTTTGTGTGTTATCTCTCATGAGATTTACATATGTGACATACGATGATCAGATTGTGAGAGTGGGGGAGGCACTTAACCAAAAGATCGCAAGGCTTTCAAAGGAAGGTCAAGAATTTCATCATTTTTTTGTTTGGTACAATTGGTCATTGATCGATTGACGAGATGAGATCTTCAATAAAATAAATAAATCATCAAGGCTAATTGTATTTTATCTACATATAAAATACTTTAAAGTTAAAGAAATCAATGGATGGATGAATAAATAAATGAAATCAAAATAAATGAATGAATTTTCTTATTTTAATTTTTTTTTTATTTAAATTTTATTTATATTCATTTATTTTCATTTGTCATGTGATGAATTGTTAAGTTTTACTGGTCCTGAACGATTATTTAGAATAGAAATGTCTACTCATAAATTGCCAAACAAAGACAAATGGAAATATCCAATAGATCATTTAATGATTGGAAGGAATCCACTCTCAAAACTTTTAGTCATGCAAAACTTCTAGTTTAATCCAAACCTGTAATAAGAATAGGATACGGATGATGATGATGATGATGATGATGGGAGTCCTAACGTGGCACTGGATACCTTACCGTCAACTCCCCTGAACCTCTTCAAAATTCAGGCATCACAATGATATCATTGGTAAGCTTAGATTCCATCTCAGGAATTTGCCTCATCCATAGAAACCTACTACACAAGAATCTTTCAAGAACTCTTTGTTCTTCGGTCGTGTTTTTCCAACCCAAGCTAAATACAAGAATAATCAATAAATTCATATAAGAATAATTAAAAAAAAAAATATTAATAAATAATAAATGCAAAATAAAGACAAAATTCCATTAAAACATTTTAAATGAAAATCTCTTTTAAATCATTAAAAATTACTAAATTATAAAATGTTTAAATTGGAAAAACAAAACATAAATATCATTCAAAGTATCTACAAAGTAGAAAAATTGCCAAAAAAAAAAAAAAAAATTGAAAATTTGCAAAAATTAATAAAAATAGAATGAAAAATACGCAAAAAAATTTAATACTACTACGTCAACAAATATTTGTGGTATGCGATCTTTTTAATAAAACAAATACAGATTGTGTTTTTTGAACATCAGGCCACCCACCCTCAACATTTATGACATTTTAACAGACACGAAGGAATTTTTCTATTAAAAATAAATATTTATATTTTGTATATTCTAAAGAATAAATAAATTAACACAGTTTTATTTTAACAAAAAATACAATAAAGCAATTTAAGTGCAAAAGGCAAACACAAGAAAACACTGTACAATGTCCATCAACATCATCATAATCATAATCATGTTGACCACCTGTGCTTTTTGTTTTTAATAATGATTATGATGATGATGATGTTTTTCATACTTGTTTGTTGCTTCTGCTGCTGACTATTCATTCTACGAATTCATTTTTTTTTAAGTATCTTCACCCAAAACATACACAAATTTACTTAAACAAATGAAAGACAAAACAATTGTAATCAAAAAATTCGTTTGGCAGAAGATACACAAAACTGAAGACGAGGAGGAAAATTGTATAATAACACAAAGAGTAAGTAAAGTAAATGAATGCAAAAGATACATTTAAATAATAATGACAACAACCGATGATGACCATGTGGTCAAACAAAAAATATACTATGTATGTATGTATCACAATCAACAAACTTGAATAAATCCAAGAATAACTGAAACTTGAATATTAAGTTTATTTATGTTTTGTGACAATACAAATAAAACAAAAAAAAAAACATGAAGAATTAAAATAAATTAATTTGTAAAACATTTTACCCATAATTTTGTAAATAAACATAATAGAAAAGTTTCTTCGAATCAACGTGGTTACTTAATAAATTTGTAAACTTTTGTTAATGCACATTATTTTGATTAGAGATTTTTAGGAAGGATGACAAAGAGATAATAGAGTTGTGGATCTGATTTGTGAGAGATTTAAGCTAATGTCACATATTTGCCACTACAGATACTGTGATCTTCATCACATTCCACATATTTGAGTAAAAATGTACTAGTTACCACAGAATTTTATAGTCTTAAACGTATTAAAACGACGTGAAGTTGCATCGGGTATTAGACCATTCTCTAGTTCGATAAACATTCGTATAGAGATTTCCATAATCTTAAATAAAGGAATAAGGAATCGCTTCCAACAATTAGAAACATATAGTTCAAATTAATAGTACCTTGGCCAGAAGCTTTTTTCCACGGTTGGTCAAGAGCCAACAGAACTTGTTCCATCCTGGCCAGAGGAGATGGCATCTTTTTGGGATTACCGTGTTGGTTGTTAGTTGTCAACCAAATGCGTGTAGAATTTTTAGACCCTGTGGCCCTGAATTTTTAGGTAGTTATTTTGAAAAAATAACAAAGTATCATTATATACAGTGGCTTTCCAGCCAAATTTATACATAAGTAAATATATCGTAAGAACTCTTTTGCATTTCAATGAAAGCGATTCATGTAGGCAGGCTGCTCTGGTGGTGAGTTCATTCACAAGTCCATTGTGATGTCTGGTTTAGACTGCTTTTAACTACAGTGGTGTGCGCTTTCGACTTTACCGTCATGGGAGAGTACCCAATGTCTGGGCTACCACCAATCACCATTGCAAATGGGACTTTTACAAATACAAACTACCTCATGGCTACAATCAAAGTTTAATGATATGTATAAATTCTATTTTAGAATTTTTTAATAATAATTTGATAATATAATTGGTATAATTTGTATTGCTCTGCAAATGTTGTTTTGTTGGTCATAACTGATCTAAATTTTTACATTAAAACCTTTTTTGTCATTTTAAGTAGTAAAGCCATCAGTAGATGTAAAATAACAAAACAACAAATTATGAATCTAAATTATCTAAAATTTATATGCTATGATGACTGAGTGTATCCAATTAAGTATGTATTTTATAAGCTTTTATGTATTTCTGTATTTATGTAAAGTGTATCTCACTATGTGTGTGTGTGTGTGTGTGTGTAAAATGTATCTGCATGCACATTTGTTTGTTAGCAATAATTTGCAGTCAACAAAAGTCGACAGAATCGTCGTCGTCGTTGTCTTGGCTTTTTTTTTTTTTTTATTGTATAATTTTGTTGTAGTTGTTAACGAATGCTTGATATTTTGTTCTTGTTGTTGTTATTGTCGTTCGTATTCTTGTTGGTTGTTGTTGTCGTCGTCTATATCTCATATTGTTGTTGTTATTGTTATTGTAGACTGTGTCATTAACAAAACAACTGTTGCGACCTTCACATACCAGAACACAACAACAACGAACAACAACAATACCAAGAACAACACGACAACAAACAAAACCAACAACATTGTCGTCAATCGTAGTCGTTGTAGACGCGCGAAATATAAAAAAAAATTCTCATATAAAAATTATTTAAAAAAAAAAATTATAAAAAAAAGAAAAAAAATGTATAAAATAAAAAATTATAAAACTAAGACACACACACACGCAGACACAGATACATTATATAGTATAAAAATTTTCTAACCATAAAGAAACGTGGTGCAGTGAAAGAATCAACAACGACGTCCAACGACTGATAGAATGTAGTATGTACAAATTTTTATAATTCTTTTTAATACTCAACTTTAATGTGCTGGATATCTACACTCACACATAGATGCAACGAAACCCACTCATACACACACACACATACATGCATACATACATAGTCATTATTCTAATAAGAACAAAAATGTATTAAGAATGTATCTGCTATCTACTGCTTGTGCTGCGCATTTTCTTGCCTCATTCTCAATTCTTTGCTTCTTTGAAATTCTTTTGCATTTTTCTGTTCCACTTCTGCAAGTCGCCTCTGTAACCCTTCCCTTACCCACTCGTCATCATCCTTCACAGACACTCTAGATATATAAGTGTGTGTGTATGTGTGTGTATGTGTGCATGTGTATGAGGAGAATCTGTGTGAAATTTTTATAATTTTTTTTTTGTTGTTCTGCTTTTATTGAGAATTTTTTCATCGGAAAAAAATGTTTATTTTGAAAAAATTTCAAAAACAAAAAAACAACAAAAAAATCAATTTTCTTTGCACATGCGAAGCATGAAAAATTTCATTTCACTGAAAATGTTTATTTCTTGTGAAAAATTTCCAATTTCCAACACACAAATACACACACAAAGATGGGAATATTTTTTGTATTTTATTTTTTATTATTATTATTTTTGGTATTTCAATGAAAGACGCAAAAAATATTTTTGACGTGAACCAGTAAAAATGAATTAAAATATACATAATAAAAACAATATAAAGAAGAATTGAAGGATTTTTTTTTAGAGATTATAATGATGATGATCGATCGGGGGTGGTAAAATGGTTTTGTTGGTGATAGAATAGGTAAAAAGAAAAAAAAACAAAATATAAAACACACACATCATCATCATAATAGAGATGAATTCATTAGACGCGGCATGCCGCATGTCAAATGAGGCAATTAACTTTTTATTTTCATTGTTGTTATGACAACATTCCTCTTCTTTTTTGTGTATTTTCATTTCATTTTATTTCATTTCTTTTCTTTTAATTTTTATTCATTTCGTTTAATTTAATTTCTTTTCTTTAATTTAATTTTTTATGATTTCAAATTTATTGACAATAAAATAAATAATTTTATAATTTTTTAAAATTGGTTTTTGGGAATATTAAATTTAAAATATAAATTAATAAGTTATTGAGTTGAGATCAACAAGTATTTTATACCCTACTCTACCATCCAAAATGTCAAATCTTTGAATATAATGGGACATAATGATTTCTTATACAAAATAATTGGAAACCAATTGCCGCCTCAATGGCAAGCGGCCTGCTAGAATATTCCTTTCCATCAAATTCAGTATTTTATCATGTTTTATGTTTTTGTGGTTATGGTTATGTGTTATCGAAATCGTATTGCAACTTGTAGGTCCAAGACTTTGAGGATCTAAGAAGAGAAAGGTTAGAAGCTTTTTACAGAATGCCTCCTTTAAAGAAAAAATCATACAGAAATGATGATATTCTTCATAATGGACGTCAGTGAATAGTGAATATTTGTTTAAGAATTGATAATTCAAAGAAATATATGATGCAGCCTTTATCTCCAAAGCTATAGTGATTATGGTTGATGAAAAAATATCTAAGAGGAGAATAGATATTTAAATGAAATCATTTTAAAGAAAACCTAGAACCACATACGAGTATACTACACAAGTATAACTTCACAAACAATTTATAATTTCTTTTTTAGAAATGGGAATATTCTCCATGATAGGAGAAAATGGAAAACCAACAAAGATTTCCAAAAATGATCAGATCTTTGCTTGCATGGAATAACTCGACACCAGTCGGCCTAGGACAACTCATCGCTTCTGCGAGGTTTACCTAATTTTAGCTAGGCATCTAAAAAAACAAAGCAGCAAGCATATGGACATCTCTTGATAATCAATTTGTTCCATTGAGCAACTTAAGTTGCTTATTATTACTAAAAATTCTTAGCATCTTGTTCAGTTTTAGCTGCTTAAAACAGAGTAAAATGTCAATATTGGAATAATCTTTTGTTCTGTTCGCCAAAACCAACAGAGACTTTGAAAGGTGCTCAGATTTTTGTCCTGGCATCACTTGGCTACTCTACACTAACATATTATAGTATATTTCCTTCCAAGCAACAAATGAAAAAACTAATTTAATTTAATCGTTTAGTGTGTTATTACCTATGAAGCTGCTTATTGTTATTATTCTTCTTATTATTTCCTACTCCTTTCTTCAGTTCTATGTAGTAGAATGAAAAGTAAATAGTTGAAAGTTGCAAAAATTCTGTACAATTTTTTTCTATTCACCGAACCCAACAGAGATTTCCACAGATGCTCAGAATATCTTTGTCTTGCAAATACTCGACGACATCAGTCGGCCAATGGCTACTTTTCTATGTTACAATGTTACAGTTTCGTTGCTATTATAACAACAGACTTACATATATCTTCGAAGCAACACACACAGATAAAGAATATTAAAAAAAACATGTACAACATGATGTTTTCTCAATCGATTTGTCTCTTATTGAATCGATCAAGCTCTTTATTATTATTTCTTCACTTCTTTCTTGTTGTTACAAACATTATGATAAACTAAACGCAACCTTTTGTTCATCCATTTATGGCTATAGGTTATATAGTATAAAACAAAACAAGAATCTAATGAAATGGAAAAAATTCCCCTAAAAAGTTTTTAAAAGATTAAAATTTCTTTCCATTTATATTTATTTTTTTTTTTATTATTATTCACATTTTTATATAATTGATTTTTGCTTGTGGCATTCCAAAAGAATATTTTTATTTTATTTATTGTTTCCCGGATTAGGAATTTTTGTGATTAAAACAATAACAAAGAAGACAAAAAAAATGGAAATTTACTGGTGTCTCCTCTTTCTCTTTTGTTGTTAACCAATTATGGTCAATAACTAAAAATCTAACCAAATTTGGCGGCCATGGATTTTTAAATATATACAAATACTTATAATACATAATGTTGATATATAATTTGCCTCTTCATCTGCATCTGCTTCTTTATTTGATTTGCCATATTTTTAAGTTGCGCGCACGCGCATGTTTTTCAAAAATATCATTAATTATTATATAAGCACTTGACTTTTATTTTACTCTTCATCTTCATCTCCTTTTCATTATTTTTTACTTGATATTTAATTATTACATACAAACAAACAAAACCAAAGTATCTAGATACAAAATGAGCATTATTATTGTTATTATTACTCCAAAGCAAACAAACAAATAAATAAATAAACAAAGAAAAGACAACACACACACACATCCATAAATAACTCAAATATGCGCGCGCTTTAAATGATACAAAAGATTCAAGTCAAAGAAAAGAGAGAGAAAAAAAAAAAAAAATTACAAAATGAAAAAAATTATAAAATACAAAAGTCAAACGCAACCAAAACGAGATACAAATGAAAAATATGCAGAGTGCAGCAATGCAATGGAATGAGAAATGCGCCCGCACAGCTAAAAAAGATACACACACTCATGATTATAGATAGTTTTTCGTTCGATACAAACAAAGAAACAAACAAACAAACAAATAGCAAATGATTGGATTGCTTTGCTTTGCTATGCTGCACACATTCACTCACTCACTCGAGTCACTCACTCACTCAGTCAGTCACTGTTGCTGCTGCTCCTTTTGGGGGTAAAGAGTCAGAGAGTCAGAGATACATTGATAGCGACAGCGAAGTTGACTGAGATTCAGGAATGCGGTTTTGACAAGTTCTTCTAAAAATGTACGGGGCAACTTTGCTATTTGCTATGAACGACAAACGAATGAACGAACGAACGACACAACGAAAGATTGAATCAACAACAACAACGAAAGAAACGAACAACATACGATTAAAAGCAGAAATACCACATTACAAACAAACACACACACACACACACACAAACAAACATAGTTACAACTGCATGTAGTGCACATACATAGATACATCATCATCATCATCATATGCTTGTGGTACTTACAGATACATTTGATCGTTCGTTCGTACGCTTGCTTGACTTGCTTTGCTTTGCTCACTTTACAGATACACAACACACATACAACATTCATATGCATGTGTTGCACATACAGATACATTTGATCGTTTGTTTGCTTGCTTGCTCTACAGATACAAATGGACTGCACACCACATAGTTGCATGCGCTACTTGGGGGCAAAAGTAATGCAATGCAATGGCAGCAATGCTATGTAAGATACAATAATAATAATAACAACAACAACAACAACAGCAACAATAAACTATGAACAGTAGTTGTATCTGTTGATGTTATTGCCATAGTATCTTTTGTTGTTGTTCTTATTTCATTTAAGTTGAATAAGAAAAAAGGGGAGAATGCAATGTAATGCAACTCAATGCAATGCAATAGATGCATGGCTTTCTATGAACTACTAGAGGAGATTGGATTGTTAAGTAAAACGAGAAGCATGGAGGAGATGAGATACAGCAAAGTGTGAGAGTAGTAAAAGAAAAAAAAAAAAAAAAAAAATAGATTGTATGAGTGAACAACAAACGCGAATGGCATGGAATGAAAGAGTTTAAATGCACACACATTTTTCTGTTCGGAAATAGGCTGAGAGTTGAGCTAAGTTGAGTTGGGTTGTGCGAGCGAACAAGCGAATGTTTTGTATCTTTTAGGTTGACTTGACTTGTTGCGCATTTTGCTTTACTTTGCCATGCCAAGACATGCCTTTTACCTCCTCCTCCTCCTTCTCCTCCTCCTACTGTCTTTGATGACTTCTTCTTATTCTACCCTTGCTTTTTACAATCTATACTTTGTCATTCGTTTTTTGTTTTTTGGTATCTTTTTCTATGTTGTAGGGGGCTTCTTCTTTAAAGGAGGTGGATGTTGAGCAAATACTACTACTAAGTATGAGTGAGTATGAGAAGCGTGAATCTGTTTGTGTTGTGTTGTGTTGATGAGGATAACCCTTCCTCAATGCAGGGTAGGGTATACACCACATAATAATGGGAAGTGTAGTGCAAAAGCAAGCAACTGTGTGTGTATGTGTGTGTGTAGTGTTTTTATGCTCAGAAAAATATTTTTCATTTGGCGCGCGAGTCTTTGGTTGTTGTTATTGTTGTTGTTATTATTGTTGTTGTATCTAGAAAATGAATGCAATGTAAATTGTTGTTGCCGCTGCTCGCATTGCATTGCATTGCATTGCATTCAAAAGCAATTCAATTCAACGAGTAGAGTAGTTCATACATATGTATCTGATGCGTTTCAAGTTGTATCTTTGTATCGACGTCTACATACAGAGACAGATATACTCGTATCATATTATATTATATGTATGTACGGTAAGTGTATTTGTTCTCCTCCATTGGTATAAGCATTTTATTAAAGCAAAAACAATAATAAAAAAAAAAAAAATATTATAATAATAATAATATCACTTGAACTGCATTTTATGAGGGCAATCGAATTTTAAATTTTCTTTCATTTCATTTCATTGCATTTTGTCATCTTTTTCTTTTCTTGTTTTTATTTTTATTATTATTTATTCATATATATATTTTTTTATTATTATTATTATTATTAATATTTATTTTGAATTTAATTTCAATTTAAGTTATGCGCGAATTCAAATGAATTTTATTTTATTTTCTCAGGAATTTTTTAATTAAAGACAATTAATTTTTTCTGCATTTTTTTATTTAAAGATTTATTTATTTTAAAATTTTATTTTATTTTTTTTCTATTGAATTAACAAAACAACTTCATTCATTTAGAAGCAAAAAGTATCATAATATTTTAATGAACACTTTTATAAGAAATTAATTATATATTTAATTCTGAATATACTGTTCGTTCTGCAATCTTAAATCTCCAGTTATTCTACTTCCCATCGCTTGTCTATTTTAGATAAATTTAATTTGGTTGAAAAAAATTCCGAGAACCAATGACAACAAGCGAACATTGCTACATATGCGGACGACACGGCAATCTACTTAGAAAGACTCTACGACTGGGCCATCAAATTCACAAACTGTACGTTCACTCTAAGAAAAGTAGTCTATCCAATTGTAATTTACAACTAAAGCATCATTCGGCAGATGGATCAAATCCAATATCTCCGTCTGATCCTGGAAAAACGCTTAACTATAGACAAAGGTGGCTTCTCCGACTTTTAAACAAACTATCTTTGGTGGCACTAGCTTGGCGTTACGCCATCCAAATATAAGACACCACTGCTGCCTACACAATATTGCCAAACCAGCTGACAACGTGCCAGAACAAGACACTCCGAAGAATCACGGGTGCCCGTGAGAAATTATTTTGATTGTTAGTTAAATATTAAATTATTTCAGTTGTTTCAGTTTCAAACAAACAAACTTGTTGGAACTTTTCAGTAAAGGACCCTTTTAGCTGTTGTTTGGATCTTCATTCAAAAGAAATTAATGTATGACATTAAATTATACATACAACAATTTAAAATACAAAATCATTTTAAGAAATTCAATTCAAATATTTTCAAATAAGTTAAAGTCATTTTTTTAAACACTTGAAATTCATTTGAATCGACAAAATTTCTTGCATTTTTTTGTTATTCAATTATTATTCCAATTTAATAAGAATAGATTGAACAATCAAATCATTTGTTAGAATTGACCTCGTATGTTCTAAATGAAATCTAAGTTTTGAATTTCTTATTATTTCCTTAAGAAATTTTCTTTATTATCATTTCATATTTGATGATGGTGATGATGATGATATTCACACACCCTCTCTCATCACATCTTCATCTTTCACCTTTCACAAAAGAAATCAGTACAATTGCTCCGCCTACCACGTCTCCCTTCTATTGCTCATTCAACTCTTTTTTTTTTTTTTTTTTTTTAACAGAGTTAAATATCTTTACATTGCTTGCTGTTGCTGTTGCTCTTGTCACATTCGCAAAAGATTCATTCGTCGTCGTTTTAATAGACACAAGCGGGCGAACATCTACAATGGAGGCTGCTGTTGCTGCTGCTGCTATTGCTGTTTATTGCCGCCATTGCTGCTGCTGCTGCTGCTCAATCTCAATGTGTGTATCTTTTTTTCTATACAAACATATATAGAAACATTGAATGTGTGCACATATTTCTCGACAGGGGGCAGCCACAACCAACTGCAAAAGCAATTGCAGCAATTCCACACTTGCTGTCCCCACTTGCCCCCTACAAATCTAACATCCTTCACCTCATCTCACCTATCAGTCTATTCTATCATCATCATTATCATCATCATCATGATCATCATTATTACAAACGTTTGCAATTGCGATATTTGGACTCTAATTTTTTTTTTTTGCATTTTTATTTCTTCACTGCTTCGCTTCTTCATAGTTTTGCTGTTATATCTTTGTATCTGCAAGCAAGCAAGCAACAACAACAACAACTTGGCGTTTATAAAATGTTCTTATTTATTTGTTGTTATTTTTGTATCTCTTGCTTCATTTTGCTATTGCAGTTGCTGCTGCTGCCTTTTTGCTTTGACATGAATGTCAGCTTTGTGCATTTAAGCAGTTTAATCAACAATTTTTTTTTTTTTTTTTTTTTTGTTCTTCTACTTCTTTTTATATTTTATACTATGTATATTTTGTTGTTATTGCAGTTGACTCTCCTTGAAGTATCTACGTATCTGTTGTTGGTGTTGTTGTTGTTGTTGTTGTTATTATTGTACTTAGAAGCTTTGAAAGAAGTTTTGTCGTCTTAAGCCGGTTTCTTGTTGCTCGATTGCTATTTTCCTACATGTGTCTAACGACAACAACAACGACAACGACGACTTTTATATGTAAGCAAAAAAAAAAAATAAAAATGAGTATCTTTTTAGATATACTATTTACTTGAGTACTATACTATAGAAAAACAAAAGTATCTATATACAATAGTAAAGGCGCGTATGCAATGCACGAACGTACGAACGAACCAAGTTATCTTTGTTGTTGCAGTTGTGTTATGGCAATCATCAAATGTTGTTGTTGTTATTGTTGTTGTTGTGTGTCGTTGTTGCTATTTTTGCTATTTGTATCTTTTATCTATCATTTATAGTAAATAAGTATTCTGGAAGTTTTCCCAACTTCTTTCTTCCTTTCTTTCTTTCTCTCTTTCTTTGAGACTATCTATCTATCTATTGTATCTTCTTTATAATGTTGTGTTATTTTGCTATTCTTCTTGTTACTTTGACGGTTGAGACTTTTTTATGCCAATTTGATTGACAGTAATGAAACGTGCTTATTAGATTAAATAAAGAAGAGAACCCAATCAAAACCGTCAAAGAAAACAAAGAACTCACAAAAAACAAAAAAAACCTTTGCATATCAAATTCTTATCTCTTTAATACTCTTCAAGAAAAAAAGCTCAAAAAACCCAAAAAAAAAAAAAAAAAAAATTTAAAAACAAACAAAAAATTATTGACCCACAAATCAAATATCAATGATTAAAACTCTACTCTACTCAACTCAACTAACTAAGAATGTTTTGTATGTATTTCAACAAACAATATAAAAAATTAAAAATATCGAAACAAATAATGCACAACAACAACAACAACAAAAACACATTTTGACAGCTTAACGAATGACGACGTTAAATTCCATTATGCTGTTGTTGCTACTATAGTTGTGACTGACACACATATACTACTACTATACATTCAGATACATAGATAGATATACAAACACATAAATAAAACAACCGTAAATGCAATATATCTCATCATGTTGTGTTCAGTTGTGTTGTGTTGCGTTGCGTTGTGTTGCTCATAAATGAAACATTCAAAGAATTTCAGCAAAACCAAAAAATAAATACTCATACAAAAGTATCTTTCCATTTTTTTGTTGTTTTTTTTTTTTTACTTGTGAGTATCAAAAGTATTTCAAGAATGCAGCACAACAACAAAATCCTTTAGTTGATGGCCTCAGTTCCACCGATGTT
The DNA here is from genome assembly GCA_035041805.1 of Amiota mariae. Classification (NCBI taxonomy): domain Eukaryota; kingdom Metazoa; phylum Arthropoda; class Insecta; order Diptera; family Drosophilidae; genus Amiota; species Amiota mariae. The sequence goes on from JAWNKV010000348.1 coordinate 4,933,262, forward strand.
TATTCGAACGAACGAACGAACGACCGATCGATCGTTCATTCTTTTTTCATTTGTTGTCGGTCTTATCACTTCATTAGGCTATAAATTCAATAAAAAACAAAATAAAAAGAGAAACATACACACAGGAATGTGAAAACCAACAACAACAACAACAGCAACAAGAAAAAGAGTTCTGTGGGCTCTTAATGACAGTTAAGCCAATGAAAGAAGGAGTGAGTTTCTTTTGATCAGAGAGTGGTGAGGTGGGTACTACATACATATTTTTAAAGAAACTTAAGCCTACAAGCAGCAGCAGAAGCAGCAAAATATACAAATAAAAAACAAAAATATTAAAGAAATTCCTCATAAATTCTTTAAGATACTTTTTTTTTTTTATAACCAAACTTTTGTTTCTTGTTTTTATGGTATCTTCTTTGAAACTTAAGCATATGTGTGTGTGTCTGTTGTGGGTATGTAAAAAGACCAAGACCAAGTCCAAGACTTTTAAAACCCAACGATCACACACACACACACACACACACACATCATATCAAACGACTTAATCACTCGACTCAACTCAACTCAACTTAAAACAGATACACAACACCATCATCGCACACAGAGCCACAGTAGACAGCAAGCAGATACAAAATAACAAAACAGAAAACAATATAAAACTTACAAAAAATAAAAGAAAATAAAAGAAGAAGAAACTGAAAACATCTGAGAAGTTTGAAGAAATAAGAAAACCCTTAAGCCGGGCCAACCAACCTACTGAGGCTGAACGTCTGACATCAGTTGGGGACTGGAACTGCATTTTTATAGCCAACAACAACAACAGCAACAATAATAATAATTATGCAGCGACAGCAACAGAAACAGGCAACACTAAAAATATTTGAGAGCAATTTCAAAAAGATACACGAAAAAGATACAATAACCAGCAGCAGCAGCAACAAGAATATAAGCTCTACTCTACGAAGAACATATTTTGATTCTACTACACGCGTGCGCATCTTGCATACATTTGTTAGTTTTGACTGTGTGTTTGTCTGTTTGTTTGTCTTTCCTTCTTTCTACAATGTCTCTTTAAGACTTCTTTAAAATGTATCTCGTATGTCTTGTATATGGGAGTGTGTATGTATGTTTGTTGTAAGTATCTGAGTATCTCTATAGCTTTAGACGACGAGCATAAAAGATTATGTTGCACATACAATGGCATTCAAAAGTGCTACTGAAAAATAATACAAAACAATTCAACTCAACTCAACACAACACACAACACACAACACAAAGCACGTTATTTATGTTGTTGTTGTTTTTGTATCTCTTTCTGAAGCAAAACAAAAGAACAACAAAAAAAAAAAAAAAAAAAAAAAACTTAGTAAAGCAAAGCAATAACAACAACAAAAATTAAGAAAGAATACTACTAAGATACAAGAAAAGAATGCAAATACAAATAATAAACAGCGTGTGTAGTTAGTTCTACATACAACACTAAGAGCAAATTCATTTGTTATGATGTGTTCAATTAAGATACTTTTTTAATTAAAAAAATAAATTATAAAATAAGTAATTTTAATCAAAGACTATTTTCTAATTATTAAGATACTTTAAACATTATTTTCTTTCCAACATATTTATAAGAAAAACAAAAACAAATTAATGTATTCAAATTTTAAGGCTTCTATAAGCAATGGAATTGAAACAATTGTTGAAACAGACGAGCAATGGGAAGCAAGTATGGAAGCAGTTTAAGTAATTACAATTCATTATTAGACGAGGAACATTGAAAAGGAAAACTAAAAACTATTTACTGTACACACTGATGCTGCCAGTTTATTTGAAACTTGGAGACAATGCAAGGGAAGCAAGGCTTGCAAATAATCAGAAAGCAAGCTCAAGTAAGAATTACTAAAGAGTTCCAGGAGTCCAGAGATGGCGAAAGCTAGACTAGATACTATTCCACTAAGCTCTGGTCATGCCTTTTTCTCATTAGAAAAACAGTTGTGCAACGGAAACCGTTCAACTATACAATGCTTAAGCCAATACACGTGAGAAAGAGAAACAGTAGTAAGGAATCATAGTTGGGAACCTTTCATCGTCCTCCCTACATAAGCTTGAAATAGTCGAGCAAGGGGAAGCAATGATTGATATCATAAGACGCTATATTCAAGTACGCACTGCTTAAACTTATTTGTATGAAACAGATGGAGCCAGCAACCAGAAGCAATACTGAATATACATACGTCAAAAGTGCTCTATATAAATAAGTTGATCTAAAACAAACGAGCAATGGGAAGCAAGAAATCATATGAATAGAGTACACACTATTTGAACAAACAAATGATGCAGCTTGACTTAAAACTTAAGGCATTCTTATTATGATAATAGTAATACTACAGTAATCCAAGTATGTTTGTCTATTTATCTATAATACAATATAGGAACTATATAGTACATGCATATATAAGTATGTCTGTTCTCTATATACTCTGAAACCGCTGGACCAATATTGATGAAATTTTTAAGGAACATCTAGCAAAGTCTCGATAGTGTGGAAAATTATTACATTCACCACTTGGACAACATGAACGGAACCGAAGCCAACTAATAACTAATATTTAGTTAATAATAAATAAAATATTGTTTTGACATTGATAACATAACAAATTTTGATCACTAATTTCTACATTATACTGTGTAATAATATATTTTGTATCTTCCAATGGGTTAAAGCTCTCCATAAACAAAACCCTTTCAGTTATGTACTTTTATTAATGTAAATTTCTTTCTTTTTATTTACAATGTTATGTTATGTAAAAATCATGCAATTCATTTCCGCACAGTGTATGTTGTTGTTGTTGTTGTTGTTGCAGTTATTTGTTAACTTTACTTGAACCGAATTGAACTTGCAGCCTCTGTTGTTACTGGGAAGTTGCTCTTGTAGCTGTCGCTATGGAATGTGATCGGTTGGGTTGCCGCGGGCGTCGTCGAGTACTCAATTTTTCACAATTTCATATTTATTTTTTCTTATTTTTTTAATACAATTTTATTGCATAAAAAAATAAATATGGTTGCTTCCTTAAACACAAAAATATGAAAAACAAAAAAACTTTACTAGCATTTTTTCTTTAAATAAAAAATAAAGTATCTCACAGCAATTTATCTTAAGTATGCACATTCTTGCGTTCCTCATTTATTGCTGTTGTTGTATGGAAAATTGCTACCTTTGCCATTGGCAATAACCAACCAACTTCATCACCATACCACACCACACCACACCATACAATACAATACAATACAACATAAGCGCATATATCACGATCAAGAAGACTGAAACTTTGCTTTGCTAACAGTTGAGGGGGGAGAGAGAAAACTACTCTAACTGACTCTGTGAAGAATTGCAAACTTATTTTTTGTTTTGTTTTGTTTTCTTGCAAACTCAGCAAATGTGAGACGATGATGACGACGATGGATCAGCATAAAAACAACGCCTCAACCTAACAACTGGCGACCAACAACAACCGAACCGAACCGAACCGATTGAGCATACACATGAGGCGTGTGTAATTTTATAAGTCTTTCAATACTCTCAATGTATGCAATGAATGATATGCAATAGTATGTGATGTTTGTTTGATGTGTGGTGTGTGTTGTATCTTTTGCATTCAACACAACTTTGGGGGAAAACTTCACTTAATATTCTTTGCACGTTTATATAAAAATAAAAAAAAAAAAATAAAAAAATTTAAAAACCCAGAAAACTCCACACAACAACAAACAACAGAGAATGAAAAGAATGACAGCTGAATTATTACAAATCGATACTCGACTCGACTCAAACTGAATGCGCGCTCTATACTTATTATGTCTCTGTCTGTTGTAACCTAACTTGATTGGTGCTCGATTGCAGGCTGTGTGTTGTGACTCTCTGAAGTTGAAGGATACTCAACCAACACTACAACAATAACTTGAATGTCAGAGATACTAAAGATACTACTACTACTACTAGTACTTTGTTATGTTACTTTGTAGATATGCAACACACAACACAACACAACAGAACACACAACAATGCCAAGCAGCGGCGAACGCCATTGTAAGTATTTTTAATGGTAATAAGTAGTTTCGAGCGACAATGAAAAATTGAGTTATAAATTATTGCCAACTGCCAATATCAGCAGCAACAACAATAAGATTAACGATGGACAACGACGATCGATACGTTATAACTCAAGATACACAAATACAATACAATTTTAGGCGGCATCTGCATTCATGCAAACAAATACGAGGTGTGGTTATGAAGACTTTGTTGCCTCTAATGGATTCTTTCTCAATTCCTTTAGTTGCAGCAATCTCAAAAATGGTTAAATAACGATGATCAAATCGTAGGCATCCATGCCAGAATCATTTTTATAATTTTCTGCCTTGGAATCCATGGAAACCATTCAAGTTTATCAGCCACTAGATTTGTTCATTGACTACCATTATCGTATATTTCTTTTGCTAAAAGATAAGTTTTATTAGTAGATTTTCCAAATTTCATATAAAATTCAGTGACAATTCATTGTTGTTGCTCTACTAAAACACTTATCACAGATCTTAAGCAAACGAAGGCCTTGATTAAATAAGACTTATATGTCAAATACAAATAGGTTTTTCTCTTTACACCTATTGATGCTTATTTCTTCTTTAGATATAATTAGATTAGAGAAATTAGTCACTTTGGGTCACTTAGTTGGATCAATTGAATCATTTTCTATATATTCTATAATAATATATAAAAACGGACTTATAACTGTATGTCTGTTCCTTAAGGACTCAGAAACCGTTGGACCGATTATGATGACATTTTTAGGGAAACTCTAGCATAGTCTAGGAAGTGTTTGAGTAGAGTTTGGTCTCGATTGGACCAAAATATTTACATCATTTCCATCATTTTCCAAAATCAAAGCAGTGAACTCAACCTCATGACAAAAGTGTCGAGTATGTCGTCGCAGTGTTGCCAATAATACAGAGTGATGTGGGGAAGCAGTTCTCATGTTAAAATGGTTTATAAATATTTCTATAAATACTGCAAAGGCGGCAATTGAAAAAGTATGCATCTATCTATATAAGAGGGGAAAATTAATCACTTTGTCACGAAGAATCTATTGTATCATAATTTATCATTAAAGATGCTCTCTGAGGGTCTTGGTATAATATACATTAAGAATTCCTCTACTTTCTTAGCGTCTAAAGAGATATGTATGAAATAACTGTCAGTTCTATGTGATGATGATTACTAAGCAGCTACCACAATCTGATCCATTTATGACATTCACAGTAGTAAAAGCATCCACACTTCTTTACTTTACAATCACATCTCGTGCATGTACATAGATACTTGTTGCTTGATTGCTTGGATAAGGAATTCATTCATTCATTTTTATTTTATCTTGACTAACTACTACTAAGAGGCTTGTGGCTATTGCAATTATATAAATTTCATATTTGTTATTTGTGCTTATAACCCTGAGTAGTTATAGTTATGAACATATGTATGTTGTATCTAGATACAATGTATTGCATTGCATTGTATTGTATTGTATCGTATACAATACATATTTCCTTGAGAAATTTTTTTAATTTTTCATACATATTTTGCGTATTGTGGTACTGCACAACAACATTAAATTGGCTCGTGTGCTTTCTACTTGCTAATAATAAGAAAAATGCATGCATGCATATTTCTTTATTATGCCATGCGCCAATTAGATATTTGTGCTTGTGCTTGTTTGGTTGGACTATAAATACACACCAACAAGTGCCAATTTACGCAAATACACACATTTATTCAAAGATACTACTACTAGATACTTGTATATAGATAGATAGATACATTTTAATAAGTGGAAAATTTTCATTTACATATAAGCGACATAAGTTTTATCTAAGCTACGCTTTAAGCAACACAAATGATGACAGGAAAAGCGCCTTTAAGACGATGACAGACAAAGAGACAAAACATTGAAGCAACAAAAAAATAAAAGTACAAAAAGTAAAGTGTAAAAAAAATGCAATAACAACAACAGCAGCAGCAAGAAGAAGATAAAGAGTTGTTGCATCTAACACTGTGAAAAGTTGTTGCTGCGACGACATTTTTCTTGTATTTAGAGATACTTGCAAGCAACAACACAAACAACAGCAATGAGAGAAGAAAGCCGCTAAATAAAAATAGTTAAAAAACAGTCATGAAGTCAGGCAATCAAGTATCTATATGTCTTTGTGTATGTGCATATTAAAAGTATATAATATACAATACTTTTGTTGTAAAAGCTACACAGCAGCAGCAGCAGCAGCAAATGCTTGCTTCTGCTAGTTGCAAGTGGCAAATATGTAGCGCACAGCTTAATGTTTGTTGCATTGTCGCCATCACCATCACCATCATCATCATCCAATCCACATCATCACTGAGTAGTAAAAGCCAGAAGCCGGGCTTCTCTTATATTAACAGCTTACAAACAACAAAGTTGTGTTGGCTATGGCGACACAGTATACTATATACGATAATGATAATGGTGCTGCTGATGATGATGATGATGATGTGACTGGTTGCTTGCATGGCTGCCTGATATTGCTGTTACTGCTGACATTGTCGTCGTCGTCGTTGTTGTTGTTGTTTCTTGTTGTTTGTTGCTAGGAAAAATTACTTTAGATGCGTATGGGCAGCTTTAGATAAACACCACAATATACGCGCAACTAAACTCGGTAGTAGTAGAAATATATGTAGTAGTAGTAGATACATTGGCATTGCCTGCTGCATGACTCTATGGTGCATAATCAAATCGTTGTTGTTGTTGTTGTTGATGATGTTGCTGCTGCTGCCCCTAAGTGGAAATACTTGTTGCTGCAACTGCTGGTTGCTGTTGCCCATTTTTTTTTACACAAACTTTTAGATACATTTTATTATGCACACACATAGCGGAGCAGCAGCAGCGCCAGTAATTGCAAGACCATAGAGGAGGGCAAAAGAGGGCCAACATAAACAAAAATGCTGTTGAGCAACTTTTTTTCTTAATATAAAAAATAAAATAAAAAATTTATTTTTTCTTCCAATTTTTTTACTTGACTTCCACCGCCATCACACACAACAAGTACATAGCATTTTAAATGCTTAAAATTGAATTTTATGCTTAAAGAAGGAAAATATAAGTTTATATTTGCAACATGCATGCATGGAGCAGCAGCAGCAGCAGCAACAGCATATCAAAAGATAGATATTTAGATAAAGATACCAACAACACCAACCGAACGAACAAGAAGGCAGGCAGGCAGGCAGTCAGTCAGTTAGACACAATCCTACAACTTATGCATATTTATACCAAAAGCATAACAAATGCAATAATTGCACGCAATCTATAATGATAATGATAACTTAACCAAGATACACTCTGGGAATTTAAGTCTTTCTTCATCTATGTATTTTTCTGTTGCTCGTTAAATGTCAAAAGTTCATCATAATCATTGGGTGCGGTTGTTGTTATTCTGCGTGTTGTGTTGTGTTGTGTGTGAGAACAATTTAAAAATTGCCTTATATAAATTATAAACAATTTATCGGATAAGTAATCATAAATATAAATTGTATCTATCTATCTATCTATCTATGCCATATGCCGGCGAAATTTTTTATACGAGTGTGTTGTTGAATATTTTCTTTTGTTTTATTTTCAATTATTTATTAATTTTTGCACGTCGTGTGCGCGCTTAATTTCAATAACAAAAACAAAAAACAACAAGATTCCAACACATTTTTCTGTTGTTAAATTTTATTATTTTATTTTGTTATTTATAATTTTTTGTTTGCTGCTTCTTCTCAATCGACAAGATTGCTATTTTGAAATTTGAAATTGATTTGAATTAGTAAATTTAAATTGTTGCCGGTAGCAAATGTGCGCGCCGCAGCTCACAAACAACACACAAATTCCAATAAGTCATAAATAATTTCTTTCCCCTCATCATTATCATTCCATTAACTCAACTTCTTCAATGTATCTGTATTTGTATCTCCCCTCAAAAATGACAGCAAAGTATCTGGTAACGTGACGCGGTAATCTGCAGCGCGCGCAGGTGCGATAACTACAAGTTAAACCGAGGCAGTGGATGGAAGGGGATTGAAGTGAATTGAATTGAGTAAAGAAACGCACAGCATAAAATACAAAAATGGTAAAAATAAAAAAAAATATTAATAAAAATCATATTAAAATTTCAAACAAAAAAAAAACAAAAAAAAAAACAACAACAACTACAAATCTTGTTTATACAAGTTTTGATTGAGTTTTTGTATCTCTTTTTTGGTTTAATAAAAATAACAAACCTGAGAGAGAAATATTTTTATAGCAAAGAGCAATGTGATGATTGTTTCTTAAGGCGAGAGAAACAAAGGAGAGTTGGAACTGAACGCCGAGAGTTGATCGTGTTTAAAAATATTGTTGTTTTGCCAGTTTTTAAATTTAACTATATTTTGGTTTTGTTTTCATTATGAATTCCTTTTTATAAAGTTGAAAAGAATCGAGGTAACTTTAATACTAAATGATATATGCATAATAAAATTCTTTTTATAGTTCAAAAAATTTCATTTAATTAACGAAATTATTAAAAAAATATTTGTAATAAATTTACAGAAAATTCCAAAAATAAACTTAAATAAAAAGAAGAAGAAAAAATGCAAAGCATTCAATAATTTTTTTTTTTAAATCAGCAGATGACATTAACATTCCAATAATCTTCTCATCACCATGTCGGGTTTCTGGACTTTTCCAGTATCAATAATAAAATTTTGAGAAGGAATTATTATTCATATATATGTATGTAGCAATATATTGGACCGATATTCATTCAAAATTTTACATATTGCAAGTATTTATGTGCCTAGAATCAGTCTACAGTCATTCAATGTTCTTTTCAATATTCTATTGATTTCATTAATAATAATAATATTTTTGAATATAAAATTTTTAATTATTTATTTATTTGTTTAATTATTTTTAGACAATAGTTTTCTATATTACTCTCCTCTCTCTCTATTCATGTAAGAAATCTGCTTGTTATATGGGAATTGCCCTCCTCACTCAACCTTCTCTAGCCAACTTAATTAATTTCAGCAAAATAACAGGGCGCCGTGGCTTAGTTGGTTAAAGCGCCTGTCTAGTAAACAGGAGATCGTGAGTTCGAATCTCGCCGGGGCCTTCACTTTACCTAAGTTGGGTAAAGAGGTTTATATATATATATTTTTTTTTTTTTTTTTTTTTTTTTTAATCTTTATACATTTTTTTTTATTTTTAATTTTGTTTTATTTTTTTATCATATATTTTTTAATTAATTATATATATAATATTTGATTCTGTATTTAATTGTACTAAAGAATTGAAAGAATAATAATTTTTTGTCAATTAAATTTTGTGGTGCTAAAATATTTAAATATTTGCTGTTGCTGTTCGTATTATTATTTTTTATTTATTTGTTTAACTCTCTGACGCCTTTCGTTGTTATTATCTCGCTATTTAAGCAAATATTTAACTTTTGCATACCTTCATCATCCCATCCTTCTTAACAACAAAAAAAAAATATTAAAATAAAATAAAAATATATACAAAAATAAATAAATAAATAAATAAAAGAAAAATATTTGTGTCGCAGCTTTTGGGGTTTTAGTACTACTTACTACATATTTTAAAAACAAAGTCTATGACCGTGTTTGTGTGATTCAAAACCATGTGAGTATCTCTCTTTGTGTTTAAGAAGAAGCGATAAAAAATACAAAATGCCTAATATAGCAGCGAAAGCTGTTGTCGACGTCGTTGTTGTCTCGTCGAGACTTAAAAGATACAAAAACAAAAAACAACCCATTGGCGTAGTTGAGAAATGCGCGTAGTTTTGATAAGCCAACAGTCACCAAATAAAATGAAGCACGAAATAGTTTAACTTACACATAAAAAAGGAAAAAAAAAAACAACAAAACTTAGTATCTTTAAATGAAATATAATGTATCTATCTTTAATACAACTAAATGAATTTACAACTAAGTATCATCATCAGATGATACCAAAAGTAAAGAAAAATTTGATTAATTTTATAGATTTCTTTTGGATTTCTTGTATATTCTCACTAATAGATAATTGTAACTATAAAGTATGATAGATAATGTAGATACAAAATATTATAAGATACATACTTTCTTGTGAGAAAAATATTTACATGATATGCACGCAGCAGCAAATCGGCAGCCATTAAATCATTGAAAATTTTTCATTAAATCATTAAAAGATATAGAAATGCGTATGTAGTATAAAATTCAATAATCAACCAACCAACCAACCAACCAACTAAAATGTATCTCAATGCCTTTTAGTATATAGTTTAGTATACATATACTTATATTGTATGTATAAACAAATTTCCATGGACTTTTTTGTTTAAAAGTACAAGGCCTTCATCAAATAGAATTTTTCCTAAAATAAATTGAAAATTTCGAAAGATTTTTGCCAAACACACAAAAATATAAATAAAAAAAAAAAAAGAAAAATCGAAAATAAATAACCAAATAAAATAAAATCTAAACCAAACCAAAAACTGAAAGCACCAAAAAATATACAAAACCATAGACGAGGAGAGTGAGTAAAGAGAAGTTGGCGTCGTCAGTCAGAGGTAAATTTAACAAAATTCAAAAAATAAAAATACAAAAAAATCAAGCATTCATTTCTTGTACATCTGTTGCGCCTTTGCCTTTTGGCTCTTTTTTTCCGCGCCAAAAACGCGAACACCAACAACACAGATACAAAAATGTATCTTTTTGTGTGTTTTTTTTTTTTTTTTTATAAAAAGAATTTCAGAAATCAATTATTTCGAAACTGCTAAATTCCACGTTCGTTTGCAATTGTTTATTATCATGAGGCAGCGGCGGCGGCAACCAACAACAGTGTGTCGGCGTGTTTGCTGAGGCGATTTGCGAATGGATCAAGATATAGATACATAGATATGTATATATGTATATATAGTAAGAGAAAGGCAGGAAGGGAGAGTTGGGGAGCAGAATGATGGCTGCTGGCTGCTGGCTTTTGGTATGTATTGTATGTACATTGTACAATGGCGACGTTGTTGATCGCCTTGTTGTCGACAGACAGTCAGACATCTGGACTTGTTGTTAAAAGTATGAATGGTCAATTGAATGAGTACACAACAACAACAACAACAGCAGCAGCAGCATGATCAATGGGGCGAGGAGAGGTGACTGGTTGTGTATGAAGTGGATACATGAACGAACGAATGTATCTTTAAGATACTCATACATTATTTGATCGCGTATATAAGATTACATTAAATTCATACAACTAACTACTGAGTAAAGTAACAGAAATAAGTGAGTGAGTAAAGTAAGTGACTGATTGAGTGAGTGAATTTTGTGTATCTGAGTATCTCTTGCTGTTGTTGTTGTTTAAAGTATCTGTTGAGTTTGTTATTTTTTTGTTTTTAGTTGTTTTTACTTTATTTTTGTGTATATTTTTGTATTTTAACTTTTATGGCTCTCACGAGCGCGTGTGTTTTGTCAGTTAGTCACTCAGTAAGTTTGGTCTGTCGCCTGTCTCTTTGGATTGTTTGTCCGCTTGTATCTTACTGTTGCTGTTATAGTATCTATGGGATTTGTACATTCACATTCATATGCTTTGCTGCTGTGCTTTTCGCTCAATTTTTGGCTTTACTCCTCTCTGCTGGTGTTATTGTTGGTCTTATAACTGATTGTTGTTGCTGCTGTTGAAAATGTTTATTTAAGTTTCGTTTTTTGTTGTATAATACATATTTTCTTGAGTTCACTTCAACTACTTGGGACACTTAATCATCACTTTGGAATGTTTTGAGTTTTTGTTTTATTTTCATGATTTTTATGCTGTTTTTCAATGCTTTTGTTTGTGCTGTTGTTTTGTATCTTTTTCTTTTCATTTTTATTTTGTTGTTTTGCTTTTTTTAGTTGAAACTTTGGAATTCCCTTTCAAATAATTATATTTTTTATGCCCAAAACTGTATCTAAAGCGTCAAATTGTCTCGGACGTAAGAAGCCTTTACTTTTTTTGCACCTTATTTTTTGTATATTTTTTAAGGTAATTAAACTTTATTTCATTTTTGTTGTTTTTCGTCAGAAAATAATACTCTTTACATTAATGTAAATTTTCAATGGATTTTTTTTTTTTTTTTTTTGTAATTTAGAGAAGAAAAATAAAATGGTTATAAAATGTTAATGAATTGTTTCAAAATCTATTTCCTTTTATAACTCATCATTCTTCCTTTCATCATCTCTATCTTCTCTTATTCATTCATTGAGATACTCACTTGTATCTTTTTACACTTGAACATTTCAAATGACAACAATAAAAAATAAAATGTTAAATGAATTCTGAATGCCATAAATCAAAAACAACAAACAAATATACATATTTCTTTACAAACTTTGACGTCATTTGAAATTACATATTCGACGGAATTGGTTAATGTGAATTTTTTTTTGTTATTTTTAATCTTTATTTTCTCTGTTTGTGTGAGTAACTTTTTTTTAATTTTTCAACTTGTATTCATTAACTGGCCGACTGACTAAGCTTATCGGAGGATCGGGGTAGCTAAACCAAATGAGACCCCCAAACAAACATCTTACAAAAGATGAATGACACTTTATCGATTAAAATCGATCAATCACTGAAGAAAAGCATTCACATTCCAAATCAACTTGTATGCCAAAAATTCTTCTTCTTTAAAGTCATGTATATTCTGCTTCCCTACTTCCTCTTAATTATCCCTAGGGCAAGTGAAACAAAAAAATCACACTTGACACATGTCAAACATGCCAATGACATGAGATCACATCACATACACTCACTCTCAAAGATCAATAAAATAACGAAAATCGAAAATATTTTTCTCTCACAATCACCACAAACACCAAAAACTAAATTCATTTCAAAACAAAAATATTATATCGAGAGAGCGGCGGCAAGTGGCTCGGCTCGCTCTTTCTCCACAACACATTTTACCAAATACACAGCAACAGCAACATCAACATGTCATTGTGCAGTTAACTCTCTCACTCTTGGTATGCGCATAAGGCAGTCATAAGAGCGAATGAAATACCAACATATAATTTAACTATAGGAATTTCTCGTAATAAATGAAATAATTTTGTGTACAGGCAGCAGCAGGCAAAGGCAAGCAAACAAACAACACTCAACACTCGATCAGCTCATTGGCACAGTGAGTCACAAAAGTATTTTATTAACAAAGATTATTAGGGATAATTGAAAATATCGCTATAAGAAATTATATAAAACCATTTAAAAATTTTATAGTTTTTGTTTAATTTTAAGAAAAAACATATGAGTTTGCCTGGCTCCAAAATACAATATCGGGATAGTTTCATTTTAGATAAATAAAGGTTAGTAGAACAAATTAATGAAATCATGGATAATAGTTATTAAATCAACCACTCAGCTTTCTTTTCTAGCTTCATTTGATAGAATTGTCGAAATAATAAATTCATTTAAAAAATAAACTGCTAACAAAAATATTTTACTGACTCACTGTACTAGTACACACATGAAGAGAGAGGAGTAAATGAGTTTAAATACTCACTCACTGGCATGCGGTGGAATGTACTAAGGCAGAGAGAGAGAGAGAGTGTTTAATATTTTTCTTTAATTTTTGTATGTTGTATGTGAATAAAGAAGACTACAAGAAGTCTGTTGCTGTTAATCACTTATACTAAATGAAAAATCTGACAAAATTATATCTACATATTACAAATAAAAATGACTTACCGATCTCTTGGATCCAGCCAAGTTGTTTTTTTATTTATGTGATCGATGTAGTAAGTTTTGCCATCGAAATCTTTGGCAACATCCCAACCATCAGGCAATGGAAATTCGCTGTGGGAATGGGGAAAATGATGTTGTTGCTGCTGTTGATGATGATGATTGTGCTGGTGTTGTTGCTGTTGTAACTGTTGTTGTTGCTGCTGCTGCTGGTGTGCATGATATTGCTGCTGCTGTTGTTGTTGTTGTTGCTGTAATGTTGGCATTTTTCCTACTCTACTCTCACAGACACTTTGGCGCAAAATGACAAAAACAAAAATTGAATATAAAAATAAATTCTGTGTTTCACCGTTGTTGCTTCTTCTCTTTTAAAGTAAAACAACAAATGGCGTCAAATGTTCTACCGTCGCCTGCTGCTGTTTCTTCTTCTTTTGTGTAGAGATAGCTCTTCTTCTTCTTCTACTACCACACAATGTTATTCTTGTGTTGTTGTTGCTAACTCAGGTGTCAATTTCTTTAATTTTATTTTTATTTATCATTTGTTCGTTCTTACGTTGTTGATAGATAACGACAACGACGACGCCGCGTTTTATCAAATCAAACAAATTTTGATTTTGTTTTATTTAGTGATGATTTTTTGGTTTACTTTTCATTTTTCTTTTGTTGTTTTTTGTTCACTTATTTTTCTTGTTAAACTTTTATCATTTAATTATAATAAAACATACAAAATTGTTTTAATAATCACACGAACCGAGGTGAGCAGCGCGCGACTCTTGATTTTGTTGTTGTATATGATCTTGTGTCGTTTTATCAGTTGAGAGAAGATGAAGATAAATTCTTCTTATTATCATCAACTTAAATATTTATTTAAATAAATTCTTTCTATGCCGCCTTCACCAACATCATCATTTTACATTAACTCGAAATATTTAATATTTTATTTAACCGTAAAACTACGACGACCGAGAGCAAACACTTCTTCTTCTCATTTACTACTATATACTATATTTTTGTAACTCTCTTTTCACTTCTTCTACTAGCAGCTCTCTTCTTCTTCTGCTACTACAAATATAACTGCTCGCTTGTTTGCTGATGTTGTTGTTGCTTTTTTTTTCTTATTCACTCATTTGCTTGGCTGGTTGATTTTTTTGCCTCTTTTTGCTTTTGTCGTAACGACGACGAACGAATGAACGCGACGCGAACTGCGCTGCTGTGGCTGCATTCCATTCCAAAAAAAATCACTCACACACTCGCGCGTATGCACAAGCAAGCACAGCTACACACACGTATACGTTCATGAACAAGCGACGACGATTGAGAGACACGACGGACGGACGCACGTACACACAAACTCATATATTCACTCAATACTTAATACTCTCGCTCACGATCACTAGGGAGCAGAGAGCAGTAGTTTTTATGTTATTTTGTAGCTGCTTTTCGCTTTTTCTCTTTTTCTTCACATTTATGATGTTGTTGTGTCGTTGGCGTTATATATTTTAATATTTTTTATTAATATTAATTCAATGCAAAATGCAATTTCTTCTCCTAGTGCTGCTTTTGTTATTTACACTAATTAAAACTAATTATGTAGGAATTTGCTTTGTTTGCATGTGTGTGTGTTGTTAGTTACTCGTTGTTGATCTTGCTTTCTTTTTCGTTTTTCCTCCTTATCTCCCTCTCTTTTCGTTAACACAGTCAAACTTTTGCCGTTAGGATTTTTCACTTTCTTGAACCGGCCAATCAATTGTAAGTTGCAAGGAATGAACTTTAATAATTTCTTCTAAGTTTTAACTTTTCTTTTAAATATTCAAAATCGATCCGCTCTATACGCGCACTCACCGATGAAATTGAAATTTTCATTTTTCATTGCACTTCTTCTTCTTCCTCTTCTTATTAGGCGCAATGACTAAATGTATGCACTGTTACAATTTTAAATAAATTAAATTTCTTTCTTCATTCCGTAATTCCATAAAACACTACTACCGTTTCGAAAACAAAAACAACACGTCCGTTCGATGCCGCCCAAAGATCATACAAAATTATATTATTTTCTCTTTAAAATATTTATATATAATTTAATATTTTTATTTGCAACACTTAATTCACATGATTAATTTTTAATTATTTCAGATTGTAATACACTAGGTACCGCGTATTGCGTATTGTTTGTTGACGATTTAAATAATAAATAACAATTTGCTTTAATAAAACTAAGAAAAAGCAGCCACCTACAACTACACCTTGCTTTCACGACGATTTTTTTCTCTTTGATTTGATTTCTAACTTAAGTTTTCAAAAATTGAAATAGCCGCCAGCCGCACCTGTCTCTTCAACGATTCGATAAAACAACAACAAACAACAACAAATTGATTGTTGTATTTATACCTCCGTAGATATTTTTGATGTCAATTGGGGAGAGCAGAGAGAGCTGAGAGTGAGAGTAAAAACAAAATTGAGCAAAAATGAAAAATGAGAACGAAACGGAGATAGAAAGATTCAATCATTCTCTCTCGTTCTGGCCCACGTTTGGTTCTCATTGTCACAATTGACAATCAAAAATTGACGACAGTTTTGCTTTCAGCCAACATCAAACTGTGTGTTCTCTCGAAAATTTCAAGAGCGTAAGCAATCACTTACTCTCTCTCTCTCTCCACAGCGACAACAAAGTTTTGTTGTCTTTGTGGAAAATCCAAAAGATAGTCAACATCAAACTGTACCCTCGAAAATTTCAGTACTGTTAGCTGTTTGACTATGTGATACAAAACACAGATACAATAGTTTCTCGCAGATACTCTTTTACAGTTTTGTTTTTTTTGTGAAAAATCTAATAGGTAGTGCACATCAAACTGTGTACAACAACAAAATTAAACAGCAAAATCTGTCAAAAGGATTAAAGTTTTAAGTCAAGGGTTGCATAATTTGAATTGTTAACCATATTTCTAACATCCTCCAATTCAAGTGGCTAAAACCATTAGTTGGGGTGAGATAGATATATAATTATCTCAATTCTCTGTTTATCTGACAGTTTTGTTTTCTGAGAATGTTAGCATCAAACTGTACCCTCGCCATCATCATTTTTTGACAGCGAACACAAAACTGTAAAACTGTGATACGAAACATCTTCTTTGTGAAAAATCCATTAGATATTTAACATTAAACTGTCTACAACAACAAAAAACAAAATATAAATATGTCAGTTATATCTCTGTCTCACTCAAGTTTAAGTGTCTAATCAATTCATCTGTCTTGGTCGTTCAAGGATCCCTTAAGAGAAGAACTAAATGATAATGACTAATGAAAATGGTCATGCTTTTCATATCAAAGAGCGACATCTGCTCTGAGTAAGTTGAAGTAACACATTTGTCATCAGTTCGTTTAAACTCATTTCATGGCCAATTGGTCATGGACTTAATGTGAGGTAAGTAATTCTTCATGAACTCTACGCAAGATGACGCTACAAATCTATTTGAATTTTAGAAAATGAGCGAAAAATATTTACAAAAATGTAAATAACATAAATTTAACAAGAACCCTTCGACCCGTCTATTTTATAAAAAGTTTATTTCATACTTTTTAAGGTTACAGAATGTGATGGAGAAGGATATTTTGCGAATATTATCGAGGGATGGTATTTTGTGGACCGAATAGTTTTGTCACCATTGGGTGAGTTTCATATCTCTATGAATGTCTTTTGTACGCCTGGGATGACTAGGATGATTGTCAGACATAGAGCACAACCGAATCTGTTCACTTTAATTAATTTAATTAAGTTCAAAATCATAATTATTTATAGTTTTCATGAGTAAATAATTTTTTTTGTTTGTCAAAAAATAAAACCTTTATTATTTTGTTTTGCCTTTAAGGAGTTTTTCATATTTATTTGTTGTTTGTTTGCTTTTATTTAGTTGCGCACATGTCACCTGAACAATTTAATTTGTTCTACCAACACACTCACAAACACATGGACACTCATACAGATGCAAAATAAACGTATAATATAACGGCATCAGCATCATGGCTTGCAGTGCTTTTCAACACTTTTGTAATATAATTTTAATTAGTTTTTACAACATGAACAAACACGTTTTCCCTTTTATGCCCTCCATGTACAAGTTCTTCTTTCCGTTGTTGTTGTTGTTGCAGTTGCTGTTGAGCTGTACTTTCTTTTGGGTTTTTCTTTTTCCATGCAACATGGCGGCATGTGCAATCATCAACAACAACAACAACAACAACAGTAGAACAACAGCAAAAACAACCTTAAAACCTTTTGTGTACATGCATCCAGGATGAGCTTCATCACTGAATGGAAAAATTAAAGAAGAATAAAGGAAAGGAAGTGAAATGAAGAAAGAATGTATGAAAGGGTGGTGGCGGTGGTGGTGGTGATGGTGGGTGCTCTACACAAAGAACAACATGCACATTAATTCAATGCAACACAACGCGATTTCCAAAGGATTCGTGACTCACTTGAACCGCAACACTTTGTGCGGCATTTAATCAGATAATCTGAAAAACGACACAACGTGGAAAACGTACTTTCCGCTGTGGTGTTCGATGAATGAATGAATGAATGCCAGTAACGAGTGAACAACAAACAAACAGGTGAAATTGGAAGAAATGTACTTACACTGCTCACACATCACCTGCAAAGATTAGAAAAAGTGTGAAAGAAAAGACGACGAAAATAGGCTTAGAATGTTGTTAACTTGGTTTCATTTTTTCTTGGTACTTCTTTGTTTTGTAAAGTTTCAACACTCTCAGTGTACTTAATTTCATTTCGTTGTTTTCCTTCTGTTATCATTGGAAAGAAAACTTGGAATCGAAAAGAATTACAAATTCAGAGATGCAAGTGGAAGCAAAATGCTACAACAAGTGGATTAAACCATAAACCATAAAAGAAAAATGGAGCCTAAATGAAGAGAATTCGAGGAAAAAGGAAAAGGGACCCAAACATAAACCGAAATAATCAGAATTGTAAGTGTTTTTATATTTGAAATTCCAAAAAAATTCAAATATCAATTTGCAAAATAATCAACAAACTGGGGAACTCCTTTAGTTTTAATAGCTTCTGGGCTCCTACGAGCTCAGTTCACAATACTCGTATGCAGATTTTAGTGCAATTATTGCTGTTGCTCAAAGCAAACAAACGGTGAATTTAAATTATTATTCCATCAATTTCTTCCGTTTAGGCAATAATTTCCTGAACAATAATGACAAATTTTTTTTTTATTAATTTTTTTAAAAGAATTTTTAATATTTAAAAAAAAGGAGGACTCTATGTGATTTTTGTTATCTTTACCAAAATACATAAATCATTGTAAAATACTATAAATATGAAACTATGCAATTTTTTCTATTTTTTTTTTTTGCTTTTAGTATAAAATGGTATATTGAAAGCACTTTAGCATTCTTTTTCAAAACTATAAATTGCTTTTAACATCAACAAATTAATTCTCTTCTCTTTCCCATTTTTTTTTTACTGGAGAAGACAACAAACAAACAAACAAACAAGTAAATAGGAAAAAAATTAGTTACCTTTACCTTTTAATGCACATATATCTTAATTAAGTCATGGTAAAAACTCACAACACAAAGTAAACATCTACCAATTTCCTAGTCCTAGTCAACCTCGTTCCAACTTTTTGCTTTTACATTTTAAAAAAGAAAAATGCAAACCAAAAATGAGAAGATAAAAAAGAAACATTCAAATATTGTATGAATCTTTCTTTATGTTTATAGTGTACGAGTATGCAGACAACGAGCACATGGGATACATAAACCGATATGAGATTGTAAGATACATGTATGATACACATACAAATACAGATACAACTGCATAAAAAAACAAAAACAATAGATCAGACCAAAAGTAAGAGGACCATACATTATCCTTGTAGCAGCCAGCCACCTTTGGTTTCGTTTCGTTTCGTTTAGTTTATAGTAGTAAAGTGAAATCGTTGCCAAAGTAAAATACTAAATTGTACCTGACCGACTCAAAAGCGCTTAGTTGGACTAAGCTCCTTGCCAAAAGCTACTACATATGAGCAAAAACAACAACAACAACAACAACAACAAGAATACCAAGAATAGAGTTAAGTGTACCAACACGAGTCATTTAAAATGCCCACAATACAACAAACATACAAATACGTGTATTGTAGATAGACAGCAAGTAGTAGATGCACTAGAAAACAAATAAAAGTTTATTCCAGATTTCAACATGAATTTTTATTCCAATGATGAATCGAAATAATATAGTAAAAATCCCAAAAGAGAATGTTGGATGGAAATATAAAACTTGGTTTCGAAGTATCAATATATCATTCTACAATATTTCGTGATATCATTTTGGTGTTCTGTAACATTAACTTTGTTCCAAATTTTGAATTAATAGTAAGACACCTGCAACACCTTCATAGGCTTTATAGGCTAACATACAATTGGTCTGTCATTAGGCTTTATTTAATGTGAAAAGATTCACTGTACATAACTTGCTCAATGTAAATACTAATATCTAATTAATTTCAACTGGGGAAAAAAAATAAAAACTATTTAATCCAAATCTATCCCAAATCTAGTCTTCTTAAGGTATTTTATTATGGATAGGAAAAGCTTTTAACACAATATGTGTAGAAAAAACAAAGTGCACCCCCATTCCAGCGTTTGTCTGTTTGTCTGTACGCGATAAACTCAAAAGCTACCAAATAGATTTTCATACGGTTTTCATCAGTGGATGAAGTAATTCATGAGAAAGTTTTAGGGAAAAAAAAAATACGATAAATCCCAAAGGAACAGCCGAAAAAAATCGATGAAATCATAAAGAGTGAGGTGTGCAAGAGGGAGATGTATATAAAGCTTAGAGACATACTCTTATTTTAAAAGGAATCAAGTCGTCTTTGTCAAAAATCTTATCAGCTCAATCAATCAGTATTCACTAATTTTTTGAAAATCAGAGGTAGGACAAAGTCTGCTTGGGTATGTAGTTGTGATATAAATATAAACTTATTTTTACTTATTTATTTTAATTTTTTTTTACAAACAATTTGGTTGTGCTTAAAAATACAAACAAACTAAGGCTAAATTATTTATTTTATTGGATAGTTGAAAGATTGGATTTTTCAAGAATTATACTTAACTAATATTTCTAAATAATTTTACAAGTTATTTAATTGGACCTTCATTTTGTTTATTAGTGTAAAACATAAAGAAGCATCACATACTACACAGGACAGACAATTGGTAGCTAAAGAGTTTCACAGAAGATAGAAAACAAAGTAGTTGTAACTTGATTTGACTTTGCTTAACTCGAGACTTGATTCAACTTAACTTAACTTGATTCAGTTCGGTTCGGTTCAGTTCTATTCTGTTCGCCTCGTCTCGTCTTCTCAAGAACGTGTCTAACTTAGATTTGCCAAAGCCAAACACTAAATTAGATTTTGAAACCTTCACTTTGTTCTGCTATGCAGCAGTAAGTAGTAGTACTCCGAATGATTGTGGTTGATTTTGTTTGTAGGCAAAGCAAAGTCTACCATCAAAGATTTACATACTAAAGAAGAAGATACACACATGGTCATGGTCCATGGCATTTGCATGGAATCCTTTTGCTTTGCATCCTTTTGCTTTGCATCCTTTTGTTAAATCCTTGATCTATGTATACTTAGTATATATTATGTTAAAAGCTGCTGCTGCTGCTGCTGCTGTTACCTCATCATAATTCCATAAGAAAAAACTTTAAAAACACCGAAAAAATAGAAGGATACAACTCAACAATATTAGACAATAATACCATAACGAAGAGAGATGTAAATTTCCTTTACCTTTTCCATTTTCCATTTTCGTTTATATTTTTCAATGATGTTGTTGTTGTTTCAGTTGTTTGTAGAGTTTAGTTTGTACCTTTTAGTATCTTGTTTTTGTTTTCAAAAAATGCACATCAGCAACAAAAAAAAAAAAGACAGAAAATTGAAACAAAAAACCATGATATCTTTGGTCCTGGAAGTAGCTCAACTTGTCATGCAGTTGAAATAGCAACAATATCATCATCATAAACAATAACAAGGACAATAACCAGGAGCATGAGTTGCTTAAAAAAAAAACTAAATATTCCTTTTTTGGATTTTTTTTTTTTGAAAGTTTTTCTATTTTGTTTTTGTCGCTGCTTACTTAAAATACTAGGAAATTTCAGCTAAAAGATACAACAATATTCCAACAATCACTTGAGGCTCATACACACACACACACACACACACACACACACACACACACACACACACACACATACAAGACAAGCAGATTGAGAGTGGGAAGAATAGAAGAAGGTAGAACGGAAGGACCAAAAGTTTGATATTCCAGTGATTCTTGATCTTAAATATTCCATGGGCCCTAGGTATTATAAACAATTGTCGTATAGTTCAATAATCTCATTGAACAAATGTGAAAACATTGACATTGATCATTGAGTATGGGACTCATCTTCTTCTTCTTATTCAACGAAAACCTATTATAAACTTTATTTTTGACTCAAAAATTTCATAGGAGAGGCGGATCCCCATTTTCTAAACCAAAATATTTAAAACTGAATTCAATGCTAAATAAATACATAGGCCAGGTTTGTCCAACCCTTATTGCTCTACAAGTTCCACTTTCAAACATAATTTCTGGAGCAATCATTTTTTGATTAACCTATATTGATCCATGATCCCCATGTTTATTATAAATGTTTCGGTCAAATTTACATTTGTATTAATTGTGAATATTTTAAAGAACTTTGCGAATTTTAGTTTGAATATGTGACTCTTCTGCAATAGACGGAAAGAACGCACCTTAAGACCCTAGTTCACTGGGAGATGTAGGATTCTTACTTTAAATTTTAGTTGTAACAAACCTCTTTAATAAAAATAATAAATTTGAATTGTTAAAATCATAATCCGTTGACCACAATTTAAGAACCACTGTCCTAGGCGGGTACTTTGGCCAAGTTATGTTGTGATGTTACCATGCACAACCAAAAACACCTGGTAGATGAATTGAAGCGACGAGATGGAATGTAGTTGAGTGAGTTGAGTTAAAACTGAAATCGTCATTGTCATGCATGTTTTGTTGTCAACGGATGACGACGACGATGATGATGATGATGATGTTGGTTACCTCGTAATTGTAACCAGTTGAGTGAATTTCATTTTATTGTCCCCTTTCACTTTCCAGAGTGATCCTTCCTCTCTCTCTCTGTGTGTGTGTGTGTGTATATATGCATATTTTATGAATTATGCAAAATGATAATAATAAATTTGTTGTTGCTGCTGTTGGTACTGTCAGAATTGCAAGCAAGCCAAAAAATGGCAAGGATCCAATGACAACGACAAATGAAAAGTTTCTCTCGTCTTATATTGGCCATGCATGCAGCATCACGAATCGGGGTATTTATTCAGCCAGTTGTAGTAGTTGCAAGTAGCCTCATCAGTCAGTATTCAAGTATCCGTCATATGTTGTAATGAAAATCCTATTGTTGTTAGTTTGCTGGTGCCTTAGGGCAAAATTACTCTGTCCACAATATTAAAGCAGGAACATTGTTTGCGGGTATAGATTTAATTGTATCTTGTTTATTATTTGCAATAAATAACATATTCACTATTCCTTACTTTGCTGCATGTTTACCACATTTTGTGTAATTTTTTTTTTCAAATATATTTTTTTTCTCTTTTTTCACTGAAATTCTTTTTATTTGATAATGCGATTTGAGTGAAAATCTGTGTTTTTGTTTTGCTTGCATCTGTAAATATGCAACATCAATTTCAAATACACAAAAACACCATTCGACCTTTAGTGCTTGTTACACGTATTAGATATATTTTCCTTCAATGTTATGTTCTGTTCTATGTTTTGTTAGTTTACGATAAATTACAGTAATAATTTCATGAAGAAAAATGAAATGAAAAACCAATCAAATGGTTGGTTGTTTTTGTTGCCATTTAGTGGAAACTAATGTTAAGCCTGTGGCTTGCTTAGGTGAAATATTTTTCTATTGAAGGTCATAAAATTCTTCTTTAGTCATCTGATGATGATGGTGATAATGAAATGGTTTGTAATTAATGTGATCCTAATGGAAACCATCTTATATAATTTTATAATTCATTTAATTCATCATTAATATAAATTAGTTAAAAATTATGATAAATTTTTCATTTGACTATATTGCATTGTATGTAGTTTTAAATTTTAAGAAGTGAGATGATTGATGATTAATGTTCTTAATTAATATTTCCTTCTCTCACTTTTTTATAACAATCTCCTTTTACCTACAGAAATTTATCTTTTAAACGATTTTTCATACATATTTTTAATGATGATTTCTTAAGAAATTCTTTCTTAAGCTGATTTATAAAACATTTTCGATTCTAAGAAACAATTGATAAATTTCAGAAATGATTGGATAATTTTATAAAAAATTATAGTTTAAATATACTAAATGCTTAAATGGAAATGAGTTTTCCTAGTCTTTTGAAATAAATATGGATTCTGTTTCTAAAAACTGAACAAAATTTAGTTTTAAACATTACGATAAAGACAATTATTCATTCATAAATTTAAAACCTTTGTTGAATGTTTGTTGTCTTTAGAAAAAACTCAATATTCGTTCGCCCATTATGATGCCAGAAAGTTAGAGAATATGGTATTACTGTATCTTTAGTTCATCTCAAAATTGATCAATTGAAATTGTATATTTTTTTTAAAGATTTGTACCACTATAAACAAAGAACTTTCGATAAAGAAATACTCAATAAAGATATGTATACGTAGCTATAGATATAAGAATAAGTGCACAGGCAAAATTATCAGATGAAAATAAGAGAGTACGAAATATTTGTAATAAAATGGTTATTTGAAAAATATGCATTCTATTGTTGAACTCTACTTCATAATTTAATACAAAAAATTTACTTTACACTTCATTATAATCAAATACATAATCCACTCTAAACTGTTCGATTGACCTAATCAAAGATACTCGGTAAGCAGAATTCGCCTCAAGTCAATATTATGAAGAGTAAAAAAAGAATGAGTGATTTTCTTGTCCCAAGCCTTTCACTCATTCTAATCTTACTTAACAAAAAAAAAAAACAAAAAAAAAAAACACTCATAACTGGTCAATTGACTACTCAAAGATACTTGGCAAGCAGAATTCGTAGCAACACAATTTTATGAAGAAAAATGTATTTATGAATAAAATTGAGTGGTTTGAAAGTGCGATAAAGATGTAGATAGCTACTCGCACTTTTCTTTCCAGGAGTACAATAATAGATTCTAGTATCGTCTAAATGATGATTTTTCATCTTAATATACTTTGTACTATCTAAGCTTCTTGCTTGCTGCAATCTAATTCAACTCAAACATTCATCAAAACTAATCAAATGACTATTCAAAGATACTCGGTAAGCAGAATTCACGACAATATAATTATTTCAGCTAAAAAATGTATGTACAATATAAACTGAATTGAGTGACTTTGGAATAGAAAATACATATGTACATACATAGATAAATACATGTATTTGTAGTTATAGATACATAAAGCGCAGGCAAACAGATGCAACAGAGTATGAGAGTAATATGTGTGAAGGTGGTCGGAGTTTTCTTTGGATCTAATGATGGTTCCAAGTTATCAAACGTAATGCAAAAAATGTAATTTGCTACTCTCAATCAGCTCCAACAGATTTTATTCTTATTACTAACAGTGAGAGATACAAAGGAAGATAGAAGCAACTTTGCATTATTTACAAATATACATAAGTAGATCTCCTATTAAATCTTATGTATATTCAGAATACCTCAATTATTGCTTTTAATTTTTTCAGACCAAAAATTGGTTCTTCTTAAGTAATAAAACTAAACTTAACACTTTTTTAATAATCAACTTAGTTTATTAAATAATTTTCCTAAATTCAAAAATTTCTTCTAAAAATTATATTTAAGTACTAAAAACTTATAATTTCAATATCATGGCAACCAACTTTTATGCCCACTTATCAAACTACTCATTGTAAATCGACCATTTTCAAAAATACAATAATAAAATATTGTACGAGTATAAGAAGAAAAAATGAAGAAGTTTTGAAAAAGGTTCAAGAAAACTTTTGGTAAAATTTGTTCAAACACTCGAAATAATCAACAATAAATATTCTTAAGTCGCACTTTTATTGCTCGATTGCTTTTGCTTCTCTCATTCACTTACAATCAAAGAACAACTTTTGCAGCGTTAACCACTTTACATTTCCGGCGTAGAACAAAATTGTTGTCCAAAAACAACAAAAGTAAAAAAAAAGAACAATGGAAAATGAAAAACTAAGCGAAAAAGAGAGAAAAATAAAACATGATCCAAAAAGAAAACTTTTCAACTAAATCAATTTTTGAGCCGAAAAACACTTAATAACAAAAAGCTTTTTGGCTTTCCACTGAGTGAGTCAGGAAGTGAATGAGTGTGAGATTCTGTTTCGGCCCAAAAATGCAGGAAAAGCGAAAATTTTCTTTTTGTATTTTTTCATCGCATAAGAAAAAATTATAAAAATTGAACAAAAAAAAAAAAAAAAATAAATAAAAAAGGAAGAAAGTTGGCGGCAAAAGTTTGCATTTTGCTCTTGAACACTTTTCTTGCATTCTCAGGAAAATGAAGGAAAATATGATGAAGAAGAGCAAACAAAAGGAATATGATGAGAATGTTGATGAAGATGATGTTGTTCATATTGGCCACGCTTTAGACAAGAAGATTTTGTTGCCAGATACTCTTAGTGGCAATAGGTCTGCTGCCGGATAGTTGTTCTTGGTAGTTCAACTTGGTAACAAGACGGAACTTTATGCATATTTTATAAAGTTTGTTACAAGTGAAAACAGGTAAAAGAATTGATAATGGATGGAAAAAGATGCAGAGAAAGCAGCATAAGAAAATGTGGTAAGAATTACACAAACAGTTGCAACAACTTTCAACTGAAGTGAGTTTTGAAATGCAATGCTAAAATTTTAAAGCAGATTTCTCTGTAGTGTAGTAGTAGTTACTAAATCTTATCACCATCACCATTCTTATTACTTCGCCCACACACTCATTCAATCCTGGCAATCTTAAGATATAAGAAATAAAAATTAAAGAAAAATTAAATCAAAAAATGTAGCAAAACAAGAAGAAATCAAGACAAGACATCCAATTAATGATAATCGAAATTTGTATACCTTTTACCCTTTTCTGAAACATTCACCTATACTTTGTTCACGTAGCAAATAAACTGAATATTAAAAGACTTTTCTATAATTCAGTTCAATAAATTTATGCATAATATCCCCAACTGCGTATGTCTGTCTGTTCGAAATAAACTCAAAAACTACCGTACGGGTTTTCATACGGTTTTCAACAATACATAAAGTAATTCATGAGGAAGGTTTAGGTTCCAAAAAAATCACAAAAGAATAGCCGAAAAATTTAATAAAATAGAAAAAAGTAAGGTGTGTAAGTGAGATGCTTACAAGCAAACATGTCATCGGGTCAACCAATCAGTATACACTATTTTTCTTTTGGGAAGGAAAGTAAGGACAACGTATGTACGTACGGGTATCTAGTCTTCTATAAATTTCTAATTTTAAGTGAATTTTTATATGGGAGAACTCTAAGAAAATATGCTTATAAGTAGCTTTCTAAGAGTATACGAAGCATGTGCATGGACAGACATGGCATAATCGATTCTTCTCATTGTGATAATCATCATTTGCATTTATATAGGTTTTATGGGTACTCCGATGCACGCTTCTAGGGAATACAAACATTAACCCAAAGTAGTAATACCTGTTTATACTAGTGAAAGGTATAATAATAAAGTAAAGTTATTGCAGCATTTTTAAAGTCCTTTGCTTTTCTCAGCTTACACATAGTTTTCCATTCTCTTTCAATTTCCACTTCTTTCCTATATATATACGAGTATATATATATTTATATATATTCATCTTCATGCTGAAAATGCCTCGTAACAAGCTTTAATGAATTCTGAACTTTAGCCTCCCACATTTATCGCAGTATCAAGCCACACTCCTGTTTCTTCTCTTACTCTAGGTAGATCTTATAGTCGTCGTCTAACCTCGGCAAAGATATTTAAGTGCAGTCATAGTTGTTGATAACAGCAGAAGGACGCATACTTGGAAGCCTTGGCAGGAAAGCCAAGCAGCGCACTCAGAAGCCGCAACAAAGTAACCAAGTGCAAAAGGTCAGTTGTTGTTATAATTTTGCTCAACCCTTGCTTCCTCTCACTCTCACTGTCACCATCATCCTTTTATCATCCACAAATAAAGTTGGCTAACATTTTTCATCAGCAGTTTAAGTAGCGTTAGCAATTGCTCCAGAATCTGCTGGTTGTCGACAGGACTTTTTGCCTTTTGAAGTCTCACACATACATAGTACAACATTCATTCATTCATTCATTCCTTTATTCATTTGTATGCACGTTAGTTGATATCTTTAAATGTGTGTGTGACCCATATACGAGGTGTGTCCCAAAATTATTCAATTTCCGTTAATGTCAACATTTTTCTTTATCAGACTCATTTCATACTTTGAAATACTCGTAAATCTTAATTAATTGAACACAATGCGCTCCTATCGGTTTATTTACAACCTGAAACAATTCTGGAAGCAAGTTTATGTCGACGCAGTAGCGATCATTTTCAAGTTGTCCTAAGCGACATCAGCTAAATATTACAACAAATTGCGGCGATCTGTGACAGTTGGTGAATTCATCATTAGTCAATAGTTACTCTCTTATCCTCCAAAGGTTGCTCAACCATACTGATGCACAGTTATGAATGCAAGTTGGATACTTTTAAAAGACACCTCGTATGTGTTTAAAGAAGATTATATTCACTACATACTTGATTGATTATCAACACTCTTTGGCATCTCATTGGCATTAGCTAATGTGAATTGACTGCATGAATGAAGGAAGGAGTAAATGAGTAAATGAATAAAATGGACGATTGCATCAAAGGATTTTTCAACAACTTCCCATCATTTATATAAAGAAAATACTTAGTTCGAATGATACAAAAAAAAAAAAAAAAAACCATTGTGTCGTCGTAGTAAGAAATTTTAATAAATTTCTTCAACAATTTTCGTTGACGTTTAATGGAGGAAAATCGTTCACTTCATGGCAAAGAAAATTGATGACGCAATGCCGTATGAGCCATGACGGAATATAATTTTTCAACGAGATCCTTTTTTCGAGTCTTTTTATTTTCATTCTTTAAGTATTTTTGTTGCCTTACACATTAATATTCGCTCGCTTGATTGCTTCAATTGAAGTTGAAATGGTGCTAATATCGAAGTCATTTGATAGTAGTTTGCATGATTAAATTTCACAAAGTGCAAAAGGATGCGCAAAATCATTGTGTGAAAGAAAGTGTAGTTTGTGATGCGTGCTTGAGTAATTCTGGTAATAAGGAGACATGGTTTGTAGGTTTGGTAGTCAGTAGTAATGATAAATAATTTCTTTATTTGTGGCTAAACAGATTGATCGATACTCTTCTTAACTTCTTCAAATTATATAAGTACAATTTGTTTAACTTTATAAATTAAGAATCATTTCCTTATGTTTTAAAACCAGTTTGAACATATAAGTAGCTTTCATAGAAAACTTCTAAAAAAAAAACTCTCCGATAAGCTTAAACACAAATTCATAAGCAAATAGGAATCCTGAATTGCGCAGATTTTACTACAATTGTCTTATTGTTATCAATTTGAAAATTATTTACTTCGGTTTAGAGACCCTCCAATTGCAATCCCGGTTTATAGAACCGTTGATTGGAGGCACCATAAAATAAACAATCAAACAAGCATGAAATTTGCAAATGGAAAAAAAAAAACTTGAGGAAACGTAAAAAAAAGAGTCAAAATAATATAGGAAATTTTTCTAAGTGAAAGAAAACAAATATTAACCTATTTTAAACTGAAGAGAATTCAACTAATTTAATTGAATATCGATGAGATACAACAAAGCCTTGAAAGGAAAACGAGCACAATCAAAAAGACAACTTGGTTTGATAGCAAAGAAAGATTAGTTGTAGACAAAAAGAAAAGCAGTCCGAATGAATACACAAATAAAAATATTATTACAAATATAAGAAATAATTATAATACAACTCAAATGATATAGTTTATTAAAAATTTATAAAAATAAATGACAATGGCTTTCAGCGTAGAAGATATTTACCAGATCACACATTAAAAACACATGTTAAAATTCAAAAAATTGTACGGAATATAATCATAACGAAAGAATAACTTTAAATTTATAAAATCGTGTTAATAAAAAAAAAAAAAATAATAATGAAATACGAAGTCAAAAAGAGTTTATAAAATCATAAATATTTGAATGAACTTCAAATTTTAAGTAATAACAAAAGCTTTAGATGAGGAAATTTTAATTTATAAATAAACTTTAACTTTAGAAGAAGACTATTAAATCAAATAAATAAACATTTTCGTATATAATTTCATCAAAACACATGTTAAGTTCGTCATTATCTATATATGTATACAATATAAAAGTGGAACTATGTCTATGTGTCTGTATGTCTGTTCCTTATGGACTCCGTAACCTCTGGACCGATTTTGATGAAATTTTCAGGGAAATTCTAGCAAAGACTGGAGAGTGCTTGAGTAAAGTTTTCTCAACAAGAATCCTATGGCAAGTATACCAAAACTCTCAGAACACAACGTTAATATTTCAATTTATATATATGTTCATCCAAAAATCGGATAAAAGGCAATGCGGGTTGTGCCACGTCGACTTCAAGCCACGGCTGTTCAACAAAGTATTGACAAGGCTTTATGTTGTTGAAAATATATTACATATTCTTGTGTTTAAACCTTTTTTGATTATAAACGGTGAATAAATAAATCTATGTGTTGTTTAAATGCAGAAATAAAAATAATCGAAAATTTTCTTTAATATCAAATTAATTTTTATTGTACTTTTTAAATTTTAATATCATTTGCTTACAAGAAAATTAAATAATTATCAATTATATGTAATTAATGGAAACGAAATTACTTAAGTTCTATATTTCTTTAAAATCAAATTAATTTTTATTGTACTATTTAAATTTTAATATCATTTGTTTACAAGAAAATAAAATAATGGAAAAACTTATTTAAATTCTATAAATGTAGAGTCATCTTCTGCCATTTCTGAAAAATGGTTTACGTAGAATGGTGTGTTGTTTCCTTTAGAGTGTCTTTTCCTTATAACATCATCCGCGTCGATTTCGATATTGTCATCGAAGAAATTCACCAGATTGGGACATTGGTCTATAACCGCCATTACATAATTGGCAGGAACTCCCAGGCCAGTGATCCATAAGTTCTTTAAATGCTTTAATGTGGGCAGTTTCTTAGCATCAAACTCTATTTTAACTTTACGATTACGATAGCACAAACGGGACTCTAAGGCCAGATCTTCCAAGTTTTTGCATTTGGCCAATGCTGAGAACCAACGTGGAGGGAACTCCTTTATATGTGTTTGCAGACGCGTTATAGAACGTCCTTTCCATACAATTAGTTTCTTCATAATGTCATTGATATCACATTGCTCATAACAGATTTCTAAACTCTTAAGATTTTTGAAATCAATCATGATGTGCTTTAAGAACCTCTTTGTCGGTCGACAAATGAAAAGATCCTCCAAGTATTTGCAGCGTTTCACAAAATTCGCTTTAACTAGCTTACTATCATTGTAGTCCATTATCAGTCGCAAGGTTTTCATTTTGTTTAGCTTCACCTTTTTCGTAGCTTCATTAAATGCCTGAAAGTCGTTACTATAAATCTGTAGCGCAGTGAAGTTTTCACCGTTTTTGCAAATATAATATCTGCACTCTTCGTCAGACAAATCACACGTATTGTCAATGTTGTTTTGGTACTTTGGGGTATATTTCCAGATATCGGTACAAATAGCCTCAAGCCGTTTTGAAAAAATGGCAAGACTACACATTTCATTCAATGGCAGCTGTCTTAAGATATAAAATAAATCATAGTCCTTTTGATCGTTTGAATGGTTACAGTCAGTTTTGGTTACATGCTCCAGTTTTGTAACAATCTCCATTTTGGCGGTGTTCTGTGTAGTGTTTTTATTTTTGTTTAAGCAAAACATATTTTTTCACAAATTTTTTTATTAAATATATTTTTCAAGGTAAAAGGATTTGTTATTCCAACGCTTCACGATCCACAAATGTGATATGTTCAAGCGATGGTTGTCCTTTTATACTACAAAAAAAGTAGACTGTCGAAGGATTTTACTAATGACTTCTTAATTAAGTTTTTTTTCAGTTTAATTTAAGATCAGGTAAATTATGTTAAAACATCATTAAATACTTATTAATGTATGAATTTCTCTGAATCTCTTAATTAGGTTTACTAACACATTACATACGAGTAAATGGGTACTAGGGTAAATTAAGGTAAGGATTTCGATTGTCCTAAGTATCTGTAATCGTTTTTCTCCTACGTCATTAGAGTGAGTAGGTATATAAAATATATATACTATGTATTTTTTTCCTCCTATTATCACTCCTAATTGGAGCATAGGGCCTCCACAAGGCATCTCTATCGAACACGATTTTGGGCTGTTATTTTTGCTTCTTCCCATGTGATGTTCGCATCGGCTAACTCCCGCCATGTTGATCTTCTCCAGGTGTTCTTGGGTCGTCCGCGGCTTCTGCTCCCTTGCAGGTTCCACTCAAGCGTCATTCTTATGATGCTTTCGGGTTTCTTTCTCAATGTGTGCCCAATCCAGCTCCACTTCCTGCGCTTAATCTGGTATAGTATGGGTTGCTCATTTGTTAGACGCCATAGCGCTTCGTATGAAATAGTTGTCGGCCAGAATACGAGTACTCTACAAATGATCCTCAACACTTATTTATGAACGCTTGCAATCTCTGCTTAATGGAGTTTGAGATAAGCCATGTTTCGCTTCCATATAAAAGCGTTGATTTCACACATGCGGAGAATATTCGTAATTTCGTGCGTGTAGAAAATTGAGAATTTGCCCATATTGATTTGAGTCGTCCAAATGCTGATCTTGCCTTGCTCAATCTGCAGTTGACGTCCGCTTCAGCTCCTCCGTCTGTAGATATGGTGCAACCGAGGTGGCAGAAGTTCTCAACGAACTCGATCGCACAACCGTCTATCATTATGTGGCTTGTGTTTGAGTGATTGAGTCTCATGGCTTTGGTCTTTGCAATGTTTATCTCCACACCGACGGTGCGTGCCAGCGCGACTAAATTGTTCGCCTTCGCTTACATGTCGGAGAATTTGTGAGAAAGGAGACAAATGTCATCTGCAAAGTCCAGGTCCTCCAGATGTCGTGAAAGGGACCACATAATGCCAGTTTTCTTATGTTGGGTGAGGCTATTCATGACGTCATCCAGCACAATGGCGAAAAGCAGCGGGGAGAGAGGGCAACCTTTTCGTACTCCAGCGTTGGTGGTGAATGGGTCGCTGATGTTGCCATTGTGCAGAACCGTCAGTTCAGAATTTGCGTACATGACTATTATGAGGTGGATTATTTTTGGGGGGACTCCTTTCCTACACATATATAGATGTATCTATAAAATTAATATAATATTTGTTCTTTCATTTACAATATCCTTCAAAAAAGCATAAAGTAACAAAATACAAAATATGGTTACGAAATCGATGATTATCGATCATTTTCAGGTCACCTTGGTATCATTTTAATGAATGCCATGTTGTCTTGATGATTGATAAAAAAAAAGAATGTAAACAAAGAGAGGGAAGAGGAAGAGCTTTTTGCTATAGAAAAATCAAAATTTTGTGGAAAATAATTACAAATTGAGGAAAAGCCCGGCATATTTTGCAAGGAGGAAAGTAAAAATTCAGACATATTTTTTCCTATATAGGGGGAGACAGATTCTGAGATGTGTTGTGGTATGTGAAAGTGTGATTTGATTTCGTGTATTAATCGTTTGTCCTTTTGTGTTTTTGCAAGACGCCGTGGGAAACACCATACTGTCGCCACCTGCCTCCGTCGGATCGCTGCACTCACTACACCACCAACATATGAAATCAATTCTGCCAACGCACCACGTACGCTGTGCACTTGCCGCATCACTAACACATCACAACTACCGACGTAAATAAATAAATTATTGGATAAAGTGAAGCAGGAGGAGGAATGTAAAAATATTCTAAAACAGTTTGTATTTTGAATTATGTAAGATTTAATTAATAAATATCAACTATCTACTATCATCTAACACTGTCTTTTCAATGAGTTATGAGACTAAAAATTGATTTTGGAATGGTTATTTGACAAGATGCATGATCCGAAAATAGTAGTAAGTGACTGACATGAAATGAAAATAGATATAAAATTCTCAACTGTATTAGGATTGTCAAATGAAAATAGTTGGATGGGAAAAAAATAATTAAAAAGATATACACACACACATAAATAAAAGACAAGTGGAAATCATCATTGTAGTACATTTGAAATAAAGGAAATCCAAACCCCAAAAGGCACATGTTCCTAATTAGAAAAGACCAATTGAATATATTTGTATCTGTATCTGGTATCTAGTATCTCGGATTAGAGGTTTTGCTTGTTTTATTGTTTGCGGTTGCCTTCAGGATAAAGTAAAAAGGATTTTGGCATCTGTACTAAGTAGACAACAAACGCATTAATAAAGAAACAACAAAAAACAGGAAGAAAATAACGAAAAGAAATTAGTTTATAAACCTTTAAGGATATATAAAGGATTTTGTTTTAATCAAACAACGACCACCACCGCAACATAAAAGATTCAAGTATATTTACTCGCAGCAAGCAACAGGTTACTAACAAATAGATAGAAAATGTATCTGCGTATCTGCTGCTGCCAGTACTCGTACTAAATGAAAATCTTGTCTTAAACTAACGAAATAATAGGTTTATTGTTTTTTCTGTTGTCGTTTTTGTTTTGCTTTACTTAATTGTCCTCCTTTTCTCCATAGTTTCTCATCACTTCAGTATTCAGTAGCAAAGGGTCAAAGGCAACCAAAACTCTATTAAGATAAGCTTTGATGGGATACCAAATAAACTTCTCAGACTTTGTGTTAAGATGAGAATGAAGAATGTAAACCAAAAACCATTAAGACCGTGGATTTTAATTTGAGGTTACAAACGCCTTCACAAGCTCAGAATACCAAGACAATGATTCGTAAAGTATCAAAAAAATATTCACGGCACGTAAATATGAAATTAAGTGTCAGGTATACAAAAAAAAAAAAAATCTTTCAAATGGGTTCGCGTTTTTATACTCGTAGCATGTACCTTGAAGATATCGTAGAAAAAGGTGTATTAAGTTTGTGGGATAATATGAAAATGATCAGCTTGATGAAATGAATTCACCTGTTTGTTCTTCTAATCGTCTGTTTCGTTCTGTTTCTGGTCCATAGTCTGCCAAGTTTTAGCTTGTAAAAATAATATAAGAATTGCTTATATAGTAAAAATTATCGTCACTTTAGGACTTACTACTCTTGCTAACTTTCTACCTAAATTGTTATCAAGATTTCGAAATGTTTATGTGCGTTCAGGGTATACGATAGTCGGGAACACTTTAATTTTTATATTATTCAATTCAGTAATAAGAAATTGGATTGGTTATAAGAAAAAGGTTATCAAATATCAGCTTAAAATAATTTCCATCTTACTTAGATCAGATTTTAATAGAAATTGACGCTTGTTAGCTTAAGTATTTATAGTAACCTTTCTATTATTATTAGCCTTTTATACCATCAAAGTTGTTTGGAACTTCTTCTACAAATATTTTTTAATTTTTGTTGTTTATAAATAATGATGAGCTTGGGATGTTTGATAATATGAAGTACAAAAACAAAAGCAAAAACCATAAAAATCAGCAAAAGTTTAAAGCTCAATTAATAACAATTTGATAAAGTTTTTCTTTCTCACACAAACACACAGATGCTTGAATATGCCCTCCATCTCTTTATTCGTCTAAAATACTTTTTCTTTTCTCTATTAAGGATTTTCACTTTTTTACTCAACACTTTAAGCCTCCCATAAGTGTTGCCATCTTATACCTTCTACCCTACCATTATTGTTTTCTCAAATCATCTTTTTATTTATATCTTTTTACACCTTTCACTTTAGTTTGATCAAGTATTATTACATTTCTTTGATGTTTGTAGTGCATAGGAGACCCCATTAGGTGTAGAATATGGAAATGATGAGCATTACAAGAAGAATCAATAAAGTCATGTCTTTTAGAACTTCTGCTTATGTCATGGAAACACTTTTGGAAGATAATGAGCCAAATTTTGATAGAGACACATTTTATTGTCCCAAACAAAATTCACTTTAAAACCTGCAATATTAAATGTATTTTATTAATGTATTGTATATCAGTTTTGAAAGACAATTTATTCAAATTTCTTTACAAAAATTGGGATGTGAAAGGTATACAAATTTCGGTGAATCAAAATCAAAATCAATATTCTGTTTTGTTTTTCTTTATACTATTGTATTTCATACTTCGATCTATTGCCTCTTTTCCTCCATTATTTCTCACTCCTTTTTCTTTCATTTTTATTTCGGTTTTTTCTTTGTTTTATGATCCAACTGGGAGTCATGCTGGTCCAATGTAAAAACCCATTTAGAGATCCAAATTGAGGTGTGTGCGTAAACTTTGTTTTATGATTTTCTTTCTGATTCGTGTACACGTGGAACTAAACTAATTTCTTCTTTACTCCTTCCAACCATTTTATATGAAATGAAAACAAGTAACAGCCGCAGCTGAAGTTGACCATTTTTATAAGTTTTCTCTTTTTTTTGTGTACTCTGTTTTGTTTGCAAAACTTCTTTTCCTCATTGGATTTGTTTTTTAACTTTCTTTATTTTTTATGTATTGTTTTTTTCATTTTTTTGTTTTTTTTTTTGTTTCAGTTTTACTTCCTGTTTTACTTCATCATTTGAACGCATTTTGCTCATTGGAAAGCATCGTTTATACTTGATTTAATGGTATTGACTTGCGTGCAGGTGTTACAAGTTGTTAGTTTTCTTTTTTCGTTGATTTTTCTCCAATGGACTTCTGTTCGGAACCAACACTTTTGCTCTTTATACTTAGTACTTAGCAACTTAGCTGAGCTGAATGGAGTTTTTTATGTCTTTTTGTTTTATTTTTATCTCGAAAGTTGTGGTTTTTGGTGTGGGTTCAAATTTAAGTTAAGTAGATCATTAAAGAAACTTGAATTGAATGATATTTCATGATGAAATATAAGCATTTATTGATTGATTTAAGGTAAAGGTTATACTGCTACACAGATTTAATGTATGTAAGTTGTAGTTTTTTACTTGCAAAATGTCATAAGATGATGATGATAAGTTTTTTAAGCAGCTTATTTTTTTTAGTTTTAATAAGACAAAAGATTATGTTATTTAAACGTTTTTACATATCATTCTGAGTATTTTGATAAACTTCTTTGCAAAAATTTCATTTGCAGAATGAAAGACTTCCTTTTTTCAATCATTTAAATCATGGATAGCAATGATTAAACGGTACCAATTACTTAGTAGAAAAGATGGTTTGAGAAGATCAAAGTTGACGTGAAGGAACCTCGAAGACAATCAATGATGAAATTAGTGACGCATAAACTATTCAAAGTAGACAGAAAATATGGAGAAACAGAGGTAAAAGAACCTTTTCTTATGTTTTAATCCTCCACCTTCGCACACATCAAATACTTAAGAGTCACTTCAGTTCCAAAAGTAAACAAAGGTCAAAAATTGTTCCTAATATTGGCTAAATTTTTTTTAATGCCAGCTAAGACTTAACATAAAAAATCTCTGTCAGTCTTTACGGGTCTTTAAGGATAATTAGATTAACTTAAAATAACTAATATTTATTTAGGTCACATAAAATTCATGTTTTGATGTAAATATTTGTTTATTCTGTGGATATAAATAATATTATAAAATAATAAAAATAATGTTCGCCTATTTGCTATTTTTCCACTATTTTTGCATTTTCCTATTTTTTTAAATTTACACGCTAATAACATTATATTTCACGCTTGCCAGCAATCCCAGCAGACAACAGATTAAATAACATGGTAGCAAAATGTACGAGTACAAGTAAAATGACTTCAAAGATCAGTAAAAGAAAAAAGAAGAAACAATAATGACAACAAGTAAGTCACGCCTCAGTATGACATGCTATGCATATTAATAATATTGGAGTAGATTTAACAAAGGTGCCTGGCATGAAATTAAGAAACTGAAACTGGGTCATAATGTGTTATACAACATCATCATTTTCATGACTATGAAAAGACATCATCTACTTGTATAATCAGTGAAGAGAACCGGAAAAGAAATAAAAAAAAACCAACGAACGAAAGGAAAAAAAAAAAGAAAACGAAAATTTGCAACATTAAAATTGGCAAATATTAATCATACGCCAAGCACGGAAGCTTCAACGCCTTGTCGTTAGACTATGTTTATTTATAAATTTATGCTTTGCTTTTTATGTTTTTGCATTTATGTGACTCATTGTTTTGCACGGTAGTGTAGTGTAGTGTA
Source organism: Amiota mariae (assembly GCA_035041805.1). NCBI lineage: Eukaryota > Metazoa > Arthropoda > Insecta > Diptera > Drosophilidae > Amiota > Amiota mariae. The sequence goes on from JAWNKV010000348.1 coordinate 4,971,705, forward strand.
GTGTAGTCTAATGTAATTTAGCGGAAATGCTGCATCATAAATCGCCAGCTTAAAATCTAAAATAAGCAACAGCAAAAACCAAAAGAAAAAGTAATACAAAAAAAAAAAAAATAGGGAGAAAATAACATTAAAAAATCAGTAAAATGGAAACCGTGAAATAAGTGAAGACGATGATGATGATGGCAACGTTGGCAAGGATTCCTGCTGCTGTTAAACCATTAAAATGTTAAAACTTACAGACACCAGCACATTAATCATTTAGTGGTAAGAGAACCAGAACCAACGAAGGGTTACAATGCCCGATGATGCCACGTAGTGGTTCAAAGTCTAATGATGAGGCCAAAGTTAAAAGCATAAACAATAAAAGACAAAGGAATAGCAGCAGAACTTTCATCAGCAGCAGCAGCAGCTATAGTAGTAGTTGGATACTCACCAGTAACAGCATTATATTTTCAAGAGCCTTAAATTGTTGCAAGAGATGGAGAAAACATGAAAAAATTACAAAAGGCAACCATAAAATTTGTTAAAAGCCAAGTTAAGAAAAACAGCAGGTTCATCATATGGGTAAGAAGGGAAGGGAAGTGAAGGGAAGGGAAACAAAAAGGAAAATGCTTTTATTTTATTTTATTTTCTTTAATTTTTTGACCACTTCCGTTTGTGCTCAATTATGCTTTGCTTTGCCCTCTGCTTTTGTTACTTGCCATTATTCTTTCCTTGTACATAGTCTTTTCACACTTGCTGTGCACCTACCCAAAAATTCCATTTTACTTCATTTCATTTCCTTTCCTTTCAATGCTTTTGCCATACACATTTTTCTGTACTTAATGCGTCTGCGTTTTTTCTTTCTTATACCCTACACATAGTACTTTGTATCAGTATCAATATACTTATAGTCTCTTGTAGAGCTTAGTAGGTGTATAAGTGATACATTTTTAGAAATAAAATCTTGACATTTTGCATAGAGTTTCATTAGATTAACTTGGTTGCGCGGGATGCTTATAAATAAATTACAAATTGCATAAAATAAGATACTTATAATGAATATAATACAAATATCCAGGCTGCATTTCAAAACAAATGATCAATATTATTCTGTTATTATTAAGCACTGACCTATGGTTTCCTTGCCATTTTTCCTTTACTAGTATGATAAATTCTCTGTTACAACAAGATAAGATAATAATAATAAAATAATAATTCTTAGTTAATTATTTCTAAACTTCTTTCAACTATTTTAAATGGTCTTCATTTTGATATTTATTGAAATCATAATAATTGAATCAACATTCTAGATTATGGCATATTTAAAAAAAAACTCAAATCATTCATATTACAATTTTTGTATAAAAATTATTTTTGAAATATTTTCTTAAATGCAGGGTATTTTGCTTTCAATTTAATTGACTGAAATTTATTTTTAGCTCACATTTCTTATTTTTTTGGTAATATTTTTCTATTTTTGGCAAAGTTTAGCCAGTGTAAAAGCGGCTTCATTTTATTTATATATATTTTTTTTTATTTTAAATGTAATTTTGTTCTTTTTTTATCATTCATTCATTTCATTTCTATCATTTATTTCATTTGTATTTCATTATGTTATATCGACATCATACATAGTAGTAATAGAAGGAGAACATGATTTTTCTTGGTGTTAAAAGAGCGTTAATCATTTTGGGATTTCTCTATTCTTTATTTTTCATGGTTTTTGCTTTCAGCTGAGCCAACGACCACCAACCCACCATCCCACTTTCCACTTTCCACTTTTACTTCCTCATACACATCCGACGAATCCATACAACTTTCTTATTGTGCTATGTCTTGTTTTGCACTTTGTTTTTTTGTTGTTGTATGCCTACTATTAAGTCTTTTGTGTGAATTTTTTTTTTTAAAAGTTTGAAAAGAAAAATTTGTCGCTTTTAGTTGGATATTTTTGTATGTTTTTTTTTTTTTTTTAATTTGTTATGTTTCTCTTTTCCATTGTTAAATCATATAAAATTGATGTCCAGATGATGAAAGAAATTGATGGTGATGATGAAAAAAAGATAAATGGAATAACAAATCCATTTAGAATAAATTTTTGTATATTGTGGGTTTTCGACTTATCAAAAATCTCACCTTTAGTCGCCTTTTATAGCTTTAGGTTTCTTTAGTTTATCATGGGCTTTAAATTGACAATAGCATAAAATCCCAATGAGAAGAAATATAAATGCTGATATAAAACAAGAAATTGCATTGTTTGCATAAAATTTATCCACATCCTCTTTAAATTCTTCATAAGTTTCTGTACTCGGTTCTGGTATATCATCAAGTAAAATCATTGTTCCCATCTGATATATAACACCCATTGCGGTTAATTGTACAACACCCCAAATTGAGATAAACATAAAAAACACTGCACAGGATTTATTACAAAAAGGCATTTTAGTTAACAAAAATTTATATTTTGTATTATTGAATTTTTCTGAATTCGTTTAATGAAAAACAAAACTTTGATAGTTTTATAAAAGATTATTAGATGATTTTGTAAAATACGAGTAGTATAAAAAGTATTTAAGTTGCTCTAATGTTTTAATAATTTCTTAAAGCTTGCAAAGTTAAAAGTTCTAAAAAAGAATTGCTCAACAATACAACGGAAGTTGAGAAATTTCTGCATGAAGAACCATGAAGTCCTTCTTCCTAAACACAAAACACAAATACTCTATTTACTAAACCAATAGACAAAGTGTGACAAGGAGGCAGAGAATAAAAGTTTAGATAGTGGCAGACATTTACTTTTGTTGCACTTTTTTTTTGTAAGTTCAGAGAAATAAATAGAAGAAATAGCGGCACAAATAAAATTGTAGAATAGAATGGAAAAATGGGTGACAACTGAAGACAAAACTTCTTCTTTTAAAAACATAGTATACGAGGTGTGGTTATAAAATAATGAGCTGTTAATGCTATACAATGTTTCACTTGCACTACAAATCAGTAACACAACTCAGTCCACTAGCGATTAGACAACTAGAAACGATTCAACAAGCAAGCAAATCTATATAAGATTTGGTTATAAAACAAAGATAATATTATTGCTTAAGATTTATTAATTTCTACAATTTGAACAATCCCATGCATATTTAACCAACTTCCTTTGGATCAGAATAGATAACCTTTGAGTTTTATCAATTTTTGGATTAGAAGTTCTTGGCAAACTAAGAACCAAAACCACTCAAAAATCTACCACATACTTACATACTTATTATACAATAATCAGCAGCCCACTTTCACGATAATTCATTACTAACATTCATTATAATTCGAATTTTGATATTTAGGGATTCTTATAAATGACAAGTATCGAAACCTAACAATTAACTTTTGGAAAATATTGTATAAGAAACATATTATTATCGCTTACGAGCTTTAGATGACAAAATAGTCTCATAAGTTTTTAACAAATTCCAAATGAAGAGTAACTTCACTTATCTAAAAAAAATGTCTTTAGATTTTGCATAAATGATTTTATTTTTGAATGCCCGATTTACTCTGGATTTAGAGAATATTACATGGATCCCCCCTACACAACTTCACTCAGTAGTAATCTGATTTCTATAATTCAATGTGTAAAATAATCAATATGTCAATATAAGGATGCTTGTTTTTGTAAATTGTTTGAGATTGAGAGCTAATGTTCATGGATAATTTCTATGGATAATTTCACAGTTGACTAGATTAATAAACAAGGGAGGGACAAACAACTTAACAACTGCTGATGTATAGTACTTAGGTACTTAGTTATTTTTTTGTAGAATATTTTATAACCATACCTCGTACATTTATAGTAATATAATATTGCAACATTGGATGGGATTGCAGGTTTATTTCCACTTACTCATACTTAGACACACAAATATTGTATGTAGAAGACATCTATCTACTTACAAGCGAATGATTACTTTTGTTAAATTTCTGAAAGGGAAAAAGTAACGTTGCGGCTGGCAACGTCATCGTCTTTTGTCGCTTTAAAATATATGTATGGGAAAAAAAAAACCATATTTACGCATGGTTAACTTTCTGGCTTGGCGGCTTCGTTACTAGGTTAGCATATGCAATACTTAGTACACCAGCTCAGTGAAACTTTTTTCTATATTTATGTTAGTACATAGTAAAAAAGCTTGCAAACATATGTCGCAGTTGGTTGCGCCGGAAGTCTTCGTCTTCTTCATTGTCGTCACCTTCGTCATCATCATCGCTATTGTTAAAGAGGCCTGCCAGCGAGCCAAAGAAGCCGCCATTTTAAGGTCGCGTGCAAGTTCGTTAAGCAAAATGTATGGCAATGCTTGGCATAGTGAAAGAGAAAACAGAAAGAATTGTGAGCCACTCTCTAACTCACACTGTACACTCGTACATTATAGGCCCACGTGCACATATGCAGCATTTTTACAGCTTCACGCCTTTTTTGCTGCGTATGAGTGATTTTTCTTCTTTTTTTTTCTCCTCAGCCTTTGTGTTTTTCGCTTGAAAAACTTTGTTCAGTTTGTTGAAAACGGAGAATGAAAACCAAAGAAGAGAAAGAATAAAAATGAAATTGCTACACAATTTTAAAATATTTTTTTTATTTTACTCGGTTTTTTTTTTTTGCCTCACTTGTGTTTAACTCGACGTGACTTGCAATCAAGTTGAGTTAAGTTTAAATTAAACATTAAAAGGAAAAGAAATTACTGAAATTTATTTAAGTCTTGCACTTGCAGTCGCATGTAAACAACTGTGGAATGTTGAATCACTTTGGATATTCAACATTGTTCACTTTTTGTCTTCATGTTTTTTTTTTTAGTTTTAAGTGTTGTGACAATATTTAACACATCTGCATCTGTTCCTGCTGCTACTCAATGCAAACAAAAACTCGCTTGCTCATGGCACATTCACTTTCACTAGGATGAGCAAAGAAAATGGGAACAGATGTAAAGGGATTGGAAATGGAGGAAATGAAAGTTGCAGTTTCAGTGATATCCAAACAATGTCATGTTGCAACAACTACAATTTAGTATGAGTATGCTGAGTGAGTGAGTGAGTGAGTGAGTTTCACATGTGTACAACAACAGTTAAGGTGCACAATAAACAACGAAAATCCAAGATGAACAACGCAACAAAGTCAGTCAACAATAAACTACAAACAAAATTTTTTTCTGATGCTCAAGAATAGTCAGACATATAAACAACAATTGGAAGAAGTTTCTTACTTTGCACAAAGTTGTCTTTCGAATTGGAATTCACATTGTTATTTTCTTTTTTTTTTGGGAAAATCAAATTGATTGCATTTTCAACATGAAGTAGAAGTCTGATAAAGAAATAGTAGTCCTGTAATATATTTTTATTAGGAAAAAAACAATAATAAAATCGGAAAATCTTTTTATGCAAAATTTAACTAAAGAGAAAGTTTAAATTAATTGTCAATCAATATTAAAGCTGATTGTATATATAAAGTATTGAAATGATTGTATTAAATCTGAGTCTGCATAAATAAAATCGTTATAAATCACGTATACGCACCGCATAATATGTAGTTATACTTATATAATTTTCTTTTTGTTTTTCTTGTTATTCCAAACGCATATTGATTATTTATTATATGTTGAAAGATAACCACTATTATAATAAATAAAACATTCCTATTCCTCTCTTATCTAATATTGATAACTCACAAGACCGAATAAAATCATCTGCAATACTATTGTGTGTGTTTGTGTGTGTCACACTTAATTATCACATTCTTATAATTAACACACAAAGACATCAGGTTCTTGTTGTGAATGTTTTATTTTTCTTTATGACTTAATAAATATAATACACAGAAAGAAACCTACACATTTCCGACAAGGCTTCAAGTGAAGTGCGCCATCAAGCTCCATTTCTAACAATCAAAACAATCAAAATCATAGCAAAAATAAACAGGAAAACCAACAAAGAAAAAGAAAAAAAAAAAAAACACAAAATATTAAATGAGAACGAAATAAGGATAAAAATTCAGGCTCATTATGAGGTGATGCCTTGCCATCATACTAGGCATGCTAATGTATTTTTCTAATTAAGCAAAGTTATAAAAATATTATTATCCTTGTTGTTGGCTATATCTTTTTAGGTTTTTGCTACGCATAATTGTTAACGTTTATGGTTCATAAAGCAATGAATAGCACAGCACAGCACAGCACAACACAACACAATTTGTGTTAATACACAGAGAGGGTCGGTCAGTCTTTTGGGTAGACTCACTTGGATTGCTTTGGTTAGCTTGGACAGCATACGGATTTGATTTGGAAGCATGGGATAGATAGACGACTATTATAAAGAACAATTGAAGCACCAATGGTGTTGTTGTTATTGCTGGTAACTGGTCAGAAAGAATGAAAGGCTCTCTGAGCCAATTAAGCATATGCGCATATTTTAAGCCCAAAAATGGCTGTGAGATAGAAATAAAAGTTATACTTAGATATAAAATACAACAAGAAAGAGAAGATACAATGCATAGAGATGTGTATGGGTCATCAAATGTGTGTGTGTGTGTGTGTGTGTGTGTGTGTGTGTGTGTGTGTGTGTGTGTGTGTGTGTGTGTGTGTGTGTGTGTGTGTGGAACAATAGCTTTATAGACTTTTTTACGGGTCTTTGTTATGTTTCTATAGCCTTGAAGGTATTTCATGTAACGATATTTTTTGCTGTTGATGTTGCGTGAGCATTGCGTGTGCTCATTAAAAATAAGTAACGCCTTTTTGCGCAACTGATTTTTACGAGGAAGGTTTGATGAGTTTCTTAACTGACCACTTAGTAACAGAAACTATATTCTTTAATAGTATAACTAATAGCTGTCAGGATAAATTTAGAACAGATTGTACAAAAATATTTTCTCAATGAAGAAATGATAAGAATATCTATTGCAAGGAAGAGTAAAAATGTTGTCATTTTAAATATGAATCCACGAAACACTGCTTTTAAAAAATGCGTGACCAATTTGTTCACATTGTAGTAAATATGAGAACATATGAACACTTGATGATGGTCAACCTAATTTAAAGAAATTTCTGCATCGATTTTTAAATTTTGGATGAAAACAAATATCCACCACCACATCCCTTGAAACAAGATGCAGTCACAATAGTGGCTAAAAGTTGATTCTAATATTTTGAAGAAACCAGATGTGGTTCCATTGGCCACTGTTTTATGGGGTTCAATAAGAATAATCCTTGTCAATTAAAATATACCATGAATAATAATAATAATAATAATATTACCAGTCACATTGTATTTTTTAGTATTTTTGGATCGACTGAATGATGATAAACAAAATCACAAGAAGTAGTTACTTTCACTTCAAGATAAACATTAGCAATCGCAATGATAAAATTACATGAATCGGATTACGTATGCTTTATAATCTGCGTTATTGTATTCAGATTTAGGTCACTGTAAGTTTGTAAGAAATGTGTAACGAATGCGGAAGACCTGTGAAATATTTAGAATGAATTGTGGAAAATTGTTACATGAAATACAAGTGAAGTCTATCGAGATAAAAATTATATGAAAATATGTATATATTCTTATTTGTTAATTATGAAACTTCTAAGACTCCACATGCTTATATTACTTGTGTAGGTGTCTGCTTCCTTTCTAGTTACCATATCAGTTAGTGAGGGCATGCATCTTTCATTTACCTTACCAGTTACTCACTCAGCCTATTTGTTTTCTCTTTAACAATTGTCCTTGAAGGAAATGGTTTTTGTTTGCTTGCGCTTGGTTTGTTTTTGTTAGTCATATTCGTTATTATGGCTATAATTATGAGGGCTATAAAAGAAAGTCATGCATATTCTTCTTTATGTAAGTTTTCTTTCTTTCTTATGTTTCCTTACCAGTATGAATAGCCATAGCTTTTCTCTGTATTTCAATGGCTTTCAGTTTCGTTATTTTTCTTTTTTATTATGTTTCTTCCTCACTCTTTCATCATTTTTTTATATTTTATTAATAAGTTTTTCTTTCTTTTTATAGTTTTCTCTTTGTCAATATTTTGTTGACGTCGTCATCCTGAATTCCATTGAATGTCAGTGGATATAATATAAAATCACTGCAACAGCTTTGCCACTGGCATTCAGTTTCAGTATGAACAACAACAACTTTTGCATTAACTTCAGGCATAGTTTGACATTTTTCAATCTTCGAATATTCAATTAATATTTTAATAAGCAGACTGCTGTTTTTCAAGCGGATATCGCAATTTGGCATTAATACGCAAGACTGCACATGAAAAGCCAACCATATTCTGGCCAAGGCAATGCATATCAGTTGGTTAACAGCAGCAAAATAAGCAACAGCACCAACAGCAGCAGCATCAGCAAGAACAGGATAAGTTATAGTTAGTATGAAGAAACCAACACAGAGGTCAAGCTTCAGTAAAGTATAATTCTTTAATAATTTATATATGTCATATTTGTGTGAATTTCTCCCATATATAATAAATATACGAGTACGTATATAATATCTGTGACTGTGTGAGTATGTTTATTTGTGTATGCAGAACCATTATCACCATTTGTTTGTTTGTTTGTTATTTTTGGTTTCGCTTGGCATATGAGTTCCTGCATTTAAAATGACCGGAAACGGAAATGCGTTCATATACTCATATGCTTTAATATAAACTCAGAGTGTCTGTTTGCCTTCCTGTGACTGTTGTATTATTCTCTCTTCCTTTTCTCTGCCATCTGAACAACTTTCCTTCCTTCATGTTCACTGTTCACTCACTTACTCATTCAGTATGCTACACACAGCTGCTACTGCTACTGCTGCTGTTGCTGTTGCTGTTGCTGGTGGTGATGTTGTGGTTTCTTTCAACTCCATGCCAAATAAGTTAATTGACATGTTGACATCGCTGAATTGGTTCTGGTAACACTTGAAAAACGTTGACAGCTGCCGCTGGCATTGCTGATTTTGATCTCACTTAGTGTTAAGTTGTTGCTGGTAACACTTCTTTAATAAACAATATACTTACATACACTTACACATCAAAGTATATATAGTTTTAATTGAGCATAATGGTACTTAATACTGGTATATCAAATATACTTAGTTACATCCTATATGTTTATGAATATAAAATTGTTTAAGTAACTATTTGATTAAGTTTCTTTAACTCTATTTGGAATATGCAATCTCCTATTTGAATGGTATTTTCGTTATTTAACTGCATATTTTTCTGGGAAGGTTGTAGTGTATAAAACATTATAGAATAAAACATAAAATCAGGAATAGTTAATTAGAAAAAATTTAGAAAATAAATTCAAAATTATTAATTTATTATAAACTAATTGTCCTCGAGCGCTTCACTACTCCCCTGGAAAATTTCATCAAAATAGACTTATAGCACGAATGATATTGATTTTCTTTTGTTGCGACTCACAATTCAACAACAGATGTTTGACTAAGACTTTTTGATTGATTTTGCACATCTAAAATGATCAAAAAATGTTAGGTATGCACACTTTTAACTGAAGACAAGACAAGACAACACTTCATGAGTTTAGAAATGATCATGATCACTTCATGAATATAATTGTTATGAGGGGTGAGCGAATTGGAAATCATTTTGAATGAACAATGAAAATAACCAAAGAGCTTTAACGTGTGTTTTGAAGACAATTCCACAAAACGAATGACTATGAATCACTATTGATTGATCGATATAACAATTATATTGAAAGAAGCGAAGAATACTTTAGATGCATAGTTCGTTTTTATCATATTTAATTTTCGCATCGTTTATTACAATATTAATAAATATAGACTAACAATAGTTAAAACAGTATAAAATATTTCAATCCGATTTGATAGATTATTATAACTTCTTAAAACAACTTTGAAAATTTAGAAATTTTAATTTTTATTTAAAATCATTGTAATTGAGTTGATTAACTTAAAATACTTTCATTTTTTCTTGTGAAATTTTATTTAAAACAAGTTAAATTGAAATTTCTCTCTAAAAACATTTTCTATATAAAATTATGCTTGTTAGACCAAAAAGATCACTGTCTATGAACGTTTATTCATACTTCTATATACCTTGTCACATTTAACAAATGAAAGAATAAGTGTGGACTTAAGCATCCTTCAAGTAACTGACTGACTGACTGACTGACTGACATGGGTTCATGGATTCAATTCAATTTGTACCAAAAAATAGCATCAGTTGACAGACATAAGTATTATGCATAGTTAGGATGCTACAATATTTGTGAATCCTTCATGGTTCTTATTGATCATTTCTTGTTGTGTGATGCTGGTATGTCTTATGTTAAGTGTCACTTAAGTCTACATTGAGTAAGTAGTTCAATGACCGAATCAACTACTTTAACTAGTAAAACCCACTCACCAAAGTTATTTTATTTTTAAATTCACTTTGTCTACTCCTACCTTTTTTTTTTGCGGGTTTTTGTTTCCTTTCTCTTTAGTTGTTGGTAAAACGTGGCGTATGTGTAACATTCTATACCATAAACTGATATTATAAGTATGACAAATTATCGCTGAGCGGTTTCTGACAGCGACACTAAAGTGACAGCAACAGTATAATAATAAAAAAAAAAATAATAATAATAAAAAAGAAAAAGAAAAGGGAAAGAAAGGATTTGAGAACGGAATTGTAAAACGAAAAAGGGCATCATCAGCCAGCGAAGCTGAGTGAGAGTCAACGCGAGTCAACGAAAGCGTGCTGAATGAGTATTTAGGCAACTACAATACTTCACTGTGTGGTTTTGTATAGTGAAATCATTTCAACATGGTTTTCGATATATGTAAAGCTCTTACACATGGTAGACCTTTCCCTCCTTCCCTCTCTCTCTCTCTCACTCTCTCACACACACACATTTTGGTTATTTATGAACGCCAAAGGACAAAAGGATTTCCACATTGTATCTTGCTTTTCTTAGAACATGTTCTTGCTGCTGTTTTTGCTGCTCACTTTGCTTGTCTCTGACTTAGTTTTTGTTGCTTTATTTGCTTTTGGGTTTTTCCTTTCAATAGGAAAAACCTGCATGACATCAAAAGGTTTTAATGTGTTTTTTGTTCTATTTGTTGTGTATCATGTGTGTGCCTATAAATGCCTATAAATCGCTTCGATATCTATGAGTGTGCATGCCTTAAGTGTTTGTGCGTGTTTGTGTTTTTATCGTTATTCGTTTCCTGTGTTTTTATATATTCTCCCTTAAGATGATCACTTTAAGACTTTCAATAGTGTCGAGTTGAAATTTGAACTTATGCAGGAACATACAATCATTAATTTATTAGCCAAAAACCAAATAAGCAACTTTCGTTCGCCTTTCGACGTATGACCGGCGGCGACCAGCACTAAACTTGTACATGAATTCTTGAGGTTTCTCATATGGTTTTCTTATTTTGTTAAGCCTTTTACAAGACAAAGAGTCTTGACTAGGTTTTCTTTTCACAGGTTCTTGGCCTTTTATTTTGTGTTTTCATGTATAATTTTTTTTTCTTTACTTTTTCTTATTTTTGGGATTTATTAACTGGTGCTGTTGCTGTTGCTGCTGCTGCTGCCGTTTGCTGGTCATTGACAGGACTCTTTCAGGAAGTCATAAAAACATAGAAACAAACAAACGCACACAATTAACTTGAGCAATTTGAAAATTATGGTAAAATCTTGCGTCATTACTTTCTGCTCCTCAATTCCCTTTCTTCCTTCGTATTATTTAGCAGAGAATAACCCAAAATTCGTATATGTAATTTATGACTTTCGACTGTCAATTAAATTTGTTGAAAAACAGCCTAGCAGCGATTTTAGATATGCCCAGACATATTTACTATCATTTGTATATAGATAGATAGATAGATACAAATACATTATTATGTATTATGCGAGTGTCTGAGTGTGTGAGTGCGTGCGTAAGTGTGTCTGCCTGAGTATGTATTTTTCGTTTCTTTGGTGGCATGAATGATTTATGTGGTTGTGTTGACAATTGTCCTTAGTTGTTGTTCGAATGTCTGTTCTTGAATATAAAAGAAAATTGAGAGTTGGGTATGTTGAGTTAGTTTAGTTTGGTTTGGTTTGGTTTGATTTTCCATCTTTATGCTTTTCCGCTTTTAGTTTTTCAATGACGGTTTCAAACACGTGTCTTTTGTCCTTTCATGTCATGTCATGTCGTGCCATGCCTCGCCTTATTTTTGTGTTAATGATCCTTATTCCTTTTTGTGTGTGTAACTTTTCATTTTTTTTTTTTATTCTTTGTTGCTAAACTTTAAGCAAATTGGCTCAGTATTATTATAGTGTCTTCTTGGTCCCTCCCCTGTCACTCTGTCTGTCTGTCTTTCTGTCTGTCAGTCTGTTTGCCTTTCCTTTATACATAGAAAGTGCGTGTATTTCGTGTTAAAGATCTTAAAAATAGATATATTTAAATTACCTTCATCTGATTGCAAATTACTATATTTAGAGAAAAAGATACAAATGCACACACATGAGATACACAAACATTTTTTGTTTCATAATATTTATCTTTAATATATGTAAGTAATTAGTAGAATATATGAGATAACTAAACAAACCCTTAAAGGCTTTAAGCACTCATACACACACACACACACACACACACACACACACACACACACACTCACACATACAGAGACAAGTTTCTTTAGTAAATACTTAGTAATTATCACTCATGTCAGTTATATTTATATTTATATTTATGTATGTATTTATTTGCTTTATAACTTTTTAAAAAATATTTAACTTCATTTGAAGAAAAAAAAAAAAAAAACAACTAATAAAAATATTTTTAAAATAAAAAAGGAAATTTTAATTAAAATATGGAAAATCCATCACACGTCGCAGCTCAAGGCTTATTCCATATTATTTAAATAATTAATACTGTTGTATATTTTGCGTGATTTCTAATTAAAAAAGTATTTCATTTCTTTTTGTATTTATTAATAATTGTAATTTAATAAAATGTATTTAACTTTGTTATAATAGAGATTAATGAATGAATGATGATGATATTAAATACTTTTAAAAAGTGATTGAAGGATTGGATTATACAAAGAGAATAAAATAAATTTAAATATAAAAATTGTTATTGGAATTATCATTTTTTGAAATTTAAAACGATTAATAAATCGATAATTTGGATACTCTAATAATAACTTCTATTAATGACAATTGAAACGATATAAGAATTCATTTAAATATATTGTAGTTATCTCATAACTTAGAAAAAATACCTTTACAACACACAAACCTAAAACACCTTTAGTCATCTTGAGTAACTCTAACAGCTGGCACTTTATCTGAGGGTCACCAAAGGACAATGGAAGTGGCAAATTAATGGCAAAATACATTCAGCGATCCAATCTAATTGAATGATAAATCACCAACACACTATTAATACTTTTACTCAGATTTATCACTCTATTCCGCGCAACTTTTGTCATGTGACAACTGGAAACTATTGGACGACATTTGAGAAAGCGATCATTTTCTAATACTCATCTCATTGTTTCCTCATCCTCATCCTCATCCTCTTACCAATAACTTTATTCGATCATATTTTAAAACAAAAGAACCTTACTGGCCTCTAGTTGAAAAGTTCTCAAATGAATAAATAAATAACCTAATTCCGATGAGCCCAAAAATCAATAAAGAATCAGCCAACCTGAATAATAATAATAATAGCATATCATTTATTTATTTGTACCGCCAATCGCAAAAAAAAAACACCTGACTGATTCTATGATTTTATGTAAAAAATCGAAAATTATTTGTCGAACATTAATTCATCGATGTTTAGTGAATTTCCCTAATTCGATTAGTACCAAAGAAGGTGTGACACCATCAATCAATTCGCTAAGGTTATCACAACTTTATCTATATAAATGTTTAACACTTAAGACAGCTTCCATGTTCTTTTGTTTCTTAAACGATTTTGTTTTTTTTTATCAGCTTAGTATTATTTTTTTTTGTTCTTTAATGCTGTGAGGGCAATATTTAATACTTTAACACTTTTCATATTGTTTATTTTCTTTTACGCTTAAATTGGGTAGTAGAAATAACAATCGTAACAACACAAAATAAGAAAAAAAAAACAAAAAGTAGTCAAAATTTAAGCCAGTAAATGCTTAAAGGCTAAATGGGTAAGCATTGAAACTAGGAATGCATAATTTTGTCCAATGCCCATAGTCCATGAAGCAATCATGGTCATGTCATGGTCCAAAATTATGATAAACTGTTAGCCTCTTAGTACAATGTTGCATTGCTTTACGTTTTGTTGGTTTGTTTTGCGTTGTTTGATTTTAAGCCACGTTCTAAGGTTTTTATACCTTCCTTCGTGCCTTCGTGTCTTCATCCATTCATTTGTTGGTTTGTTGGTTCACATAACCACAAACACCGTGGGCTAGGTTTATGCCAATACTTATATAATACTACCAGAGATCTACAGTACTATGTATCAGTGTGCGTGTTACTGTTTGCAGTGTGTTTTGGCATTTTGAGTGCGTGGGTAGCTCAATTGGCCGTTGGCGCAAGGTTTATATCACATCACGTGCTCGCTCACAAGCTGAGATTATAAAGTCTAATGTATGCGTCAAAAAAGCAGCACACAACATAAACATAAAGCAAAATTCAACTAACCTTACCACACTAAAAAATAAACCCAGAAAAAAAAAAAACAAATATGAAGAAAAATTTCATAAAAACAAGGAAGAACTTAATGCAGAAATTGAGCAGCAAGTACACATTGACAGAAAGAATGAAAGACAGCAAAAATATCCTTTGAAAAGAAAAGCAAAAATATTTATGTGAACTTTTCTAAGCTTTTCTTTCTCGGTCTTAAGTAAAAAAAGAAAAGAAAATTCCCCTATGGCTGAACAGCGTGCATGATACCATGGGAAAAAAAAAAAAAAACGTCATTCCATTATTTTTGGAAGGTACTTACAGCAGTAAAAAGAAAAGTCAACTTAAGTCAAAGTAAAAAAGTAAAATTCTTTAGTATTAAATTCATGTGCAGTTTTTCTTAGCTTAAATTTTGGCCATACGAGAGTATGTCAACTTAAATGATACTTGCCAGAGGGGGGAGAGAGAGAGTGACATGAAGTATTTCTCTTACACAAATGAACATGTTGTCCCTACGCACGCACATACTTAGAGATACTTTCATACATACAGAGTCTCCCACACAGCCTTCTTACTCATTCATTCCATTTGCGTATTTACGTTGATTTTTTTGAGTTTTTTTGTTGTTGCTGTTGTTGTGTTTTAGTCCTTCACGCATATCCCCAAAAGTATGCAGTACCCTTTGGCAAAATTTAACGAGCTTCTAACTTTATATGTTTATCTTTTGTTTGTTTGATTGTTTGTGTCTGCATTCAAGTATCTAAGTGTGTATGTGTGTGTTTGTTTTTGTTTGTCTTTTGGCTTCCCTTTTTTACATATTGTATTGTATATTAGTTGTTCTTCATTCGGCCTGCTTTTATGTAAGTAAAACATATTTTGAAGTATAGCATACTTTGCGGCGCATATTGTTGATATTCATTTATTGTTATTTTGTTTTAAACTTAACGCAACACGGTGTTTTGAATGCATGAATTTATAAAGCAACAGTGTTTCTTTCTTTATTCAAGGATTTTTTTTAAATTTATTTTCCTTGTTTCCATGTTGCTGTTGATGATTGTTAATATGCAAAATGTTTCGCCATCATTTTTGTTGGTCTTAGAAAGAAATTTTGTTTTCTGTGGTTTATGCTGACAAATCGTCGCACGTGTGTAAATTGCACATTTATTTATTATGTTAAATTGTTTTTTTTTTTTGTTTTTTGTTTTATTTTGTTTTGTTTGCCTACTTATTTATTTAACTTGTTAGCTTTGTTTGTTTTCTAAATGTTTTTTGTTTTTTTTTTTTCAACTCTTTAAGCATTCACAGCATTTGCGTCCCACGCTGTGTATGCTTAATGCTTCTGCCTCCGCAAATCAGCAATCTATCTAACTAAGGCAGGCAATCAATGAAATGATGGAAATGAAAATCCACTTATTGAAATGTAAATTCCAATAAAATATGAATGATTTTTTATAACACAAAAAAGGAAAACAAAAATGATTACATTTGGCTTAGATATGAAGGCAAGCGATTTCCGTACGATTTCCTCGCGATTTTTGCTTGATTTTTAAAGCTTTAATTTTTTGTATGAAAATAATCAAGGAAAATACAAAAAAAAAATATAAAAAAAACAAACAAATATGCTGAGATATACTCGTATGAATGTATATTGTATCTCAAATTATTATCTCAGTTATTAACATAAGCATGGGTGGAACTAATCAAAATTTATGTGTTAAAATGAAGACATTTCCTTAGACGACATTGATTTACGACTTGATTTTTGAGTTTATTTTTCTCTCAAAGATATAAGAAGAAGTTCAATACTTTAGGGAAAATGATGAGGAGCTTCAACAATCTGATAACAAAATCATAATTGGTTATGGTGCCAGGCAGAGGGGGTCCACAACTGCTTTAAGAAAGTGGTGGCTACAAAATATCTTAAGTTCGCACGGGAAAATAAGTACTTAACTTATGTTATGAAATAGATTCAATCAATAAATTAGTTGGAAATTAAGATGGAATAATAGGATGACGAAAGATTTAAGACATTATATTTTACTGCAAAAATGCAAATTCAAATGAATTTCAGATTTTAAGCTACAATCTTTTTTTTGTAATGACTTCTTTCAATTGGATTTTCTTCTAAGCAGAGTTTTCTGATTTTTTGATGACCCCTCAAGCAAATGGTTACTTTGTGGTTTGTCATTAAAGTTATCTTTCTTGTTTCTTTAGTTTATATTTCTCTCACACTAACTCTCTTCCCCTTGCTCACTATTACTTTCTTCATCGCCTTAAAGATTCACTACTCACTTGGGATATTTTTTATTTAAAAAAATAAAATTATGGTGACGGCAAGCGAATGTTTCAAATGAAACAAGATACAACGACAAAAGTTTAAGGTTTGTAATAAAGAAAATATATATAAATAAAAACGAAAATCTGTAGGGTATTTCATTTTTATGATTTTTGATTTTTCTTCCATCTTCAGAAAATATAAACAAAATTTATTTCTCTTCTTCATTGTTTCGTTTGCCATTTTCTTGAGATTTCATGACGCCATTTCTATTCAGGCATATGGTAAGGAGCCCTAAGCTACACTACTACACATTCATATTTTGAGAACCACCCCCAATATAAGTTGAATTCTTTCATTTCTCATTCATTCAACAAAAAAGTACAATATAGAGATACATAGATACGATACGAGGTAATATGAAGTTATTACTCACTCAGTATGCATGAATATTTCGTTTATTGTTTTCGTCCTTTCATTCATTTTTTTTTCCCATTTTTTTGTTTGTTTTCTTAGTATTTTTGGTAGACTTGCTGACTCGGTGTACTCGTATATCCTTTTTTATTTTGTTACTTTTTACTTGCTCCGCTCGTTCTTGGTTTCTTACCATATAAGTTTCAGCATTCAGCATCAATTCGCTTGCATACTTTTTAACTTGACTCACATATTTTTGGCATAAGCCAAGTAAAAGTAACAAAAACACAACACAATATTCTTAGTCAATGTTTTCTTATTGAGGCATCATCATATGTATCTAGATCTTGTATATGTACCTTATAAATACATAAGTTTGTGTGTGTTTCAGTTTGGATTTTGTACGCGTTCAAGTATTTTATGCATTATTGAATTTTACTTAAGAGTTATTCCGAATGCGGCATCGAAGAGAATTTTGCTTTGCTATGCTTTACTTTGCTTTATATTACTTATCCTTACACTTGAGAAAAGTTTGTCTTCTTGGGGACGACTTCCCTCCGCCTCAGCCTTCGCCTTAAGTGTTGGGTTAAGTTGCAATATTCCAAATAGCGTTCGTGTTGTTGTTTTTGTTGTTGTTGTTGTTAAATCCTTCTTAAGTTCAATTCGACTATAATATCGAGGGTCGAATAAGGATATATCAATCATATTATATTAAGTAATGAGCTGGAATGAATATGATGCGAGACTTAAATAAAAAGAGCATTTACTACTGTTGACCCTGAATAAGAAAGTAAACAAGAAAGAAATAAAGATAGTAAAAATAAAAAATAGTATAATCAAAAAAAAAAAAAAAAAAATGATAGAAAGAAAGAAATAAACAAAGGAAAATAAAAATAAAGAAAATCTGCAAAGTTGACTTAAAATCCACACAAATAAAATAATAATTTATGATGAACCTAATAACAAGTGACAATCCCAATAAATTATAAATATACGTACGACTATATGACATTAAGATTTATCAATGGTAAAGACAGCAAGCAATCTCTGTTTGAAAAAATCTGAAATATTCTTATGACTAAAATAAAAATTCTATGACCAATGTATGATGCCTGTTATCACATACCATTATTGCTAATATAGTACAAAATTCATAAGTAATGAGTAACTTAGAGAGAAATATCAAGGTGGATGTCATAAACAAAGTAAGAACAATAACAAAGTGGCGTTGATTTCATAATGTATGACATTAATTGTTGGACTAAACGAATTTTGGAATAGAATTTATGAGAAGATAATAGTGTTGTAACAAAAATAAGGTGACCATGGAGTGACGACATCAGAAGAATAACAAGCAACTGGATAATAATAAGATCAGAAAGGGGAAATCCATTTTTATCATAAATTTTTGAAATGTTGATCCTTTTATATATCTATAATAAATATTAGAACATGAGTGACAATCAGATATCAGCATACAGCATTTAGTTTAAAGGGAAACAAAACAAGAGGTTGAGTGGCTGTTCTAGTTTGCCATTTATCCATATTAGTATGATTTTTGTCTTTTATAATTGGGTTTTATTGCGCAAGCTAAGTTGGGAGCCATAACTAAGCAGCCAATTCATTTTTCAGCTTTTCCGGTTGAGTTGCTTTACTTCCTGTTAACATGATGAGCCTTCTTTCCAGGGTTAGACCAAGATACTTAGCTTTAGGCTCAATGGGGAGGAGGGCAAGTGGCTCGTTTGAGTTTGAAGGTCGTGTGAATTGATTCTAGGAGTTCAAAAATGTTTTATTGTATTGATAAAATTGCTAGTTTGTCGCACACAATACATATTTTTGTTTTACGGGTTTTATTGTAAGCTTATTTTCAAATTTGGTTGACACTACAATGTGTCTATGTTGGAAAAATCTAGAGAACGAAGCCAATATTTAATATTGAATATAATTAGCTACTTGATGATAACTCTAAATTCAACTAAAGAGGAGTCCTTTGGTAAAATTTTATATTAAAACAAAAGATGATTTTACACAATGAGTTCACTCTTTCTCACGCTCCTCTGTCTTTATCTATGTCTCTCTGTCATTACCTCCTCTCTTCTCTTCCTCTCTCTTGTTTGTTACTATTATTGGTATTTTATTGGTATTTGTATTGTGGTTTTTCTGCTATTTTCTTGTTGTTGTTGTGATTTTTGCCTTTTATTTAATGAATACTGTTACCACAATAACGTAGAAATAAAAACGGAAGTGGAAGCAGCAGCAGCAGCAACAACAACAACAACCGGAAACGCAATGAAGTACGCATTGAGTGATAGAGAAAGACATCATAGAATGCAATGAGAGAGAGAGAGAGAGAGAGAGAGAGTGAATGAAGAGTGTCAGAATAGATACCGCGAGTGAAGGGAAAATGAGTCAATGTATGTTTGCGGCAGATTGTGTCGCATTGTGGTCACTTTGTTGCGACATTAATTTTTGTATTTTTTTTTTTTTTATTATTTTGCTTTTCATTCTACTTTTTCGTTTTCCATTTCGTCTCTTTTTATTTTTGTAATTTTGTTTTTGTTTGTCTTATATTCACCGTCATAACATATAAATGTGTTGTACGTGTGCCGGGTTTTTGCATATTTGTTGTTATGTGTTGTTGCATTGCGTCGCTTACTACTGAGTAAATTGCTATAAATCGACGCAAATGCCACAAAAGAAGTGGCCCCAAAAAAGGAGCATAAACAAAAGGAAACTAAGGACATGAAGCTATGGTAAATAAACCACAATAAAATATTTTAAAATTTCACTTGTAACCAACCAACAACTGAAAAATAAAAATAAGAAGACAAACTGAACTCAGCAGGACGCAGCATAATATAAAAAATGTTGCAGGCAGAAACGCAGTGAAAAGGCAAATCGTTTATATAACAACAACAGAAACAGCAACAAAGATAACACAAACACAAGAATATCAACAAAAAGTATAACAACTAAAACAACAACAAAAAAAAAAAAATAAATAACCAAAAACACTGTTGAAAGAGAGCTGAAGGATGAAAATGAATTAAGCTGCAAAATAGTAGAAATGTGTAAATGGTAAATTTATGCTGAAAAATGCAAAAATTTGCACTTCAAGTGACGGGGAGGAGAAGAATGTCGAAGACGGAAATGCATTGAGAGAGAAAATGCAATAGAAAAAAACAGTAAGAAAAACGAAAGAGTGTTGGAAATTGTATGAGCGCAGAAAACATATAATTTGCATTACAAGCACTTAGTAGTGAGAGACAATGGCAAGACAAGAAGGGAAATCAAACATAAAATAAAAATTGTTGCAAAATCCAAATAATCCAACAAAATTGTGTCCTACATAGTATAGTTTTTTTTTCTGGGTGTTTAGCTGAAAAAATTGTAAAATAAACACAGAAAGAAGGCGGTAAATTATAGCAAATTTTTTAGTTTGCTTTCTCTCTGTGCATGTTTTTGATTGTATTTTTTTATGGCCATGTACTTTGTAAATTTGTTAGGCAAACAAAATTTGTTGGAAATATTGTAAAAGAATTCTGTTAACAAACCTACATGATCAATGTTAAAAAAGTGATGGTCTACGTGCTGTTAAACAATATAGTCGACTGATGATATGATGCTTTGAATTGATTTACAGGAACATATGTAAATTTATGAGATCAAATGATGTGTTTCCAATCATCATCTGCGCTTCAGTTTTGCCAGGTTAGAGGAACTAAAAGAACCATGTCCGGTCGACTTAGTGGATGCCATTCGTAATCAAAAATATTATTTAGTCAGGCCGGATTTTGCTTTCAAAGTCACCATTTCAGTTGAAGCAGTGACCAGCCTAAGTTCCATACTACAATCCGAGGCCATTGGAGAAGGGAAGACTTCTAAAATCAAATAGAGCGCACTCTTTGGGAGATTTACTTTGGGATAGAGTGCAGCTTAAATGGAATAATATTTCCAGTAACCATTATAGAAAATATGCCACAAGTTATTATTTTTCATTCTGCAGTTTTATCCTTATTTGTCGTGACTAATAATAAAGATTGAGTAAAACTAACAATCAGTATGAATATATGAAAAGGACACCAAGCTGGTCACAAACGACTGTGGTTCGATGTTGTTGGCTTCATCAATATTAAGTAGTAAGTAACTAAAATTGATTCAAGTTCTTTAGAATTTTCACAAAAAAAATGCTACTGGAATTTGCTTAACAAAGTTTGTCGGAAACAGCTAGGACACGTGAATCCTTTACCGGTGGCAGTAAATGAAAAAAGGGCAAAGGAAGGAATAGGGAAGGAATGTGGAAATTTGTGATCTTTGTGCCAATCAGCTCACCACTGCAATTGGTGACTACATGCGATACTCAAATTTTTAAGGCTATGCCAATGTTTGGGAAAATTGTTTCATGTTTTTTCTTTCTTAGAACGTTTAGAATCGCTTTGATTTTTCGTGGCTTTTTTCTCCATCTTGAGCTATGAATGTAAATGAATACATTCTTCCTTAAAATATTGTTCTAAATCACCTGAAACATCCTTACTATGTTAAAATACTCGCTAATATTTTATACTATTTTAGCGTTCAAATTAATCAAATTGATTAAACAAGGTGTAAACAGAGTCTTTCCTTTCTACTATTAGTTAGATGCATTGAATTTTATTGAAACATTATTATTTAATTATTTTGGGGTTTTCAAACAAAATTGGGAAGATTTAATTTTAGAATTTTTGTTTCTGGGATAGGAAATATTCTACTAAAAATGTTAAATAAATAGAAAATATAATAAAAAGTATCAAATAATGTATTCGACCCAAGTGAATTATTCTAGTTCGGCCAAGGACCTCTTTAACTTAGTGTATCTTTTGTGTCTTTATTTGTCTGTGTCTGTGCTACATCTACATATAAATGTTTCTAGCTACTGCTTCTTTCAGTAGATAATTGCATAGAAATGCACATTAAAATACAATTTTGCATTTGCATCATTCCCGTTTTTCATTTTCCCTTGTGGACTTTCTATCAACTTTCTTTCTTACATTTTTTTGTTATTTATTTTCATATTCGCCACCGCCTGCACTTTTATATTATATTTCACTTTTGTCTGCCTTTGGATTTCTCAGTTGCCGTGCCATCCTGGCTGGCATTGCCACTTTGCGCTATTTGAATGTATAATTTTTGCAAACGTTTCTATCTCCCATTACGACTACTACTGCTTAGTTATCCTTCTGCTTCCTTTTGGGTTTTTGTCGTTTGTTTGTTCGTTGTTAGCTTTGTTCATAACTATGCAATCAAGTTACTAAATTAGCATTGTAAAGCGGACATTAGTTGAAGGGACTCACGCCAAGTGGTGGAGAATAGATGGGAAAATTCTCAAACAAAAAAAAAAAAAAAAAGAAAAAACAAGGAAAAAATGTGAAAAGATAAGTTGTGTTTGCCACAGAAGGCGCTGAGTTTATGAACAGGAAGTGATTTACAGTCACGACATGGTAAGCTATGAATTCCTAATTTAACCCCCCCCCCCCATTCTATCATTTTCTCATTATATTTTTCTTCAAATTTTGAACATTTTAAACTTTCAAAATTATAATTTTTCTGTTTCGTTGAAATTACATTTATTTATATTAACACTTCCACATAAATTTATATTCCCACACATGCACAAACATGCATCACACTCATTCTGAGACTCTGACAAGCTTTTCCCAAACTCAATTTGTTTTGGAAATTTATACTTATTGGCAACCTGATCATGTTCATCACTAAACGAATTTTCTTTTTAAAATTTTAACACGAAAAATTTATTGAGCTTATTATGTTGCACTGTAGTGGGATTTCTCACTCATCAAATATCGATTACATTTAAGCGCATGGAGTAGTACAAAGAAATGAGGGCAGAAAATGTGGGTTTTTCTTTTCTTATATTTCGAAAAAAAAATTGTTATCTTCAAAGAATCAATTTCTATTTTTCCAAAGAAAAGGGAAACAATCCTTTTAGAGTTACAAGAAAATACAAAAAGTGAGATTTTGCCATGCGCCTTTGTGTTTGTTATAGAAAAAAAGGTTACATTGGAAACATGTTAGATGTATTAACATCTAAGCACTGTGAGGAGAAAAACTCAAGGAAACCCATCAAAAAGAGCTTTGAAACATGAAGACGTCATCCTCTTTGCGCAGAGGTTAACCGTTCCTTCATCAACAAACACATTAAAATAAAGTGAACAGAGTTTGATTTGTTATACTAAAATATTGTACGATCTGACCAAAAGGAAACACAATCATTCATACCCCTCAATAAATTGCTATTAAATTATCATCTTCGTCCAACCAAATGATGTAATGGGATGCACCCTTCTATTTGATGAATCGTTACTTCATGGTTGAGGTCAAGGATGATAGATCGCATTGGGGCGGGTGTAACACAAGGTAGTGTGCTGGGACCAGTTTTGCTACTCAATGGCAGCAACATTAGCTGATGATACAGCGTTCCTATCCAACAGCTATTGTAAAGTTCAAGCTGCAACTTATACCCAAAACTACCTTGACGATTTTGGAACATAGGGTTAAACTCGGCTAAGTCTCAACACTGTTGCTTTACGCTACCTCACGGCAGGTCCTCCACAGTTAACATGGGTGGAGTTGACATCCCCTATGCCAACAATGTGAAATATCTCGGTATGCACTTAGAGACGGCACATTAACGCATTCAAATCTCTCAGAATAAAGCTCTACGAAAAATAACTGACTCGCCATGGTTCGTCAGGAATAAACATTTCACAATGATGATCCACAGACAAACTAGTAGATACAACGATCGGTTCATCTCCCACAAAAATCCACATGCTTCTGAACTTATTTATCATAATTGTCGAAGACGTCTGAAGAGGCTTTACCCAGCTGATCTCCGCCGTGAGTGCAACTATCACAATATTTGACTTAGTACGAGTACACTTCAATTCCCAATCAACGTTTGATACTTATGTCTTAAGGGTACTTTTGTATTTGATCGGCGTAATTAAGTGAATATTATATTTTCAAATCGATTTATGAGTTTCTCATTCGCATAGAATTGACAAGTTTGCATTGAATCACAATAGTGTAAAAAGATATAAAAACAAGGAACATATAAGTTTTAGAAACTGTATGGCAGCTATATCAAATTCGATTCAATTCAATGAATTAATATCATATTTTATAATATACAGTTATTTAATCCCAGAAATTAGAGCAATATGGGATATGATGAAATAATGTTTTATATAGATAATTTGATTTTGTAATTTCAATTACTTACTACTATTTACTTATTGAGTTGCTTCAATCTTCTTTATTTTCCTATCCAAAGGACAATGTTCAGATCCATTATCATAACCATTTTATTTGATTATGTGGCCTTAAGAGGTCTAATGATTAATTTTAGTTTTTCACTATTTTCGTCAGTAAAATAATATTCAATCATATCCACCAAGTCATAATTCATCATAAAAGGGTTCGGAAAGTAAAAAAAATGTCTATGAAGGACTGCAATAAAAATGATCATTAAGCGCTAATTACTTAATTTCATTTAGCATTTCTAGAAGTTGTTGATCAATTACTTGTGTAATAATTAAAAACAAAGGGTTGTCTGCTTTAGTGTAAAATGGAACTTTTAATTTCAAATTATAATTAGGTTTTTATTATTATGATAATGGCAGACAGTCTAGATTCGATAGTTTTACATATCGCAAATGATTTCCAGGAAAAAAAACTACCCTCAAAAAGTTAATTCCACGTTAATAGGTAATTAGTTATATTCACTAACGGAACATAGAACATGGAACATAGACTTCATAGAATCATATATAAATGCCAATGAATGCTAAGAGAACAACAGAAACATTTTATACGTGAAAGCACACGGTTGAGATCATCTTTATTTTTGTGACAATATTAACTTAAAATTTATACGAGTATAATGGATTTGTCTTTGAAATCGCAAAATACCGAGTCAATATCTAACGGCAATGAAAAATTTCACTTTCCATATTTTGACATCGCAATGTATCGTTTAGTAATGAAACGATTTAATATTAGCAGAATCGTCTGCGGTTTATCCCTTAGACTTGACTTAGTTTTTCATTTGAGCTGGGCACATCCTGACTATTTCTTGCCAAGAGAACTCAATTTGTGGATTCTAGATATTGCATTGCAACCAGAGATACTACCAGATCATCTTGAAAGACTAAGACGCATCCGGCGTAGACTATTTCGGAATCCACGGTCCCTACGGAAATCATCATGCCCAAAACGCAACCATATGTGGAGCACCCAAGTATTATATTTCAAATCTGTACGCAAGGAGATCGGATATGGCAATATCCGTCGGAACTATCTTCAAGCGGCCCGAGAAAATGTCCAGCAGCAGTTGATATGGGAGAAGCAACATCAACTTCCACGAAGAGACGATGGTATCTACAATAAGTATGCTGACACCATTGCGACAATAATGCGGTATCATCAAGAAGCTGCCCAATGGACTATTTCTACCTATGAAATGCAACTACGCTACAATTTGTCAAGTGACATTATTGCTTCTGCCATACATTTAGAATCAATTTTAATCTACGAACAAGCACGACTATCTTCTCGTAAGGGCCAATTTCAATTGGAAGAAGATCGGTCATTTTTTATTGAATCCTTTTTACATTACCTTATTCAAAGGCACGACACATCACTGCATAATGAAATTGGCTTATTAATGGGCGAATTATAAAATAACATAAATGAAATCAGTGGCCTAAGAATTTACCAATAAAAATCTTCTTACAATATTTGTACACTACAAAGCAATTGTGATTTATAAAAGATACCTAATAAATAATTCTTATAAAAGTAAAATTTTAAAAATGTATTTATTTTTTTTTGAAATTAGGTATAAAATATCAGCTAAAATCATCAACCCAGTTATTTCCTAAGAATTGTTTATTAAGACCACGGAGTAATTAGTTACTTAAATTTTCTATTTAATGCTTTGATCGAATTAATTTTCGTTTGTCAATGGTTTCCTAACTTGAGATAAAAAGTCAGTTACAAAAAACAAATTATTTATTGCATCTCAAGAAGATCTTTTGTAATTGAATCCTAATTTTGTGCAGTGATTTAATATAGAACTTATATTTTTCACTCAAATGAAACTGTTTATATAAAAAGGCAGTACTCAGTTAGATCAACTTCATTATATTTTTTTTTTTACTAGAAAATTCAAAATAAATTGTGAATTGTTCTAAAGATGTTAAAACATTTGTAAATGGCAAACAAAAGCGATATGATGTGCGCGTGTGAAAAATTGACTTGGATTTCATTTCATTGCAATTTATTTTATTTTATTTTACTTCTTCAATTTCTACTTTTTATTTCGTGTGAAAATTGGCACAAATCAAGTCAATGTTAGATAGACGCAAGGAAAAATATGAGCAATAGAAACCAAGTCAGCAACAACTGACATCAAACGGCGCACAAATTGAGTTCAATTGGGTTCAGGATACACAAGTCGATGGCTTCATATTTTTATTCTCTTTATTATAATCTCATACCAATTGTATTTTGTTTCTTTTGTTTTGATATTTTCTTATAGTCAGTTAGTCAGTTACTCAGACTAAAAACAATTGTGGCTTGTTTATGTGCACAAGCAAAGGGAAATTGACACAATTTATTTTATTACAAAAGAATGATTGAATTTACAAAAAGAAAGAAATTGAGGTAAAACTAAATAAATATATTTCAATAATATATTCAAAAAGTTCAATGAAATCCTATTTTATACAATTTATAGTAGTTTAATTTTATACAAAACGTATTTCGTTAAGATATTTTCTTCTTAAAGAGAACATTGACTTTTGAAATGACTTTTAATTTGGAGATATAAATATTATATTATTTTAGCCTTTGATTATTTATTATTTAAATTTTGCAAACAAATAAAGAATAATATTTTAAATTAACAACAATAAAATGTTAATGCATCTCAGAATTAAATTTCTAAAGTAAGAATTAAAAGAAAATTGATCAATTTGATTTATAACAAAATTAAAATTTTCATCATTTACTTGATTTCATAAGAAGCTTAGAAGAAATAAAAAAACATGCCTCTCTGTTGATGTCTTTAAGTTGCCTCTTATACAATTTGTTAACAAAACTTTGCACTTTCAACTACTTTCAACTACTTTCACAATTCTTTCTCTTCCCCTATAACAAATAATTTATAACTTTTTCTTAGAAAACATACAAATGTCACAATTCCAACTGTCAGTTGCAGTGAATTTCATTGTGACGTTATAACGGCGAAGATGATTTTCGCTTAGAATTTTTTCAAATGCGTCACACATCACAAGTGAAGTGAAGTGAAGTGAAGAAAAATAGAGGATAGGAAAAATACGTTAGTTGCATTACTATGATTTCTTTTCTTTCCTTCCTCCTTTTTTACAATTTTTGTTATTATTTTTCATCTTAAGTGCAATACACTACTGACGCTGATCCTTACCATCCATGTTTCATCCAAGTTTGGCGTTAGTATTAAGTAGTGCAATGTGATGATGATGCTAACAATTTGTGTTACGTTTTTTTTTTTTCATAAATATCGCATTATTGTCAACATCCTTTGCTGCTGCATAAACCAGACAACGTTGGCATAAAGCGCATGAATTATGACACTAAAATTTGCAGTTTTATTGCAATTGTCAGATATGAAGGAATTTTGCTTTGTTAAGGAGACTCATCATTATTTGTGAGTTTGTGTTCTGGGGTGAAGCAAATTGATATTTTTGTTGTGCTTTTCACATTGGAAATTCAATGGAGGCAAAACAATTGTACAGCTAACAACAACAGAAACAGAGACTCCCAATTAAATATTGTTTATTTTTATCTGCAGACTCCTCGCATTGTGAACCTTCCCAGAACTTGAATGAAAATACATAAAGTGTACAAAACGTAGTATCATTTTTCTTGAGAAACGATAATTTTTTACTCATATTAATTTTTGGTTTTGTCATGCATGCAATACACAAAATACTAAAGTCATCATTTTTCACAAATAAATACAAAAAATATCATAGTAGAGTAAAGTTGAGTATTCTTCACTGTAGTAAAATCATATCCTAGCAGCAGAACACACAACAGATACACAGTTTGGCGTTTGTCTAGCAACTCTCTGTTGAATTTGGCGCCGGAAGATCACTTTGTCAATGTCACTATGTGGTACGAACAGTGGGGCATTTTAAGTTTTGGTACCCTGGGCCCCATTAATTAATGGAAAAATTGCAAAAAAATCATAAATATTCACATTTTTTGAAAAAAAAAAAAAACATTTAGTTCAAAGTAATTTCATGAAAAAAAATCTATTAATTCTTTAGTGAGCCCATTACATCAAATTCCCCAAAAGCCCTGGTTTTCAAGGAAAATACGTCTCTGCATTTTAAAAAAGAAACAAAGTAAAACAGATCTCTATATCATCTTTTCTTGTTTTTTTCCCTGTTTGTTTCTCAAATCAAAGTCCCAAATATTTGCGTTGAAGATTTTTGACCCGAGAAAATGTTTTCCTTTTTCTTTTTTAAATCATTTCTTGTTACTCTTAAGGATACTTTAAGTCGTACGTTGTGTGTTTGTTATTCCTTCTTTTTTTTTTTAAATTTTCAACAAGTTTGTTGCATGTTTCTTTCTGCATCTTGTAAGTGAATGGAAGTATGTGCATTTGTATGATATGTAAGTGTGTGTATCTATGTTACTCGTATATACATAATTTGTCAACTTGTTCATGTGTGTAAGTATCTCTTAAAACGTTTGCTTTATCGTTTATATTATAGTATTTGATATTTTATGCTTTCAATTTTTTTATACTCGTTTCTTCTTCCTTCATTTTTATGATATTTATTTCTTCTTTGCAGGATGTTTTTCATGCTTTTCTTTTGCTTTTCTTCAACTTGTCACTTTCAATAAAAATCTTATGCTTCTTTCGCAGCAAAACAGTTTATTTTTCAAGCACTTGTCCTTATACATTTTTTATGTCCACATTCATTTTTTTTATATAAAAATATGATAAAAAATCAGAAAGAATACAATATTGCAATAAAGAAAAAAAAGTGTGGAAAGGTTGAAATTGAGGAAAATAGAGGAAAAGAAAGATCTTTGGGAAAAGCAGATTTAAATGCAGCAATATGTATATTCTTTTCTTTATATACTATATTCTCCTTTTTTTAAATATTTTTTCAACGTTTCGAATGCTTTTCTTTTTTCTTTCACATCCTTTTAACTTCCGCTTTTCACTTTGCTTTTCTTGAGCTGCTTCTTTTCACTTCTAAAATGTTTATAAATAATTCGTGATATTTCACACTGAATTGAGTTGACATTTCAACTATTGTAGCTTGTTTTTGATGAGGGGGGAGAGTACTGAAGGGGCTTGAATATAAGTATATTTTAATATTAATAAAAAATAAATTGTTTCTTTCTTTGCAGTTTGAAATGCAGCATTATTTCTGTTTTCATTGAGCTGCCACTTCTCCCTATTGTCATGCTAAAGTGCATTGGTGTATAAGTATCTGCAATGCTTTGAATAGATGCTAATAAAAATATATAACAATAAGATATTTTCGAGAGTTTTTTTTTTATTTTATTAGTTTAGCACTTTACGATAGGCAATATTTTTTTTTTTTGGCCCATGAGAACTGATTTCTACAATGAAAAATAAAAAAATTACACATTATCTGCAATCATTTCAAAATTTGAAATCAGTAACATATTTCATCGATATGTAGAAAGGTACTTGTATCTATGTGTCAGGTGCCATAAAAATAGCTTCAATAGCTGCCCATCCATTTATTTATAATGAAGGAGACAATCACAAAGATCTTTCTAGATAACAAAAGAGATTCGTTAGGGTACCTACAATGAGCTTAATCTGAGCAAAACCAACTTTATTCTAAGCGACTTCCGACCAACTAAATTTTAATTTTTTAAAAACAAGTTTAAGTTACTTTTCCGAATAGGGCAAACTGAGAACAGTACAGGCCAAAGTCCGTCACCCCCACATGTGGTACACAGATATCTCTAAAATAGACACTGATGTTTGTATTTCTGTTTTATTTTATTCTGAAGCAGATTTTTATAAACTTTTCGATTTTTCAATCAATAGTTATCAGTTTTATTTACGCATTGAATGTTCAGAAGTCTTTGTCAATTATCTTTTTGAATTTTTAGTCACAACAAACAACAAAATAAAATAAATATCATTCATTCTATAATTCCCATACAAAACCGATTGATGATGATGATGAGCACCGGGACTGCTACTTATAATAGATTTTTTAAATTTAATTTACTTGTTTTGGAATTCACATCAAAGCAATAATAATAGTTAGTTGCTTACTATTTTGCGTTTTTTTTTTTGAATCGACCTATTTTATTAACTACTCGTTTTGGAATTAATCTTATCTTATGTTTTCGATTTCCTTTGCTGTTTGTCTTAATTTTTTTGATTTTTGATTTAAAAATACTAATTTGATAGAAAATTGAACTTGTGTGTCAGGTTCTTTTTAAACAATATTGATGTTTGGTATTATCAATTATTATTATTCGATTTAAAAATGTTTCGTACTTTAAGTTATTTTCTTTTAAGTTTTTTTTTCTGAAGTTTTTGACTTTCAATCTTTTACTTTTATTTTTTTAAATAATTTCAAAGGCTATAGTTTTTTACTGGCAACGTCATTGACTGACATTAAGTTATCTAATACATTTGTCTTTTTGCTAATGATATATTTTATTAAAGACTACCATGTATTAGAATATATTAGCATTGCCTCTTTAATTGCGCTGTGAGTATCTTAATTGAACTCATATTTTTAATTTACATGAATTTAAAATACCAACTCTGTATAAATGATATAAAACACACAACAACATAAAATAAAATAAAATAAAATAAAAGAAAAATTAACAATAACTTTTTATGTTGAAACTACATAAACGTCGTTTATCATTTTCCAGCTTGTACGACATAAATGATTCATATAAAGTAAATTACATCGTCAATGACTGTGATAGAAAAGTAGAGCAACTTTCAACATTGAAAGAAAACAAATTGTTTTGTGAATCGATAAAAACTGTTCTATGAATTAAAAACAGCGTTTGATGTTTTAATCAATGAGAAAGAGAAGTTTTATTGAATGGCAACAGTGAATGACAAATAAGACCTATAAGATCCTGGTGAAACAGGCAAATCAATTAAATGATGACTTGACTGATTTTAATACATTTAGGTCTAAGCTTTATATTATGAAAATTTGAAAAAAAAAAAAAAATGCTTTTGCATATTGTGCTGTCATCAGAACTAAAGATGTATGCAGTATTTCAGGTCAATCAGATGCCAAGAAGTGGTTCTAATTCAGCTTGTAAGATTTGACCTAAAATAAACTAACAAAATAACAAAGAAACTAACATACAAAGCAAGTAAAGCAAAAGCTTTTAAAAAGATTGCAATACTCTCATGATTGATTTAAACCGATTAAGGGATAAAGATGTATTTAAGTGATTTTATACAAAGAAATATCCCTTACAATCAAGTACCTTATATTAAAATAACCGCATTGCATCGCTAACATCACATCATCCACCCAACATAGCCAATTGTTTCACCACTAGAGATATTTTATTCTAGGATGAACTCTTGAAATGTTTACTTTTGGCTTTCTAAATACTGAATCTTCTTGAAGTTATACGAGTAAAAACCGTTCATAGTCCGCTTTCTTGAGGTTCCAGGACACATCGATTTGCAACATTAATCCAGTTTCATGTGTTTCCTATGCGTTTTCCATGTGATTACATTTGTTCCTTTTTGTATTAAAATATTGTATGTTTCCAGAAATGATACAAAATGATTATAATTTATAATAATATCATTATGATTTATTTATTAAATTTTTCTTTTTTTTATTAATTTTTTATTTAGCATTTCTCAGTTTAATTTTTCTCACATGCATTTTATTGTGATTTTTTCTTATTTTCAATATTTTATATTTTGAATTTTTATTTATTTATTTTATTATTTTGATATCATTTAGAATGCATTAACACATACACACACATTTTGTTCATATACTAGTTATTATATTTATGGATTCATAATTTTATGAAAGTATTTTGTAGCATAATGTAATATGTAGGTATTCATGAAAAATAGAGTTTCCATTCAGATTTTGAGAGAAGATTCACATTTGTTAGACATTTATAAACAATATTGATTTTGTTTATTCTTTATTTTTTCTAAAGGTTTTTTTCCCCATTTAGTTTTATAGTTTTTGTTTTTGTTTTTGTTTTATAGAATTAACAGTTTGGATGACAGTTAGTTTTTATTTTGTTTTCTATTTCATTTTTAATATATTGTAGTATTTTTAAAACTATTGTTTTATTTTAATAGAATAATAGAGTCAATTACATACTTTAGTTAGTAAAACATTCATTTTATATTATAAATAGGAGCTTTTTCTTCATCTTTTTGCTTGTCATCAACACCAATAAACATGTACAGTTTATTTATGTTGGTTTTTTGATATCATAAATTATCATTTTCTTATTTATTAAATTTTATTTTTGATTAAAATAATTTTGCTTTAATGGCAAAATGCAATTTTTTTTTTATTTTTATTCTAGAAATA
Source organism: Amiota mariae (assembly GCA_035041805.1). Taxonomy (NCBI): domain Eukaryota; kingdom Metazoa; phylum Arthropoda; class Insecta; order Diptera; family Drosophilidae; genus Amiota; species Amiota mariae. The sequence goes on from JAWNKV010000348.1 coordinate 5,004,694, forward strand.
AAATTAATATTCTTTTTTATTTACTCGTACTTTTAGTTTATCATTTTTTCATTTTGTGGTATCACAGAGAGACGTGACTTTTTATATGTAATTATAAAAAGATTTGTATTTGTTTAATGAAAACTATATTCAAATTATTAAAAAATCAACAAAAATTATTAAAACTTTCGTTTAGATTTTAAATATTTTAGAAATAGATAACAAACAGTGGCATAAAAATATAAACAAAAAAAAAAAAAATAGGAAAGAAAAGGAATAGAAATTCTATAAAACAAATGCATGAGACAAGGCAAACAAAAGGATTAAAGCTGATCCCAAAATTTATTACAAAAATCTTTATCTGTTGCAGGAAAGGTGCCAATAAGTAGCAATATTTTTCTCTTTTCATTATCGATTTTACTGTTTAGTTTCACAAAACAACTGGTCATGAATATAGTATAACATGAATAATCTTCAATGGTTATGCTTCATTGTAAAGAATTTGACTAGTAAATCTCGCTCAATTGATAACTTCAATTATATATTCATTTGAAATATATTAGGCATGACCCTTAACACTGATATGGACTAACAAGCATAACTAATATGTACAATAACACAATCAACTAACTGTATGGTGTCAATGTTTCCAGTCATTGAGATTCTTGTCTATCAATTGGTAATTATTGGACCTGGCAAAGTAAACACATTACTGTAATTTCAAAAAATATTACGATATCATAATCATCGTCAGTTATGTTCCATGACTCATAAATACGTAATTTCTTTTCATTCCACTTGGCTAGTGAACCCAGTGAGATGTGTGACCCTTCTAATACTCGTACATTGCCAAACCTTGAACAGGTAATTGCTATTGACAATGTTTCGCCTGATTGAATCTTTTATATTTGTAATCATGTATTGTACTTTATCTTCTCTTGTTTTTCTAATTTTTCTGACTCAATGTTGAATTTTGCAAAATCTTTTATATATTTATTACGAGTAATAGTCATATTTATATATACAGAAGTAAAAAAAAAAAATATTGAATTTTCTCTACTATGTCAAACCATGAGTATTTAAATAATAAAAATTTCATCAGTTTTATGAAATTCTTCCTTAAAATGTTAAAGGACAAAGTTTCAAAATGATTTTAAATGATGATCTTCAGAAAATAGGTTGACCAGACATTCAAAACTGCTGAATAGGATTTTGGAATTTCGTAATATTTGTACACATTCTGCTATAGTAGGACATAGGTCTCAATCAGTTTCTGTGACTCTTGACATATTGAATATTTGGAAAACAAACTTTATACGAACAGTCCCCAAATTGTAGTATAAAACTATCAACACTAAATGTGACTTGGTCAAGAACACTTTTGTCTCATTATGTCGCAGTGCAATTATGACCAAATATTTAATAATAGTAAACTTGGACGGGTAACTCAAACCAGATTTTCATAATAACAAAAGGAATACTAAACAGAAAACCGTAATTACTTCAATCAGTTTGCTGCTGCCTTGTGGTTTTGTTTAGAAAATAATTTTGGCTTTTAGCTGATTTAGAGCAAGTTTCTTATTTATTTTCAATTAAATTGATAGTTTTTGTTTTTTTTTAATAATTTATATATATTTCTTTATGATTAAATTAATTGTCCTTTGATTTTTCTTATTAACATTAATTTACTTTATGTTGTCATGGCATTTTAATTTAGTAATTATTAAGTTTTAGTACTTTGCTATAGTTTCTTTGGCTTAACTATTTATTTTTATTTATTTATTTATTTTTATTAATTTTATTTGTGTTTATTTTATTAAATTAAATTGCCTTTGTTTTGTTTTGTTTTGTTTTGTTTTATTCTATTTCACTATTAATTTAATTATAATAATAATAATAATTTTCTCTACATTTTGCATTAACACAATTCGAATGATTTTAAAATTAAAGCATATAAAGAAAAGAAAAATGAACTCATTGAAACCTTTGAATGGGCTCAATTTTGTTTTATCTTTCAATTGGAGCCAACTTGAGTCAGGTTTTAGATTGGTTTGATTTTGGATTTGCTTTAATTTATTTCTTCCATTATTATCTTTAGAAGGTATAATATAAGATATTTTTGTGCTTAAAAAAAAAGCACTGAAACCAATATAACAAATAAACAAGTAAATAAATAAATTATTGTAAAATCAAATTGGATTTTTTTTTTTTTTTAAATTTGTAACTTAACAGAGAAACGCATTGTTTTCCTGGTATTTTTCCTTAACTTCTTTTGTATCTTTTAATATTTAAAATATTTTGTGAAAGTATAAGAAGGCAAATAAAAGAAAAGAAAGAATTGTACTCTTTGTTTATTGAAATTTAAAAAGCCAAAAGACTTCAGTTTCAGTTTCAATTTCTTTTTTCTTATTTTTTTTTTAATTCAACATTGTTTTTTTTTTTTTTTTGCTGATTCTTCATTTTATCTTTTGCTCTTTTGCTCTTTGATTTTGACTCCTTTCTTGTGAAATGTTTGATATTGTATTTGCTTTGGGTTCTTTGTTAGTTCATTACTCAGCTAATTACTTACAAGGTTACTTAGAGCTAATTAAAATTACAACAACACAATTACAAATGAATTACAAAGAAGAAGTGGAAGAAGTAGGTTGTAAGTCAATGGTAGTCAATATACTTAATACACAATTCCAATCACAACTCACAGACAACCTACTACTGTAGTACATACAATACTAACATGATACATGAAAAATCACATATGTATGTATAGTATATACTAATACCTAGTATGCTATAAGGATTCAGATTGCCGAGTATGTGTAATGTAAAATGAAATATTTATGGTCATAAACTAAGTATCAAAATGAATGAAGAGGGAAAGGTGGGGGGAAAGACAGTGTTTCAATGTACTATATGTTGTATGTATGAGGGTGTGTGTGTGTGTGGGTGGTTTGAAGGTATTTCTGCGTGGTAATGATGCGCTAATGCGATTATGTAATTTGTTTTAACACACACATTCATTCACTCAGTCATTTTTTCACTTACTCACACCAATATACATTAATAGACGGAAGTCAATTGAAACTGACACTGACACTGACGCACATTATACACTCATGGAAAAAATATTAAGTACACCCTTTTTGTATTGTTTCTATGCCTTGGTATAACTGTGAATAAAAGCTATTACTTTTCACTATTATTAGGTAGTTTTAATGAAAATTTTGATTTACATTAAATGGAAGAAATTGAGGAATTTAGCTTGGTCAACATATTAGTAAAGATAAATTGGATTCATCGCCACTCCAGATAGTTTATCTAGCAGAAGCTTGATGCTAAAATTAGAATTATTATATAGTGTATACATCTCTCGATTCTTCGTATTGAAACCTATGCCATATAAGAATGATGTGTTGGTGAGCATATCTGCTATTCCATGACCTGTCCAGATCAGTTTTGCAAAAAAGGACATTGTTTGTGGGTGATTTGTGTATATTCGATCATTTGAAAACATAAGGTTTTCCTTGTTTAGATCACGCCAATTATATCGAAGAAACCCATCGATATTAAATTTGTTCTAATCGGAAAAAAATAATATACAATATTTATATTTTATTCACGTTAAAATCAATGCAAATGTTGTAGAGTAAAATTGTCTTACTGAGTGCCAGCATTTTGGCTTTTGTTTGCTCGGCGCCTTTCTAAACAAGCATCTGACAATTTTCCCCGATGAAAGTGATCCAAAATAAAATATTTAAGATAGATTCAACAGAACTTATAAATAAATTGTTAATTTTTCTTAAAATAAATTGTCATTTGATGATGTCAATTCAAAGAATTCCAAAAACTATATGAAGGTGTACTTATTCATTTAACCATGACTGTATAGTAACTAGTTTAGAGAGATCTCCATCTTCAATTTATGTATTTATTTTTTCTTCTTTTTCTTCAGAAAATAAGTTCATTCTCATCATATTCTCACATACACAAACATACTTCTATTAGATATTTCGTATATATTTTAGGTATATAGTATAAAGAAAATTTTAAAAGGATTCATATAATATTATACTTAGTATAAAGTATAAGCACAAGCTTTAAACTCACCCCGTAATTTCAGCTTTTACTTCATATACATTTTTTTTTATGAATTTTCCCATAATCTTTCACTTTCACTTTGAGTTTGAGTTTGGCATTGCTTTTTGCTTTTTGCTTGCGCTTTGAACAACACCCAACATCAACCAACTCTATCAATCTCTACCACTACTGCTTTGCTTGCCCTTAGTTTCAGAGAAAACTTTCTCTGGCGCCATGCCTTTCGTCACCTAACATGACACGTTGCGATGGTGGCTCACCATATTGATCCTGATAGTAATTCTCACGCATCATCGTGTTCAGACTTGAGCACCGGAAGTATAATATTTCCTGGAAAGGTTTGCGGAAATCACGATTTAACGTTGCATAGATAATCGGATTCAAAAGTGAATTCGCATAACCCAACCAAAGGAAAAGCGATGACAACGATGCAGGCACATGCGTTGTTTCCGACTCGACAAAGGGTCGTATGAGTGCGAGTATAAAGAATGGCAGCCAACAAATTGTAAATGCCGACATTATAATGCCCAATGTCGTAGAGGCTTTCTTTTCTTTGGCGAGTTGAAAACGCAGTTTCTTGTGATGTGGTGAGCCCAAAAGACCAGTCGTGCCACTCACTCCACCACCGCTGCCATGATGACCATGTCCACCAACACTTAGAGCACCACATGTGGAATACGTTAAGGAAGTATTACCCACACTGCTATGACGTTGACCATTGCCATTGCCACTGCCAGTACCCACACCCAGTTCTGTATGTCCTGGTAGGGCAGCCGGTGACCCAGTACCATTTAGAGCATGTTGCAAATGCGTTTGGGCCCGTTTCTCTTCGAGCACAATGCGTCGTGCCGCCCGGAAGATCTGATAGTAGACGAAGAGCATCACTGACAGTGGTATATAGAAAGAGCCCAGTGTCGCATAGATTTGATATGCCGAATTCTGACAAACTGTACAAATGGGTTCACCATTCTCACCCAAATGCTCATTGCCCAGTATGAGTAGTGGAGGCAATGAAATGCATGCTGCTGCCAACCAAACTATTGCCACACAAAGCATCATGCGTCTTGGCGTTCGCTTCACGCCATACTCCAGTGGCTTAGTGATTGCTAAATAGCGATCCACTGAGATCGCACACAGATTAAGTATCGAGGCAGTACAACAGAGCACATCAAACGATACCCATATATCGCAAAGCACCGGTCCAAAATTCCATGATTCTAGAACTTCATATAGCAATGCCATGGGCATAACTAGTACCGCAACACAAAGATCGGACAAAGCCAATGAGACCAGTAAATAGTTGCAAGGACGACGCAACTTACGCACCATACAAACGGCAATGCATACGAGAACATTACCAACTACTGTGCCCAGTATGACTATCAGTAGGATGAGACTCACGAAAATGGCATGCAGAGGTGGCATTATGAATTCACCTTCTTCCGTTGATGTCATTATCGATTGTGGTGACATGCTTACATTGATGGTACTGCCACTGTCATCTAATTGATTGTTATTGACATTCATGATGCTGCTGCCTCCATCCATAATGATAGCTGTGCTCGATGGAGCAGGCAAAGGAAGCATGATGCTACTTCCTGTTGTTGCTGCTGCTGCTGCTGCCGCTGCTACTGCTGCTGTTGATGTGGTAATACTGCTACTGCTGATATTGGAATTAGCCAAAATTGCTGCAAGAAATGCACTTGCATTATTGTAGTTATCTGCTGAGAGCAAAATTGATGCTGCTGGTGGTGACAGTTGCTGCTGTTGCGATGCTGCAGCTGGTTGTATTGGTGGCACTGGCAGCATTGTTCGTGTTGCATCACCTGTTTGTACAGGTGCTGAGGCTGCTGCAATAGACAACATGAGTGCAGCAAAATCAGCATAAGGCAATAGATTAGCTGATGCATCACTGATAGCATTCTCATCATTATCATCGCTGTCGCCTTGCAGGGATGATGTTGATCCTGTTGAGGCTGCTGCTACTATGCAACTGCTTAAGGTCAACGTGAGTAATGTGATAGCAGTCGCTTGAAGTGTTGTTGAGATCAGTTTATAATTTTTATTATTATTATTATTATTAGGATTTTTATTATGATTATTATTATTACTAATATTTCTATTGTTTTTATTGCTGTTGCTGTTGTTGTTGTTGTTGTTGTTATAATAGTAATAGTCTATTCTTGTAGTTGTTGGCAAGTTGGCATGATTTTGTATCTTTTGCCTTTTCTGTTTGTCTTTGGAGGCAGCTGCATGAGTAGTAAGAGTAGCACTATCATCCTGATCCTTATTATGGTGGGATTTTGTTTTAGAAATTATTCTTGTTATTGTTGATACTGTTGATACTGTTGGTGTTGTTGTTGTTGTTGTTGCATATTGGTGTTGCACCTTGCAATTAAGTGAAGCCATATAAATGCAAGTTTAGTAGAGAGCAAAGCAAAGCAAAGTGAAACAAGCAAAGTGATTGAATATTTGTAATGATATCAATATCAAAATGAATGAATGAATGAGTCACTTGAGATTTGTATTGATGAGTGATGATAGTAATTTGTATAAATGTGAGCTGTTGTTGATTGTGTTTCAGAGTATGTTTTACTGTGTGTTTAAGTGAGTGAGTGATTGTTTGATTAATTGATTGTGTATCCTTAAGATTCTTATTGACACTTAAACTAATCACTTAATTTAATATTAATTTAATAATTTAAATTTAATACTTTAATGTGTCTTTTCCCTTTTGGTTTTAATACTTTTTTTTTATATTTCCACTCTTCTCTGTTCTTAGTGATACTTTAAGGTTTACTTAAATTAATAATTTTTTGTATATCTTTTCCTTTATGATTAACTCTCCTGTTTAGCCTCTGTTGAGTACTTGAAGATAATTTGTTGTTTTTTTTTTTCAAATAAGAATTAAGTTACCAGCTCTTCTTCTCGTTTGTCTTCTTATTATTTGATGTGATTGCTGATGCTGGCTGCCTTCTGTTACTTGTGATAATATTTTGTAAGTATTTTTGTTATATTTAGTTTTATTTGCAATACACGTGCTTATAGTTTGTTGTTGTTCTATCATAGACTTTCTTATCGTTGTATCCATTTATTCGTTTCTCATTCAATTCTGTTACTCTTTGGGGTCTCTTTTATTCACTTGATGACTGTGACTCGATTAAGTTGTCTGTAGATTTGATTGAATTAATTTAGATGAAACAGTTGTTGGATTTATTATCCATAAAGCTTAACAAATGCTGACCTGCTTTATCAAGCTTAGCACCAGAACATGTTCATTATCATTCATTCATCATCATCATCACCATCACAATCATGATCAACATCATTGTTGTCATTATCATTTTCGCCATCATCATTATCATCATCACTAAAGAAAGATGGCATCTAAGTGTACGAGTAAGTGTGTGTATTTAAAGATAGTTTAATATGCTTGGTGTTTCGCCTTGATTTCTAACTTAATTCAATGTTGTGCAATCTTTTTATGACCTTTGTATGAATTTTTTCTCTTGCTTTCTTTAGTCATTAATCATAATCATCAGAATTTCAATAAAAAAGATGATGAACTTGTCGTAGTCATCGTCATCGTCATCGTAATCAACATCATCATCATCATCGTCAACAACTTAAGCATCATTTTAGCTTAGTGAGGGATGTGCTTTCTTGATGATTATTAATATAATTTTTTCGTCTTTATTCTCAGTAAATTTTCACACTTTATATTTTATGTTGATGCTCATCTCATCTCATCTCATCACATCTTATTTTAATTTACTTTTCCTTTTGTCTTTGTGAAATTCCCCTTGAGTTTTATTGAATTATTCCAGTTTTAATTTTTGGACTTGACTTTTGAACCTTTTACTTTCTTTTGATAATTCATTCCAATCAATTTGTCTTTTTCTTAATCATTAAAATGTTGTGCAAATTTGAAGCTTGATTTGTTGTTGAAACCACCAAAATTTATTCCATTGATTGTCACGTTAAATCACTGAAAAGATATGAAAAGAAGGTAAAAAGAAGGTGATAAATAAAATATTTTTAAAATTCTTTTAATTTTTTTGTTTTAAATCATGTAAAAATTTACATTTTTAATTGAAGTTCGAGACAAAATAAATTATGCGTGATTTCTCCAACTTAAAAACGCCAACCCCAATTTCTGTCATCCACAACAATGTGATGGGGTAGATTGAGTCACTCATTCACTCACTTGTATCTAAATGGAAATCAAATTCTCCCCCTTTTGTTAAATTTATGCAGACAATTCAATCATGAATGGGGTGAGATTACCTGGAAACTGTGGTAAAGTTGAAATAGTGGATGCTGCTGTGTTAATTAGAACCTCTTTCCCCTTTCCCCTTTTCAAAAGATTCTGATTACATTAGGTTAGAGAGTAATTTATGTAGTAGACGAGTCAATCAAGTGAAATAACCAGGAGGTTCTGGGAAATATGGAAAAGTGGGTTGCCCTCAAGTATTAACTAGAATTTCTGTCAAAATTTATTCATTTCCTGGTTGAAAAGTCGTTTCTTTTGAAATTTGTCTTTATATAATTTAGTCAAATTGTTGCCTTTAAGAACTTCTTACTCTTTTGCGCTTCTTAATTTTATTAAAATATTTGTACTTAGTTGAGGTAGAGAAATAAAGAAGACATTGCAGTTTGAGTACTTCAACCATAACACATTGACTGCAGTCTATGAGGACTTCTGACACTTCCAAGCCACTGAACAATTCTATAATGAAGTCATTGATTTCATTTCTGGATTAATTAAAAATATAAAATTCTTTTTAGTTTGAAAAATGCAAGAGATATTTGCAATTTTTTAATTAAGACACAAAAAACAATGTAATTTTTTCTCTTTTGATTATTTCAATTAACATTTTTTAATAAACTATGTATTTTTATTATTGTATCTATCTGATATTTTTATGAACAAAATTTTTGTTGGAGCATTGATATTTCGAACAAAAAATATTTACACATTTTTTGGCATACTTTGCTTATGATATACGTATTTTTGTATTTTTATTTGGTCAGAAATAAAATTGAATAAAAATAAAATTAAAAACACATGCCAACAAAAAATGGGAAAACATAATAAAAAAACGGAGATATATTTTTACTTATCCACACACGCAACCGCGTTTTTTGGTTTCAATTTAATTGAAATCCATTTAAATTTTGTTTACTATAAAAAAGTCCACGTGCCTCTTTTGTTTGGGTTTGTTTTGTTTTGTTTTGTTTTGTTTCAATCGAGCGACATGTGCTCGCATTCCCTTTATACTATTGTATTTTTGCTATTATTTTAAAATAAAAATTTCATATTTTTAATGAAAATTTAAAACAAAAATCAGGATGAAGTTTTTGACATAAAACACGTGCCGCCACACAATAAGCAACACCTGAAGGTCTAGACAACTTTACTGAGATTTCAGTAAATCAGAAATTAAAAACAACAAAACGAAAATGTAAATGAGTAAATGAAAGTTAATGTTAAAAATATCAAGCATTTAAAATTCAATTAAAGAAATCTTTAATTATAAAAGTATATAAGTGAAGACGAGTGAGTATGTGTGTTTGTCATTTATTTATTGACATTAAAAAAAATGTTGTTCATTGACTTTCTCAAAATTTAATTTCCATTAAAATTGTCTTATGTGCTTAACATTAATGACAAATGCTAAATAAGTTCATTGACTCTGCAGCTGTAATGAGTACCAATTTGAATGATGAATAATTTTAGAAATGTAAATTGTTGCTATTGAGTTTAGTGACATTCATATTGCAGAGAATGATGATTGTCTATAAAATGCTCATTTTCATTTCACTTCTTCTCAAATATCATAAATTTAGTATGAGTGTTTAGTTTAATTATAATAACTGTATTTATTGAAAATGTAAAGTATAGTCTGCTATATATTTCTATTTTATGGAGCTACATCCAATATCGAAGCTAATAAAGGTCACTGGGAAAAGTTTATCGATTTAATGGTAGACAATTTTCCAAAATTCTTTGTTTGATTTCTTTTTTACATTTGGTACTTCTAAGACTGCCCTGGTACAAATCTGTATAATAATTTATAATGTTTCAATCTTAGCTACATATTTCAATGAATGATCATTCAGTATTACTAAAGTTCAGTGACTATTAAGCAAACATAGATAGATTTCACAATTTGTACTAAAACCTTCAATTACCTTGTTTGTATGACGCTCAAATCGATTCTGCGAGGTTCGATATCGGTTGACTAAATCGATTTTAGTTTGTTTACATTATGTCAGAGTTGCCATATGCATAAAATATAATGTGATTTTCTCAACAGAATAAGTTATTTTTTAAAATCACATTGAATAAAATAATGTAAATGTAAAATATTTATCTTGATTTTTAATAAATCACAAATTATTAAAAAAAACTTAAAATAAAGCAAAACTGTTCTACCACATGGCAACTCTTATGAAACAACATTCTAAATTTCGAATAGAAATGACATTGCTAAGTGTGTACATGACATTGGAAATCGATTTACAAAACCGAAATCTATTCTCATATGCTGGTTTCGTCAAATCGATACGTGCGCGAAATTCGATTTCAAAAAGTGTTTATAAATAAGGTTTTCGTTATATCGAACCTCGCAAAATCGATTTGAGCTTCATATGAACAATGTAAATCTTGCCTCATGTCGCATTAGAAATTTAAATCACAAGTGATAATCAAATTTAATATAAACAAAATAAATTAAAATAAAATTCTTTAAATTTGTTTCAATTAAATTTTGATTAAATATAAAACAGCAAAATAAAATCTCTACTAAATCAATTTATAAACTTTTAATCTACAAAAAATGCAATGAATAGAAAAGTTTAAATTAATTCTTTTTTTTTTTTGGAAATTTTAAAAAACTTACTTATACAAAATATTAATTTACTATTTAAACTGCAATAAATTGTAAAATTGATTTTATTTACAAATTAAATTTTCATTATTTTGAATTCAAATTTTGAACAAAATCCAATTAAAAAATAAGTAAATATTCATTGTTAGATAATTGGCAAAATGATGATGAAAGTGTATCAATGTACAAGTAAATAACAAATGGACAACAAATGTTCAATATGCCTAAACAAGCATGAAAAAATGCAAAATAAATTATTAAACAAAAAAAATATAGGAAAAATAAATGGGAATTCATTTGAAAGCAAATCAATAAAATGCAAATATTTACACTAAAAATAATGTAAATTATTTTCAAATTATGGTATCAAAAACTAAACTCAGTTAAAAGTATATTTATACCTTCATAAACAAGTGACTAAGTGAATGAGTGAGTAAGTGAATGATTGCATAACAAGTGAGTGAGTGAGTGAGTGAGTGAGTGAAATAAATGAGTGAATGAATGAATGTTTATACTAATAAATTTCTATAGAATTTTGTATATTTTGATTATATCATTTAAATATTTCCAAAAATTATCTCTCATAGCATATTTTTGATCGCATATTTTATAGAAAATTTATCATGCGTATGCTTAATAATAAAACTAAAATTATATTATGTATACGCATCATTTGAATTCAATTGGAGAAGCAATAACCAAATAAATATTGAAAAATTTACCTCAAACTTAATCAAAAATCTACTGTTGATGCATAAATTGGCAATTTATTTATTATTTGAAAATTAATTCAATTCAATTTAAAAGTCAAATTATGAAAAACACAAATGGCAAAGCAACCAATAATGCATTAAGTTTTGAAAAGAAAAAAAAAAAATTTAAAAAAAAAACTTAAATCGAATATAAATACAAAAATAAATATATAAAAACAAATTGTATTCAAAATGCTCATCAGCTTATGCCAATGAAATAAAAATAAAAAAAAAATACAATAAAAACTTTATTTAGTTTGATTTAAATGTATAAAACAATTTAAGCTAAACCTTAGCCACAAATCCGCTTTTGGTGTTTCCTCTTATCTCCTTCCTTACTCACTCACCATTTTTATCTAACCCACATTTCAAAATTCTTCATTCTATCCCAAATTCTCTATGGCTTACTATAAATTCCCAGCTGCTTATTTGGACAATAAACCATTTTGGTATTGTGTGCTGTTGTTGATGCGGTTAACAGCAGCATAAATAAGTCCTCGCGCTGTGTGGATAATTTAATTAGAACTCAATTTTTTGTTGATTTGTAAGCGCTTCGTATTAAGTCGTCTTAAAGAACTTAAAACCCCAGAAGAAGAAGTGAAATACTTGCCGCAAGTTATTAAAATAAGTCAAGCAAAAGATATAAAAGTCAGGAAACGTGAAGTACTGCCGCCACACACCACTTTACATGAAGTGAAGAAAGTGGAAAATAAATTACTGGTTTATTTTGAAATTTAAATTGAAGATAATCTCAAGAGGAAATTGGAATTTATTTATACAATTTTATTTTTTTTCAACAAAAAAAGGGGAACATATTTTTTCTATTATTCACTTGCGACTTCGTAACAGATTCGATTGGTGAATGTATTGTATTACAATTTTGTAAACTTCTTAAATGATTTATTTTTAGTTTTTTACTCTCGCGTGTCTCTTTCAGGGGAAATCACTTGAGCACAAGTCTCTTTATGATGAATTATCAGTGAAGTATTAAACAGAACTATTAATTGTCAGCAAAATCATATAAAACTTATCCCAATGTTTTGTTTTATGAATAACAATTTCATTCTTTATCTTTCTGGACAAGTCTTCAGTATTATATAAAACAAAAGTTATGATCCCACAGAGGTAATAAGGAAATGAAAGAAAGATGAGTTTGATTTTAAAAACTGCTATTAAACTATATAAAATACACAAATGTTCAAACTTTTCTCTACCATTTAACCTTTGTTGAAGTGAAATATCAAAATATTTTGATTGATTAATATGCGTCATAATTGAATAATCTTTCAAAAGTTCAGAGTCTTAGATCTAATCTATTGAACTGGTTATTTCTTACAAAAAAATTCACAAAAAGCAAATCATAAATTTTTTTCAAATATTTCAATTGTAGATTGATTTGATTTACAATTTACTTAGTCATTTCTACTATTTTATTCTCCTATACTTTCCCTACTCTTTGAGGGAGTTGCTCATATATCTCTTATTCAATATTTATTTATTTGTAAAAACAACCAATCAAGCATACAAAAAAATCTACCGCAAATTTCACGCTACCATTTTTCATTTGCCAACTGAGCTTGCAACATTCACCGCAACACGGAAACTTTGCAAATAGTTAAGAATTTTTGCTGTCGTTTTTGTCTATTTTTCGTTTACTTAAAAACAAGACCGTGGTATACCGCATACAGTGCACACTTTCTCTCTTTGTCTCTCTCAACTTGATCTGCCCTCTTGCAACTATTGGCATTTGGTTGCAAGAGTTGTTTGCTAAATACACTTTTTGTTTGAGGAGGCAGGAGTTAAATGAAATGAGCAACCAACACAAAAAAAAAAAAACAGTAAAACAAAAATAAGTCAACAACAAAGTATTTTACTATTATTTCTTGTGCAATCAGCTTCACTTGGTCTTTTTTGCCAAAAAATTGTGGTTTCAACGGTATTTATTCAACTATCCTCCTCCACCCTAAACCAGAATAAGGCAACTACAATAATTTGAAGCAGTTGACAAAACTTTACGTAGAATGAGGTAGAATTGAAGGTTAAGTAAAAGTTAAGCTAATAGTTTTGCTTATAGGAAAAATTGAAATTTGTTTGTTAGTTTTGTTGACTGAAAAAGTTTATTCCTTTCAGTCGCAAGTTTGTGGCATATTACGAATCTGGTAAAGCTTCTTTTCCTTTCCCTAAAGACCCTACGCACCCATAATAGTTGACAGAAATATATTAATTTAATATTTCTCTTGAGCTAAGATGTTTTTCTTTTTTTTTTAGCTTCACAATGTAGCACAGAAGAGTAATTTTTCTATATCAAAGTATTGTATGTTACAGTAGCTTATTGATGGCAATAAGAATGAAATTTTGTTGATTGATTGAACTAAGTAGGTAAATAGTGAGAGTATCAAGAAGAAATGGAATTAATTTATGTATAAAAATAAAAATATTCAGAAAAATGTTAAGCAATTAATGAACAACAATTTGATATTCAACTCTTTTGATTTATGTGGCTTTGTGAATTGAATTTAAATATAATTTAGGTGAAAGTTCAATTCACTTTTTAATATAGAATGATTATAAGAATTAATGAGTTCGTACTCCGTCGGATTTTATACATGAGTTGTATGTACAAATAGTTCGTTAATCAATTTTATTCCTTAAGAATTTTGAAAGATTTCACTAATAGTTAACCATTTTAGGACTTTTAAACAATTTTATTTTACTGAAAGTACAAGTCAACAGAAGCTTATTGTATGCTGGAGAACATGATCTACCAATTTTAACTTATAAAGGGTTGGCTTAGATTGTTCAAAAGCAATTTCTACCAAAATTCAAGACAAAAAAGTTTTCTTACAAACATTTTGTCTATTACTTGAAAATATTTTGTGTCTTCAAAAACTATTTTAGGCAAGTGGAGTCATTGGTTCATCATTTTAAGCATCGACACGCAATGCGTAGTACATCAAAGGTTGAACGCCAGTTCAGAGTCAGTCTTTTTTTATTTCTCTGGACGAAGTCGCGGGCACAGCTAGAATGATGATACTAAAATGCTAAACTCAACTCTAAGATTAATAAATAGTAATCCTATTTAAAGCGATTCAATGAATAGAATTCATGTGGTAAGGAAGAGCATAGAGATCCATGTGGTCAGCTTTATGCTGGGTTGTGGTAACTTACGAGTCTGACAAGTTTATCAATAAATTTTATTGTTAAATCATAAGCCATCTAATTCAGCTGTCAATCTCTTGTAAGTTGGTGATCTGTTAGCATAGGCGAATCTTGTATCATAAGCCTTATTCAGTCAGGAAAACACTACAAATAAACAATGAAAGTTGTAGACCGCAGATAAATTTAGTTATAAAAAGAAAAATAGGAATACATTCTTAATAACCATCAATTTTAAACTTTGCTAACATTTTTCCATAGAATACTTTAAAACTACAATTGTCTTAAGTTTTAGATGCAAGTAATAACAAGTATTTTGCATAGATATAAATATCTTAGGAATGCCATGAGCAGATAGTTCATGAGTAAGGATATAAGACACACTATTGTTATGAAAACAAAAAAAAACACATTCTACCTAATTTCCTTTATAAAACTGAAGAGCAACATACTATTGGGAATTCCAAATTAAATATACAAAAATTAAATTTTAAATTATTACATAATTTAATCGATTGAGAATACAATAAATAAATTTATTGTATAATTTATAAAGAAAATACATATGATATATTGTAGTAAACACATTTGTATCTCCTCGTGTTTTTTTTTTTTTTTTTTTTTTTGGTATACTTCATCAGTATTTTGCATTAATAGTTTCCGGCGAAAATTGTTATTACTTATTTTCCAACTTCTGCATGGCAATCTTCTTTTTATCTCAGAAACAGGAAACTGAAAATGCAATTTGGTGCATTTTTATGATACGAGTACCAAATTCTTATTATAGAACGAACTGAGGACACATGTGAGTGCAGTATATAAGAAGTATGTAAGTGAGAATGGTTTGCTTGGAGTGCGAAAAGCAATAAATTTTCTTCTGCATACAATTGCCATTGGCAGTAAATACTATTTTGTACACATTTTACAACATCAAATAAGGAAAAAGGTTGTTACACAATGAGAGAAACTCATAAGGTTCTCTTCTTCATAGAATGTGGCATAAAATTGCTAGAGGTGCCATTTTCCTATCATATTGTAGTGTGATGATGATAATCATTATCATCATCATCATCATCTTGATGGTGAGTATATACTTCGTTTTGTGATTATTTGGTTTCATACTGAAGGAGATACTTATACTGATTCACTCACAGTACACAATATAACTTCAAATTGGTTACTGTTTGAAAAAATATTTACTATGAAGCACGGAAATGAAATTGAGTTTTTAAGTGAGCGCGCAATGAACATTGAAGTGGCTGCCACAGATAGCCGTGATGATACTGTGATACCGTGCAACTGCCAACCATCAGACAAACTCATTCATTCACTTAGTCTCCCAGTCATTCATTCACTGAATTCTGGTTTACCAAGAGCTCGGAATATTAAGTCAGATAAAAAAAAAAAAAAAAGGAAACAGAAAAAGTACTTTAACGCTTATGACTTGGCTTTCTGCTACTCATTGCCATGCTCAGTGTGCAACCCACTTTATTTCTCCAGTTGGTTTCACAACTCTTTGCTACCACAAATGTGAAAATCACAAAATAAATTGAATAAAAATCTCTTGAAAATCCTTTTCCGGATCTACAGAGCACATGAATGCAGAGACTACAAACAACAACAACAACAACAACACTCGTACTTTGTTATTGTAGATTTGTTGTCATTTAAATGTTTCTTACTTTTCTGTTTTCTGATTTAATTTTTTTTTTCCTTTTATGCGGTGGCTTAATGGCGATTTTGGTTTGAGCTGAGATTTACAGGGTTTTGAATTCTTTCCTCTCTTAAAAAAAAAAAAAGAAAACATCAAATAAGTTGGAAAAAAACATATAATTAAGAGGCATTAATGATGCTATAATTTTTCATATTTTTTTAATAGCAGTTTAATATGCAACATGGCGTATGCGAAATATACAATATTTTTATTTTGTGAAAGGAAAAATATGGAAAATTTCAAGCCAAAGACGAGATTCCTTATGCCAACAACATATGTTTAAATATTTCATCTGATGAACTCTGTGCGCTCAAGTGTATTTCAATTATTGAGTCATAAAATCAGATTTCGTTGCGTATTCAAGTCAATAAAGGAAGTGACTTAAATTGGAATTTATGCTTTTTTCGGTTGAAACATTATGTGATAAGGAAAGGTAAGGAAAGCAATGGTAGCAATTGGTTTGTATAGACACACAAACTCAACCCACTTAAATCAAGTTGAAGGAGGAGAGTGAGAATGAAATGAAGAAATTTTGTTTAGAAAGGAAGTTGTATTTTTTTTTTTTTTCTTTGGTAGAAAGAGGAGAACTTTTCAAGTGAAACACTTAAAAGTGGCAGCAGGCGTGATGGTTTATTTTAGCACTTTACTTTTTACCTTCTTTTTGTTAAGTATAAACTGTCATTACACACACTTATATAAATAAGTGTATAAATACTCATCATACAATCATAAATATATTTATATAAAGCAATGAGATTGCGATGCAAACAGAGGGTAAATCGAAAAGTACTTTAGCTTTAAATGGTGAATATCAAAATATTGAAAAATCTTTCAATTTCTAATAAATCTGTTTTATGTAGTCATTATTATTACTTGTTATAAAATAAAGTCGATATTCGCTCGAGTATCTCATGTATCATGAACGTGTGTGATATCAAGATCGTTTGAGATTAGATTAGAATATAATAAATTATATCAAATTCTCATTAATATGATCGAAGAAATATTGCAAAGGTTTCCTTAACAAAACATTTGAATGGAAAGCGTAACAAAACTAAGGATCTCTGATCACTGGATAGTAGATTCAGACAAGAGGAATAAAGGCAGTATTTGGCATGGATGGATGAGGCTGCGCTTTGTGAGGCATTAAAATAAGTGGAACAAACAATTGATGTAAAGGAAATACATTTGATTGACTGTGAAGAGAAGTGCGCTGCCTGCAACAATCCATCAAATTTAACTAGTCACTAGTGCATGCGATTAAGAAAAATGAAAGATGAAGAAAGGCCAACTAAATGCTCAAAAGAGAAATTGAGTTCCTAAAAATGAGCATGAGCTAATAGTTTTCAAAAACAATAACTTGGGCAACAGCAATAGGAGCAACAATATCGTTTTCACTATTTGTCGGAATTTCATCGAGAGCCTCTCTATGGTGTTTGCACTTTTGTTTGCGACGGCAAAATACAACAGTGGCTGTACATAAATGGTAATATTATTGGCTGTGGATGAATTTTTGTCTCAGATTCGTGATAGTGTTTTGCTCAGTTATTCACTAAATGGCTCTTGTTTGCATGTGAAGCTCAGATTGCAGATTAAGGTCAATGTAGTGGCCAATTTAAAGTTTGTGGGTTTGAGATTTCCGTTGCATTAATTTAAAATGATCATGTTGATCGCATCAAGCGATTCAGAATCAAACATAATCGTTTGTGCACTTTGAGTAGTTTAATTTAAACCAAGAAGTGTCAGCATAAACAAGTTCCTATGTACATGGTATGTATTTCCTCGAAGTGTATAATCTAACTTAAGTTTTAAGAATTTCTGCGACTCTCGTTTATCTCATGAATAGAAGGGTTAAATTAAATTATTACGATAAAAAAGAACTTGATGAAGAAGGAAGGTGATTTGTAGATATTATCGAAGGATGAAAAGTTGATTAATGTGAACGGCAGATTGTGCCCAAAGACTTGTGATCAAGTGCTGACAAGTTCTATACAACCATCCTCTGAAATTACAAATCAACGAAAATATAAAAAACTACAATAATGGCTTCAAAAAAAAAAAAAAATAAATACTATTCGATTGATTAATAAATAATAAATCAAAAAGGCATATGACATGATATAAAATCGAAGAAAAAGAAAGCATGTAAAACCAGAGTGTATAGTTTTAAACAAATACAAAAGAGCGAAATTTAAAAAAATAAACTTAAGATTTGTAAAAGTAAAAATAAAATAAAATTGTAACATTTAGTTTTTGAAAGAACTATTCTGTTAACACTGCTATCCACGAAAGAAAACACTTGCAGATCAGGAATATTTACTTAGAAAAAAAAAAAAAAATGGAAAACGAATTCAAATATAATAAATAATTAAAAAAAAAATATATGCAAAATCAAAAATAATTTTTACAAATTATAAATAAACTAACAACTTCTAGAACGAAACTAAAAATTGATTTTTATGTGAAAAATCTAATGTAAGAATTCAATTCAAATATGTACAAGTATTTAGAGAGAGATTCAGATACATAAAGATAGAAATAGATATAATGCAGAAGGAAATACTAAAGTTCATGTAAAATGTGTGTTAATTAATAAAAAAAAAAAATACAAAAAAATACAAAAAAAAAGACTAAAGAATGTTTGTATGTACGAGTACAGTCTAACAATATCATTGATGTTGTCCAATCACTTCTTTATTGAGGATTTTTTTTTTTGAAATTTTACATAAATCCTAAGGAATGCAATTAGAATCTTTGAGAATAAAGTTCATTGAATTTAATAATGATTAGAATGATGTAACTTAATATTTTAAAAACAAACTTCTTCCAGTAAGACAATGACCCCAAGCACTTGACTCATATGTATATTGTATTTAAGTCTGTTGGTTGGTCTTCAGCCTTTATTATCACCTGAAACACTTGTGGAATTCAATGTAGCTTTAAATCAGCGTGTAGACCACTAGATTTGGGTATGAATTTCAAGCAAGAGATAATTTAAAGAATACAATATGGTCATACAAAATATACTATTTTATTTTGGATATTCATTTGATTAGCATTTTGACTAAATTTAAAATTGGGCTATAAATTGCACGACAAACAGTAGAATTGTTAAAATAACGTTAAGCGCCCTAGTATATGTTAAGATTATGGCTCCACTAAAATTGCGGAAATTTTATAAAGGTAACAGCTCAGAGACCTAGTTTCGAATTCGATCGAATAGTATTTGTGGTCATGAAAGCAAATAACACATCGAACATCTTTTATAACTGAGATATTGGAAGGTAGGAATAAGATTTCGTGCAACTTTTAAATGCAACAGTTGTCACTTCCATAAAAAGTTGGCTAAAATTTGTAACTAATACAAATGATGCCCCTAACTAACATCAAAACGATTTTTGTTATGTATGAACAAAATTATCAGTGTTGCTTTGCTTTTTGAATTGTAAACAAAGTAATGAAAATAAATTAAAATATTTGAATTTTTCCATCTGAAGCTTTGATTTGGCATAATTTGATCTTAATTTACTATTCATTTATTTGATGTAAATTGTTATATAATAATATTTTTTTTTTTTTTGTTTTTGGTAAATGATTTTTTTTTTTTATTTGTTTTTCAAATTTCTCATTCTGGAGATGATTAGAATGTCTTTAATGTTA
Organism: Amiota mariae; assembly: GCA_035041805.1. Taxonomy (NCBI): domain Eukaryota; kingdom Metazoa; phylum Arthropoda; class Insecta; order Diptera; family Drosophilidae; genus Amiota; species Amiota mariae. The sequence continues at coordinate 5,024,940 of JAWNKV010000348.1, forward strand.
TAGTACTTTTTGTTAAATTCATCGTCTCTATGAAATCCATTATATCAGTATTAGGCATTTTGACTTCATTTATTGTTAATCCATTTTTTTTCAATTAGTATTTTTACATTTTCATTCTAACACCACATTTGTATTCGAAGGTCACATAATAATAATAATAATTAATGACAATTTTATTTTATTTCGAAGCCGATTTTGGTTCAACTTTTTAGTATCCAACTATCCATTTTGATATCATTTATTGTTTATCTAATATTTTCTTTTCAACTGTTATTTTTTAATTCCAAATTTTGTCATCTCTAACACCATTTTGGAAATAATAATCCTTTGCTTATTTTCATATAAATGTTGAATACATTTTACAGCATTTCAAATTTATTTAAATATAAATTTTATTTTATTCTGAAGATGATTTTTGTTAAATTTCCGATTCTCCTTTACTTAAGATTTTCTTTTAGTAGTGAAAAATGTCCAATCATTCTATGTCGCCATCCGAAACACCAACACGGCTTTTATTAAATTTTAATTTTATATATGGAAATAATTTAAAGAATTTTAATGTTTGTTTGTATATTTTATTATTTTTTTCATTGTAATGATTAAATTTTATTTAAATATTATTTTAAATTTAATCTGATTGGAATTTTAGTTTCTGTTTTATTATGACATTTGTTAGAAGTAAGACAATAATATTTTTGTCATTTTCATTTTATCAGTAATTTTTTATTGTGCATTTCATTAAAAAAGTATTTTTTACAAATTTCATAAATTTTTTTTCTTTAATTGACTTAACTGAACTCATATTTGTTATTTGCATGAATTTTAAAAACGAATACCGTAAAAATTATGTAAAATAATAAACAGAATGTAATTCACTGATTTTTTAGCAACTTCACGTCATCCGTTCTTATTTAGCTTTATGTAAATCTTATTAGTTTGATATAGAAACTTGTTTGAACTCATGAAGCCATAAGCTAATCAGTTTCTTATAAAATGCGAGTTATGGCTATGGCTTTCACTTCCCGCATTTTATGCACCCTCAGTCACACTTCTGAGAATGATTTGCAGTTCTTGGCATCTATACAAAATAAGAAAATCTTTATGCCCCGGAGATCTTTTAATGTAAAAATGCCATTACTAATTAGATCAAATAGAAATAAATTGATCTCGATTCTTGTGTCCTTTTATAATCTTAACTTAATTCTATCGAAAGGTTTTTGAATGTTATTACTCTCTTTCTCTTTCACTTTCTGTTTTTCTATCTGCATATAATAATTAATTGGTAAAATAACAACTATGCTTTGAAACTTCAATTTCCATTATAAACAAAATAGAAAATTATTTGCTTTCATTTGAAATTCATTATTCTGCTTCAGATCAACCACATTTCGAATTCTTCAAGCAAAAGTATCCAAGCATCCACAACAAAGAACACATGGTTCCTTTTAAAATGTAAACACATTTTTATCGAAATAGCAGACAACCAACTTAGGAAAATTGCTTTCAATTCAAACAAAATTTTCTTGCCTTCCTTTTCTATCCTTTTACTTTATTTTATTTCTTGTTTATTTCAATTTTTGTTTAGTTTTTTTTTTTTTTTTTTTTGTAAATAAAATTAAGAAAATTCACTTTCAGCACATTTTGCAATGAAATCAAAAGAGGACGAATCTGCTCAATTGTTGCTCCTCTTTGAGTTTGCTGCACTCAAGTGAATGAATGCAAAAAAATGCTTTTATCAAACACAAAAAAATTGAAAATATTGGAAAGGAAATATCCTTTATCCTGATGTGATCTTTAGATGCATATATAAATATCAATTTCATCTTGTTGAAAGCAAGTAAAGTTCACATTGCTTTGCATAATGCTTTTGTCGATATAACAATGATAGTTTGGGGGAAGTTAAAAATTGTGGAAGGAAGATAAAGCAACAAACACATCATTGAATATTTTCAAAAAGGATAAAATAAATTTTAAAAAAATATGAAATAAAAAAAAGGTTAAACATTTTTGCATGCAAAACCACAAAATGCAATTTTCTGCAATTTTTCACTCAATATAATTTTATGTGCTTCAAGTTGAGTCTCTTTTTATCTATGTCTGTGTATTTCCCATTTTTCCCCATCACTACTTTATCCTCTAATGCAACTATGTTTATGCAATAAAGAGTAAATATCAGAATGACAATAACGAAAACACAACACAAAATAAGCTCATGAATCATAAAAAACAAAATTTTATATTCATTCATCAATCCTTCCATGAACTCAACAATGAGAGCATGAGTGAATGAATGAAAAAATGACAGAATCATTCAGTTTTGTCTATCATAAGTCCCTTGAATGAAAGACAAAATAAACAAGCAAGGGTGCATTTTTTTTTTGTTAAATAGTTTCGATTATGGAATATCCTATAATCAAAGCTTCAAAAAAAGGAAATTTACTGTTACTTTTAAGATTTTCTCTATGGGGAGTCAAATGAAAGGTTATGGGTAAATAATTATTGAGTTGCTACTAAAGAAGCATATAAATTGTAATTTAATGTGCTATTAAGTTAAACAACTGATGATGTTATGGTTACATGGCATGACTATTGGATAACTACTGGTAGTCCCCAAAATTCAGTGAAATTTGCAATAAGGAATATTTGTATTACAAGTTTAATTGCTTTTAGAGAAATTTATATCTTGAAGTTGGAATTACAACATTATAAGTCTCTTAGGAATGTTTTCGAATAAAGAAACAGCATTTGTGCTTTGAATAATATGCACGGGTCCAGATAAATCAAATTTCCAACCTTTGTGTTGATAATTGCCAAATAATCTCTAAGGTCTTTGTTGACTCTATTTGAGTGCGACATACATTTGCACAAGGTTAATGTACCCTGCTAAAGTATAGGGTATAAAATGTACTGCAGGAAAATTCAAAACTTATCAACCAAAACAATTTTCCTTTTTATGTGTCAATAAAAAAATTGTTTATTGACATTCAAGAACTTTAATGATTGTCTCTTTCATTGTATTTTATGAGGGAGAAACTATACAACTTTCTTTCATTTTACAATCATTTATTATAGTATAGTATAAGTAGTATGTACGTATTTGTTAAAAACTAAAGAAATCCATGGACTCTAAACTTACCTTTTGCTTTTATATGCATACGTTTTCTTTATTGACTTCAAAGTTCATCTGAAATGGGAAAATGGAAAAAGATGATAAGTAGCAATTAATGGTAAATTTCTTTTATGAAAAGCAAACAAATACAATATTTCACTCAAACTTCTGTAAACTTAATGTAAAGTTCAGTATATATAATGCATACTTTTGGGGGGGGGGGGGGGTAATGATGCACGAACGAACTTTGCAGACATGCAAAAGTTTCTTCAAGAAACTTTTCGTAAACAAAATATGCTGATGCTCAATATTCTCAGGTGTGTTTAATTTTGTACCATATAAATATAATAAAAGACACTACTACTTTTGTATTTTACAGGATACAAGTAAAAGACATCAATCATAGAAGACATGCATGATGCATACTTACTTGCTACACTCAATGCCAGTGGCAGCGATTGCAATGAAGTGCAACTAAAGTGCGGAAATAATGTCAATGACAAGCAGCAACAATGATGATGATGATGATGAACATGACGATAATGATGATGATGATGATGATGATGGCAAACGACACATGGATGCAACGAACTACAAGATAAAGATGCACATCAGAAGTACAAAGGGTGTTGTATAAAGAGTAAAGAGATGAAAAAGAGGAAATGCGACACAAACTTAACAACGGGAACAAGTTACAAAATTGAAAATTTATCGTTTAGAATGAAGAAGTAGTAGAAGCAACCACAGATACGTTTATTGCAGCAGCAACACACAATACAGTAGTAGTCGCAGCATCAGAAATGTTTGCAGATACATGAAGTAGATGCAACAATAGCATCAACAATAGCAACAAAATAGCAGTGCGTGGTAACAAGAAATTGTCAACAGCAACAAATTTGCCTTGCCACATCAGCACATGTTGTTGATTGTTTGGCTGCTGATGTTGATGATGATCCCTGGAAGGATTTGTTTTTCATTTCTCAATTTATTTTTTTTTTTTTTTGTGTACTGTTGTTGTTCCTGGCTTACTTGATGCTACACAAACTTGATGTTGGGTGGTAATGCTCAATTGCTCAACTGAGTCTTGTCTCAAGTGTGAACTGTTGCATGCGCTTCGTCACTGTCTATCAGGCTTATCTGCATTTGAGACATGTAACTCAAATACACACAAGCAACTTACTTACTCACAGATGCATACGCATACACATACACACGCACACGCACACGCACACATATGAGTGACACTCTAATCTTCTATTATGTGTTGCTTTTGTTGTTGTAGTTGTTGCAACAAAACTTTGCCTACTTTATTGCTTACTTTGGCGCTAAGTTCTCCTCCTTCTCTGCTCTCATTTCCCTATATTTATATCTTTATGTAGTGGTTAAATAGAGTTGTGTTTTAGGAAGATTGTTGTATGATAGATGTCACTTTGTTGCATATTGATGTTGTTTTTGTAATTTGGTATAAAAAAAAAATATATAGTTTGTATGTTGTATGATGTTCTTAAGCTTAAAGATGCATTTTGTTTTGTGTCAATGATGTGTTGAATAAATGCAAGTGAAATAAAAACATGTTAAGCATGATGATGATGATAAGGAAACTTAACTTTCTAGTACAACTTAGTTGTCTTTTTTTAGAATTTATTTTTTTTTTTTCATTTTGTTGATGTTTTTGTTATGTTGATGACGTTTAAATGGATTTAAAGTAGTTTTAAGTTAAATTAATTTGTTATTTTAACTAAGACAAAAGCAAACAATTTTGTCCTTAAGTTTGAGTTCTTGATTAGTACAGGAAACAAGAGGAAAAATAAACTTGCAAAAGTAAATAGTTGTACAAGATAATAAGATGACTAACTAAAGAAAAAAAAAAAAAAAAAACACTGAGATTTGCATTGTCACTTGACATGCAGCTTAATTGAGTGAAAAGCTACTAAAAAGGCGATTAGAAAATTTAGTGGAAAACAATGAAAGTATATCAAAAGAAAAGATGAAGGAAATCAAAGTGTTAATAAGTTTCGTAAAATAATAGGGAGGCACTTGTTTGGGAATCTTCTGGGATTGTTACAAGTTCTTGAAATGTAAGTAGACCTTGTCAGGACATTAAAAGCCCTTTGTGCTCCGGCAGAATGAATTATCGTTTGCCATAAAGGTGTTTGCTCCTGGAAGTTACTACATTTAACTGCGGAATACATTTTTATATCCTTTATATTTTTATTGTTTAAAAATTTTCCAATTGTTTGTTATGTGTAGTTAGCTTATAGAGAAGAGATTGCAAATGCGAAGAAGAGCGGTATTTTTTCGGTTAGTTTTTCTTTGAAGTAAAGAGTGGCCTTGGCGAAGTACCGAATACCGATAATCGGAAAGATTGAACCGAGCATGGACTTTAATCAAAATACCTTTCTTTATTTCTTTCTTTACCTCATCATATGGCTCTTTAAAAGCTACTGACAATCAATATGGTTATTATTATTACAGCTAACAAGGCAACATTTATACTAAAATATTTTCTAATTTATTGGACAGTTGGACGGCAGTGGTAGTAATGTTTAATAAACTAGGTAAATCAGCGAAGGAAGTAACGTATTATTGGCCGATCTCGCTTCTTCTCATGATATCAAAATTGCCTGAAGAGTTGTTAACTAAAAGAATCAATCATTATAATGAAATAAATTTGGGTTTCATTGCACTGCGGTGTTCCTCGACTTATCAAAGGCGTACGACAAAATAAGCCATGCTGGGTTATTGAAGAAAATCAATACTTCAACACATAAAGATCGTATTTATTCGATCGTCCTTTCGATTATTAAAACTCTAGGAAATATACAGGGTCCTCCCCTGTATCTACTCTTTACATGTGAATAGCTGTTCTCTTGGTCGGAAAAACAGTGTTGTAATTCACCTTGTAACTACAGCTTGCTTGAAACGAAATATATGAATACAGTCATCGTTAACCATTCAAAATAAGATTATTTTATTCAAGCAAATTTTAATTCTTGTGTGGACTTTTAGCGCTCAGGTATGGGGTTGTTGCAGCTTCAGCAATGCGCCGCAACTTGCTCGTTTGTTCTAAAATAAGATAATGTAACAAGTCATAATAAAAAAAAACAAGCAATGAATATAATCTAATGAAAGTAATTATCAGTAAACTGCTTAAATTTCAAACTCAAACTATAAGAAATCATCTTTTCTTAATAATTCCATTTTTGTAGCTAAACTAAAAAGGAATTTTCTATTTATTACAATGCGTAAATAATAAGTACACTAAGATTTGTTTAACTAAAAACTATTCTGATGTGTTTGCAGCACTTAAAGTTAAATATTCTTGAATTTACTTATGCATTATAATAGCAAATGCCTTTATTTCCCAAAACAATCCACTTGTTGTACTCGCAAGCCACGTAATATAAATTCACATTTTCATTTTTATTTTTATTTTTTCTATTCTATTCAAGTTACACATGCCACATATAATTGCATCTACTTAACACGCATTAAGTACTAAGCATACGAGAGAGTATGTGATGGAGGAATACGTGAAAATCCTTCATAGAAAATTAGAATAATAAAAAATATTTTTTCTCATTTAAAAAAAAATAAATTATAACAATTTTTTGCATTTTCCTCACATCAACTAAATGCAGGCTGCGTGCAACAAGAAATGATTTACTGATGTTGGATGTGGATGCTGATGTTGGTGATGATGATAATGATGATGATGATATTTGTTGTGGGTGTAGAAGATAGAAGTGCTAGTTGGTTGCGGTTCATAGTAAGTTTTTCATTTTTGCTATAGAATAGTTTTATCGTAGTAATTGTTATTGTTTCTGTTCAAAATGCATTAAGGCAGTCGTGCACAGAGACAACCATCAACAGCAACAGCAACAGCAACAGTAACATGAATAGAAGCAGTAGTTGCAAGTAGGAACTAGCAAATGCAAGTAGTAGATGCAGCAACAGTAGCACTAACAATGCCACATGACTAACATAAAAGAAATAACGTCGAATAACTCATAACAAAAGATCTCAACGAATTGTTAAGCCAGCGATAAATGATGTCTTTGTAGTAATGCCAACAACATCAACCAGAACAAGAACAACAACTAAACACACGAATGAACATTTACAAAGACTAACAGCAACACACCATCAACAACATGAGAAACGTGAGTTAGTTTAATCAAGACAAACCGAGAGAAGGTAAAAGATACAAACATAGATACATAGATAACATTGGTGTGTTCCTGTCATAATGCCAAGAAGGGAAACGGAAACATTTAAAATGCAAGAAAAAAAAAACGCGATATGAGAACGCGTACATTTCTTACGAGGCGACATCAGCAAGCGTGTGAACAAATAGTGAAAGCGGTTAAAATATATGAAGCAGAAACATCAAGAATAAATGACAGTCAGTCAGTCGCAGCAGGCAGCAGGCAGCACGCAGCAGCACTAGGAGATAATCAACTTTTGTGGTTTTCGTCACCGTCACCGTCACCATCATCATCATCATCAATGGTGGTAGGTATCACTGTCGGAAGAACTATGATTCATTCTGTGAAACTTCAGAATGCATGAGTATGAAAGTCCTCGAGAGTTTTTAATTGAGTTTACGCTGTATAAGCGTCATTCGAATGAGTAAATAAGTAAGTAAGTGAGTAAATGTGTATGAGTATCTGTGTGTGTTTAAGTGACTGAGTGTGCAAATGACTGACGGAGCTCATAGGAGCAAGTGAACAAGTAAGGATAATGAGTATTTTGCGTGAATGAATGTGTGCGTCTGTGTTTCATAAGAAGAAATATGAACTTTATGAATGCATCAGTAAGCAAGGAAAGTTGACTTTTGACACTGAGACAAGGTTCTGAATATCAATCCTTCTTTCCTCCTCCTCAATTCTGTTATTTTCTTTTCTGTTCTTTTCTGTTCTGATGTTCACTGAGCTTAACGTTTCGCATACTTTAATTTATTTCATGACGCTGCATTTGTTTTGAATGCAAAAATCTTCTTTTCATATTTTTCTGCAATAAATAAAATCTTCCACATTTTCCACAGAATCAGATATTTTTGATATCTGGGAACCCACACTCATAGAGATGTTTTTTGTTTCTTTTTTTTTTTTAATTAAGTTAATGAAGTGCATTGAAATTTTCCTTTGTTTTCCTTTGCACGAAACTTAATCATAATTATGATTACGTAATCTTAATAATTGACATTTTTGTTTCGTTATTCTTATGAAAAATTATGCATTTTCTTTGAAGTACGAAAAGTTTTTGTTTTACACTAAAATATGCAATAAATTTTTATGCTCTCTTGCATTATAAATATGGCATTCATTCAAATAAAACTTTTTTATACTTAAAAAATGAAATGGTAAACGATTTTCATTTTGATTATTTTGGATTTTATTGTTGACAATTCATTTTAATGAAGTTGTTTTCTTTAGGAATAACACAAAGGATAATGAATTGAGTCATCAAAGTTTATTATAGAAATGTGTTTGTTTCTGTTCCAGATTCTGTCTTCATTGCATTAATAATAACTTTTTATATTCATAAATAAATGCATACATATGGTAAACAATGAAAATCGATTAGTATTATTGGTAATATGATATAATCAGTGTGTGATGGATTAAGGAAAAACAGTAAATTTTTAAATTTTGGAACAGTTTAACATTTTTTTAAACACTAAGTGAGTTTGGGTACACATATACATTGTTTCCAGAATATTCTTGTCATTGAAATGGCGTATAAATCAACCAAAACCATATGTGGCTCAAGGTTTAAAAATGTCACCAGTGCTTCGGACTTTGTGGAGACGTCATCAAATCATGGCTATTTTGACAAAGCGTACCTTCTAACAGATTGTAATGATGAAGAAGAAGGTGACGCCAATGAAATTTGCGTAAACACTTTACTACAAAATGTTACAGGTGAACTATAAATATTTTCGAGTAGCGATAGTGAGGACAATGTTTTACTTGGAAAGCTGCCCCATAAAACTATATCTGACAAAAATAAAAACAAACTTCTGAATTAAATATAACGCAATCCACTTTTTATATAGAGAACGAGAGGAAAATTGTAATAGATTTAGAAGGAAAACTACTGATTGAAGTTTTCGATACTTTATTTGAGAGAGAAGTATCAAATTTAATAGTTGAGTAGACTCGATTCTAAGCATTTCAGACAAACACCCGTGAATTTTCATACGATGAAAATGGTTTGAAAACAGTTTTCGGTATTTTATTGTTTAGCGGCCTTCTTATCCAATCGCTAACCTACACTAATGAAAATTTCAACTGACAGTATTCAATTTAGATATTGTTGTCGGTCACTTTTTCCTTCGAAAGTCATATTCTATCAATAAAAATCCATTCACCATCCTTAATTACCTTTCTTCTTTTCTTTCTTATTCTATTTTATTTTTTCATTCTCTTTTTCTTTTTCTTTTCCTTTTCTGTTTTTTTCCACAATCTATTTATCAAACTTTATTTCTGATAGTTTAATTTTTTCTTTGCCTCATGTATTTCATCAGTTCTTACAATTTCTTCGTTTTGTTTTTTTTCTGTCCTCATTTTCTTTTCATTTCTTAACATCAACGACATTTTAGTTCTTGTCTTTTTTGTATGGTTTTGAAATTCTTGTTTTCTCTTCTAATTTTTATCTGAAGTCCTGGATGCAAATCTTTACTAAATTTTTTTAATTTTGTTTCTGCATGTTTTTTTTTTTTTTGTCTCTTCATTATTCGTACAGTATGCTAATTCCGTTTATTTTTGATCACTTCTTTATAAAATCATCATTCGCATTAATTTCTGATTCTTTTCCTTGTATGACTTTGATTATTGTTTCTTTAATTAAACTTAATTTCTTGTTTCATTCAACTTCTGTTTTTTCCTCTCATATTTAACTATTTCTTTCATTTATACTAAAATTTTTCTTCTCTTTTTTCTTAATATTTTTTTGCCTACCATTTATTCAGTTTTACCATTATAGCACTATTTCTCAAAATCTTTACTTTGATGTACCAAAGTAATCCAAGTTTGTTATAATTTACAACGTGCAGCTTTTGCAACTTTGCAATAAAGCAAAAGTAAATATTTATGTGCAACAAACTAAGTTTAGTGTGGTAAGTGTTGAGGTCTAGTCAATATATACAATAACAACAAACTACAATATACTCGTACTATGTATACAGGTGGTGTGTTTGAGAATTCTGTGTTGAGCCAAAATAAACCCTTAAATATTTATGACGTTGCACAAAAACTTTCCCAAAAGCTTCAACTATTAAAAATGAGAAATGCAATCAAAGTAATAAAAAAAAAGAAAAAAAAAATTATACAAAAATAAACAAAGAGGGAGGAAATAGTAAAAAAAATAAAAAATAAAAATAATAATAAAGAGTAAAATGTGTGAAAGTTTATATTGCATATTTATGGGGGCGGTGAAGGTATGAAGGCAATGTGTTATGTAAGTATCTCCCTTGCTATGATCACCTGAGCAAAAGGCACTAACTGTGTGACTGAGAGATACTATCTGAATGACTGAGAATGAAAATGGAAAATGCTTTTCAATTTACTTAATTTATTGAAGATATTGTTGGAAACATTTCAAAGCAAGAGAGATTGCTGACAGACTGATACACAATACACAATACGAGACGCTCGCTCATACAATGCAAACTGAATTTATGGCATTTTTTAAGTGACCAAAAGATGAGGTGAAGATGGAGGAGGAGCTGAAAGAAAATACCATTGAGAATCATAGCGTGCGTCGTTGCTCAAATAACAATGATTGTGCAGAAAATGGTTTCGTTCGTTGAAATTCCTTTTGAATTCAACTGAATTCAGTAAGAAACTGTAAGTGTACGCGAGATAAATGACAAAGCTTAGTTTGGGTTGCGAAATTTACCACAAACGCTTTCATTTTTTTATTGTGTTGAGAAATGCTTTCAAAGGAGTTTCTTTTGTTTGGATACGAAATGCTTCTTTTTTCTGTATTTTTTTGGCGCCATTAAAATAAATAATTTCTTTTTTTTTAATGCGCATTCAAAAAGTGCTTAATATAAATTTTATGGACTTTATGAAGTAGTCAGTTAGAAGTAACCAAACTTTAGGTTCGAGGGTTTGTTTAAAATCTACATGATGCTTTCGAAGGAATACTGAGTGAACAAGAACTGAAGGATCTGCCAACTCTACCCACAAAAAGTGGAGAAAGTAGTGTCAGGCATTATTAAGGGTATTCAAGGTTTAAGGTAAAGCAAGACTTTTATATAATTAGAAACTGCATTAAATATAAATACCTTTTCGGTATGAAATAGTCTATTAAATTTTGATCCTTGGTACTTTTGATTTCTGTACAATTTTTTTCTGTTTCGTTGGATAGAAAATTGTTGTTCACAACTAGTAGAGGGAGAAAAGTGATTTGCTTTCGACCACGGAACTGAAGAAAGTGTGGTTGACAAATGGGATGATATGCATCTGATCAGTGTCTATATTGCAAGTGAAAAGCTGAGTTGACTTGCGCATGAACTGATAGTCAAAGTGCCTTGCGATCGATCTTGTCGGCGTCTGTAGAGCAAGAAAAATTAGAACTTATTTTCTAGGTTCTTTGGGTTAATTATTGATTATAGTTACACTTAGTATCATTTACATTATAATTTCGTGCTTTCATTTCATGACTTTAAATAAGTTGGAGAAGGCATTGACTCTAAAACAATTGTCAATATATTTTTACAAAAACTTTTCTGTTAAGTGAATCTACTCTCTACACTAATGAAAATTGCTTAAAATCTTGATTCTAATATTTGAATTAAGTTCTTTGAATTTATTTCAATTATGAATAATAATAAAAAACAGTAAAATTCTTTTAATTCATTAAATTTTGACAGATTCTGTATCAAAACAGACTATTTTAAGAATTCTACAGAAATTTCTGAATTCAACTCAATTTTTTTCTATTCAATAATTTTAAGAAAAATTACATAAGCTTCCTCTTTGCTAGAAATTTCTAAGAAAATCTCATCTACTCATCATTTTATCTCTTATCTCATCATCATTCTTTTTTCATTACTTAAGAATCCTTTCTTAATTCACAAGTTTTTTGTTAAAAGCTAAACAACACAGAGCACAAAATTTCCATTTTAGAAAATTACTAAGAATAATATTTACAATTACATTTTCGTTTTCTAATTCCATTTAACAAATAAAAAAAAAAATCATAATAAAAATTTGTTTGCCAAAAAAAGAAAGAAATGTTTCATTGTACAAACAAAATAAACAAACAGAAGGCAAAAGAAATATAATGATTTTCTTTAAGTTATAAAATAATCAAAAAATATCATAAAAAGAAACCAAAGCAAACTGTTGAAAAGAAAAATAAAATTAAAAACCATGAAGAAAGACAAGTAAAAGTAGTTTTGCTTCAGAAGCGTCAGCAGCAGTTGAAAAGATACAAAATGATGGCAAGAAAGATTTTTCCTAATATTTATCAAAAAGCCAAGCAGAGTACAAAAAAAAAAAAACTAAAGGAAAACTAAAGAAAAGAAAACCGAGACATAAACACAAATATTCTCACACTCAACATCAACAATGCAAAAAATGTTAAGACCAAAAATAAAAGAAATTTTTTAAGTAAATGTAGAAAAAACAAATGGCACTTGGGTCTTGAGCTACCACAAAAGTGAATAAGCAAAACAAAAAAAAAAAAAAAAAAATGAAGAATTGTGCAAAAAATAAGGCCAAATGTCTAGAGAAGCATAGAGTGAAATATAACTGAATGGGAACAGAATAGGAAAAAAAAAGGATTGAAGATAAAAAAGAAAGTAGCAGAAGAACAAGTGAAAGGCGTTGAAAGCTTTTGACTACCTTAGAAAACCATTTTCCATTTTCTTTTTTTCTTTTTGCCAGGTTTTCTTTTTTGTTTTTATGTTTTTCTTTATTATTGAAGTTATAATGCGAAACAATATAACAACAAACACAAGAGACACATCATCTTCACACACTCACACTCTCTATTATGCATCTTGTATCTTTATGAATAAACTATAAAAAAATAAAAGAATATATATAAGTATCTATGATGATGATGAGTATGTCTAAGGGTCTGTTGAAGTACCAGCAGCGGTAGCAGCAGAAGTAGTAGCAGTAGAAGTTGGAAAACTAAAGTGCTGTCAAAAACAGCGCAACAGTAAAACATCATAAAGGAGCAAAATGGTAAGTGAGTAACAAAAGGCGCCTTGAGATGCTGCGGTTATTTTTCAAAAGAAATAATATACATACTTGGCATATACTAACCTATATACAATAGCAATGGGTGGCTTGAGAATCGACGACATAACTTTGTATTTCATATACACTACATAACACAACACAACACAACACAACACAACACACTGTTGATGATGTAGTTTAACTATCTTTATGCTAATTAAGGGAGCTTCATTTCGTTTCATTATATTTTCCATTCTCCATTCTTATGCCTTACCAGTTTCTTCTCATTTTTCTAGTAGTTTGATTGTGAAAAACTTAATAGTTAAATTTTATAGTTTTTACTTACTTGTGCTTCAATAATTTTATGTTAGCGACGTCATTGTATTGTTAGTATTTCTCCTGGTTCTATTCCTTTGGTTTTCAACTTTGTCATGTGATTCAAGTGTTGAACACTAAAATGAAAAAAAAAAAAAAATAAACAACAATTAAGAAAAGCATAAATTAAAAATATTTTCTATTTTAAGAAAATTATTATTTATTGATATTTTTTATATTAAAATAAAATCTTCATTGATTTGAACTAAAATTCTTGAAGTATTTTTGTCTTGAATTTTCGTTAAGAAAACTTCTCTTAATTAAGTTAAAGAAAAATAACTTAATTCTTTTCATTACAAGAAACTATAATACTACAACTTTTTAAAAGTTTACCAATTGTTTATATTGGAGGCTTAAAGTATAAGAAAAACTTGAAAACTAAAGAAAACTTGTGAATAAATTTCATGCAAATTAATTGATGCTAAAGATATTCATCTTGTTTAATGATACCTGAAGAAATTGCAGCTTAATGAAGCAATGAAATTATTGAATGCAATAAGGTTAAGGTAGAATCTTATTTATATAAAAGTGGAACTATGTCTGTGTATCTGTATGTCTGTTCCTTATGGACTCCGAAACTATTGGACCGATTTTGATGAAATTTTCAGGGAAATTCCAGCATAGTATGGAGAGTCTTTGTGTGTGGATCGGACTAACAAATTCATTTCATGACCAATTGTTAACCAAATGACCACACAAAGACAGCTCTCTCTCTCTCTCTCGAATTTCTGTTTCTCTATTCAATTCGTCCGTATAAGTACACAATTGATCAAAATTTTTTCGAACTTGTTGTTGCGATAACCTAGATGAGCGAAAATGTTAACAGAGATAGATAATCTATGACTACAAAACAAAGTTTTTTGTCATTCTCGACTGCCTTCCTCTTTTTGTTGCGCGCAAATATTAAACAGATGATCAATGCACAAAACAATTTTAAGTAAATTCCAAACATTTCTCAATATATAAGTGTTTTCTTTTATTTTTGGAACAAGGGCGTAGCAACGCGCACTAGTGATCGATCAAAAAAAAAAAAAAAAAAAGTGTCTTTATATTTTGCGAATTCTATTTAAGTCGCTAAAAAAAAATGGTAAATGGCTGATCATCTATTTGGTACTTCAGATCTATTTGGCATCTAATCAAGAAGTCAACTGCTTAGTTTGTCATGTTAAACAAAAGTGAAGTCCACTTGAAGTGAAGTTGAATTCACAAGGAAAGACATTGACTTCAAGTCAATACTTTCATACTGAAAATTCATTTTCTATCATTAGCCTAATATGAAGCTCAGCAGAATATTAAGCATTCCAATCGAATTCATCAATCATCTTAAAAAAAAACTAAATTGAAACGCAAATTAAGAAAATTATTTTCTTTCATGTTATTGTCATTTAAAATTTTTAATAAAATTTTCCACAAACTTTATCTGATTCCGCATTCATAACTACTTCCACAAAGCATGTAGAAAGGAAAAAGAAAAGATTCCTTATCGCAGTAGTTTTGTCAAATGCACATTCCATTTTAAACTTTGTAAAGTGAAATCTAAAACTTAGACAGGCTAATAAATATTTATTAAGAACTGTGCAAAATTTTTGTTTATTTATTTAGTACAACACTCTGCCAGAGAGAAAGAATTCTACTCAACTCAACTCAACCTCAAAAATCAAGTTATTCATTCTCCTTAGGTAAGCAGGCATCAGAATTCATTCATTCATATTCCATCAAGTAGGAAATGTACGAAGCATACAAATTTGGTGCAACTTCTAATAGGAAAATATTGTAATACGAATACTTTTAGTACTTTTAGGATTCTTTGGCAAAGCTTTGCATTATATTTTCTTTTATATATTCTTCATTGTTGTTGTTATTTTACTTCATCTTCTTCTTTTTCTACTACTTTTTTCCACTACTCTTATTTACAATTTTACTGTCGCATGACATTTGCAATTCGAATGCAAATACATTTCCGGTTGTTTTTCTCTGCTTTATTTTATTTTATTTTTTTGGAAAATGCATTTCCGCTTTCATTCGCAGTGGCAAGAAGGGTTAGTAAATAGACAGATAATATCTCTATGCCACTAGCCTTTTGTAAAACCACAATGGCACATGCCACTCAATGTTGCAGAATATGAAAAACAAATATGAATTTCAATGTAACTACAAAAATTTTGTTGGTTGCCGAGACCGAGGAGTAAAAGCTCAAGCATCAGTAGCAGCTTATGGCATAATATCCGGTTGAACTTTTGTAGGATGCCTATATATCTATACATATAAATATGTACAGATATGTGTGTTTCATTAAATAAACATGAGGCAGGCACTAATGCACTTATTGGCTATTGAACCAATACAACAGTAAATCGCAACACAACCCTAACAACTTTCATATATTTTTTATACATTATATTTTTTCAATATTTGATTGCATTTTTATCTGTTTTTTGTTTTATTTCATATTTATGACTGTTTTTTAATCTTCGTGTTTTTTTGTCATTGAATATTTGGACAACAAAAAAATGAGAAAACAAAAAAAACAAAGAAACTCACTTTTTATTTGCAACAATTTACAATCAAAATGCATTTAATAGCAACAATTATAACGAACGAGCATCGTTTAAAAAGACAAAAAGAATCATTTGAAAAAAAGAGAATTCTGCAAAAACATTTTTATGAACTTCAACAATAACAAATGAAAATAAAAAGAAAAACAAACAGAAATGGAGTCTCCCTCAGTATGTGAGTATCGGAGAGACAAAGTCGTTATGAGCTTAAACAAATAAAAGTGTGAGTGAGTGTCAGTGTGAGTATGAATGAATTGTAATAAAATCCATTCAAAATTAAATTAAATACCAAAGTTTTTTTTATTTTATTTTTCTGACAATTTAATGTGCTTAACAGTAAATGAAGAAAGTGCAAAAAGGGAGGGAGGGAGATAGAGAAAATTGAATGAAATGAAGAACAAATGTTGAAAGAAAGGAAGGAAGGAAGGAAGGAAGCATTGAACGTATGTCAAGAGGTGGAAGGACAACGCAAGAACTCAGTGCACGTTTACAATCCAATTCAATTTAACATGAGTTTCAGTTTCAGTTTCAATGAAGCAAATTCCTGGAGTGGAGCCAATGAAAATACAAAAAAAAAAAAAAAAAGGAAAAAAGAA
Source organism: Amiota mariae (assembly GCA_035041805.1). Classification (NCBI taxonomy): domain Eukaryota; kingdom Metazoa; phylum Arthropoda; class Insecta; order Diptera; family Drosophilidae; genus Amiota; species Amiota mariae. Next base: position 5,041,780 of record JAWNKV010000348.1, read on the forward strand.
ATAGATTAAATAAAAGAAACGATGGAGACTAGAGCCAAAATGAACTAACAACAGATACACACATACATAGAGACAATTGTATCTACATAGAAGGATTGGTACTTGTTTGTTATATTTTATTGGTTTATATTGAATTGCATACATTTGTTCGTCCAAATTGGCGTAAAAAGCAACTAGGTCATATTTGTTGTGATAAATGTTTTCTCGTCCTTTTTCTTTTGTATACTTTTTCCGTTTTCACTCAATTAAGGAATTTTTAATTAACAAGATTTGTGAAACATTGATATTAGATCAAAAAATATTCTATATAAATAAATATTATGTATACGCAGCATAGTTTTTATATATTGAGATTCTTTCAAAAACATTTGTTAAACGTATATAAGAACTACCGATCCTAATACAAAAGTTTTCCTTATTTTAATTGAAAATAATCATTTGATTTATTATATACTTGCTTCCTGTATATGACTTTTGTATAATTATTAATTAATTTAAATGATACAAATAAAATATCAAGAATACGCAGAACACTTTATATAAGGAAAATCACTATCAAGAATTAATAATTTAATAATTTTTATTAACAAAATTCAACTTGAATCTTTTGTGTGCCACAATTTATACTATTTTCATAAATAATAATTTATTGTAATTATAATTAATAAAATAATATATATGAAATATTACGTATACGCAGCATAAATCCATAAATAAAAAATTGTACTTGGAACACAGAAAAATTGATGTTTTCTTTGTCAATATCAATGTAAAAAACATTTGATCGTTGTAAGAAGTCAGCTCTCTGTTGTCTTGTGAGATGTCATTAAGAGAACAATGGAGTCGCTATGGCCAAGGAAGAAACGCCTCGGGGACGGACGATCCCGTGCTCAAACGATATTTCGGTCGCAGCATACATAGTTGATGTATTGTGGATTTTACTAATCTTCATAGATACTGACTATCTGTTTAGATTAGTCCTGGATAATAAGAGTAATCTCGTGGTTGGAGACACACGACAATGACATAGTTGAAGATGAGAACGAAGGGCAATTCCAATGTGCTCCCATTGTACATTAGACAAAACTACACAGAAGAATCTTAAAATAGTAGCGGCAGCTGCTGCATCTCGTTTACAAACACAATCACAAGACAGCCTAAAGTTTTCACTTAAAGCTTTGACCGAGACCATTTTATAGCCAAACGACTTGAGTACATCTAAGGTTTTAATCGAATTCTGAGAGGTTAAAACATATTCATATATATGTAGTAGTAATTGAAACCTTTTATTTCTCACAATCTATTCAGTAATAATACTCTTTGATGCAGACTAATATCTAAAGTGATATACTATTGTAATTCAATTGTATCTAAAACGACAAATGTTAGCAAGAATATAGAAATGTGATCAGTGATTTCAGGTTCATTTTTTAGTAGATAGTTGATGTAATTTGTCATCATATAAAACAATTACACTCATTGTACCATGAAGAAGGAAATAAGATTATAAATTTATTCGAAAATTTATTTAATCATTCTTTTCTATCAGACAGTTGACTATTTAAGCAGGAAACTCTTAAGTTAATTCTACTCAATAAACAACATTCAACAACTTTTACTTGAAAAAGTCATTGGACTTTTACTGGGAACATAAATGATGACTACATAAAATATTCTAAAAATAAAAATAATAAAAAATTCTTCGAAATATTAAATCATAATATACAATAATAAAAAGCTAATTACTAACAAAAAATAATTAGTGTCTCCTTTTGGTATTTAGTCAAATTCTTAAATATACATTCCATGTTGCTTAAATGCTAATAAATTAGCATTGAAATGTTTATGGTATATTTTTTCTTAGAATACTAAAGCTCTACAAATTATTTATTATTATCATTTGTATATTAATTAAAAGAATTCTACTGAAAGAATAAAGGGCCAACAACGCCCACTAAAGGCTAAAAAGTCAGAGGGCATAGAATATAATTCAAATCATGTTCATTGAACTATGAATATATTTTTGACATATTTTTTTTTTTTTTTTTTCCTTTTTTGTTTGTTTTTTGTTAAAGCATTTAATGCTCATCAACACTTTTTAACCAAAAATAACAACAAGTAAATTTACTATAGGCAAACAGATCCTAGGCAACCCAGAAGTAGAATATTAAAACCAACAAAACCAATGAAGTAACCAAAACGACCACGCAATCAAATCGCCTGTCAACAAAATAAACGCATCACTCGAGTCAAACAATGTGGTTATTATTTAATGGTTTTTGCCCTACAAAAGCAACAACAAAAACAACATAAATTATATGGCAACAATAACAACAACAACAACAACAACAACTACATGAATTACAATATAAACATAATAATAAAGAAGGAAGGTACTATGAAATAATAATAATGTTAACAAGAAAATAAGAAGAACAACGGCAACAACAAAAACAATGAGCTATTTATTATTTTATTTGGACTAAAAATATTTATTTATCTACATAAAAATGGAATGATGACAGGCAGTGGGAAATGGAGAGGATATAGACAAGGCTTAAGTATGCTTTTCTGATTTTAGTAAAACATTTCAAATATGTTCATTTCCATCCCTTTTTCACTAGCAAATTAACAAAACAGTTTATAATAAACCCGGAAAAATATGCAAGGATTTCTTTTGTTCTTGTGTTCTTGTGTTCTTTGGGTTGCGCCCCATATTTGAACTCATTAAAATATAATTTCCATAATATACCAAATTTTTTGTTTCATTATCATTACATTCCTCTTATCTCATTTTCCAGAAATTTCATTATGATTGACTGACAGACAAGTAGACGAAAAGCCTTTGACATATTTACAGGATATCCATATACTCATACTATAGTAAATAAGTTGAGTTGACTTAACTTAGTTCCGGATTTAACGTAATTTAAGGCAAAAATAAAAGTTTTTTATTGCCTCATCATGACTGAGTGTCCTTCAATGTTATATGATGTATGTAGTATGTGGTTATAAAAATATTTTCATTGGTATGAAAGCAACAGAAACAACAACAACAACAACAACAATAAAAATAAGAATATCAAATACAACAACTGGAATAATAATAGCAATAATAATAATAATGAAAACCAATTTAGTTCTTCAAGTGCTTAGAAAACAATGGCGACACTGTGGTCTTAATGGCTAACCTACTAAGTAAAGGGAAACACAGTAGAATCACATAGATACTATAAACGTTGCTTATACATATTTCATTCGTAGAAGGGAAGTCTGAGAAATTACTAATAAGTAAATAAACTTTGTCTTTATCACAAACAATTGTTAAAAATTTAAATCAAAATCATCGAATCTTGTTCTGTAAAATAAAGCACTTCGGATTCGTTTAAAAGAAGAATTGATTGAAATATCCATGATATCGCTTCAAGATCAAAGAGAGAATATGCGCAGGATAACTGATAGACATCTCAAAAGAATTTTTTGAAACTAAATATGAAGACTGTATTTGCAAGTAACGGAACGGAAGCAGAGTAATCTGAAGATATTTCTTTATCAATCTATAATTTTCGATGAATCATTGATTACAATTGAGAGCAAGGTACAGTGAGCAGTCAGTTAAAGTATGATTTGTTGGTTTTATCAACCGAAAATGTTATGTCGTCTTTTTTTTTTTGGAATTGAAAAAAATAAGCCAACAAATCCAAGAAAATATTATTCCACCAAAACAATGCATTGGCTTTCATAATAGCGAAAATTCATAAATTTATTAATTCGAATTGTTTCATCGTTTACCTATTCCACAGATTTGGTCTCCAGCAACTAATATCTGATTCAAGATATGAAAAAATTTCTCTATAATAAGAGACTTTTCAAATACTGAAGTTGAAAGGGAAAGTGAAGCCTATTTTGGAGGCTACAACGAAGATTTTTCGTAAGCCATTCAAAAGTTGTAATAAATTCCAGTTTAACAATATTAAGAAAAATTTCTTTTTTTTTCTCTCTGAGTTAAGAATTTATTAGACTCCCCTTGGATGTAAGTAACGAGGCTGTAGTAATGGGAGATGTATGCTAATTGTATTTACTCAACACTTGACCAGCACCACACATGCATAATCATGAAAACAGCAATAAATAAAATACAAATCAAATACAAATTCATACATGCATACATGTCTATCTAACTTGAATATATAGATAGTTAAAGTATCTTTTTAAACATAAACCAAAGTAGCATTAAGATTTTCCTTTTATGAAGACACAAAAATCGAAAAGGAAAAACAAAAAGATGAAAAAGACTTAAAAGTCCATTAAAATCGCTTAAACGATAAAGTGGACAATAAAAACAGGAAAACGAGCGAACGATAGATAACCGTAACGCATCAAACTGATAATCACAATTTCAACCTAAAACACAAAAAAAAAAAAAATGAAAAACTAGCTAACCAAAGTAGCAAGTGATTGACTGAGTAGTGGTAGTGATGGTTAAAATAGAAGTCAGTTGACTGACGACTGAGCATCGAAATAGTATGAATGTATGTAAGAAAGACTGAATGATGGACATACAGACAGACAGATAGATAGATAGATAGGGAGAAGGACTAGATGTGTCAGATACTTGTAGTCGTCAGTCTATTGAGCCCAACCAATAACGTCAACGCCGGCACTTATAACAACGCCATGGGCTCAACAGACAATGATGTTGTCGCATATGATGATAATGATGATGATGACGCTTACCATGAAGATTGTGATGAAGATAATAAAGATGGTGATGGAGGAATTGAGGATGTTGTTACTTGAGAATAATGATGTAAATGAGTTTGTTCATAATGATGACAATAATGTTCACATTACAAACTGACAACGCTATAGATACTCTGAGTGCTACTGTTGTTGTTTTTGTTGGCACTTAAATGAAGCGCTTGATGCTTGCGGTAATGGTCATGTTGTTGACGACTACTACTACTACTACTACTACTACTACTACTACTATCCTTGCTATAAACTGAATTTCTGAGACTGCGAAATAAAGTTGTAATGTTTCCACCAATGAGCTCAGCTGATGAGTATGATGAGTACCAATGAGGATGATAATCATGATGCTGATGGCGTTGATAATACTTTAAGTGAGCGTAAAAGCACAATTTGTTTGCACAAACTCAGACACACACATACACACACACACACACACACAAATATTCTCACTCGTAGATGTCGAACATTTTCATCAGAGTTACTTCATGTCATATTATCACATTTGCCTTAGGCAAGAATGAAATTCACGATATATATTCTCCTGTCTATCTACTATTCGTATAAGTTTCAATAGTTTAGTGTCGTAATAATACTAAAAGTTAAACACTTTAAAAGTTTTTTTTTGAAATATTTATTGTTATTACGTGAGATACTTGGTAATGAGCAATGTCCATCAGACATCAGCTGAAAAATAGTAATGGCAAATAGATACAAACACCGAAAAGTTGCTGTTCATTAATTGGCAAATTGCGTGGGTATGTCATGTACGAGTAGATGGAACCAGGTGAATCTTGATAAACTAGTGCGATGTAATGTGTTAACACGCACTTTTATCAATGAAAACATTAAAAGTTCCTCTACAACCAAAAAGCTTCAGGTTTAGTTTTGGCTACTTGTATTTTCAAAGTTTTAGCCTCCAAAAATTATCCAACATTAAGCATTGAACATTTGTAGTAGGTTTCAGCGGTTTCATCAACATTTCGTGCCCAAACACTAATTAGGAACATACACAGTTTTTGGAATGTTGCCAATTTGTGACATCAAGTCTCAAGCATTCACAGAGACTGACTTTGCAAGAGATTGGTGTACGAGTATTTCCGGTTGGTTTCAATGTGAGCTATGACCATTGCTAATTGCAACTAGTAATGACGACTGCCACAGAAATGTCGTTTGTAGAACGCTGAACTCAAAATAACAACAAAACTCTGTAGTAGTACACGTAGTAATTACCAGATGAAATATGTCGCGCATTTTACTGAAGCAAATGACATCCGTTTTCATTTCTGTTTCAATTTTTTCCTATTTTTTTTTTATTTTACGAGAATAGTGGAGTATCATTTTCACAAAATGTTGTACCAATTTTGTGTTCTGGTGGAACATAAATTTGATCCTTGCTGTTTGATTGCTTAATGTTGTTATTTTGAGCAATGGAAATTGTTTTACGGAAAGATTTAGAATTTTCTTTTTGAGTTTAATTGAAACAACATATGTGCACATTATGTGGATACTATTGTGACCGCAATTGTTTTGATACATTCAACATTTCGTAATTCACTTGTGTCACTACTACTGATAGTTTAAGGCGACATGTTTGCGTTTAATTAAAACCATTTGGAGTGTTTGGGTCTAAGCAATTGAATGTTTCACTGTAACATAAATCGCTCCTGATTAAGGGATCCATTTCATGGTAATCAGTTAAATTAGGTTTATTGCATTTTTCAGAAAATAAGGAGTGGATTTTAAAATTAATTAAAATTAAAATTATTCAGATTCCCAATTTATTAAAATTATTTTTTATAATATACTAGCCAAATCCAGTGCGAGTTTCTACGCCCCGGCATTTATTGGATCATCGTCTGTACTGAAATAGATAGATAGATATTTTAATGAGAAAGTTAAGAAGAAAGAAATTTTCAACGAAAGATTTCTAAGCCATTTCAATATTAAAACTGATTCCCCACATCACACTGCTTTCTGTTGTCAACGAAGTTATCGACACTTTGGTTATCTGATTTTGGAAAGTGATAGAAATGATCCTCATATTTTAGCCAATATCCGCAAAGCCTCAATATATTATACACCTATAGCCTTACTGATGAATCACTCTATCCATTGGTAATGACTGTATAGAAATCCATTTGATATTTTTTGATTTTATCGCTTTCAGACAAACAGACACGATAAAGGGTTTTTGTTTTTTTTGTTTTATAATATGTATAGATCTATCTATCTCTCTATCTATTGATCATTCATATAATTTTCAATTTCAATTCATTTTACCTTCCGTAAATATAATTTTCCTTAACAGTAAAATTCAACTTTCTGTATAAGTATTTGCAATTCAAATATTCACCCACTTCGCTATGCTAATCATTTATTCGTCTATCTGAATAGAATTCCTCTTTTTTTGTTTAAGACAAAATTTGTTTATGTATCTATCAATATTTTTTTTTTATATAATGATTTATGTGCTCATTAGTTTTGAAATTTATAATATGGAGGCTTTAATCTTCATACTATTTCTATGGATTCCTCTATTTGTCGATATTCTTATTAAGTTGCTTGCCAAGTTCTAATGAAATCCACGTTATTCAATTTAAACATTTATAAAGTTTTTTCTCTACAAATAAAAAGTTTAATTTATTAATCAAAAGTTTAATTTATTAATCAGAATTTGGAACAAACATTCTTTATTGATGTTAGTTATTTTTAGCATATATTTTTTTTTTTTTTTGCTTTAAATAAAACCTAATTCCATTCGAAGTTAGTTAAATTAATGAAAACAAATCAACACGTTTCCATCAATTTATCTGTTTTTTTTCCTTTTCCTTTTTCTTTTTTTTTTATTTCATTTGCCGTAAAATCCTCAATTGCGAATGAATAAAATCAATTGAAATCATTGATAGAATGTAGAAATTCAATATAAAAATGATTACTTATCGATGTATACTTGATTGTTTTTAGTTGTCGATACAATTTGAATTTTAGTTAGTATAGCCTCCATCCTACCTTCCTTTATAGACTTCCTTTCTTTCTTTCTATGCTTTTATTTTTTCCGCATTTTATTCTTTTTCTTCCATTTGATGCAATTGTTTTTGTTGTTACTAGTATTATTATTGTCTATCAACAACTTTAACCAAATGAAACCGCAACTAATTGGCACTTGAATGTCCTGCCAAAGATTGAAGTATTTCTAGCTACTGACATTCATTCACTCAATCATTCAATTCATCATCAATTCGTGCCCTCTTGTTGGCTAAACCAATCCAATTCAATTGAAACGAATACAGAAAACCAGTCTACAATGTTTTATCAAAAGCCTCAGAATAGGGGCACGATTCACTCAACCAATCGCTCTTTCATTCAGTTACTCATTCATTCATTCATTAATTCACTCAGTCATTTGTTCAGTCGAGCATTCATTCGTAGCCATTCTTTGGTTTATTGAAAACTGGACTAAAAAACAACTCAAACAAACACAACAACAGAAGAAATAACAAAACTAAGAATGAACTGAACGTTAATTTTTCTATTGTAGTGTAGTTTAGTGTATTGTATGTGTTTGTGTGTGTGTGTGTATGTGTGTATTTTTTTTTTGGCATTTTCTTCTTATTTACAAAGCTTTTGTAATTTCCTTTTGTTTTATCATCATCATGAACAACATTCAGTCAAAGTTTCATTCTTTAGTGATTCATTCATTCGTTCTCCATTCAGCCCTTTTATGTCTGTTCTTTTCTTTTCTTTTCTTTCCTATTTATTTTCTTTCTGTGATCTTGACTTTTTGTATTAATTGTGAAGTGCATTTTCTAGTGGGGTCTTGAATTCTTCTTTAGATTTCTGCATGGTTTAATTGTTGGTTGTTCGCATTATTTTAGCTACAGTTTATTATTATCCTTTCCTTTCCGTTAAGTGCTACACTAAATTCAAATAAAGTGAAGAAAAACAAAAGCAAAGGAAGGAAATTACACACAAAATGGATAATCAAGAAAATATACTTGAGTACACATCTTTACTGAAGCGTGTTTTTAATGACCAACATTCGATTGAATAAATTTGTACCAAGAGATTCTGAAATTTTCAAGCTGAGACTGAGGCTGAGACTAAGAAGTTAAGTGAAATGTCTGCCTCATCTGTCTTAAATAAGTTACTCATTTGTTCTAAGTGAGTTTTTGTTTTTAATCGAAATGAGCAAGTGAATTTTTCATTTGAACAAATTGAGTTGAGTTGCTCAGCTGTTGATAAACAAGAAAATTTCTCTATAAAAAGAATCTTAAATTTTTAATGTTTTTCTACTTTCTACTTTCAAAATATTCTTTTTGTTTTTCATAAATGAAAACTTCTCCTGCCAGTCATGATGAGATCATAAAAAAATGGCACACAATAAAAAAAAAGAGAAAAACTTATATAAATAAATTACATAAGAAACTTTGTCAAACATTTTTAACATTTTTTAATAGTTTTTCATGTTTTCCTTGCATCAAATGAAAATTCTGTTATATTTTTTTCTATTTTTTTTTTTTTTTATGAAGAAGAGCATCAAATTGGGTTTGATGAAGGACAATGAAAAGCATCTGTGTGTGTGATGAAGAGTAAAAATATGAATAAATCTGAATTCATTAAAAAAAAAATCATTTCATTTTATTTTTTTTTTAAATTTTATTGGTTTTGTTTTTTTGGTTTTTTATATAAGTTTATTAGCTTCTCATGTTTTCAATGAATTTTTTCTAATATTGCAATATTATTTTCTGAAGAATTTTAAGTTCTTTTTTATAACATTTATATGTGTAAGGGAATAGATAATTATTTCGGGGTTTGTCACATATTGAAGGAGTTATCCACATCTTTAATCATTTTTATCACTCTATATTTGAGAAGTCAAGTATTCGAAAGCTATTTTTAATCTTTTAAGTTGATAATTATGATTTATTTAGAGTTTCTTCCGATTACTGAAGACTTTGAAGTCAAAAGTGAGGTCAAATAATTAAGAAATCCTAGCTACATAGAGCAAAATATGTATAAGACATATAACGGACTGAGAACATGTAACACAAAAGTCGAAAGGTAAGGAAAAATTTGCCTAAACGGTAAGAAAAACTCTTTCATTTCTTAAGCATGGTTATTCCTCTTTATGTATTGTGTAAGGTATACAATCTTCTACATAACCGATATTTTCATTCTGTCCTTTTGTTAAATTTAATATGGGAATATTTTCTTACTCACTTCTTTCTCTTTATATGCAATAATATAATATTTGTTGAAAAACTTTTTTAATTAAATTTTCATATACTGGCCAAAGGCTACAAGTGTCTCTCTAACTTAGAAATCCCATTTCTACTCGTGTATTTTCCTTTGACTTCTTCTTTAATAACTAAAATATTTTCATATTCATGACTTTATTAAGTAACAAATAAAATCGACATTATGCCAACAACAAAAAGAAAAGATAGAAAGAGTCAATAATAACATGAATATTACAAAAGACTTTGAAATGAAATTCATATTTTTTGGGTTAACAAAAATATTTTATAAAAAAACAAAAATGTCGATGAAGGTTGGCTTGCCGCCTAAGGCACCATAAAGAATTGGGTAACAAAAATAATATTGCTTTTTTTCTGCACTTTGTATAATCCTTTGAGAACTAATTAAATTTGTTTAAATATCCCAGTTGACTATGAAAAAAAAAACACCATCACTAAATCACAAGTTGTGTGAAAAGTTAATGAGCTCAAAGAGTATGGAAAAAATACTATCAAATATAATATAAACAGATGAAAAATTGTTGAGAAAAGAAAAACTTATTAAAAATCAAACCTTCCTCTTTCACTGTCTCTTGTAAGTAAATTGCAACCTTCTGATGTTTTTGTTGCTGCTGATGCTTTATAAATAAATGAAGTTTTCATAATTTACACTTTATAAAAAATAATATTAAAAGAAATAAATTATTTTTTTTTTTTGTTTTATTTTTTCTCCATTCTTTTATATTGTATAATCAAAAGAAGGAAGCAAGAAAATGAGCTTAAGGCAATTTTTCATAAACAGAAACAGACGGAAAGCTTTAGAGTGCGAGAACAAGAGTAAAGAACAAGAAATGATGGACAGTTGCGAGAAAAATAAAATAAAATAAAATATCATAATAAAAAATTGGCCAGGAGCAAAATGAGGGTGAATAACAAAATCATACGACACATTTGAACCTCATAAAAAATGATTATTTTCGGTGAGCTTATTTATTTAAAAGACAAAATTAGGACAATACTAAAGGACATACTACACTTTTCAATTGAGTTAATAGAATTTTAATATAAATACATCGATATGAGTTGTTTGAAGGTGAAATTGTTGACACATGAAAAATGAATGAATGAAAAATATTCTTTAAAATAAAGTTTGTTGAAAATAAAGGGATAAGACAATTTTTAGAATTAAAGAATGTGATTTTTCAGTTTGTCTTGTATGAAGTAGGAAAGAACTGTAGTTAGTCCCTCTTTTTTTTAAATCAACAACTAGACATGATTGATAAAGATATGATTGGTGCTTTTAGAAACTGGTCAAAGGAAGATTACAAGAATCATTGATGCATTGTAGTGATATTTTCAAGAAGTCTAATGATAAAGACAACAATTAACTAATTATTGACTTTGTTGTGATGCTCAAAAGATAAGAGGGAAATTCTATAAAGTTTAAGCCCTATTATTGAGTATGGAATGAACAATTAATGTATTGTAAATCAATAATTAAAATTAGCTCTTTCTTTAACAACTTCAAGAGTTGTTTTTTAATGAAACTTAAATTTCTGTAAAGATATTAATATTATGATTTATTTTTTTCGTTTTTGTGTAAAGACAGAAAGAACACCAAGTTCATTGTATGAGAAACTTGTTTCTCGATATCAATTGATTTTTTTCCTGTTAAATCATATGACTCCTAAAGGTCAAGATTACGCTCCTGACCACTCTGCATCTTATATTCTATACTAACATAATATGAACATACACAAACCCTATACAATAACAACAGGTGTTTGCATATAAAAAAATGTTTACCTTTGTGTTTCTGTCCGTCTGTCTGGTTACCGTTCTATGTAATAACTTTAAGTCTGCCTTTGAGTAGAACCTGAGTGTGTGTCTGTAAATTTTCAACAAAAGTGCACTTCTCTTTTCTCTTCTCTCTGTTTTTCTTCTTTTTCTTTATTTAATTCACCAACTTCTTGACCCTTTCCCCCCACTTGATCTCACTTTCCACAACACTTACACATCTTCACTGTAGCACACAACTGTTGCTGTTTTCATTTTTATGGTAAATTGCTCAAGGGGGTAAAAACTTACGTTTTTCCTATGAAGTTCAGTTCAGTTGTGTTAACGTTGCGTTGCGTGCAGATGAAAAAGCAAAACCAATTAAAAAGGCAAATGAAGAAAAGTGTTGAAAAACTATTTGCAAAGAAATGCAAGTGGAAAAGAGTAAAAAGGTCTTACATATATTGTTAGTATTTGCCAGGTTGCCACACCTGGTTTATAGAACATGACAAACTCACTCCAACTAAAAGTTGAGAAGATTGCAATTTTAATTTTTAGTTTCTACAATATTAAATTAAATTGTTTAACATTTGTGGACAATTTTCCTAGAAACTCAACTCAATTTATCAAAGATTAAAATAATAATACTATAATAATAATAATAATAAAATAAGTGATAAGGATGATGAGGTGTCAATGATATATTGTATTAAAAGTTTTCCTTCCATTTCTCAAAATGTTCAACTTAGTCCAGCATTTCTAATTAAATATTAAATTCAAGTTATTAAAAAATTCTTTCCGGTGCAAAAAATATAATAAAAAATAAAATACCATAAAAAAAAAGAAACTTATTTTTCTCATTCATTTCCGTTGTGGCCGTCGTTGTCCTTCGTTTTATTCTCTTTAAAAGGAAGTGCGTTTATATCCGTAAATAAAGTACAGAAGCAGAAAAGCATGTGATTGACATAGTGGATGGAGAAGGAAATGTAAGATGGATGAATGAATGGTAAAGAAATAGAAATAGAACTAGACAAGTAGTCAAAGCATGTACCACTTCAAGTCAGTATATAGTAGTCTATCTCTTGTCAAGATGTTGAACTGAACGCAATTGAGTCGACTTTACTAATTTGGCCTGAAGTGTTAGTGGTATTTCCTTTATTTTATTTTTACACTTAAAATGCCACTGAATCGCATCATCGAATGCCACAATCCCCCAATCCCCAATAATTTCTCCGATAGTTTGTGAAAAGCCAACCACCACAATTTGCTGCCACGTGTCAAACTCATTTTTCTATATTCTTCGGTTATTTTGGTTCATTCTTTCATTCCCATGCCACCAAAGTATTGGCAACAACGATGACAATAAAAGCCAAACATATTGACCACATTTGCCTGACAAATATTTATTTCGTGCTTGGCTGTCATTATGTGACATCCATTTTCATCGATGCCGCCATGAAATGAACCTAAAACCTACTACATACTACATACTACATACTATTTTGAATCAATGAATGAATGAAAGAAATTCATCTATATTGATGTCAAATACACGAAAAATCTATATTCTACATACATATACTTATACTATTTAGGTATATAATAAAAACGACAGCAGGTGCAAGCAATAGAGAGATACTACTCGTTGTATATTTATCGTTTTCTTTTCCATGTCCCAAAAGTCAGACAGTCAATCCCACCAGTCTCCTAGCAGATTCATTCAAATTAGAATTCGTTTTATGTTGAATAACATATGAAAAGTGGATATTGTTGTATACCCTACAAATTTTGGACTAAAATGTATGATATTTAGATTTACTTGCATTATATGCAAAATTTGATCCATCAAATTCGGCTGATTCTGTAAGTAGATTTTGATTAAAAAAACGCTATATGTTATTTATCTCTCGATAAGATTCTATGCAATGAGTGGCTACATATAATTATTTTTTTATTATTCATTGGCAATGTATAAAATTTGCTACATATTAATGATATTTTCTTGAATCTAAAACTTCTTCAGACACTGGCAAACATGTCAAAACTAAGAATAAATACACGTATATCCTAATTGTATAAGGTATAAAATTTACCTTAATGCCGACATTTTATGAGTTTTCTCATATTTTTCTGTTTTCTATTCTTTTTATTTGACATTTTCTTAGATCTACAACATCTTGAAGCTCTGTCAAACATGCGGCGCATTCGAGCGGCAATCGCATGTCACCGCAAGAAGGCAATAGTAAGTATAAAGATAAAACCCCAATTCCATCGCCATAGAATAGCAAATATGATAGAATGGAAAAATCAATTCAAATGTCATATTCTTAAATAAATTTTTGGCTTTCTGCCTTTAGTTCAGTTAAACTGGCTCATTACTCCTCATGATGATGATAATGATGATGATCATTTATTTAAGAATATGTTGATATTCTATGCGAAAAACGTGTCTTTTGTCGTTGAGCAGAATTTAAGAGAAACGTCAGCAGCAGCATGTTAGCCTCAATAATCATGTTTGTTAAAATATGATTACGTTAAATCATAATCATTATTCACTGACTTCAAATGTCTTATAAACTGATCAACGTTGAATGAATGAAAATGAAAATGTGAAAATGTGAAAATGAAATTTCGTTCATAAGTTAATGCGGCAAAAATTGCGCATCATTTTCACTCACTCAGTAGTAAAGCATTTTCTTTTCTTAACTCACTGCTGCTGCTGCTGCTGACTAAATTTCGCATTCACTTGCTAGTCAGTCAGTCAGTCAGTTAGTCGTGCACACATTTCCTCCCTCTTTACTTACTCACTTATATATTTACTCAATTTTCTGTCTGTCTATCCTTCTGTCTGTTTGTTAGTCAGTGAAAGGGAAACCTTGCAAATGACATGCAGCAGTGTCATTATAACGCTTTGCTTCTGCTGTCATTTCCTTTTGCCTTAGTATCTCTGACTCTTTTTGGCTTAAGCTTTGTCTTTGCATATTTTTTTCTTACTTTTTTCCTCTTTGAAATCATGTCTGGCGCCCGCCATTTTGTGCATAATCGCTGTCTAATAAGCCGTCGCCAGTAACTTGGTCTTTCGTTAACTTAAAATGGAAAAAGAGAAAAGAAAATACAAGAGAAAAGAAAGAATATTTTTTTTTTTATATACTTTAAGTAGAAACGATTATATATGCATGAGTTGCTTCATTGGTATATTTGGTTTGTATGTGGCCTCCAACCTTTCAAGAAGAGTTCACAAAAAAAAAAAAAAAAAAAAGATTTTGGATACTTCTCGCTTTCTGTGCAATTTAACATTTATTATTGACATTTCTCTTGAACCAAGTAAACCACATTGAACTCAAACTATTTTAATATTCTGCCATTATATGACATTTCCTTAAAATCTCTACAATATTTTCCAGCTTAAAACACAAGAATTGCAATGGTTCTGATTTCGTTTGTATTGTTATTTTTGGTTATTTTCATTTGAATATTATCAGTGACTATTGGGTTGCTTGTTGGGTGGGTTGACATGATTGGCATTTTTGATTTGACCGCACTCAAAATTCGGCACTATAATATATCTCAATCTCAATCACAGTCACAGTTATACAGAATGCATTCAGTTATAGGTCACAGTTTCATTAAAATCTGATCATATTATGAATCTGATGAGTCTGATGCTGATGATGAAGGGTTAGAAATTGCCAATTATAAAACATCATAGAGAAAAAAGAATTTGAAATGATGCTTTCGAACATTTAGTCTCAGCCTTGACAACAATTTCTTACAAGTTGTTTTTGCCTAAAAGCTAACACAAGAACGGCGTTGTACTAATACATTTGAAATGGAGATACCTTCTACTTAGGATCTGCACTAACTGTTGGTAAAAATGAAAGGATATCTACACAGAAGAATCTGCTCAACATTGTAATATGCTGCTTACTGTTATTTTTCTTACCAGAGACATATAACTTCTGATTCAAAACAATCGTCCAGACCTTTCATTAAGAGGAAAGATTATATATATTATTATTTGTAGAAACAAAGTTTACAGAATGCAAATATTATGCATGAAGAAACATTGGTTGAAAGAAGGTTTAAAGTATTTAAAAAAATATAAAAACAAAAAAAATACATTAAGAAGTCAAAACAATGAACCCATTTCATCTTAGATCTCTAATGTATTCCTATCCGAATTTCCTCCTTTTCCACAGTTTTCTATTTAAAAATCTCTAACAAACCCTTTCTAATCATTTCTTGTAAGCTTCTTTTGTTTATTTCTATTTTCTTTATTATTTTTTTCCCCATATCAACATGACTTGGGGTTTGTTCCTTTCTTTAGTCAATCTTCTTCTGCCCCTTTATCAGCATTTTTTTTTTTTGAACTCCACCAGTCAGCACAATTAAAATGTTCCTTTTCTTCTTTTATTTTTGGCAATGTGATGCCACGTCATCCTTTGTTTATTTTTTTGCTTCCTTTTATGTCAACTTACGATACTTCCTAACTCCCATTATCAACTCAACTCAACTTAAACCAAACCAAACCAAACCAAACCAAAACAAAACATAATGGTGCTGCCAACACGCCTCAGGCCAACAGTTTACACTTTAAACTTTGATGCCAACGTGTAAATATGTTTTTCAGTATATATTTGTGTGTGTGTGTGTGTGTGTGTGTGTGTGTGAGGATATTGTTTGCTTGCTGTTGATTTTTTCAATGATGCACAATGAGTAGAAGAGAAGCTTTGCTCATTTTCGTTTGTCACTTTTAGTTAATTGTAATTTTGTTTACCGACATCTTCGTCCTTTGTCGCGACGTCTTCTTTGACTTTTTCGTTTCATCTCGTCTCGTCTCTTCTATTCTATTCTATTTTGTTTATATTTTATCCTTTGTTGTGTTTTCTTTCCTTAAACTTATTCTTTTCTTTTTGGTTTTCATGCGTTTCGCTTTTAACTCTGATTGTCTTTTTTTTTTCTGTTTTTGTTGGTTGACATTTCTTAGTGATTTTTGTTAAACTTTTCCATTTTCCATTATTTTTTGTTGTTTCCCTTTTATATTTAAATGTGTTTGGCCTTCGTCTCGGTTTTGGTTTTGGTTTTTCTGGTTTTGGTTTCGCTTCAAATCGAGACTTTGGTAAACATGTCAAAGTATTTGCTAAAAAACTTTTTCATTAGATTCATGTTTATATTTATATTTATTTCGAATGAAATCGCGCACAATTAAATGCTTCTTCTATTCTGTTATATTTATTTTGAATGTAAACAAAATTAAAAACAAAAATGGACAAAAAAAAAAGAAGCAAAATGTCGCTTTAACACCCTTTTTAATTTTGTTTAACGTGGACCCGAGGTCACAGTTAAACAGTATCTTTTTTTGCAGAGAAATTTCATACAAAAAAATTGTCTATTTTTGTTGTTATATTTAAAGTTAATTGTGAGGTGAAGGTAGCAGGATTTGGGTTAACATAGACCAACAAAATTGGACTATCAAAGGGAGTGAATCTATTGAACTTGTATGCCCTTCCGGAGCTGCTCGGAAAACAAATTTGTTTTCCTTAAAAACTTATCGATATTATTTATTGAGATTGTTGAAAGATAAAACAAATTACTAAGAAATGATGCTGCAAGGAAGTGAAGGCAACAGGAGGTGATGATGCAGGTAATGTTCTCTTTCCCATCGTAGGAACGGAAACTGTGTGCTACATTTTTAAGAGTGAGCAATCACCTATCAAAACCAAGAATATTGTCATCTTTGTCCCAATACAGACGAATCTGTTTCTCTTGTCGTATATCTCCGTTCTTTGGTTCAGAGTCCATTTGCTATTAGCAGAGTGACTCCTTAAAGTATAAGGAATAACATCGATATATTCCAATAAATTCTGTTTCTATTATCGAGTCATCTTGAATTTTTATATAAAGTTTTTTTTTATTGCCATATATTTCAATTCTGACTTCATTTAATTAGTTTTTCTCTTGTCAATTTTCATATGATTTGCTGCATAATGAAGGGAAAATTTAATTTTATGTTTTTCACTCATCATATGATTTTCGTTATTGTTAAAAGTTGTCAGAAGTTGTCAAAAGTCTAAATATACCACAGTTTGTCTGTCAGTTTCCTTACTTGACTGTCTGTGACTAACTTTTACATCTCTTTCCCTGATTTATCTGTCTATATACTTAGTTATGCACACCCAGTCGCTTCTGTCATTCTCAATTTAATGAAGTAAAATCTGCCTAAAAGTTTTCGCATTAATTTCTGCATCAACACGTCAAGGATTCGAGAAAAAAAATTCTTTATAATTAAAATTATAAACATTTATTAATTCATATATTTTGTAAAATAAAAAAATAAAATAATTCAAAATAAATGAACCTTTAGGGTGACATTAATTTATGTTAATAAAAAATAAGTTGACATTTTTTAATAAATTCATGTTTAGTTAATTTTACCGAAATGCAATGAATTTTTAATTCTGTTTGTGTCAATCTTTTTATATTATTTTTTGCATTTATGAATATTTTAATATAAATTTTCTTTTTTATAAAAATAAATCAAATGGAATTTAAAATCTCTCAGTGGTGAAGGCCCCTGAGAATTTAAATTGCGAGTATTATAATTATTTAAAGTACTCGAATTAACTGCATATAAAGAGAAAAAAAAGTTCAGCATTTAGAAATAAAAATGTGTTTGCTAAAATTGAGAAGAGGGAAAACACTACATAAGTCCTCTTAATGATATTTATGTTGAGTTACTTATTCATTACTTCTTGGTAAATATTAGTACTCGTAGATATTGAATACAAATTTCTTCAAATGATTTTCTATACATTAATAATGATTTAATGAAAAAAACCAACAAACATTATTAAATTCTTGAAATTTTTTGTGGGTTTCCATGGCAATAGAAAGTCAGAAATATATAAATTTATATGAGATAAGACTTAAGGAAATACGAATAAATGAATTGTTTTGATTGATAATATTTAGTTTAGGAGATGAATGGACCCTTGTTAGTTTAGGTAGATGAGATTGATAATATCTCAATGATTTTGGTTTATTTTAGCTTGTGAGGTAGGGAGAAGTCGCTTTGGACAATTAGCAACTATCGTGACTTAATGTGTGGTGTATTCATTGAACCTGCCTCCTCTTCAGCTAGTCAATATATCTATTCTGGAACCGCTTTCTGCATTACTTCGGAGTAGGTGCCCACGGCATCCTTCTTAGAGGTCTTACCTAAGTCTAGATTATCTTCATATGTAGCAACTACCTTTCTCGTCATCTCGTGCATTTTTTGCCTGCACGGTGGGTTATGGGTAGTAAACATGCGCCGAGATTAGGGAAAGGCGAGGTCATTAGGCCCGTGATTCTTGATGCGTGTTTTATTTAATATTTCAATATAACAGAAAGGAATGTAAGTCGCTTGCAGTAGAATTCCACTTTATAATGGAGTGATATTAGACAACAATCCTTTGGTAAAGAAAATCAATGGTAGAAGACTTTAGGTTCTCTCCTCTTATTGGTCTCATAATTTCACTAAGTTTACATCATTTCCTGCTAAAATCCATGAAAGTGTTCTCATCATGAATTGAAGACATTTTTTTTAGACAAACTTCATCTTATAAAGAAATCCCAATGAAATGTGAAAGACTCCTTTTTATTTACACATTCTATTCATTGTATTTGTATACTTTTAATTTCCCCATGAAACCCAATAAATTGAAAAATGTTGATTACTCAATGGAGGAAGCAAGGAGATATTATTTTTTTTAAATGATTTTATGTATAATTTTAAACTCTAAAATTTTGCATTCCATTCAATTTTGTACCAATTTCCAAAACGCTGCACGTTCGTTTCATTTCATTTCATCTGCATTTATCAGTTGATGAGTTGATGATGTGAAAGTAAGTAGTTGTTGCCCTACTGGGGAATGTTATGTTTTGCACGACATTGACGCAGAGCCTCATTAAAGCCTTCGCAAACATTGAGATCGCTATTCTCTTGTGTGCATTTGAGAAATTGTCTAATTTCAAAGGCACAAGGACCAGACTCTGTTAGTTCCACAGAACGTTGCTCTTGCTGAGGTGTCGCAGCGGTGGCAGATCCTTTATTGCCACCACTCATAGCATTTGTTATACTATGCCCGACAGCATGACCCACTGCTGAGCCAACAGCGACCCCAGTTGCGGTCGCTGCCATATCCTTAAAAACTTCACCAGCTGAACGACCGCCACTGGTTTTGCCAGCACTGGTGGTGGTGGTGGTGGTGGCAGGCTCAGTTGGTGTTGGTTTCGCCTTTGTTGCTGGTAATGTCGTAGTAGTTGATTTAGCTTGTGGCAAACTGGTGCCGGAGCTTGTTTGAAAGCTACGACGTGAACCTCTATTGTGTGATGAGGGTTGATTTGCACTACCTGAACGTTTACGCACCATTTTTCTGAATTGTTTGCAGCGTTTTTTTGGTGTAGTACAGAAAAAGATGAAAAAATAATTTTGTATCTTAACGATGTAGAACTTATTTAGATTTTGAAATCTTCCTATGTGAATTTTTTAAGTCAACGCCTATTAAGAGGCGATGATTTTCAAAATTAAATGAAAAATTTAATAAAAATAAAAAGAAAAGATATACTCGTATTTATATCTCCAATCAAGCCGTGCAAAGTCAACTTTGTGTCTGGCAATAATAAATTTTGTCATGTAATTACTTTAATGGTTGAGTTTTCTTTTGCTTTTTATTGTATTTCACAAATCTGAGCGTGCAAATAAAGTTGTCCCGCATGTACTTGACTTAAGACGAAACACGTTCTCGACATTCTATGTTCGCTCGCTCCTTTACACTTAATGTTATTTTGTCAGGCATTCAGTTAACTACCAAAAAACTGTAGCATACACAAAGGCACCTTGGCTTTCTTTATGCTGTCTCTCTTTCTATGAAAGTCGTCGTTCTTGCACCTTTATTCAGTTGTTTGCTGTTAAGTTGTTAAGCATCTAATTTATGTTTGCCCTGCTGTGCTTTTCCTTTGGATCAGCTCATCTCAGCTCAGCTTAACTTTAACTTGGAGTGTTTATAGCAGAGATTCTTAAGCTTTTTTGAACGCTTGGTACTTAAAAAAAAAAAAAAGAAAAACATTTTTTTAATATTCAAAATTGAAAAGGTGGAACAATTAGTGGTCCGCGAAGCATAGTTTAAAAAACACTGGCTTATTGTAAACGTCTCTCATGCTGGTTTCGTTGGTTTTCTGTTACCAGTATTCGTTTCTTTCATTCGTTCATTTATATGCTTTTTCATTAAAGAACTCTAATTGGGCTATGTTAAAAATGTTGTTAACTTCAACATTCTTTTCATTCATTTTTCTTGTTTATTTTATTTCTGAAATTTATATGTTTTTAGCGTGTATACTGTAGGTGTATGTGAAGTGTAATGATTTTAAAGTTATTTTTCAGTTTTAGTTGAATTAGTAGAGAAAGATAGGTCGGGTAACATTTGAGTTTAGTGAGAAATGAGTTGATGCTTTTAAAATGCAAATAAAGGACTTTTGACATATATAAATATGGTAATTTCATTACCTTTTTTTATTGAAATATTTTTTAAATTTATTATTTAAAATATTTAATACTTGGTGCAAATAATGAGTTTCCATGCATTTAAGGAAGTTTGTTGTTTGAAGGAATAAGAAGAATTTTCTGTTGTATAGACATAAGATTTAAAATTTGATAGAAAGTGTGTTAAGTAAGGAAATCAGTATTTCAAAATAGTTATGCACTGAAATGAATTTGCTATTGAATTCTTGACGCATTCATTAGTTTGGATTTCATATAAAACAAATATTTTGAAATATTGCCAAGAATTTTGTAACATCAGTTTTCTTTGAATCCACTCATTATAAGAAACTGAATTCAAACTTTGCAAGTATGATGAAGCACATGTACGTTATCTTGGACTTTTTGGTTCTCTAGACTTAGTTTCTGAGTCTGGTTCTGACTTACAAAGTGTATGGAGCAAAGAAAAAATGTAACTCAAAACAATGTCCTTTACAAACAGTAAGCTTTATTTTAGTGTTACAAGAAAACCATCAAAGAATTAAAATCCAGAAGCACTTGCCTCACTACACTTCACTCCCTTTCAAGCTCTTTACAATTTAATATGCTTTAATCATTGAGCGCTAACAATAACCTTAAATCCATCATTTATTAACAAAGTTCAAAGAAACAATCAGTACTATACATCTCAGATTTATTTCCATCATTACGAATCTACAACTTTGATTAATAAACCTTCATCGATTTCCCATCATTCTTCATTCATTTTAAACTAAAATAAAATCTTACTCCATTCTTAAAATTAAGCATAATTTATCTTATTCTGAGAAAACCCTTGAAAATCAATTTGTATAAAATTAAATCATCAAAATCACTTTTTATTTCAGCTTCAAATGATTTCAATGCTGCTAATTAAACACCAAACAAATACATGAAATTAGTTAGACATTCAACATTTTTATTTAATTTGAAATATGTTTTTTTCTTAATTTCCTTTTAATGGAAACCAAATGGAAAAAAACCGAAAAAAAGGGAAATGAAATGCAACGGAAATTGTTTAATTACCGTGCAGCACGCAAAACTTTTGACTCATTTCTCCTCTTGGTAAAAATCATGTTTTATATTCATTTCATGTAATTTTAAGTGCAGACACGAACAAACTAAAATTTAAGTTGGTGTTGAAACTATGTAAAATCATGTAAAAATTTGTTTATATAAAATTAGATTAAATGGGCTTCCTGTCTGATGCTTTTCCTATGGACTACAGAGACTGACTACTAACGGCGAAATGTTGTAATTCAACAACATTAATTTAGCTGCATGTTATTTGCGGTGATAGCACACACATGCAGACACAAAATGAGTATCTATGTTGTTTCTATTCCCGGTCCACAGCGTGTTTAATGAATTTATTAAGTATACGACAACATGTCTCTCGTTTATATTCACACACTCGAATTCAGTTTATTTCTGTTCGACGCACATCAATTTTTGCCAACATTGAAAATTGCCAACATTAAATGCCAATTTCAAATGAAATTACATTTTATTTATATTTTCGGAATATATTTATCCATGTTCTCTTTTTTTTCTTTTTTGTTATGAATGTTTTGCTGATATTGCGACTTCTATTTACTGCTATTGCTACTTCAAATGTTGGCATATTTTGTTCTCGTTCTTTTTTTCTATTCCTTCTTATCAATTTGCTATATTTATTTTTTGCTTTGTTTTGTTTGTGTCCATTTGCTTGTGTATATTTTTTTATCAATTTATTTTTTTTTTTTTTTTTTTGTTTATTTTCATTGGTAATATTTGCTTGATAGGCGGCAAGCAGCAGCAGCATGTGGCACCAGAAGGCATTTAGTTGTAGGCACCACAGCTGTCAAAATGCCTAACGCAGCTAATTCAATTTTGTTTATTCTTTAACAGCAACAGCAACAACAATAACACAAAAAATAATAATACCATAATAACAACAGCAACAACAACAAAATGGAGAGAATATTGTAGCGAAACAAAATTATGGCAAGTGAATTTGTTATGCAAAAAATATAAAAAAAAAATTGTTTATAAATCAATCAACATCAATAACAGGCATTAAAACCACAATTGTTTAACAATTGAATTAAATTTCCAAAATTAAATGCCCCATTATAGAGAGAATGTTTCCATCATCAATAACGAGGAGTGTTTAAAAAGTTTTGATTTGGTTTTCTAACAAAATCCTCATCAAAAGTCTAAAGAAAGTTTCCAAGTTTCGCCCATAGTAAGATTACTTGTTTCATAAAATCATTGGAAATATTCATTCCTTATATAAAGTAAGGAAATATGATATTCAATCAACCTTATCATGTCTTGACAATATTATTTAAATAGATATTATATTTTCATTCATCATAATGTGAGCGTTTAGGTTTATGGGCATTTGTATTAATTTCTTAAGTGATAGAAATTCGTTAAGCTCAAATCTTTTGAGATCAAGACGCAACTAGTTTTGGGACTGCAGACTACTTGTAAAAAGACTAGCACCAAATATCAGAGTTTAACTTTATGTCCCAGGACACATAAGCTTAATAGAAAATGCACTGCTATTGTCTTTATTCGATCTGAATATTTCAGCATGCAACTTTGGATCTCCAATATACTGAAATTTTGCTTCGAAGATACATAAATCGAAGCAACACTAATTAGAAAGAAAAAATATTAGGATACCAAAAACCTTCATGCCGTTAAGTCTTCGCTAAAACGAATCATATAGGTACTCTAACTACTAAATAACAACTACTATGTTATGAATTTAAAGAAAAAATAGTACAATTAGTCAAATGTAGAACAAGAAAAAAATCTTAAGAAAGTCTAGCAGCTCTTAATGAGCCAAATTCCCACTTCTCTCTTATGCACAAAGTGGCTTTCTATTCTCAGCCTACAGAACTATAGTTCACCCTGAAACCCAATAATAATAGCTGTATCTGATGGCTGCAGAATCTCCATAATTACTTATTAAGATCAACAAAAAATTTAGACAACTCTTTATTCATGAATTAGATACTCATTGAACACCTCTCGCTAATATTATTTTTAGAATTTCCCTTCATTTGTTCGTTCAACATTAATATTTATAAATCATAATTATAATTTTGTAGCCTTATGATTGAACATTTTTCATTAAGTAATTGATGTAATTATGAGCTTCCATTCATCTCATCACAGAATCATTTCACACTCCTTCATATCTCTTGGGGTGCCCAAGGTTTTTTGAAATTATACAATACTAAAGAAAAATGATGATTTGCTTGCTTGGCCCACAACACTGCGATGCGCGCATTCAGAAATGATGAATGATTTGTATTTTGGTAACAAATGCTTTTTGCTTTCACATATTTTTAATACGTAAATATTTATTTCAATTTTAAGATATATGTATGTACATACACATAGCATAGCTTTTTTGACAGCCACTTAGCTTTTGCGGCAGCATCTGTTATAAATATGTTTTTATACTAAAATTTCGTGAATTTTCTTTTTAATTTTCTACACTTTCACTTTTCTCCTTGTCACATTTGCATTTGTGTTTTTTGTTATTTGAGTTTTGTCTTCTTGTTGAAAACTGATTATTACTGTGACTTTTATTGGATGGAATTTTTCATTTTAATTTTCTATTTAATTCAAATTAGTTACTACTTTGTTTAAAAATTTTATATAATTAAAAACTGTTCGTTAAGATTTTTCTTCTTCCCACATATGTTACATTTTTTCAAGAGGTCCTTGATAACCATAGAATAAAGTATTAGATATATTTACTAAATTCCGTATAAATGTGATGAACTGAATTTACAAAATAATTTCCTCTATTCACCCATTTGGTTGCCTTTTCAGAACTTTTTTCACTGAAAAGTTTAAATTTGGTTATTCTACTCACTTTTAAAGTACTGGAGATTTCAATTTGGAAGTATTTTTATTTCCCATAAGCTCCGTTCAATAATGAAAATACTCAAATATTGAATATGATGATTTGATAAAATATTGCTTGAAAATATAGAGAACCCTCAAGGTCATTTCTATTTAATTCTTGCTTAAAATTTCACTTGTTTATTTACCCATAGATATGTTGATATGACTGTACAGGGTATCTGACAGTCAGGACTACTTCATTAGTATAATTTTCCCCTTGTTTTATTTTTTCTATGGAAAATTTTTCTTTATTTTGAAATTTTAGCTTTTGAATAATTGGCACTTATGGCAACAATACATGAATGTTCATGATGTGTCTCTATACACTTATACTATACACATTCAAGTACATTAAACTACAATATACGAGTACGTAGAAAAGTGTTGGTGAACTTGTTCAAGTAGTGGTTAAACTTGTTGAAAAAGTGTTGAAGTAGAACAAAATTTGATTGTTTAAAATTTAATTAGAGCCAATTAACAAATATTTTACCATTTCAATTGAAAAAGTTTGTTAAACAAGTTTTACATGTGGTGAATATTTGAATAAGTAGAAAACTATTTTATAAGCTAAGAAGGAAAGGGGGCAACAAGAAGAATATTAGAAATGATATAGAATTCATTGAAAGTATTATTCATACAATGATTTCTGAATAACCTAAAAGAGTTTGACTTTTAGTTGTCAGGGTCACTCATGAAAATGATTATGAAGCTAATAAGTATTTTATACATAAACTAGAGATACGTTTATGCTTTGCACGGGTATAATAGACAGACTGATTTTCAATTTGTCATCGATTTCATCATTCTGAAGTAAACTATGTACGTTTCCGTTTCCGTTTCTTGTTCTACGACCTACATTTGAACGACTTCTTGGCATATTTGATTTACAAATTTTTGTTCAGTTTAATGTTGCCTACAATTCACCCAAAACAAGCTTTGCCAAGCACTTGAAAACAAAAATTGATTTAATATTGACAATATTATCAAGGCACAAAGAATTATTAATTCATAAACTAACAATCAAAAAGAAATGTGTCTTAAAGCTTTATATGTAACTCACTTGCACACCTCACTTTTTCCGATTTTTTAAGATTTTTCAACTATTCCTTTGGGGTTTTTCGATTTTTCTTTTTCCCCCACCTTCATCATGAGTCTTTCCATCCATTGGTAAAATCCGTGTCAAAATCTGTTTGGTAGTTTTTGAGTTTGTTACGAACAGACAGACAAACATGCGCGACGAGAGACTTTAATTAATAAAATTTATAGAAGAATAATTATTATATAAACTTATAAAAGTTGAACCAAAAAAATAGATTAATAAAAATGACCTCACCAAGGGACACTGAATGATGGTTATCAATTAACAACGAATACAAAAAATATTATAAAAGATATCAGCAGTTAAACAAATTAAAATGTTGAAAGTAATTGCTAGGATAGATTCGGTGCTCCTGGGCACCAGGTGACAATACATAACAAGCAACTAAAGTATCAAGAGAATGATTATCATGAATGAATTCAGTAACTCATAAAATATTGGATTCCAAATAATATGAATTAGTATAAAAATAAAATCATTTAGCGAGTTTCACAATAATCTTATTTGTAAATGCAGTTAAGTTGTCCTCACATCGAATACTAATATTTCTATATGTTCAAGTAATTCAAGGAACTTCATTAGATCAATAGTGAGTATTAACAATAAAGGGTGGCAATGGATGAAGATTCTCGAAGAAGTTAGTGGTGCATAAAATGTATTGCTTTGCATGATTCAACTCACAGTGAAATGATTGGAAATCTAAAATCGATGATGTCAATTCGAATTCATTAAAATTCTGCTTCATTTAGAAAGCAAAGATCTTTTTAATAATTTTTCTTTTTTATTAACACTCAGTTAATCTTAAAATATTTTGTATTGTATTCATATCAATAAAACCTGATTCCACTTACCTTAAAGAATTTAACTTTGATTTTTATTGATGATATAAAATAATAACATAGTCACATTGATTGACATTGATTCTTCTTGATGCTGAAATGATAAAAATAAAGTAAAAAATGTATTAGAATTTTAATAAATTTCATGTTCCATGTAAATAAATTCATAAACATATACAAAATATGTAGTATTTATTTCTTATTTATATTTTTTACATACAAGTAAAAGAAATGCCATAAATAACAACTAACAACAATTTGTAGTACCAGTAATTTAATGCTTATCTATAGATTTCTATCTAACAACACAAAGTTGAAATGCTTTCTTTCATTCGTTTCCTATTTGACTGCAATACCAACTATATCTTTTTTTTTTTTCTGTTACCAACATAACAGTTTTGCGTTCAATTGACCAAGTGTAGTGAGCATTGGTGGAGAGTTGATAGTTGGTTGGTTAGTTGGTTGGTTATTCCATCCATACTTCCTTCATCCATCTATTCATTTCATTTGTTCATTTATACACAAACACATTTAGTTATTTATTTATACAATTTGTTTGTTTGTCTGTTGGTTGGTTGGTTGGTTGGTCAATCAAAAAACACGATATGTTTATGTATGAATGTTAATATGTTACAAAGAAAGGGCTCTGTATGCCACAAAGAGTTGCATGCTACAAATATTGATGTTGATGTTATTGTAACAGTAACATGAATAAAGGTGTTGAAATAACACAATTTTATTGCATTTCATTCGTGTTTTCATTTTCTTATATACTTTTTATTGTATTGTATTGTATTCTGTTCTGTTCATTCATTCGTTTGTCATATTGTTGCTTGTTTATTATTGTATTGTATTGTATTGTATGCCATTGTAAGTTCATTCCTTTTTCTAAGAATTGTAAATCACAAACACATAATTACATTGCATATACAATAAACAAACACATATCTACATACTATGGAAATAATAATAACAAAGGATCAATGTAAGACTTAACATGGAGTTGAAATGAAAGAGAAAATGATGAATGTATATTTCAAATGGAATGGAAAGCTTTTAAAAAAAAAATTTACATTTCAGTTTGATGTTTGGTTTTATTCCATAATTGGCAGAATTCCAAATTGAGAATGTGATTTAGAGTTAATAATTAATTCCATAGATTAGAATTTTCAGACCAATTCATAATCTGGAAAACTATCATGAGTTGATTAAAAGAAAATTTCTTTTCACTTTAAATTCAGACTATGAAAGTGAACACTATTAAGTAATTTATTATTTGCTAAAGCTATCAAGAAATGATATAAAAGAATTTATATTATTGTGGGTGGTTCAAGAAGGGAAATCCATTTATTTTATATAAGAATAACATTATTCATGTCTTAGCTGATTCTCGTACAAAGAAAAACGAGAGAAAAGTAAATGAATCAATGAAAATGTTTTATAAATTTAATCACAAAAATATAATCGACAAACAAAATCAAAGAAAGTTTATTCGATTCTGTGGGAATGATTTTCCAATTCAAAATGCAACAAAATTCAATAATATTTCAACACCAAATCACTTTGAATCAAGGATGATTTATTTTTTCTTTTCAAAAACTCTTTAAGAAAGAAATACTTACTATTAAATAAAATTAAGAAACTTTTGTCTTAACTTGTCATGATTTAATTAGGGAAATGACAAAACTTATTTAGTCGATGGTTGTCGTCGCTTAATACAATCGGTCAAAAAAGGCACAAATTCTTTGTTAAGCACACTTACCTCATAGAAAGTAAAAGAAGCAACTAAATAAATAGAAGAAATAAATAAATCAATTCTATTGAAAAAGTTAAGAAAAAATATCAAAATGATTGCGCGACAACCGCCTGGGACCATTCGTTTGCACTCCTCTCTCTCTCTCTCTCTCTCTCCCTCTCTCTTTCTGTTTTCCCTTTTATTATATTCTTTATTCAATTGTGAAAACGACCAAACAAATGTAGAAATTGACGAATGACTGAATGGAGGAATAGATGAAGAAAATTGCCTGCTGACTAATGATCGCGTGTCAATGCAATGGAAAACTGCCATTTGGACAATCATCATCATCATCATCAAAACCAAACTGGCAAAACCATGATGATGATGATGATGATGATGATGACGATGATGACTAACTTAAACTAAGAGGATTTGAAATTTGAATTCAAACGACAAATGACGATGATGATGATGACATACAAATGATTACTTGTGTATAGAAATATTTCAATGTGGTCAATATACATTTCTAGGTACTCGTATATGAAAAGGACTCTTTAGATAAATGAAGGAATTTAGATTTATAGAACTTAAATAAATTACTTTGAACAAAAAAATAGAAAAAGAAATCGTGTCTATTCATTTGTGTCATTTCTTTTTGTCAATTTGACTTTCATTTCTTATATTATTCCAATTCCATTCCATTTGTGTATATATTTGATTTAATAAAATTAGTAGCATTTAGAATTTTTGTATCATACAGAACATGAAAATAATCACAGTCGCTTAATTATGTCCCACTGCGTCGAAAAAGTAATGGACAACAAAAAACAGGAGAATCCGCCGCCGACTTGGCATCAGTTTTACACTTGAAAACGCATAGAATTTTAGCTCTCAAATGAAGCTTGTGCATATTTTATGGCTTAAATCTCAAGTGTACTTCAAAAACATTTTGCGCTTCATACAAAAATAATTTATTTGCCAGACCGAAGACAGACAGACAGACAGACGACTGTCAGACAAAATGAATGAAGGAGCAACTATAGAAGAGGGAGGAGACTCTCTTTAGTTAGTCAGTTAGACACAGAGTGACCTACAATGGAGTCGATCTGATTATAATAAAATTTTCTTTCTTTGCTTTTCAAGTTTTCAAGTAGTAGGTAGACAAGTTGGCGCAAGGAACAAGGGAAAAGGGAAATGGGAAAAGAAAACTTGTTACTAAGCTCAAAATTAATGATTGCAGTTTTGAAGTGAATCCTTCTCCTTGCCTTGGCATACAATAAAATCTATCCTTCTTATATCAATTCCTTTGTTCAGTAATTTGCCTATCCATCCATCTGACTGACTGACTAACTGACTGACTGACTATCTGTTTTTTAGTCTTTTTATCTCACTGGTTTTGTTTGTTTGTCTCACTGTTTGTTGTCTGTCTGTCTATCTATCTTTATGTCTGTTTGTTTGTCTCACTGGTTGGTTTCCTTCTGTCTTTCTGTGTCTTTGTCTCTCTAGTTCTGGGGTCTGTCTGTCTATCAGTATGTTTCCCTTCATCCTTGTAAATAAACTTAGCCCTTTTTTTTATCATTTTACTACTACAAATTGGTATTGGCAACATTTTGCCTACAATTTGCGTGTGGATTGCTTGACTTTCTTTCTATATACTTTACTATATATATATATATATATTTTACATGCCTGCCGAGGCGTTGAAACTTTTTAATGTGCAGTTTAAATTTTGCTATTTTCCTCTTTTGCTGCTGCTGCTTCTTCTGTTTTTCCTGCTGACTTCAAAACATTTTGCGTAAAGCGAAAGAAAATGAGTTTATGAAGCACTTTTGAGATAAGAAAAACTTTTCTTTTAGACTTAAAATGATTTCAAGTGTGGTTCCTCTTGTGTTGGTACTATTACTCTATAAGAGTGAGAATATCTTGTGGCATAAATAAGTATTTGTTGTGCAACTTTTTTATGTAATTTTTCTCTTTTTTTTGGGTAATTTTTGTAATTAAAGTATAAAAATTAAGTATACGCAAAGTAAGGTGTACAAAATGAATGAAATTAGTAATAAATTTGTTTAAGTTTCTAAAAATATAAGCCAATATAAATTTTAATATCAAAAATTAAAAATTCTATAAAAAAATAAGATGAAGAAAAATATGAAAGAGCAATAGAAAAAAAAATCTACTTTAATTTTATATTTAAAGGCAAGAAAATTTATAGAATTTTTAAGTTTCACATATTTCTATTGAATTCCTTTAAACTTTATTATGATTTTAATGATTGTTTTCCTCCTTGTGCTTTCATTACTTAATATTTCAATTATTTATTTTTTTCTCAATATCCTTAAGAATTTTATATTCAGTGCAAGGACAAATTGATTGCAAGAAGGACACTTCAATTATTTTTATATATTCCTGTGCTTGCAATAAGAAAAGAAGGAAAATATTGTAGTACAACAAAAATTATTAATAATTCTCACTCACGCGATCATTTTGTAGAATTGAAAACCGAAGCAATTTTATGGTCTCTCAGTGCAAGAAAAATATATTTCAAGATTACAATACAATAATATTCCATTGTCCTGCTTAAAATACATTTATCTATCTGTCTGTGATTGTTATTTGTTTTATTTTCAAACAGACTTAAATTGTCTGCTGCCTGACCAAGTATTTGCCTCCTCTACCAATTTATAAGTAAAAGTCCTTTCTCCTTTTTATCTTTTTCACTTAGAAAGTTGTTGCAAGTGCAATGAACGCTTTACTTGACATTTGCATAAATCAAATTATGACAGCATTTTGAAGTGCAATTTTATGTGTAGCAAATTATTACAAATACCTAAATATATTTCTTTCTTTATATTTTTGAGTAAATTTCTATTCACTTTCTTCACAATTTATTGCCTGAAAAAAGTACTTAAGTGTTTGAATAATTGATTTATTTTCTCGTTAAGTTTAAAGTTCAAGTTATGGAAACGTCAAAAAAGAAATTCTTTGAATGAAAAAAAAAAAAAAATGAAAAGATTTTATGAAAATAATGTTTGGGTCTAAAGAAATGTTTGGTTAGAGTGTAGAAGTCTTATTATTGTAATGTCAAAATCTATTTTACTTGTGCGTAATTTATGAGCATATGAAGGTGATACATTTAAGTCACCGCAATGAGGCTAGTTCACCCAGAAGCCTTATGGCCCATTGTGATGCCTAATCTTAGAAAAAGAGGATGTGAGTTTAGGGAATTTTCTTGTAATGCAAATAAATACATTTATATTCTTTCTCATCTCTACAGCTGCGACAGAAGTCTTGATGGACGACACGCATCCTTTGAGCCATTAGTCCAATGTCGCAGTAAGTTAAATTCATTGTTTAGTTGCTTCGTGAAATATCTTATGCCATTCCCATTTATGTAATATTTCGAAACAATAAACAACAGTCACTTTTGACTATTCAGCTTTTATAATCTGATAACAACAGAACATCTAGGAAACTCATAACTAACTATGTAGTTAAAGTTATTGGCATATGAATATTTTAAATAATATTAGCAGATGGAAAACAATATGAAGAAGCCTTTAGAAATAATAAAAGCTAAAGTAAATCAATTAAATTTTGATTTAAAACACATTTTTCAACTATAATTCAATACTCAATTTATCAATGAAAATTAATATTATAAATTCCTTAGAAGCCACACATTTGAAGGTTTATTATTTTATAATTGTAAAATATTTGGCAAAACTATTCTAGTTGCATTTAATTGAAAATTACAATAAAAACAATCATAATAACCAAAATAACAATTATGAAAAGCATTGTTTCTATGAAAAATATGCCTTCAAGCACAAACTAAACTCAACTCAACCTAACTAATATCAAGCCATCAATTCAAATTCTTCAAACCACACATACACTAACATTCTAGGCAATATTTAATTATTGTAGTAATTATTAGAAATCCTCTTATAAATATTTATCTTTATTACAATAGAAATATAGAATAGCAACAATATAAATTAAAAACATCTATTAATTACATAATGTAAAAAGCCAAAATAACTATGTGTGCTAGATGCCCATAACATGCATAATTAAAAACACATTCATTTATATTTACAAATATTCGTATGTATGTATGAATATTTATATTCTACACTCATGAACAAAATAATAAGCACATTTGCATGTCATGGCTTGGTATGATGAAAAAAAGCATCTTTATTTGAGAAGAAAATAATTAATAAATTGAAATAAAATAAATAAATACTTGAGATTACCTATGGGAACTAATCTCAGACTAAGTTCCATAGTTAGATCTTCTATTGCAACAATTCTATAATGAATCTTTTCTTTAACTCAGTCCATAAGTTTTTGATGGAATTCAAGTTCACCGATTGCATTGGTTCATTAGCTAGCTAATACTTTTGATTTGACCACATTCCTTGTTTATGGTCTTTATCCTGTTGGACAGTTAAAGTAATCAGATATATTGATCACTCATCAGCATTCAAGTCCTGAGCTTATTATTTTGGACACTACTGTCTATACAAACACACATACTTATATACCATACCCACTAAGAAGAACAAATATAAATTTGAATTTAAAGTTAAAATCATAAATATGAAAACACAATGTATAAAATTAATGATAAAATAATCGTTTCAAAATTTACCCTTTTTGCCCTCACTAAAATTTGTTAGGTTGAAACTGGTGAGATTAAACCAAAGCAAATTTGCCAGCAAATTGTTGTAGTAACTACAATTGTATAACGGAATAAGGGAGGGCAAGTGCGGTTTATATGTGACTGAGTATATATAGCAAATTTATTTTATAAGCAAAGCCAGTAAGAAATAAATAAATATTTCAAAGTTTCATTGTATCTACACAATATGTATAAGAATCTATGTATGTCTTTATATAAATGAATGTTGACGACAATGATTGATTTAGCCACAAACTGTTTTCAATACAAATCAACAACAAACAAAAAAAAAAAAACAACAAACAATAACAAATCGAATCTACCAAAATAAGAGAAAAAACAAATTTGGAGAAAATATCAAGAAAAAACTGAATGAAAAACTTTTAAATAAAGAAAAAACAAAAAAAAAACACAATTTTTTTTTTTGGTGGAAAGTCGACAGTAAGAGACCACAGCAGATACTACCAAACACAATATCACCGAAGCGAACACCAAGGGAAAGGGGCAAGAAAGTGGTTAAGGAATCGAGCAGAATATCAAGCATTTGCTGCGTTGTCGATTTTGATGAATTGTTGAAGAGGAAAACGTGTGTAAACACAAAACACACGCGAGTTGAATGTTGCAGCAGCAGCAGCAGCAGCAGCTATAAGGGGGTAAAACTGTACTCAACGAGGGTCATTTTTACCCTTCACAAACACAAACACAAACACACACTGACACACACACATACACATACACACTTAAGGAGGGATATATACTTTCATAAGTACTTTACTTACATATATTGTATCTAGATACATGTACTTGTATATAGGAATTTGTTTTTTGAGAAGCAATGGCAGCTGTTTGCCTAAAAGCAAGTCAAAAAATTTTGTTAACAATTTCAATTGGTTGAAGGGAGATGAAGGCTTTCGAAGAGCTTGAAGAGGAGGATGGCGACAGTCCATGTGTGTGAGTGTTTGTGTGTGTGTGTTATTGATGATTTTTATTTTTTTTTTTTATTTATATTTTCTTAAATTTTGTTTTTTAAACCAAGGTAAAAGTAAACAAAGGAAAAATCAATGAATACCGAATGAATGAAGAATGAAAATGGTGCCAACGAATGAACGAACAAATGCCAAATGCAGAACAAAAATTTTATCAAGTTTTTCCTGAGTTTTTATACAAAATTTTCTTTCATATTTTTCTTTTTTTTTTTTAATCTTCTTATATTTGTATGTAAATTTTCAATGGATTTTTCTTAGTTAATCTGCTTTTAAAAATTGTAAGAGATCGAGTAAGTGAGCGTGAGAGCATAAAGGCGTCAGTTCTATATAAGTTTTGTATGTGATGGTGCCGTATAAGCAACATAATATTCAAGGGGGGAAGCCACTAAAATACAGACAAAAGTCACACAAATACATAGATTACATATGAATAATTACATGTGTATGTTGTATATAGAAATCGGGTAGCGTATACGCAACTTAAATCAATCATTCAATCAATCAATTTGTTTTTTATTTTTTTTGTACATTTGAGCTTTACACAAATGATGATGATGATGATGATGAACGTACAGTTTTTTTATACATTTGAAATTCATACAATGATGACGATGATGAAGATGATGATACTGTTAAAGATAAAAATAACTGAACATGAAGATCATGATGACGTTAGCAAGTATTTTTCATTCATGTTAAATATGAAGTTGTTGTTGTTGGCTATTTAGCTTTTCATATGTTGATGTTGGCTTATTGCATGCGTGCTGGTACATTTCAGTGTGTGTGTATGTGTGTCTGTGTATGAGTGGGAGTTTGTATCCAATTGCTTTGTGTTAATAACAACAATAATTATTATTATGCGTGAAAAAAATCGGATCCAAATAATAAATCTACACGTTGGTGGCATAAATAATAAGCTTCCACAACCCAAAACTTAATACTTTTCTTATTTCCAAAAAAAATAAAGGGATTATTTTATCTGAATGTAGATTGAGATAGAGAAAGGAGAGAGATACTTATTAACAAAGGGTATTAAATCAATGAAGCCCTTATGATAATCATGTAAGCATATCACACGCCACAAAGATAAAAGTATGAATATCCTTTTGAAAGATACATTTTTATTAAGAAATATACAGCATGATAATAAATTACTTTTATAAAACAAAGGAAATTGTTCGTGGCAGCAGAAATCAATTTCCTAAATATTGAGAAATAAGCTCAATGTTAACTTAAAAAAAAAAAAAAAAAATCATTTTTTTAAATCTCAAAACACAAATGACTCAAATAAATAATAAATAAAATTATTTATATGTTTCAAGAGGCTAATTTATATTACTTAAGTTCTTTGTTATTCATCATTTCACTTGTTTATATTCCTCAGAACAAGATCACAGAGACAATTGGAAATTTATTTTGATATTTAAATTTCAAATTTTATTTTTAAACAAAGAAACAAAATAATTAATCAAAAAAAAAAAAAATTCATTCACAAAGTAAATAGCCAATATTCATTCTTCGTGTTATGCAATCATTGTATATGTATTTAAAAAAAATTAACAGAAAATATTTGCTTTAAAAAAAAACTGTCATTTAAAAAATACAAATAAACAAACAAACAAAAAAAAAATAAAATTAATTTAAATGTTTAAAAATAAATAACCTGAAAATTGTTTAGGTTATTGATGAAATTTAATAAAAAGAATGGGGAAAATTATAAAAAAAATTATCTTAGAGAATTGAAAATAAATTTAAGTGAACATTTGTTTTAATTATAATACAATTTACACGTATATATTTTTTATGAATTCTCTTATGAAAGCTTTTTGATATATTGATCCAATTTTCATACTTTTCTTTTAAGTAAATCAAGAAATTAATCACTTTGATACTTGTCAGCGTGTGATTCAGATATAATAATATGTCTGAATCAGAGTTCCAATTATCGGCAAACAAATAGTACAAAAAAAAAATAGATTAGTAAAAGCAGAATAAAAAAATGGAAGCTTATATGATATTCAATTTATTAATATAATTGACAAGATTAATGTTTATAGTACTTACTATATTAAGACTAATTGTGGAATTAATCCTGACAATCCTATTCAGCCAGAAAAGCTGATCAACACAAAACGCGAGAAGAGGATCTAAGAGAATTGACGAAGTCAAAGGGACGAGACAACAAGCAAACAAGAGATCAGTTGAATTTTGCCCAGGACGGAGCAAAGACGTTATGCAACGGAAGAACTAAACAAGATCCAATCAAGAATTATATCTGACCGTTTGTCGATTTGTTTACTTTATACTATATAATATACTAATTTTTTAATAATTTAATTTTTCATCATTTTCAGTTTTGTAGGATTATATATAGAATATATACAATATTTTTTCAGCACATGATTTATACACAAAAAGGTCTCTTACAGAAATCAGGCAATCTCAATTTCGTAAAATAATAATAAAATAATAAGGAGATATCATCATTTGGATCTCCAATATATACAAACTAAGTTGTGCCCTGTGGCTTGGGGATTTACTTCGTGGATAAGTTTTACTTGTTTTATTAGAATTGCATCATTTGTTTTTTTTTTTTTTTAAATCGAACAAGGAGAACATTCTCTTCAAAAGATACCAAAAATTAGGTTGGATTTTGAAAATGTTCACGTACCGACTAAAAAACTGTGTAAATATTATTATCTTAAAGATAATAAATCTACATCAACATATTTGTAAATATCAATAATACAAGAAAATTCCACAAACCAATAATAATAATCCAACAAATGTTTTCTTATTACTCATTGCTTCCTTCCTCAAAACAAAATAGTACAATTTATATTTCTTTTTAATAGAATAAAAACAAAAATATATTTCAACAAAAAAAAAATAAAATTTCATTATCATTCATTGAACCTGAACACTTCACTATTTTAGTTGGTAAGTATTGTATTTATAAAAACATTAAATTTTGTTGATTTTTGCATTAAAAATTAATCTAAAAAAAACAATCAATTTTCTGTTTATTTAAAATTTTTTTTTTTTTTTTGATTTTTTACTTGTGGTTTACAGTTAACAAGTGCTCAAGGTGAGTGCCACTGACAAATCCATACATAGAAAAAACCATGAACATAAAAAATAAAATGATTTCAAAAACAAAACGGAAAAAAATTCACATTAAGGAAAAAACAAAACTAAATAACAGCAAAAAGGTGCCGTAGATAAACAAATAAGGAATGACTTACATTTTATTGTTGGTGTTTTTTTTTTTAATAGTTTACAATAATAAATGACTCAAAGTGTTGGAGTATTTTATTAGGAAAATCATTTCATTAATTGATTGTTGTTTATCGATACACTTACTTACTCACGCCCACACAGATATACAAAATAACAAGTGTAATTGTTTTTTAATCGTTGTGATAAGCAATTTGATTACACATTTTGCTATTTAAGTAAAAGACTGACAAATTGAATTGATTAAATGACTGAATGATAATGAATCCGTGTGATACAACTGTTTAACATGTGTAATTGTTGTTAAGATTTAAATTTGCATATACGAGGGGCACTCAATAAGTATTTGACTCGTTTAGTATTCCACACCATTGACAGTTGTATTAAGCTCTCTAAGTGTACTACTCATCTGCAGTGAATAAGAGCTTTCAGTTTGATAAATCCAAAAATCTAATTCTTATACAAGGAGTGTTCAATAAGGTTTTGATAAATGCAAACTACTTCATGATTGACATACCATTTTCATTGGTACCTTAACATCTTTTAATCATAATTATTGGAATCATAATTCTTAAACTATTCATTAACAGAGGATACGAATTCATCGTCTAAGTATATTTGTTGTTAAGATAAAAAATTGCATATTCAATGGGCATTCAATGTGTATCTGATCAACATTATTACACTTTATTGCCGCAATCTGCAATCACTGTAATTTAGAAATAAAATCTAGACAAAAGTGTACACATACAAGGTACATTCAATAAGTATTTAATATTCTAATATTCTTCTTGAGCCCCACTCACTAAAAAGCTGATTATATTTTTAGAAACAAAAAATAGTCTAAGAAATTGAGGCCTTGTGAATCCTTGTAACCCTCTTTATAATGAAATTAACTATATATTTATTATGATATAAGCGGATATAGTTTAGGTTAGAGAGACAGAAACTCTACTTTTGCCAAACACTTACTAGTCACATTGCGCCACTGGAAGCATTCATCATTTCCATATAACAAAGTATTTCAGTCAAATGACAGAATGTTGGGCCAAATACTTATGAAACCTTCCTCGTACAATGAAAGTATATACTTTTGTTTTCCATTTAATTAAAGCCTAACCCCATAATGAATTAGCAAAGAAAAATAAATAAGGAAATTGCTTCAAGGTTTGTTTGATTTAATAAAGAAGAAAAATAAGATAGAAATATACGAAAAATGGGGAAAGGACAAAATGAAATAAGCCATTTATAGTAGAAGTGTGTATTTGATGTATATGCACTTGTGTGTGTGTGTGTGTGTGTGTGTGTGTGTGTGTATTTATGTATACGTGAAAAGAACTTGTTAAGGCCATCAAATAATAACCAAGACGAAAGACATAGAGACGACAATGACGATGACGACCAAGTCAACAAAAGACAAGGCAACCACATAAAGAATATGGAAGGTACAAGAAGACAAGCAAAAAATCAAAAAGCTCTTTTTGTTGTTGTACTATTGATTCGTCTCATCATTTTTGTTGTTATTATTTTGATCCTTCCTGCATAAGAAAACCAAAGAAAAATATACATCGAAACAAAATCAAAGTGAAAAAATCAAAGTTTAGCACGAGTTTACTAAACGTTTCAAACCACATAACGCACCACAACAAAGGGGGTGAAGAAATGGGATTTTGACAAGTAATAAGGACAAAATAGAATCAAAAAAATCTATATTCTGATATTGTCTAGTAACTCTACTAGATGGGTGAATGGATGGATGGATGGATGGGTAGGTGTCTATTTTTATATGAGTATAATGCATTCGTGTCGCGTTATATTTTTGGATATTTTGTTCGTTTATTTTTGCTTCTACGTTTATTGGCTTCAGTCTTGCAGACACATTTTATGATATTCCTTATTTTAGTGAATGTAGTTTTTCTTCTTTTTTTTATACAATAATATTTTTCAGTATCATGCTATATAAAAATAATAATAATAATAATAATAATAATAATAAATATATCATTATGGGAACATTTACGTTTTAACCAACTTAAAGTTCACTTTATTTTTTATGGTTATTTCGATGTGTTTGTCATAAATATTACACATACGCCCAGATGTCTAACAAAATATCTCTATAATCGTAGTTTAGCTTTTTGCCAGCCAACTGCTACATTTATTATTTATGTGTGTTGCAAGTTATTTGGTTATTTGCTGGTTTATTTATCTATTTTCAGTTTTTATTTAATTTTATATACAAAAATGTTTGTTTGTCAAAGAATTTGCTGGAAATTCTTTCAATACAAAATACATATAACTCATAATGTAAGATTTATAATTCTTAGATAAAATAGTATTTTTCCTATTGGTCATTTGTTTCAATTTCTTTCATTACATAAATATATAAATGCCTTAAAGTAGAATAAATCATAAAGAATTAGTATCTCTATTCAAGATTAACATGATACTATATTGTTTACTATTCAATTGGCTGCCATCAACACGGAACTAGATTCTAGTATGAGGGAGTATATTACTTCATTTTCAACAGTAATATACTTGTATTTGTTAGAGAGTTCTCAAGGGGCCGTACGAGCTGTCAAGACAAACAAATCGTGGTCGTTGTTGACTAAATGAGATGACCACGTCATAATTGTTAAAGAAAATTCATAAAATTATATTGGATGATTAAATTGAAATGGTGAATTGAAAGTACGCAAGCTAGTAGATATGGTAGAAATTGCAAAAAGTAGTGTAAAGCTCATTTTGAGTGAACATTTTGGACCTGGGAAAGCATTTACTCACAATGTAACGAATACAACATCGTGAGAATGCTTCAATCAACTATTTGGCGATGTTTCACAGCATATTTGATTTAATATGAATTTTTCTCTTTACTTCTTAGATAAAAGAACAGTGAAAACAATGAACTTAAAGGAGAGAATTGGCTCCAAAGAAGGAAATGACAGTTTCATACTTAGACAAGGTCATGGCGTCATTTTCATAGATTATTTTCAGAAAGAAAAAAACAATAAACGACCAATATTATGCGAACTAAATGCAACATTT
Organism: Amiota mariae; assembly: GCA_035041805.1. Lineage (NCBI taxonomy): Eukaryota > Metazoa > Arthropoda > Insecta > Diptera > Drosophilidae > Amiota > Amiota mariae. The sequence goes on from JAWNKV010000348.1 coordinate 5,082,659, forward strand.
GAGTAATTAAATATAGAATAAAAGATTACACAATTGCAACCAAGCATAGAACTATCTTCTCATAGTTCGCAGCATATTTCCTTAGATTTGTAATAAAAAGACCAGTTGAAATAAAACAATGAGAAAATAGAAGTAATTACAACAGAATAAGAAACTACACTCATAAAATTCTTTTAAATCTTACCTAATTATACACATTATAATAAGCATTCATATAAGCAACTCAACCTCTTTTATTTCTAAATTTTCTGGTGTTTTGGATTTCCATCATGCTACCATCATAAAGTAAATAGCCTATTGAATAAATAATAATAGATCACCATGACATAAATATGATAAGGCTCGCGGTGTTCTCATCTACCTTAAGGTCAATTTTCGAATAAGATTTTCAAGTGAAATGAATTATTAATTCCACGTGCTTATCATGATTATGAATGTCGATGATAATAAATGAATTATAAATACCTTTTTGAATACAAAAAAGAAAAAAACAAAACAAAAAAAAACAACCTTAGGGAAGAAAGAGAAAACAAAGTAAATAAACCCAATTAACTCATGAATGTGAAAATTAATAAAGACAAATTTATTTTTTACTTATATAAAAGGTGTGAGAGTAAGTAAAAATCAAGTGGAAAAATCAATTGAACGCCAACATTTAAGGTTTTCATAAAATTTTAAATAGAATAAGATTCTTATTATACAAAGCTGCAATCAATGATTGAAGCTTATTAAAGAAAACTAAGTCACTTTTCTACATAGTAAGAGTCCAAGGATAACGGATAAGGATAAGGATATTTGTGTGAAACACAAAGTCCTCCACGCTTATCCATTTTTTTTTTTTTACTTTTGTGACTTTTTTTCTGCAAAAGTTCAACTCTCGACCAGCATAAATAAAAAGTACATGACAAAGACCTAAAACCATAACAACAGCAGCAGCAGTAACAACAATAATGAATACAAGAAAAACTTGTGTCGGGTTAAACCTTTAGCCGCACATTTCTTGTCGTGTCCGCTTTTCATTCCAGTTGATTTCTTGCGAACCAACACAAACGTAACACACACAACGATACTCTTACAGCATAAAAAGCAATTTCTTAACGCTTCGTTAAGCAACACAGACACACAAACACTCATCCACATCCACTAGGATCATATAAAAAGAAAAGGCGTTTATACTGGTGACAGCTACAGGATGTGGTCAGGTTATGAATAGAAAAGAGTATCTAAAACATTGCTGCCAGCAATTGCCAACCAAAATCAAGCCGAGCCGAGCCGTGCCGTGCCGAGCCAAGCAATTACTACAACTTGTTTCACTTTAAGTATATGTGTATGAGTATCTATGAGTATTTGGGTATGTTTGTCGACATAGTACAGTAGTTCATTGATGTTGACTGACAGCTTTTATGTGTAGTTACAAATAAAAAATAACAAAGAGAAAAGAAAAGAAAAGAAAAGAAAAGAGAAGAGAAGAGAAACAGGTATACAAAATGGCGCGTTATAAGCCTGTGAAAGTTAAACCGGTAACAAGTCGCAAAATAAGTGAATGACTGAATGACTGAATGACCAAAGTCCTCGGCGGCTTAACTAAATTAAGTATAACGTTGACAACAAGTGTATAATACTGATAAAGAAGAAAGAAGGAGTGAATGATAGAAAACGTGTGCAATCTAATTCACTAACTGCATAATGATTTGCACAGAGACTGACCAACAAGAACAACAAAGAAAAGCCCTTAAGCTTTTAAAAAGCATCAACAGAGAATTCTGTCTGCCAGCCCGCATGTCTGCTTGTCAGTTGATTTCTAGAATCAAAACCTGTTGATGAATATCATGTTGAATGCCATTTATTCATTTAGCCATTCATTCAGAGCATAACGTGGCATTCACTTTACCATTTATGCAATTTAAATCATCTGGATACACCACATAAAGGATAAACGTATGTAATGCATGAGTTGAGTGAGTATATGGTAAAAAAAATATAAACCTAAAAACTGTTGGTTATCATAGTAAAAGAAAAAGAGAAGAGGAGATACTCGTATACAAAAAATATTGTAAAATATATTGTGTATTAACATCGAGAGATGATGAGGCTACAAATGAAAATAATAAATGTTTAGATAGCAACTCACTAGTTTCTTTTAGTATTACCTGGTGGCTAGTGAATTCAGGAATCGTACGCTATGCAGAGGCGAACTAGTAAGTGCGCGTTTGCTTAGAAAGTCAGTAGTCCCTTTTCGCATTGCTGATGGGAAGTGAATTTACCAGTTAAAAGTAATGTAGAGGTGAACCAGTATGTGATGGCAACTTTTAACGGACTGGTGATCGGTAATGCAGATGGTGGTAGTAGCTGGTGAATCAACTGGTGAATGGTAATAGAGGGGGTGGTAATTAACCCCTTCCATGCCATGTTAAATTCAAATAAATAACTATATGTAAAAGGGAATATAGGAACAAGTGCTGGTTCCAACAGGAAATGGCCACGAACCAATTTTGGGACAGAGATTCATACTGCAGGCATAGTATAGTATAATATAATCCAAGCTTGGAAAGGAGCTAAGGTTATATGTTTGAACAGCATTAAAACATAAGAACTTTTAAAAGAATCCTCTTTGTATAATATTGACTTAGTTTTTAATTTAATCCACCTATTCTAATCATCTTAAATTCATCTCATCATATAGTCTTAGGCCTTAATTGCTAATACACTACGTGTAGTATTGTATATATTGTACTTTGTATGTAGAGATGTTAGTACAATTTTAAATCAACCATGAGTATCTGAAACTACACAAAGAAAAGGAGAAAAAAACTGTATAAACAAATTTATGAAGCGCAAACACAGATTGCGGATGAACGCAACGTGGCCTGTGAGATTCATCCTACAACGTGATCCTATTGCTTTTGTTGTTAGTGTTGCTGATGCTACTCCTGATGTTGTGGTTTCGATGTTGCTTTTTGTGGTCATTTCAATTTTAATTTAAGTTTCAGAGAGAAAAAAGAAAAACAAAAATGTGAAATTGTTATGCATAAATCATTTACAGCTATTGATGAGCTTTAAAAGCTGCAAAAAAAAAAAAATTATATGAAACTCAGAGCAAAAGAAATCACGTAGATAATACTATGTATAAAAAAAACTTCTTTTAAAGGAAAAAATAGAAAAGGAAAAGGAAAAGGGCCAACAAATCACATTAGCCTGGTTGCTTTTTCTGCTTGAATAGCTACAAAAGCAAACGCGATTAAATGCAACAGAAAAAAAAGATTAAAAATTGTTTCTTTTTTTTTTTCATGCCTTTCATAAGCCACAAAATTTCCCAGTAAAAATTTCATCAATTTATCGTAGGCAGACAGTTTAATATGCATTTTTATAGCCTTACATGATGAGAATTTATATACTCGTATATTAAAATGTATATACTTAGATCTAGACAAGACCAAAAGGACACTTGACCCCATAGAATACAAACCTTTTTGCTGTTGCTGTTTTGTTGTCCCCATCAAAATCTGTAACAAAAAAAGAGAAAGAAAGAAGACAAGAAAATGAAAATCGTTAAAGTTATTTAAATGAATTTATTGCACTTTAAAAGAATCTCAAGATATTTAAGTACAAGCAATAAAGTATTAAATTGAAATTGTGATACTTTGTAGCAGCCGCGTCTTAACCTAAAATACCAACAGCAGCAGACCCAGTAGACACCAAGTAGACTAAGACCAAGTATTTGTGGCATTAAGAATTTATAGACTCAATACAAAAAATAAAAAAAAAAGGAGAAACTGAACTGAATACAATTCGCAATAATAAAATATTGAAATCGAGACATTTTGAATACTAAACTCAATATGTGTGGTGAATGTGTTTGAGTGTTTGTGTCCTGAAATATTGTATGACATATCAAGCAATAGCACTGAATAAAGCAATAATATACATAAGTATTTACATAAAGGGAGCAATGGCATCCATCTATGATTGATATTTATATATATATAATAGTATATATACGAGCATGTGTGGTGGATAAGTGTATTCAAAGTAAAATGGGTCAAAGTATAGAGAAATACAATTTCATATACTCGTACATATTTATGGATTGGACGATGTACTACAAAACTTATCTATGTATGTACTTAAAGGCAGGATGAACGATAAACGACAGTGTACTTGGTTAGTTTGAGTCTTTGCAATAAAGGATAAATAACTATAGGAGCAAAGTACCAGTAGCTGTAAGGATGAATCAGTGACGATTGCTTGGCGATGGCAGTCAGTGTCACTGGCATCATTGGACAGTAAACAAAAATAAAAAGAGGAATACAAACACAAAAAAATCGAAAGTAAAGAAATGGTAAAAGTAAGCAAAATATATTTACTTTTTACAAATATATAAAGATATATGTACGAGTATATAGTCCTCCAAGTAAAGTCATCAAATCTGTACAAAGGAGTAGAAGTTGCATTCTATTTTCCGAAGGTGGGTAGTTAATAATATAATGAAATCAGTATCTCCAAATGTTAAAGAGTATATTGTTTTTAAGCAATATTTATGTATTGCGGTTTTTGCTTTTATAAATCAAACATTTTCAAATGCTTGCTTAATATCTACGATGACAGTTAATCAATATTGATTATTCTCAAATGTTAAAAGAATGCGCTGGACATCTTAATGTAGTTGGTCTGAATTGTAATGTTGAATACAAATTGAAAATTCCGTTGTCTCCGTTCTCCGAGTTGTCAAGTTTAAGTATCTTTACTATCTATGTCCATTTCCATTGTGTTGTGGGAGTGGCAAATACATAACATGACATAGAACAATGATATCAGAAACTTTCTAGAGAAGAACTTTTGCCACTTAATTATCAATAATATAATGACCAGGGTTCTTTTTTGATTTAAGTTTTTGAATTTGTGCTTTTCCTTCAACTGATATCAAGTTACAAAAGCAATTTCTTTTGTGAACATTTTTTAATAAAAACTTGTATTCAAATTAATAAATCCAATGTCAATGCAAACAAAATATATACAAAATTTATAATTACTTCAACAAAATGTCTGCTTAGTTTAGGAGATATAGTGGACATTTGTTTGCTCATATGTTTGTTTTTTTTTTCTATTAAATTATTTGTTTTGGATTTGTTTTCTTAATTTTTTTTTTTTTTGGAAACAAACAATTTGTTTTCAAGCCACCCACGTAACTGTACTCTTTGTACACTTAGACAGACAACTGTTTGCTGTCATAGCTTTCATCATATAGTCTTCTCTGCTGCTACTGTTGTCGTCACCATCGTCACCATCGTCATTTTCATGTTTATTTTTAAACAATTGTTGGCAACCAAAAAACTAAATGATCTTGGCCGACAGTCTGAATCCACTTCACAGAACAGCTGCTCTTGTCGCCCTCAACATTTGATGATGCGTCCATGCATTGCCATGAAACTACTGACACTTGATATTGTCAGCTCTTTTTTTCCTTATTTTGTATTTTGTTTCTCGAGTTCTTCTACTAGGTACGCGAAATTCACTTTTGTTGATTTTTAAATTTTTTTTTTTTTTTTTAATATTTTTTGTTTGCTTACTTTACTTTCAATGTAGTACAATGTAGCTATACGAGTACATCTACATACATAAGTAAGTGTATGGCACACATGCAAATATATATGCAACATGGATGTATGTGTATATATGTTGTAGTATACAAATAAATAGGAAGGAAGGAAGGAAGGAGAATGTGTATTTTAGGTAAAACTTGTGCTTGTTAACCAAGAGCAATCAGCAGTGGCAGCTTCAGCAGCATCAGAAATTCTGAATTGCAAGAAGCACAGTAAGAACAGCAAGCACACTAACATCAGCAGCAAGAACAACTACAACTACAACTAAAACAGATACATCAAGTGTGAACACGTATTTAATATCCACGTTTCACACCCGTCGTACCGTCCACCATTATCCCTCATTTATATCGTAGGTGTATGTACTTTTGAAATTTTGAGACCAGTTGGTGCAGTTTACACTCATTCGTTGCTGTTGCTATTCTTGGTTAAAATTGTTGCAACTATTGCTATTGTTGTTGTTGTTGTTCTTGTTGCTGTTACCCTTATTTTTATTGTTGAGCTTTGCATTATTTATAAGTATTTGTGATAGCAGCAGCAGCAGCAGCAGCAACAGCACTTTTTCATTTTGTTTCCCCATCGTATCACTTTTTTTTTTTGCGATTTTACATAAATTATTTCTTCTTTCTATATTTTTTTTTTTTTTTTCATTTTTGGTTGTGTTATTTTGATGCAGACAATGTTGTAAGCTGCAGCATATATTTTGAAAATTTCTGCATGTAAACGGTAGCATTTCTTCCCCAATTTTTGTTTTATTTTAAGTTTTTTGTATGCAGTTTTACATTTTGTGATAGCTTAAAGGGTTGAACACATCATATGTATTTTATGCTTATTAGCATTAAAACGAGGAAAGATCTTGAAAACAGAATTTCCTACAAGTTTTCTGATTAAATATTTTAACATGCATTGCATTTTATATATGCTTAATATTTTTCAATGAAAATTTTACTTATTCAAAGGTATTTTTCAATGAGAACTTTGCTTATTCAAAGGTAAAGTGAGTCAGTGGGTATGGCAATATATTTTGGTCCTTTGGATTATTCAATTTCTTTTAAAACTATTCTCAATACAATAAAACGCTTATCGATGGTCAATATTTTATAAGAGCTAGAATTCCTATTACATTTCTATTGAATCTCTTTCCAAGTATTTTTTGGAATTTTTTTATTTTTAGATTTATTTGTTTGCCATTTCACTTCAATCAAAACTTGTTTACGATGGATCCCGAGAAAAGGTTGATTTCTTAGAAAGAAGGTAGGCAATTTCAAAGCCCAAAAAAATCTATGCGTTAAAGTATTTTTTATGATATTTGTTTTATTCAACACGAGTCTAGAATTTTTAGTGATATCTTTTCAAAATAGATTTTAATCACAGTTTTCATATAAGATAAAAATACACTTCAACTTTAATCTGAATTGAGGTCTATTTTTCCTATAAATATATGTATACTCGTATGTAACATTTTTATTATTAATATAATAAAATTTGAACTTTTGCAAAACCATTTTTTGCAAGTTTTATCTCAGAATTAAACCAAATGCTTAGTTGCGCCAAATCAGTAGTTTCGTAACTTTGCTCAATACATTTCTTGAGTGACTATAATGAAGATAATCTAACAAAGACCATAAATCATTAAACATCAATGCTTTTTCTTAGTCACTAAATATACACAAACATTGAATCAAATTTTAAGCTCAACACAAAGCTTCCCTCTACTCTTTTTTCCTATTTTGTCATATTACAAACAATAAACTACTCAGTTTTATATTCCAGAAATAAACTTATTCTAACACCTACACATATTAAAGCCTAATGGTATTTTCATCTCAAGATTTTAACAACCTTTGAATTAAATGATTCCACACAACGACATAAGAAGCATTTCATTTCCTTTCAGAACTGTCTATCCAAATAGTCAAAGACAAAATCCCACATATTTACTGCACCAACAAACATGCTTTCTAACTACCCACGTACACATACTACACTTCGTTCATTCATTTAAATCCACCATGTATACATTCATCAGCAACCTACACACAGATACAGATACTCTTAGACACTTAGGAGCATACAAAATGATGATATGAAATGAATAACGATGACCCGCTGCGTAAATTGAATAAACTAACACAGCATGAAGTAAAGCACGTATTCTTAGTTAACTTAATACAAACTAATATATACACACACACACACACAACTAGAGAAAATAGATACTCACATTCTATAGATAGGCCAAGGATGTGAATGGCAAGCAAACACTACTATTATAAAAATTGAACACGAGGGATGTTCAATTACTGGACAACATTACTTTTGTTAAAGATACAATAGGCTTAAAGATGTCATTAATGAAAACAAATATTTAAATACAAAAAATATACATAGGTTTTGTTCCAGTAAGAATATGCAGATTCCTTAATAATATGGTTAGAAATCAGTAATTGAGTTTCAAAATAGTTGACTATAAATGCTCTGCTCTTCAGTTAGCCGCTTTTAATTTAAAGGCATAAAAATTGGATTTGTTCAAAATACATCATCATCAAATGACGAGCTGATATCTGTTGTAATTGAGTTTAAACTTTGGTTTTTTTAAGGATTTGGAAGAATGACTTCTTGCAAAAGAGGAACTGATCCAGTTGGATACATAACAATCAATTGATGAGGACTCAGAGGGAAACACCGTAGTATCGTGATCGACAACACTATCAGTAGTCAGTAGCAGGAAGTCGATCGCCAAAGTTGTGAAATGTGAGAATAAGTCGTCAGCCATCTAAAAAAGCAGTCGTCATTGTCAGTCAGCAGTAGTAAAAGCACTCGATCGTGGGGATGCCGCATTTACCAGTAATTTTTTTTTACTATTATTTACTTGTAATTAAATATAATAATTATTAAATGAAAGCCAACATTTAACAATTAAAGACTAAATGAATAAGGTTTCTGTTATCGATCTGGTAATTCATATTCATCTTCAAAATGATCCCGAAAAATGTGCATATTATATATGGAATAGATACAACTAAATTTGATTTGTTGTACTACTCAAATATTATTAAATTTATCAATACATATTTTTTATAATATATTCTATTTTAGGTGAAATCATAGTACACAAATCTATTCAGTATGTTAAAAACAAATGAAATATCATGGGATTAAATATATCTGTGTCAACAAGTCAGAGTAGCTTATGTCGAAAATCGTTGTTTTGAGATATTTCCCATTTTGTGTAAAGAAATTTCCGTTTGGTTTCATTTCATATTTATGAGTTGCTACACAAAAAAAAAATTTATAAAAAATAAAATACATGCTAAATAAATTTTGTAAAATATTTTTATAAAAGTAGATTTCACAACCTTTCTAACAAGCATAAAATTTATTTAGTTTATTTATTCCAATAATTGTTTAAAAGAGTTTGAAAATTGGATTTGTGAAAAAATCGTAGGTGTACGAATTTCTAGTGGTCAGGGTAAACTATATATAACTATGATTCTATACCATATTTTTAGAAATTTTTTTAGCCAAAATATGTCTATTGAAGCGATTAATAATAATAGGGTTCAAACTCAATTCACTCAATTTTCGATATAAGCTACTCTGACTTGTTGACACAGAATATAAATAGTTATACTGACGAAGAATGGATTAATCTAAAGAATACTAATATAAGTTACCCACTAGAAGAGCTAAGAGTCTGAAGAAACATTAGCAAAAGTATATAAGATTATTCTCACTAAAATTCAATACTTACAAAAAATCCCTCGTATATTTTTATACTGTACATGTATATCAAGATACATAATAGTAAGTAATGTATAACGTGTTAAGCACCATGAAATTCGGTTTCTTCTTTTTTTTTTTTTTCTTTTTTTAACAGAAAACCTCATAAATTTACAAAACTAAATGTTCTGTTAAGTCATATATTACGTATACGCACTAGTAAAAAAAAAAAAAAAAAAAATACTGTTTGCCTACTACAATAATAGTTAATACACTATCCATGATATTGATATAGCATACAGAGGAGGTTGAAAATTAGATTTTGAAGTATACTCATAGATAGTATGTATGTGTGTCTGTGTGTGTATGTGTGTCTGTGTGTGTGTATGTGGGTGCATGTGCGTGTTTGTGGTTATCTGCATTAACAGCAAACACGTTAGCGCATATTTACCAAAAGCTTTTAACACGCGGCAACCACAACAGACAAGTAACCGCCTTGAAGTCAATAACAAGACTTCATCGGTTACAGTTGCCTCACTTGAAACATATTGAAAGAACATTCAAAATGATGAAGATCATAATGAAGATGAAGGCAAGGCAACATCAGGAGAAGGATGAGGCATGAAATAAATGTGTAAATAAACTGTATTAAATTTGCTAACAAACTAAACTAAACTAAACTAAACTAAGCAAAGCAAAGCCAGCCAAGTCATTGAAGTAAAGAACTAAAGAAAACCGAAACCAAAAAAGAAAGAAAAGTAGTTAGTTGGAGGGTCACAGTGGCGGCTAAACAAGAATATCGATTACATCAATGTTGAAAAAAAAGACAAAAATCCAATTTAAAAAAGGAAACAAAATGTTAACAACAACAATGAGACAGAGAATGAGAATGAAAATAAGAAAAGCAAGCAAAATTAAAGTTTAACTCAAACTTAAGAAATTGCTCCCACAAAAACGCCCTAAAGCATGCTATAGAAAATTATGCTGAAATGTAGTTTCTACTCTTGGCACCTTTGCCTTGCCTTGCCTTGCCTTTTGTTTTCTTCATGAATTTACAAGAATTTTTTTATTCCACATAAAAATTGAAACGATACGCAATATAATACTAAGAGGTGAATGGAGAATTTGTAGTTGTCATAAGGACAAAAGATATAAAAATAAACTATAGAAAAGAACTTGAAGCGCCAAGATTTAAACAAAGAAAAAAAAAAGAAAGGACAAGTAGTAGCAATAGAAGAAGAAGTAATAGCTATGGAAGTGACTATAGAAGAAGATAAGAATGCATGAAACGAGCATAGAATAAACCAAAAAATGATGTGGAAAGAGAAGAATACTAAGTATAACAACAATAAATGAAGATGATTATTAGGATGAAAGTAGTAGAAGAAGAGAAACAGTTTGGAACGACATACAATGTCATGTCCCAGTGGTGCAGCATAACGACATTGCCCAAATTAAGCTTATGTCATTGTAGTTACCATAAACGACAAGCAATAGATACACAGCAGAAGATGCTGAAGATACAGAGAAGAAGAAGAAGAAGAAGAAGCAGCTGAAACTGAAGAAGAAGCTATACGGAAGGAACAATGACTAAAGCAGAACTGTAAGTGATATGTACACACACTCACTCACTCACTCACTCACCCACTCACTCTAACTCTCTTTATCTTAACAGTATGGAAGGACACACAGTACCATAGAGCACGACTTTCATATAAAGTTGATGAGCGCATCATACTTAAAATGTTCTAGTGCTTTATACTAAGTATATCTTCCTCTAGGTTCGTTTGTTTTTCATATTTGTTGTTGTTGCTGTGGTTCTCTCTTACACAGTAAACAACATTTATTCAAGTGTATTGCACTTGGTAGCCGCCGCCATGAGACATCCTTGCATATCCTCATTGTTGTAGATTTGTTGCGTTCTTCTCTACTCAAAACTCAAAACGAACATTTTCCCTTGTAATGCTTAATTTGCTGCAGTCATTTACAAGTTGGGAAGTAACAACAACAAAAACTATTAAGCAAAGAACAACATTAACAAAAACATGGTCAGTATAAATACTCATAGTTAGCTAGAGAAAAAGGGATATTGGTGGTGGTGTAAGTGTACATTTTTGTTGTTGTTGGCTTAAAAGGACACCAAAAATAAAAAATAAAAATGAAGGAAAAGAGAAAATGTATGTTAGTAAAACAAACAAGGAAAACTTGAGCAAAAGCATGATTATTACACATTAAATCACACAGAATCTCATTTTCAACATACAGCAACTTAAAGGAGTATTCAGAAAGAGGGACAATGGAAAAAAAGAAACAGTGGTTAGTACTTAAAATGTAAAGGAGAAACTTTCATTTCATTAAAATTCTTTAGATCTAATAACGAAGACTAGGAAAACATACAGTGAGCCACTGATTTTTGCTGATTTATCTTTCAGGCAATTTGATCTCGTTATCAGCCAAAGAGAATAACTGAGCTCCTAAACTTTGCGAAGTACGGGATTCGCATGTTGACAGAAGTTCTAAGGTGAATCGTTTTAGATTTGTTAGACCAAATGAGGCGTTTCGAGTTATCTGCATCACAGCTGAAATTTGACTTGAATGGAGACTTGACGTTATATTCTACAAATAATAGAAAATGAATTGAAAAATATGCATACTGCAAAGAAACTTAGTTGACTTTGTTGAAGTCACCTCTCCCTAACGCTTAAGTAGAATAATTTCCCATAAAAATCTCTATTTGTAGCATACAAAATTTGGTTGTTGGAACACCAATTACAATTGATAGAGTGACCGTCCCGAATCCCAGACATATTTGAATTATTTGCCTGTGCGTCAAGTGATTGTGATATTTTGTTGTTATCATTTATCATAAACATAAAAATGACAACGGATTCCCATTTATTTCACTATCAGCAAAATTCCTTGAACGGCAGAACACCTGCTTCCGAAGACTTTATCAAACATGCGAACATGATAAAATTAATATACCAGATAGATAGAAAACAGATTACTAGATAAGTTTATTATAAGTCTAACCGAAAACAAATGATTCTTGAACAACCCTTTAGTCATTACATATTATAAAACAGTCTCCCGGCGCCTATGTCTGTCTGACTGCGATAAACTTAAGAACTATCAAACGGATTTTCATACGGTTTTCACCAACGGAGGGAGTGAGTCATGAGGAAGGTTTTGATGTATTGTCGTAGTCAGCAAAAAGTAGTGTAGCTTATATTACAGTGTGATGTGGTGAAGTAGTTTTGATATGGAAATGGTTTGTTGAGATGCTACAAAATAAAAAATTGACTATGTCTTTTTGAAATCTATTTTCTATCCTTATCTATTATAAAGTACAAATTCGAATTCAGAGATCACACATTATTACGGGCAGGTAACTAGACACAAAACATTTCAATTTTACAGTGTTTTTTTCCGAGTACATGAACGTTTTCATCGATGATCCATCCAATCAATGCCGGGGCGTAGTAACGGCTTCACTAGTTTGTAATAAAGAAAAAATCATGATCATTTTGATCTCTCAGCTTTCATATAATTGTACTTTTTGATGCAATCTGCTTGTCTATTTATTTTGACTTAATTTTTAAATGTTAATTCAGATGTCATTAAGTTTTGTCACCATCTACAGTATTTTCTATAGATTTTTCTATAAATGAAAATAATATAATCAATATAAGATTTCAGCCAATGTACAATCAGTAACAACAACAAAGTGTTTTGTATCTAACATATGTATATTTTTAATATGAAAGACACAACTTATCTGCCTTTAGCTTTATACAAACAAACAATACAAATATATATACATATAAATATACGAGGAGTATCTATCTACGAATAGTATGAACCTACACTTGTAGATGACATTTATGTTTTTCTGGCTTTTATTAACATGCTTTGGCTTTAGCTTTAGCTTCAACTTCAACTTCAGATTCAGATTCAACATAGTCAGCGTAGTCGTAGTCCCAGCTTCTTCTGTACTATTTGGTATTTTTGTGCTCCTTCTTAAACATGAAACATCATAATGTGAATGACTGTGGTATGTCAGTCTGTGTCTTTCATTATAGATATACGTACAAACATACATGCGTTTTGAATTTGTGGCGACAATAAGTATGTAATTGTGTCTATGTGGATGAGTTTCTAGAATTCTTAGTCTGTTTGTCTTTCTGTCTGTCTGTTTGTCTGTTTGTCTGGTGATTCAGTATCTGTCTAAGTAACTTACAATGTCTATCTATCTGACTGTCTGTCTGTCTGTCTGGCTGGCTGTCATTTTGTCTGCTTATCTTTATTTCTGTACATGTAATAGTATGTACTCGTAGTCGTAAGTGACATACTATAGTAATCAAAGTAGGATTTTAATTGAATAACGTATACCGAGATACGCAGATACGCACACATGTTTCTTATTCTTAGTGCATTAACATTGCCATCGTCAGCATCAGCATGAGCATCAACATCATTCATGGGTTCTCTGGCCATGTTTGTTTTGCTTTTGATTGTCGTTGTGCACGATTTAGCATCGTTATAATTGTCAATGGGCTATTAAGAGGCATTGCCTGATCGATTTTGCTTGAAGGAGCAGCAGCAGCAGAAGCAGCAACTTAATATCCTGACATATAAATACAATTTGTGTATCTCTCTCTTACATCCCATGATTATATAGGTTTTCAATATGTGACAGACAGCATGATGATTATTATTAAGCTGTTGGTTGGTTGGTTTGTTGGTTTGTTGGTTGGTCACTTAGCCCTTTAGTTGGCTTATATTCATATTCTGAAAATGTCATTTATAAGGAAGCGTGTATATTATACAAACAAAAACGACAACTGTTGTCAACTGTCATTTGTAATAAGCTCAAATTTTACTTATACATATATATTATATATATAAATATATATGTCTACCACCATTCATAGATGTCTAGGGATATATAGACAATTTATTGAGAAGGATATCCTTTTATATTAATATTTCTTAATGTTTAATTTGCTCTGCATTGAATTCATTTATTTGCCATAATGAGAATCCACTGTTCAAATATAATATAGTATAAACACACAATAAATATACTAAGAACATTTCGTTTTTGTATCTTTTTATTGTGTATTTGTCATTTTTGCCAATATGTAAAATCAATATTTTTATTATTTTTGCAAGTACTCGTTTTTCTCATAAAGCATCTTCTTGCTTTTTGAGTAATTTATTTCAGTTTACTTTGCTCAATGGTATTTTAATTAAATATTTTGAGCAAATATTTATTTTGTACACCCCTCATATTTCTTAAGATGATAATATGTTCATAATTTGAGGTTATGGAATTTCCGATAGCACAAGGACTTGAATAATAATAATAACAACAGCAACAAATAACAAAAACAAAAGCAATAGAAATAGAAATAAATAAGAAAATATTTATGCAAGAATATGAATTATTGTCTGTGTATATTTACGTATATGAATTAATTTAAGTGAAATTAAACCAACTTGCGTTTAGTATTCTGGTCAGGTTAGTGGTTTGTCTGCAAGTTTCAAGAATATTTCAAATCTAAATGCACACACACAGACACACACACACACACACACACATAGTTCTTACTTTAAAAAACGCAACATTAAAGAAATATTTTCTATTTGGTTTAATTTCATGTACTTCAAATATGCAAAAGTGTTAATCAACTTTAGAATTTAGAATTTAGAAAATATTTGTCTTAAGCTTTAGAATTTCAACAATTTATAAATCAAAAGGTAAGCAAACAAGTCAAAATTTACTTTTTTTTTAATTAAAGTTTCACATTTTTATCAAAATGAGACTAAGTATAAATATTTAAGTTTCACAAAGAGCTTCAAATAAAATTCTGAAGATAAATCTTAATCACCCATTTATTTTATTTCTCTACTGATTGTCTGGACAAATTAGCAAATGCTTAATATTACTAAATATAAATTTATTGAATAAAATAAATATGAAACTGATTCTCTAATATTTAATCTTATTTTTTTTTTTCTCTTTTTTATTTAAATTGAAGCAAAAACTTTCTATAATTATAATAATTTATTAATAGTCCCATTTTGATAGCTAAATTGTGAAAAAAAATATACAATATTATCAGATTTCACATCTAAAAACAAATCTATTGAGATCAGGATTGTAAATAAACTTAAGTTTGAAACTATGTAAGCGAGGTGCACATACAAAATTAATCTTTTTATGATCTTTATTACACTCTCAGCTAATCTTCATGAGATTGGTTCTTGTCTCTAAATGGCTGTCTGCTACACACATTTGAAATGATTGGTATACAATTTCAGTGATTTCTCAGGTTTTTGAAGAAATCTTTTATTATTTCTTTGCTTTACTAAAATAATTATTAAATTTAAGAGCATCATAATTTTTGACCATTCAGTCCTTCATCTTGTCGTTCTACCTAAACCAATAATATAACCCAGGGGGGGCACTCAAATCAATATGTATTTTTTTTCCTACATCCAATAACACATTCAATCAATAAGCATTCTAACAATAAAATCTTTAATGAAGCTTTGACCTCTTCTTCATGATACTAAAAAATTTGATGAAATAATAATAATAGACAAAAAGATTTCTGAAAAGTTATAAGCACACGATTATCCATACATCTTCTTTCTATTGTATTAGCTTACAAAATATTATTGTCATCTATGGTAAGAAATGAAAAAAAAAAACAAAATGCGACTCTCACCTGCTACTACTTAAAGATTTACAATCATCTTTAGTAAAACATACACAAACTTTTATATAAAATGTGTGCATAACTAAAGAAATTATGAATCAAAGGTGGCAGATAGTAGAAGGCCAACAGATACTCGTATGTTAGTCCTTAATCAATCTTATAGAGTCAGCATGGATTAGTTCTTAAATACTTTAAACTAATTTTTAGAAACAATAGTAAAATAAATTTTGAATAAAATGTAACAAAATTTTACATTTATATTACACATCTTAATAAAGCTTCAAAATATCAGGAGAAAATATATTAAAATATTTAAGAAATTTATTAAATAAACAAAATATCATAAGCCTTTCAAAGAAATACCCATGACATCCACAACAAACTGAAACCTCCTTCCTTCACAGCTTCAATATTAGAAAATTCTCTAGAGTAATTAAAATTACCCTTTTCCATAACATTAAAATTAATGAATATTGTTGTATATCTTTTAATCCCATATCTACTGTACAATAATAATTTGTCATATGATCAAGATACACAACAATATTAATATCTTAAGCAACCAACCAACCACACAATTTATGATGCACATCCATTGGCAAGTTTACAAAAAAAATTCTATGAAAACAAAATAAGTAGAAAAACAAAAAAATGTAAATTGTGACTGACAAATTTAGACAATGAAAACAAAATGTTTCGTGTTACATTTTTCAGCTTTTGCAATTTCACCAATTGAAATGTTACAAAAAAAAAAAAAAAATAGCAAATAAAGTAGAAAAAACAATTGTGAAAGAAGAAAATTTACATGCAACACAAAGGCGCCACATGCTGACATGATGATGTGGCGCGCGCCAACATGACAACCACAAAACTGCTAAATTCAACACACACACAACGAAAAGCCAGAAGCATGTAACGTATGACACGCAAAACAGTCATAATACCGCAACCGATATGAATGGAATGGATCCACTGAATGTGTAAAAGATCTGAAATCCAACCCCTTAGGCATTGGAAAAGATAAAGCTACATACGAGTAGATAGAAACAGAAGGATCAAATGCAACAGGAGAGACAATACCCAAAAAACCAGAAAAACAAAATGATAGGATGAAAGAAAGACAAATGACAATACAACGGATATGGCACATCTAATGGAGAAATGGAGGAGAGAAAAGAAAATGACAACACACTTTTCTTTATTGTGGGTTCTGCTTCCTTAAGCGTTCGCTCGCTATCAAAGACAACGACAACGACGAACGCTTTTCTAAACCCAAGTCAAGTCAAATCGTGTTCGTCAATTTCTTGTACTCGTAGGTATTTATTCTTTATTTTTATCTTCTGTTTTTGGTTTGGTGACAAAATTAAAGCTTAACTTCTAAAGGCAACGCACATCATTTGTTATAGGTTTCCAACCAAATCCATTAACTTTCTTCCTGCATGAGATACTCGTATAAGTAAAAGAAAGTACCAAGGAAAAACTACAAGAAAATCAATAAAAGCCATTAAAATGCAATGTGTGAGTGAAACGCGCGCATTTTAT
This sequence comes from Amiota mariae, assembly GCA_035041805.1. Classification (NCBI taxonomy): domain Eukaryota; kingdom Metazoa; phylum Arthropoda; class Insecta; order Diptera; family Drosophilidae; genus Amiota; species Amiota mariae. The sequence continues at coordinate 5,100,252 of JAWNKV010000348.1, forward strand.
AAACCAGAAATGTTAAGTTCAAGCGACAAGGTTGAAGCCTTCAAGCTGTCCATTGAGGGCGCACTCAACAAATACACATAAATACAAGAATACAAGAATAGCAGTATTTGGCAAATGTGTAAGAGGATGTGTGAGTAAGTTGAAGGGTGATGCAAGAGTAGGCGGAAGTGCATGGGGCTAAGCTAAGCAGCAGTGACATATTGAAACAAAAATTGGAAGGGAAAGTACAAAATGCTAAGGAAAAATGAACAACAAAATGCGACCCAAAACTATCACCGGAAGACATTTATGCATATGAACCGCAAGCGTAATTATTGCTTTTAGTAATAGCACTGATGATGTTTGATGGAAAACATAGCAGCTGTTTAATATTTAATCGATTTTTTAGGCGCACTTCCTGCCCACATCAATTGACTCTAAGTAATTGAGTAATGGAAGGAGTATTTAGTTTTCCTTTAGGCATTCATATTTACAGGGTTGTTGAAAGAAATTGCAAGCGAAGTCAAGAAGGATTGAAAACCAACTTCCGCAATTAATTTCTTTAACTGAATTACCTGGTTACCTTATTTCTGTTGATGCAAACTCATTAGATTTCTCTTTTTGAATGTGCTTCATTTTTTTTATTTTCAGCAGCCCTGTAACTTTTTACTTCAATGAGACTAAGGGAAGAAGTGACATGCAGTAATATTGTATGCCTGCCCTCAGGTCTCTTGTAACAACCAAACCTTTGAAACTGAAACTGAACTAAACAGAACAGAACAGAACTGAACAGAACAGAACACTAAAAGCAAGGTCGAGGTCGATGTCGATGTCGATGTTGAAGTCATTGCAAACTAAAGCTAAAGTTATTTTGTAAACAAATTTATTATATTGCACGGTATCAGATTTTCGTTGACAGATAAACAGATGGGAATTTAGGATTTTACTTTTGTAATAACTAACGAAAGTAACAAAGCATGGAAAATGGCAGAAACAGCCGCAACATAACATCATAAGTCAAATGAAAGTAACGCAACGCAACGCAACGCAATGTAACGAAATCAAGCAAAGACAAAGTCTTTGGTTTGAGTTAAAGTTGAAAGTTCAAATCTTAGAAGTAAACACAATAAAAGTTTGCACGCATTTGCTACGTTTTTACCCATGACTTATGACCAAAAATTGAGACGTGAAAAAGACATTTACAGTGAGAACAAATAACAAAGAAAATAAACAATGACTAAAAAGCGTAACTAAAATGGTGACGCCTACACGTCTGCATAAAAGAACTTAAGCTGCTGATTTATGATTTTCACTTTCTTCCATTCTTACACTACCACAACTATACGAGTATTTCGATCCAATTCTTCTGTTCTCAATCTCATTTTCACTTTTATCACAAATTCGAGTATACTGAAAGTCAGAATGTTATGCATGAGTTAGAGTATTTTATATCTAAAAGAATTGCGTTCCAAGTGCCACGCTTAATAATTGCACACGAATTTCAACACACAGTAGTCACCACTGAGAATAGTAGATACATTTTTGTATCTGTGAGATATACTATGTGTGTACTATATAAGTGTTTGCGTGGGTGGCGTCTATGAGGCTTATGAGGCCTATGAGTGGCATGCCACACCACACTACACCACACTCTACATATGTCATGCTGATGATGATGTTGAGTGGTCCGTCTGTCGTTTCTTGCTTATCTTTTCATTTAGTTTCTGTTCTTATTTTATTTCATTCGTATGAAAATGTGACGTTTGTATTTGAGTGCTTGACACTAAACACGCATACACCACAATTCATGAAATAAAAATATAATTTTTGCAAAAAATCTAAAAAGAAAATGATAATAATAAAAAATAAACTTTGCCAATTAACATTTTTGGTAGATATTTACGAGCGAGGGTAAGTAAAATAGTTTGGAATTTTATATAAAATTATTTTATATAAAAGTTATTATGAATCATCAAATACTTAAATTTAGAAAAAAAAAAAAAGGTGGTTTAATACTTTATTTTAGTTAATTGTTTTATTTAATCATGAAATGAAAAATGATATTAACCGTTTCAGAAGGCCCAAATTAAGAAGTCCATGACATTGGAACAAAGTGAAAACAATATATTAGAAAGCTCTATGCTTCTGGCGAAAGAAGCCTCTTAATCTCGAGATAAATGCCCCATAGCGTTTAAATCATCTTAAATGAGATTAAGATTAGCATAATTGAAAATCTTAAGGGCTACAAAAACAGCGAAACTTAAACGAAAATTGGGTCAAATTGATGATAAACACCAAGGCCAGTTGGGGTAGTCATAATTAATGGTAGTCTCTCAGCTTTCAAAACCCAAAGTGGATTCTGCTTTGAGTACCCATTAATCTATTCAATTATCTACTTTCAAGCATTATAATTTTATAATTATTGAGAATGAGAATTTACTAAAATGAAAAAAATCCATTAAGAATCAATTCATAATTAACTTTTCATTCTTAATTTATTTATTTTAATAATTGTTTGTCTCATTTTATTATATCAATTTTTATCTTTTATTCATGCAAAATTTTATATTGAATAAATTTCATGTAATTAATTAATTAATTAATAATGTCAACAATAAATAAATAAAGTACATTGGTCGATGGTTTCTCATATTGTTTCTGCCAAGGACACCATTTATAAAATCTGCAGCAGACTAACCAACAAATAATTCAATAAAAAAGAGAGTGTACTTCCATTATTAATAATCTTTTGATGCTTTAATACTTTTTTGTTCCACATTAAAATTATGACAATAATTTATGCATAAAAAAAAAATATGATCAATAATTAAAAGACAATAAAAAAATAATAAAATTATAAATAATTGAGATTACTGTCCTGTTCTCATTGTTTCAATTCATTTAAGTGCCTTGGGATTTTTATTTCTTTTCATTTATTAATTTTTACCATCAAACAAAAACAATAATATGTAAACATAAAAATTCCATCTATCTATTTATATATTTAATTTGTTGGATACACAAAAATAGAAGAAGAAAACATTCAATAAAAAATAAAAGTGAAAAACTAAATTTCATTTATAATTAATTAATTGAAGAATTGCTTGCACAAAAAATTGAAATGAGGCACACACATAGAGATTAAAATTTGTTTGATAAAATGAGGGCAATTCGCCAAGAATAAATCATAAGAGAACAACAACAAATAATAATACTAAATACTTGGAAGATTATAAATTTAGCTTTAATAGAAATTTAATACTCTACTCTCATTAATGAAATCAGAACTATAAATCATTTTAATTGATGAACAAATTTAATATATCTCTCTTCATAGAGACATACTAAAGAAGATCATTCCCAAGAGAAGTGCAGTCTCTATCACGGAATCAATCTGCATCGGTCAGCCAAGGTGAACTTATCTTAACCACGATGCTGCTCCTTTTTGAGACTATTAGATAAGCAAGAAAGATATCATAATAAAAGTAGAATGAAGCCAAAAGAATATCAACTAGAACAAAAAGTTTATGTTTGGTAAAATAAAAGATTTGAAACTAATCTATGCGTTATAAAGAAAAAATAGTAAAATAGAATAGACATTCAACAATTGTAACAGTGAAATTTGTTCATAAAAAACACATTAGAACTTATGTAAGTGTATTGGTTAAAAATAAATAATTTAAAATAAAACAACAACAACAAGTGTAATTCATAGATTTTTGGAGATATTCTAATGTATTTTCTTCATCCCTGCTTAGAAGAAGTTAATGCAAACACCATAAACCAATGAAAAACGTAAGCTTTATTTGCCTCAAAGAGAAACACTCACGGAATTAGGATATTTTAACTGAGATTATGAATATACAAATATGATTTCTGTATCAATTTTGGATAATATTTGCATCGTTTCCACTATGTAAAAGTATCTAATGTCAGTTGAATATAGAATTCATAGTTCTTTATGTTTTGTTTTATTGCCAAAGATTTCATTTTCTTTACTTGAAAACAAATTCTTTATTAAAATCAAGATACTTCACAATTCATAAATGAATTCTACTTATAATTAATGATAACAATTAAATATAAGCAGCAATTTCATGAACTGTTTTGACTAAATGATGACTGGACATGACAAACAACGAACAAATAAATCAAACAAACCTTCAACTTATCAGTAAATTCCAAAGCTCCTCAGTATTCATTCTACTATTATCTCTTAGTAATTTCTCTAATAGAATTACACATTTTTTGGCAGAAACTCATAAAACATATATGACATACATAAAAATAAATAAATATAAATATCTTTTAAATTAAATTTAAAATATTGATTTGCATTTTTCAATAAATTATTCAATGTTGTGGTTTAGTAATTTGTAATTCAAAATTTATTATGAAAATAATTTTTTTTAATTAAAATTGAAATCAAATCTATTTGTTGCTATAATCTACTCTACTGTATTGTATTGTATTGTATTTCTTTATATAGAACGATAATAATATCAAACAATATATAAGTGTAAGTGTATGAGGTTACAAAGAGAAAATTCCTTTTCTTTAGTAATTTAATGTAATTTGTTGCAACAATTTGATTGCTGGCAATTTTATTATAAATATTTATATAAATAAATTGAATATAATTTGAAATGAATTCGAGTACTTTCTATGTATGTATTTATCTATATGTGTACTGTGTTGTCATTTACATATATCTATGAGTATTCATTTTACTAAAAATATGTAAAAAAAAAACAAATAACTTGGATAATTTTCACAGACCACCTAATGAAATTTCTTATACAGAAATCATAAATTATTTATTAATTCTAATACAGTTTAATTAAAAAATTATGATTTTTACATACTGATTACATGTCTAAGACAACATAATGTGTCTCTTCCAAATTTTAGATTAATAAATTAGATAAAAACTAGAAATAATAATGTACAAATCGACAAAAATGTCCAAATCGATTTTCTTTATCACAATGATTATTTTCATTTGTAGTTTATGAGAACTCTATCAGATACTTGGTTACAAATATCACAAAATAATGATAATACTTCACACATTTAAGGTATGATAATATGGTAAAGTAATAAATTGTTGTATTTTATTATGATCTGTGGAGGTTTCTTTATGTAAGAATTTATTGACCAAGATCAGTTCAAAAATGTATTATTAAAAAATAATGAAGGGAATATATTGCTTTGCTTCTACCAATGATGAAATGAAGCATCAATCTTTCGTCTAGTAACACATTCTTGCAAATATTGAAACTTTAGCGAGAAGATAAGATATTGTAGGAATTATAGATAGATTCAATACCTTTAATTTGTTGTTACCTTATTGTAAAGAATTGCTAAGGCCATCGCTCAGCAATGTTCTTTAAAATGCGAAGGGGCGATGTTAGAGAAATATAAGGAATTTTTAAGTGAGACAATCAAAAGTCTGCAAATTACTTCTGATTGCTTCCATGTTCATTTCCTAAATGAAGTCACTAAGTGACTTCAATGTATTTTCTGCTATGTAAGTAGAAAGCTGTCTGGCCAAAGACTATGAAATACTTAGACTCCATAAAGACTCCATACAACATTAACAAAAGTCATAGTGTCTTTTAGTTAATAGAATATTATTTTAAGATTATAATAAATCTGTTCTCTAAACAAAACATGATATTACTACGAACAAAAATATGAATGAACATGAAAAGATTAACTAGAATTGTCATCCTGTTCCGCAAATATAACATATGTTTATATAATGGAAATTATTCAAAAAATATGTTTCTTGTTCACTCTTAAATCTTTTCGTTTCTTTCTTTTTTATATTTTGTGTCTTTTTTCGGGAAATTTTACATTTCCATTATTATTTAATGACTTTCAGATGTGCGATACAAAGCCTCTGAGGGTACTAAATTTATGACAAAATAAACAACAAAAAAACATACAAACGCACACACACTCACTCACTGAATCAAACAAATTATGTACATACTTATAATATAGTATAATCATGTGTGAATATAGACAAACATAAAATTTTATTTACCTGAAAAATTACGCATACGCAGTCGCGTCATACCGCAAACAATGCATTAAACTGGCGTAATTAACACAACAACAACAACAACACACACACACACATACCCCATTGTGAAATGAGAAAATAAATAAATAAATAAAGAATTATGTTCATCTTTTTTTTTGGCACTAGATGACTTCTTAAGTGCGTTAAAATGAATTGTATTTTCTTTTAATATAAATAAAAGTCAAAAATAATGCAAAGCAAAAAAAAAAAAACATTTCACTTCAACCAAACAAATTTCCTTCCATAAAATTGAAAAAGAAAAAAGTAAAAGAAAAACCATAAAATTTGTATGAAACATAAAATCTGAGAGAAGAAATTGTATTGCTGTTGTTTTTTATTTTTGTTGTTATGTGGTAAAAATCAAATTGAAGTTGATGTTACTCAACAACCAAATAAATAATAAAACAAAAATAAAAAGTCACAAAAACAAAATTCATAGAATAAATAAACTTTATCACTATCAAAATTAAGTAAAGATAAAGTTGAATTATATTTTTGTTGTTCTTCTTCAATTTATTTTTGTTGAAGTCTTTAACGTCTTTTGTTATTTATTGTTTTGTTTTGTTTCGGAATATTGACCAAATTATATGAAGTGATAAGCGTTCACCCACTTCTACAATACTTTCTTGTATCCAAGTGTTTTTTTTTTTTTTTTTTTTTTTTTGTTATTTATTTCATTATTGATTACGAATTAATTTGAATTTTATAATAATTATGACAAAATTCTTGATAATTTGATTCAAAGTTTTTAAATAAATATATGGCCAACAATAGAATAAATTAGTCGTCTGTGATTGTCGAGATTGAAGGAAAGTATCATACTATTACTGGAAGTATGTTAGGTTGACCCAGCTTATCAAAAGCAAATAAAATAAATATAAAAGTGAGTTAAATTTCTAGACATTTTGTTGTTTTCATATTTAAATAAAGAGTGTTTATGATTATCTTTCAGATACTGTTTTTAAAATAGCAATGAAACTGAACTTTGATCGTTCTACTTTAGTAGAATTATTTAGATAATTGAAGAAGAGAAATACATACTTTGATTATATTTTTGTTGAAATAAATAAAAAATAAATTTAGTTGTTCTAAACAAAACTAGTGTATTAAGTGTCTGTTATCACTGAAGACGAAAGTCTCAGACTGTTTGGGTCTCACAGTTTTTGTATTTTTTGCCTTATGAGGAATAAACTATTACCGTTTCTAATGACTGCAACATTTTCACAGCAATTCTATGAAATACTTATCCAAGGATTAGACATATTGAAGTACAAATGTTACTAAGATGAAATGTGCATTTCAAATGGTGATTCCAATCACTTCGGTTCGAAATACGCACTTCACAATATGGAACACCAATTCCAGAATATTACACTGAAAATGGAAATTGCGAGTGTTTTTTTATAACAAAAAGTTCATAGATATGTACAATATTTTTTATCTGAAATGTATAATTTTCAACTAATTCAGTTCTTACATTCAATGTAGTCTTCTATTATTCTTTCTTTAAATAAATGTGTATAAAGAATTGCTAGCAAGGTTCCTCAAAATGCCACAGAGAGGGGATGTAACACAAAAGATTAAAAATTGATTGTAACAGAATTCCAAAATCAGAAAGATAGTGGCACAGCATTGAATATTAAGTTTAATAAAATTCAATTTTAAAGAACAAAACTCATTACAATCGGATGTTGAGCCATTTAGTAGTGATGCTTTGAAGGAATTTTAGAGACATGTACTGCGAAATTAAGTCAAAAATACTAAGTTATCTGTTAAATTTAGAACAAACTGTGCAAACACCTATTATAAATTCTTTTTAAGGTCCTAAATTAGCAATGTTGCCGAAAGACTCAACTAAATACAACTCTTCGAGACTTCGCGAGCTTTGGATGCTTCGGTTTCAATAGTACAAAAGTGTGAAATCGTATAAAGCTACATAAAAAGACTTTTATCAACTTTCAACTTTGTGACTTTGCACTGTTGTGAAAAAGAATTGCTTGGTGTTGTGGTGACTTACAAATAGCTGTTTTTGTGAATGGAAAACAATGTTTTGATGTTATTTCTTTTTGTTTTATGTATACCTACAGAAGCTCGGGAACCTTGCTCTATAAATTGAAATCTTGAAGTCTTGAAAGCGAAGAAAACCATTAAAAAGTGTCTAAAGTCATATTCACATAGCGTGCTATGTAGTTGGGCCTAAAATTACAGCTGCCCAAGTTCTCTGGTAAAATTTACTGAGCGAACAATTTGGTTAAATACTTTCGAAGCGATGATATTCAGCGAGAATAGAACATTTTGGCAAAAAAAAAGAGCATAAAAAGTGTGAATATGCCAATTTGTGTCTTTCAGTTGAAAACAAGTCCCCCTATTAAGGAAAAACTTGATATTTTTTAATTTTATATTATTTATTATTCCATTATATCCATGAGAAAGTTAATGTTAAGCTTTCATTTATGTCATTTTTTGAGTAAAAGTATTTTGTATTATTGCATTTCTGCAAAAAAAAAAAAAAAAAAAAATTAAAAACAAATAAATGAGATTTTTAATCATTTTAATTATGAAAACCCCACATCGTATAATTTTTATATTGTGTACACAATTATAATTGAATTATATCATTTTATAAATGAAAACGATTTTCATTTTTTCCATTATATTGCATTTTCATAATTCTTTGTTTCTTTACCCATCATCATCATCATCATCATCAATTACCAACTGCTCTATTAGTTTTGTGAAAATATGTGAACACAAATATAATGAAATTTTATTCAATTCCATAATTTTATTTTTATTATTAAAACAAACTTAAACGATTAACATAATTAAGCAGGCAAGAGACAAGACAAAACTCAATGACAGAGAAGAGAGAATCAAAAGAGATTTCAATGCATATCAATGCTGTCAATTAAACCAGGATTATCAATTTGCTCAATTCAATATACTCGTAGTAGTAAAATAAAACAAACAAAAGAATATTAACATTTTTGTAATTATCATCGTTGCTCTGTTGATTGATTGAATTAATGATTGGTTCATTGGCTGATTGATTGATTGACTGGCTGATTGATTGACTGGCTGATTGATTACCGGAAAGGTAAGTAAGTAGATTCATACACATTTTTAAGGTAGATTTAAGTAAATGAAACTAATTATGAATGTAAATAAATAAAACATCAAAGCAAAAATTGCGTTCATTCATTAATCAATGAAATAATTATATACAACAGAAGCAAAACGTTGTTGCCTCACATTTACCAAGTGTGTTTTTAATTTTAATTACATAAACTTGTTTTCCATCATTCTTTCTTTTGTACTTATTATGTTTTTTGTTGCTGCTGACATAATTTACGCGCGCAATTAAGCTTGGCATAAGGCGCCTTAAAGTAGGCACACACACACACACACACACACACACATACTCACATATTCTGTGATATATGCTTTTATTCATTTATGGCAAGCACACACACACACACACACACACACACACACACACACACACACAAATGCAGAAAAAAAAGGATGATGACGAACACGTAAACAATCCACTTAACATGCTCAGGAAATTCCATTTGATCCAGCTATCAATCTCAAAATGTGAGTTGCGTACACAAAATGACTACTGCTGCTGCCTGCTGCTAGGTGCCTTTATCATGTAAGCCAAGAATGATACATATGATGATGATGTTTATGTTGTTCGTATGCATAAAAGTTTCTCTTTCCTTCTCTCTCTCTCTCTGTCTCTGTATATACTAACATATCACCTCACCTTATTGCCGAGAACAATACCAAGAGGTAGACATTATTGATGAGTATTTGTGGTACTCATTTTATGGTGGCAACAAGGTACTTTGTAGACAGACTTTTACGTAGTACATACTTAGTATACAAACACATTTCATGCTTCACACAACTCACAATTTTATCAGACATTTAAGTCCAAAAGTTAGTTTGCAAATGTTGCCAACAACGACAAAAAAACAAGGATGTCAATGATGACAACAATATAACAATAACAATAACAAAAGCAAAAGCAACAAAATGATGAAGCAATACAATGACAACAACAAAAATGGTTAGCAAACAATTACTGAGTCAAGTATTAAAATATCATAATTGTTCACTTTGTATTGAGTTCTTGTCTCTTACCTTATCTTTACTCGACTAGAATTTTCTCATTAAAAGATTCAAGTTAACACCACAAATACTTTTCCACATTCACATAGAAAAGCAAAAGATATTTTTGCACACACACATTAAGAAATTTTTCATTAAAAAGTTTATTGTCAATCAACATTGGAAATGAGAAGAAGTGTGGAGAAATTAAGTAAATAGTTTTAGTTATTTTGTGGCATAAAACTTGGAATTGTTTCTAGAAATCAATGAGAAGCAACTGTTCGATTTAAATTCTTTGTAAAATGATTTTTTAATTGAAATAAATGCTACTACTTTTAAATTCTCTGTGAAATTCTTTCGAAAATGAAACGTAACACGTAACATATGAAATTAACTTTCAATGACAAAAATCTTCTTAATATTCTTCAATCAACAGTCTTTTGAACTAAAATGAATATGTAAAATAATATTTTGCTTTTTTTAGTTTCATTGAATATTGAATACAATTTTACTTTCAAAGAAACCCATTAACCATGAGTAAGTACGTAATTCTTCAATCATCTATACAAAAATGTTCAATGGTGAATGCGATTGCACTTGAAAATATTGAACAACCTTCACTAATAAAAAGCTTATCAGTAATTAGTCGATAGATTTGTTTACAAATGACTATCTATCTACTGTTGTCTGCCATATAATCAAATATTCAACTTGGCTTCCTGTCTCTGATTTTTAATTCTATGAGTAAATGGGAATTCATGAAAATATCGAATATTGAGTTATAGAAAATACATTTGGACAAAATTTTGTTTAAACCTCATTCTGTTTGAAATCAATTTCAGAGAGAGATGAAATTTTGCATTCAATAAACATTTAAATTCTCTTCAAATGCCAATTTAGAGTGGAGAAAGTAGAACTAAGACATATCCGGCCTTATGTATTCCATTTGGAAGATTCATTAATTAAATTGATGTAATTTGGGGATTTATGTTTTGATTAGCAACAAGCTATTGGCATTTGAATCGTTCTGTTTTGGTTTGGTTTGGTTTGCTTTGGGTTATAAATTCAAGTTTGTTGATATTTGTAATAAAACAAACAAGGTTATGTTGCTTGTTGCTTTTAGTAGACAAGAGTTGTATGGTTAACTTAACTACTTACTTACTAACCTAATACATATGATGATTCTCTGTATTTATATTAGTTTGTATCTATGATAAGTATTTGTGAGCATGTTAGCATAAATTGCTAACAAGTTCAGGTTGAATGCCACAAATGCTCTCTTGGATGCCTGCCATTTATTATATTTTACAATGTTTTTGGTTTTTGTTTTTTTATTACCCACAATATTATTATTATCATTATTATTATTGTTGTTGCTTCAGCTGTTACTTGTTAATAATCTCACAAGTAGTATAAATATAGTACAATATTTATTGATATAGAAATACTTTTAAGTACCGCAAACATTTCATTTTGTTAAGTATTCATTCGCCACGCTAATTAGTAATAAATAATTAATGCACACGACTTGATAGGATGCCCACCCAAGTAATCTATCTATCAGTTCATCCATCTAACTTTCTTTCTATTAGTATATTTATCTATTGACCTGTCTATCTGTCTATCAAATTACTGTCATTACTACATGTGTAAATTGAAAAAGTTCAATAGTTCACCGATATTTTCTCTCTCATTTACAGTTGAATTGAATTGCACTTTTTAATCATTTATTTGCTCAATTGATTTTAATCACCCAATGCAATAGTTCATCAACATTCTGTAAAATGGAGTGAAATAAGGAAATTAAATAATAATAAATATGTTATGGGTTTCATTGACTATTGAATACTCTTCTTCTTCTTTTTTTGAGACAGAATAAAAACAATTTATATTAAAATTAATGGCTTTTCTAAAAACACACACAAATATTAATTATTTTGTCTTGAAAATCTATTAACATTGTGATTGACGCCTTTCGTCACACTTTCTAGATTAATTAACATTTCTGGGAAAAGCATATTTTCATTAAAAATATTATTAAAATTCAATTCATGGTTTTGTTTACTTACTTTCAATTTCATCTCACAAATTTTGTCAGAAGAACTAAAAGGTTTATTTTCTCAATTTTTTTCTGTTTTTTTTTGTTAAGTTTTTTACACAGAACTTTATCAATTTAAATTTTTATTTGAATGTTACTTTTAATGGCTTATTTAAATGTATAAATTATTAATAACACTTAACAACCTCAAATGTTAAGACAAATATAAATACTTTCGATGAAATTATTTTATTACACACAAAATATTACTTGTAACTTTAATAATTTTGTTAATAAAGAATCTTTTTTATTTTGAATCTGTGTCTTCTTTATTTTATACTTACATTATATATATTTTCTTTATTCTATACCTAATACAATTATTGTACTAAACTGATGTAAACAACTTATCATAGTCCGGAGCCGATAGCCATCGATGCTAGTGTCCCACATATTTTGTTAGCTTGTAATTTTAATTATAAGGTAGCAACAGAAAGAAAAACAAATAATATTTTGAATCTGATTGATTTGTCATATGATTATTGTAATAATTTCAAATGAAAAGCACAAAAGAAACTACAAACTGATGCAATGATTTCTAAAAATAACATTTAGTTACCCAATTAGAATGATTTCAACAACAAAATTAGACACTGGAATTATTTGTGACAACTAAAACGATTAGAAATTATTGTAGAAGGAGCTGCAATCTCACACTCGATCAGAATCATTGCAAAGTGCAGGCGTAAAAGTCTTTACTAGACATGGTAAAATAGTCTTAGCGATAATATTCTGTCCAACAGATTTCAATCTGGATGAATGGGAATTTAACGATTATTTTGATGAGTTTAGCCAAAAATTAATGGTTGGTGGTTGGTTTATGGGGTTCTAGATTAGTCTTGCCAAAGGTAAACAGTTGTATATTTCGATTATTAAATCCAACAGCTTGTGATATTCTGTTATAGTTTAATTCGTAATCTATAGAGGAATCAACCTAAGAAGCTTTAACAATAACAATAATCAGCTTCCCTTACTTTATTAAATTTGGAGTTGCTAACTAATGGAAAAAAATCTTCCACATTATTGTATAAATCATCATCTCCATGTGTTTTCTGTTAAATTTTTATTCGGTGTTCAATGAGAAACACTCGTGGGTCTCTGAAAATGCTCGATATGTTTCGTCATATGTGTGACTTTTGAGTAGTAGAACTGAACTAAGAACTAAGCAGTTGGTAAGCAGTATGCAGTCACAAAATATTACACTAAAATAATCAAAAAAAAATAAAATTTTCACAACTGATATGTTTTATTTATATTGAAGAACAACCTCATAATAATTTCAATTAACGCCAAATAATTGGTTGAATTATGGCAACACAAACATTTAGTCAAATGATCCCTCATCACTAAAATATTAAGAATCACCGTGTAAAGTAATTAAAAATAAGTCAAAATTGTTATTATTTCTCCACCATTTACCATAATTTAACAGATGTTAACAAAATTACAAGGCATTTGTTGCTTTAGTAATCTAAAATGGAATTTCTTTGTTGTCAACCCAATAAATTATTAACTTATTAGTACAAATATTTTAATAATGTCTAGAATTGATAACTTATATTCATCAGTAAATATGTGAAGACGACAATGGAGACTTAGTTTTTTTATAACTTTAAATGAATAATAAGGGAACAAACAGAAGAAAAACTCTTTACAATATTTAAACTCTTTCTCGTTACAATATAAAAGAATCATCTCTAAATGAAAATCTCTGTATCGATTAATATTTATGTGAATCTGGAACATTTTCATTAAAATAAAGCAAACATTTGCTTAAACTCAAAAGACTCTATGAAAACTGCTACTACAAACTATTGCAGCTTCTAATGTGTAGTTAACCTAATCAACTGACCCCCAGCGTAAATTTCCGTAATGTGCTAACGTGCTGCTTCTGCTTTTGTTGCTGCTACTACTGCTGCTGCTTATCGCAAGACTTTGAACTTGAAACGCAGCTTGCGTTTTATACATATATTTTATTTTTTTTTTAATTAAATAAGAATTCCAACAGACGATTTAATGAGAGTGAAAAGAAAGCAAGTAAAGTACACAATAAAAGATTATTAATATTTTAGAAAAAACTAAAGTATTGCAGTGCACACAATTAATATTGTTTTTGTTATTATTATATTGTAATAAATGTTGTAGATGTTGAACATACTATAGACTAGTTGTGGCCACTTGTGTACACAAATTAAGCGTAAAGTAATGCACCAACTTACTTGGCAAAATGTCATGATGAGGCGCACCACTACCGGGTTTCTGGTTCTCATTGTCGGTTGTTTATTTGGCTTGGTAATAGAAATCGAGCGTATTCACGTGAATATTCTCACTCACATTGTGGTTGCCATAAAAGTGAGCATAGTGCAAAATAATTGCTATAAAATCTTGGTGAATGAAACCAGAGAGAGAGAGAGAGATAGAGAGAGAAAGGGTTACATGAGTGGCATTTGTTGTATTATGTTGTTATGCAGCAGAAGCACAGCAGCAGCATGTGGCACATTTAACTTTTGAACTAAAACTTTTCCACAATGTACTCACCCTTCGTTACCACATAACATTTCCTCCTAGTAAACTGATTGTATGATTAAAACTGAGTGCCATCAGATGCTTCTTTGGCACACTCGTGACCTCGCGCTATAATAACTATGCGGGTGTAACAATACAACATTGACTCAACATGCAACAATGCAATCTGACAACTCTCAAGTTCAATTATTCAGTTTGCCATATCCCATTATGGGGTTTCTTTTGGTTTTTGGTTGCAGTTCCATTCCTTAAATGAGTAAACGAGAACAGCACGTGCCACAATCGACGTTCTACACTCAACTCAACTCAACTCAACTGAACTGAACTCAATGGAAATAATACTTACATGTAACAACAAAAGTACAAACAACAATTAATGCCACAATTGTTTACTCTATACACTTAATCTTGATTATAATGCAATTTTAGTGTAGATTTTATTGTTTTGCAATGGATTTCGCTTCGTTGCTTTGGTGCTTTGAGGTTTCTATACCACACACATTTACGAGGAGTTTACTGTACTATAGATACTTATAATGACACTTACTACTCCAAAAAAAACACATTCCCTCCAATATTGGTGAACTTACAATAACCTGCAGGGATGGGTGGATGAGTGAGTGAGTAGTGGTGATGGTGATTTAATGTTTTGCAATTAAGTTGCATGCCCGACTATGTCCGAACACAATAAATTTTAGTTAAAAATGGATGAAGGAAAAAATTCACTCTCAAAATGAAAATGAAATGAATTTTGTTGAAGTTGCAATTGCAGTTGGTTTCAATTCAGTTGAAATTGAGTTTACATGCGAAGCCATGTAATAATGCATGCTACATGATAAGGTCACATGGTCATTATATCATAGAAAGAACATGCGGAACTTACGAGAATTTTTTTAGTTTAAAATTTTCTACTAAAATTAAATCTTAAATTGATTTAAACAAATGTTCAAGGAGAAACTTTTAAATGGTCCTCCATACCATTTCTATTTATTTCTCTCTCTCTCTCTCCCTCTCTCTCTCTCGCTCTCTCTCCCTCTTTCTCTCTCTCTCCCTCTCTCTCTCTCGCTCTCTCTCTCCCTCCCTCTCTCTCTCTCTCACTCTGTATAATTGATACAGTTCAAGAACACATAAAATATGAGTTTCAATTTTTTCTTGTAAAACATTTTTTTCTTTTATTTCTTTTCAATTTTTTAAAAATACAAAATCTTATCGTATTTCTTTCTTTTAAGCTTCAGAGGCATTAGAGGCATATAAATCGATCAATCATTAAATGGCAAAACATTTCACTTTGAACCATGATAAGCAGTTTTTTTATTTTATACCCTTCATATCTTATGCTATATTGGGGTACAAGATTTTTATCATAAGATTTGTAATTCAATAAAAGATATTTTATCAATATAAAAAAATGTGAAGCGATATGATCAGAATATCAAGAGAAGTTTAATTTTTAGTTCAAGTCTTATAAAACTTTCTGATAGAAGATATATTAAACTGAAATTTCAGAGAGAGTCAAAAAAAAAAACTCACTTAGACACGATGTAATTTTAAATATCTGGTCCAAATATGACATTTTAAGTGGCTCTAAAGCAACTAGTTTGTATCCATTGAATCAACAGGATATTCCAGAAATAGCTTTTCCTCCGTCTATGGTATATAGACAGAAGAGAAGAGAAGATAACAAAAACAAACCAACCCTCAAATGTAGAAGTGGTACTGAGCACAACCAGGCAAATTGGTACTGTAACAGTTGTAAGGAGGATAAGATGGTCTTATTACCCGCACCTATCGTACTTCCTTACTGTTTAGGTTAGAGAACAAAAATTTTAGAGTGAAATTTGACAATTAGAAAAGCATTGGTTATGTCCTAACACTCGATGGAAATGATTACAATTCCAAAAAAATGGTTCAAAAATAATTTTGTATCCTATTTTAAATGGAATCAAATACTACCAATAGTTTTTAGAATAACTTAAATTCATAGAGAATCTAAAATACACAACTAAAGACTTTGACTTGATATTATGAACAAAATATAAATATTATTTGATCAAGTTTCATTCTGTGATTTAGAAGTTTAGATACTTCAAACATATATCACTAAAAGTTGCTCAGAAACCCTAAGAATTTATACATAGCAGACGAAAAACTATTAAAAATACATAATGGAGACGATGAGCAAACTTATCTTCTATCTAATATCACTTTCTTCTACTTATTAAAACACATTTTCTTGTCACTAACTTTGTGTTATTAAAACTAACATTCATTTTATTAGTTATAATCATTTATTTATACATATTTTTTCCTGTGATATCCTTGATTTATAATTAAAATTATATGTTTTTTTTTTTTTTGTGGGTTGTTGGTTAATAAATAAATTGTCTTATGTCATGTTTAATATAAGTAACAAAACGTTACATAACTCAAATGATTTTATTGCTTCATATATCTTAGATATATGTCTTTTTTTTCTGTTTGTTTGTTTGTTTGTTTGTGTGGTTCATCTTTCTTGTTACATTAAACAATCCCATGTAATTTCAAGCTAAAATCCAAATGAATTAATCAACACACAGCAACACAGAAAAAGATAGAAATAAGTATAAAGAAGGAAAACAAGAAACAATATCATTGTAAGTAGTAGTAGTAGTAGTAGTAACGACTTTTTTCTCTTCATTGCTAAGTAAAAGGATCATCTTTCATGCTTAACCGCTTCCAAGTATCTAAAACTCCCTCCACAACTCATTTAACAACTTGCAATAAACACAACAGAAATCAGTCTCAGTCAGTCAGTCAGTTAGTCAGTAAGTCAGAGAAGCAGCGAATAGAATATAAAGAAACTCAAGTTTTACGCATCTTTAAACATGAAATATTGTCAAAAGTAATCATTTTGATATCCTTAACACTGAACGATGATGATGATGATGATGATGATGATGATGATGATGATGATGATGATGATGATGACGATGACGACGGTAAAGTCGAAATATCTTTGTAATATCTCATTAACAGTAAAGAAACTAATTAACATAAGTAATTTGCTTAATGTGCACTTAACAATATGAGATGAAGACGAAGAAGAAGAAGAAGAAGAAGATAGCAGAGAGAAGAGAGAAGAAGAATGAAAAAAATATTAAAGAAGACAAACACAGGAAGGAAATACAAACAAACAAACAAACAAACACAAAAACACATAAAGACAAAAACATATAGAAACACCCGGAGATACAAAAGTCAATATAGAATACGAAACAAATTTCAGACGGAAATAGCAAGGACGCGACATATTTTCCTTTTTTTTTTCTTTTTTTCTTCTTCTTGTTGTGCCTCCTCCTTTTCATCATCAAGAATGGCACTAAGATCATAAGGACCAAAGAGAATCTCACAGGAAAGGTGACTCACAGAACAGATAACTAAACAAAATACACAAAAAAAAAAAAAAAAAAACGGAAGAGATACAAATTTAAAACAGTGAAACATCATCATCATCATCATGACAAATCCAAAAAATATAAAGGAATGGAAAGGAAAGGAAAAAAAAAACAAGACAGAATATTAAATTCGGTTCACCGAAGATTTCATACCTTTTACAATATTTGTATTTTAGAACTCTGATATCAATAACAAATGACAATGTTTATACGAAATTTTAGTTAGATTCTACTTATTATAAATCTTATCGAGGTCTTCAATGCTCAGTTTAGTTTAGGATATTACAAACATCAAGCCAAAGTGATAATACCTGTTCCCACTAGTGTACAACTTCTTATAAGAGAAAAGCAGAGTAAAAGATTTTGACACACAATAGAAAAATGTTTCCAAGTATTACGAGTGAATTTCTATTGTCAACATTTACATTTAACATTACCTGCAACAGGAAAGGTGATACTAAGGAATAGATATAGATAGAAATGCTACTGAACAAGGATGTACATACTCGTATCTATGTTAGTAAGCACACATTACCAGAATAGAAAAAATCAAATAGAATGCGCACGACTGAATGAAATGTTCTATGATAGGCCGTGTCCCATGCGGAAACAATGCTCATTTATCTTTTCAAATGAATAAATACTACTACAACAAACAACAAAGGTACAAGTAACAGGAAGAAGAACAAAAACAGAAGAATACAGTGAATGAAAGAATGAAGAAATGACTGACTGAATGAATGAAAGTACAAGTGAATGAATGACTAACTGAATGAATGGCAAAAAAAAAAATAAAAAAAAATAAAAGCCTCAAACAAACAAACGCAAAAGCAAACAATATATTAAACAACGGAAAAGATGCAGGAAATCAACGCACAAACAGCAAAACAAAATACAAATGGAAGAATAAATTGAAAAAAAAAAACAAAATTCCCTGGCTTATATGATGGATATCCAATTGGATTTAGTAGCCATGCAAAATAATAAGGATGTTTGTAAGGTCATCAGGGTAGTTAGCACACACAATTTTATCAGCAAAAGCAAAAATACAAAAAATATCATAATATTTTTTAATACAAAATGAATAATGGAAATTAGAATGATTAGAATGATAATGTCTATGAAAATGATAGCAAAGTTGACGTTATCAAAATGAATTTAAAAACATAATCAAATTATATAGAAGACTGGCAGAAGGACACAGAAGGCAGGAAGATAGGAAGACAGGAAAAGAGCATTGAATGTCCACTCATTCCATTTTCTTTTTTGAATGATGAAATATAATGGAATATAAAAATGAAATTGTCAAAAATAAATTCTAAGAAGAGAAAACAGTTTAATAATCATAACAAAACTTCTTATCATAAGAAAACATGCCATGCCATGCCATGCCATGCTATGCCATTTCAGAGAGAAACTTGAGATGAAGTTGAGAATTGTCAACCAGATTTTTATGACTAATTTGAAAAATGTCCTTTAAAGTGACTACTTTATAATAATAAAATGTTTTTGGCATACGAATTTTGAGCGCAAAACCAAATGAAAATATGAAGCTTTCAAATGGCTATTAACGAATCTGCTGTTGATTTCCTCTTTCATAAGCTTCAGGTTAAATTTATGAAGCACTAAAAGTAAAATAAAAATTAATATATTTTTTTTTTAAGTGGAAAGATTTAAAAAAAAAAGAAAATATGCTTGAAAAGCGAAAAATGTTTGAAGTAGTCACATTCATTTGTGAGTATTTTAAGAGTTTCTGGTCTTCATTTTATGAAACCCAACGAAGCTATAAAACATTTCCTTGAAAGTAATAAAGTTCTTTTATTCTTAATTACAATGTGGGAAGCAGAAGAAATCATTTTAAAATTAATTTATGATGATTCTAATTCATTTGTTTTTCTTTTATTCAAAGGTGTAGAACATATTTCATGAATATGATATATTTATATGTATTTATTTATTATAATCCTATAATTAAATTTAAAATAAAAAAACATTTCCATTTAAAGAAAATGTACAACTTAAATTATGAAATAAAATTTAATAAATTTCCATAAAAGCAATTTTTATATGACAACCAATTATTTATAAAATAAATAGAGCAATGGATTCATTATTAACTCATAAATAAAACACACACACACACACACACAAAATCACGGAAACATAATCTTGGTTCTCTTATATATTAAAATGAAAATCAAGTATATAATAGAACAACATCATCATGCCCTTTTACAATATTTATTAAAGACACACACACACACACACACACACATTGGTCCTCATTTGTCATGCTACATTATTTTATTTCATTTCATTTTATTTTCATTTCATTTTGGCTTTCAAATTTTCACTTATTTATTTGAACAACCAAAAATAATTGGTCAACAATTTAAGTCAGCTTAATGGTATTTATAATTTTTACTTTAGCTTTTCTTTCATTTTTTCTTTAACATGTACAGTCGTTTTTTGTTTTCTTGTTGTATTTAAATTGATAAATTATTAATTAATTCATTAAAAGCTTATTAGTACTTAAGTAAATGTCAAGATTGCGAGGGCTTAATGTCTCAATGTTGTGTTGACAGTTTATTTCCTATGGTTTGGTTTGGTTTGCCTTTGATTTAATTTGTTTATTTTTTTGTTTTATGGTGAAGGTCAGAGGACAGTCAACAATTTTTGTTGGTCATTGACCAATAAATATTTGCATTTTTTTTTTTTGTTTTCAGAAATTCTTTTTTTAATTTTTCCCGTTTTATACATTTTTTCCATATTTCTCTTTAAGTCTACATGTTTTCATATTTTACTTTGTTGCCATTTACAATATTAATTTATTTCATTTACTTGACTTGTTTGCTATGATACTTTGTGTGTTACGCATACGCAGCGTGTTTCCGTCACAGCATGTTTCCGCGCGCATCGCAATTGTTTAAGCTTTTTTCCTCATTCCATTCCACTTTTTTCCTTCCTTATCGTTTCATTGCTTTTATTGTTGATTTTTTATTGTTTTTCTCTTTTTTTTTATTGTTGTATTTGTATGTCACCTACTATGCTCTGCTTTTGTTGTTCAATGTCAACATGTTTTTTTTTTATTTTTATTTTCAACTCCAATTTTATTGTTGCAGCATTCGCTCGCTCATCTTTTCTATTTGCTTTGTGAAATTGGCTTTACGTGGCGTATGATTATTTTGTTGTTGTTTTTATCGCGCATTCATTTTTCTAATTTTTTTTTTCTTTCTTTCTATTGTTATTTCTTTGTTGCCTACAATGACAAATCAAAAAAACAAAAAGCAAAAAGAAAGAAAATAAACAAAAGAACGGCACACAAAGAAGAAGGACGAAAGGTAGCTGCTGAGGCTGCATCAGTGGCATCTACTTTCTAAATAGATTGTCAAACAAAAGCCTGCTTAAGCCTTTGACACAACACGGTGAACGATGCCAAAGTATATAGAAGAACCACCACCATCACTACTACTACCACACAATGATTGTCGTAAATTGTATAACGCATACGCCCCATTGTAAGAACATATTTATTTAAAGCAAAAACAAAAAAATTAAATAAAAGAATAAAATATAAAAAGCAGAAAGAAAGAATACAATATGACTAAAGGAAAGAAATTATACGGGAAATGAATTTAAAGGAAAAACAGACGTAAGCATTGAAGGCATTTCTTATTGTTGTTGTTTATTTATAGTACTTACAATTTCTTTCACACAATTATGAGTAGATAATAACACTTTGTCTTGGTATTTGTAACGCACAGATTCATAAAAAAAATTTATAAAAATTACTAAAATAATATGAAGAATTGATTAAGTTCATTCAGTTGTTTGTTGTGTAAACTAGTCTCTCTATTGATGAGTTTTCTTTACTACAAATATCTGTCATATGATATTAGAAAAAAAATATAGTAATTAAAGTTTTTTATTAAGTGGAAGCTGTAGTTCTCTTGCGAAGCCAAAAACCATCTCGGTTTTAAAATTTCGAAGTTGTGAAGTGAATTTCTCTATAATTTTCAAATTTTTAAATTGAAGCAACGAAACTGAACAAAATCTACTCAAGTCGAATCTATCAGGCAAATAATTGATGAAGTTGTTTTTTTAAGAAACTTTGAGTTCTTGGAGAAAAAACTTTTGAATTAGATTTATATGCAATCTTTTATCCATAAATTCCTTTCTTTTCAATTGTTCCGATCCGCTTTTTTCAAGCAAACTAATTGAGTGAACCATGTCCATCTTCCTGTCTGAGCAAATTTGTCTGTCAATTTTAATATTCAATTGTCCAATTAAGATTATGATTTCTTTTAATTGTCAAACGAAGACATTTAACTCAAACAAGGTTCCACAATTACTGGATCTGATAAATCGCTCACAAAAAATCTAACTCACACTGAGTTTGTGTACTTCAATTTTTCTTTAATTCCATATTTTTTGAGTTTTGAGCATCAAAAATTAACAAAAGTAATTCAAGAAATATTATTCATTTTTACGCAAAATTAATTTAATATATGTAGATGACAAATATATCTTTGACTTTGGGTTGGAAACCTTCTTATGATAAAAGTAATGAAAACTTTATGAAACCAATTCATATTATAGTTCTGTGGGTTCATAATTACATGCATCACAATCACATACCTAAAGATGTTATTAGTGTGTGAATATAATATTAAAATTGACTTTGAGCAATTCAATTAACTTATTTCTTGTCAATATTGTTTGCCAGGAAGCAGCTCCGATTAGTGTTGCGTTTAACATTAAATTCCTTGACTTCGTCATTGAGAAACATTTGCTGCATACACCACCCATCGGTTGAAGATTGAGAATCAAATCTAAAGCTTTAGTGCAGCCGCCAGCAGGATCGGCTAACAAGAGAAGTTTGGTGTCCGAACTTATGTTTCTTACCACAGGAGGACATAACAAATGATCCACTGAAACGCACATGATCTCATTGACATCTTGTTCTGATTTTAGGCTATCAGCCATCACCATTGATATATTCAGGCAAAAAAAGCATCAGACTGATATTGATCTTCTTTTCCGGCGATTCTTCGAAAAGATCAATTAATGTTAGTTTGGCATCAACTTTAATCATTCAAATTGTTATTGAACAATAGATTAATGTTGATGATGCTCTTCTCAGAATTGATTTGAAATTTAAAACAATAAATTTCAGTATATTTTATCAATCTTGAAATTTTTATCAGTTTTAGTGTACATAATTTATAAATTTCTTTGCATAATCAAACAAAACTTTCCAAATAGCTAAAAAATTATAATTTATATAAGAAAAATTACACAAATCATATAAATTATTGATGCAGTTGTCTTAAACATTATAATTTCTTTCTTCATATCCTTTGTGTAAGAAACGTGAAAGGTATCCAAGCTTCGGATTGAATTGAAGTCAAGATCTCTTGCCTTATTTAAGTTAATATAAAACACAAATATTCAATTGTTCAATTCTCTTCTGTTTGTTTTTCTTAATATAAATAATAAAAAGCAAACAAAAATGAAAATAAAATAAAAGAACGACGACAACGACATCATCATGTGGCTACTGGAAAATAAAACACATATGAGAAACGCAAGAAATATGTGGTTCCTGTCATAAAAATGTGAGAGTCTGAACAACAAATGAGACACCACAGCAACAGTAAAACAAAAAACCAACACTGAAGTACACTTATGAGTTTCTTCTTTTTTTTTTTTTTTGTTTCTTCAATTTCTGTTGTAAAAGGAAGCCATTAAGTACAATGATTTTAACACTTTCACACATAAAAGTAACAACAACAACAATAATAATATGAACAAGAAAGACACTTCAAAGAAGAAAACAAAACAAAGGAAAATGAAAAATACTATTTTTATTTTTTCTTTATTTTTGTAGATAGTTTTTTTTATGGAAATTGTTTGCTCTTGTATTTGTCTGTCTGTCTGTCTGCTTGCCTTTGATACAAACAAAAACTACTTATGGAAAGTTGACAGCAGTGCGAAAACTTTAAAGCATCAACAGACACATGGTTGGTACTACAATACTAAGTATATATTTTTTTTTTTCTAAACAAAATTTCACACACGACAATGATGCCGGCATCATCAACAACAACAATAAAAGCAACATCGGGTGTAATTAGTAGAAGTGCCCACCCACCATCTTCAGCTCTTTGATTTCCTATTCTGAGGTTTCAGATTTCTTTTGTGTTTTATAGTTTTTCTCTCTATAGGTTTTTTATTTTTATTTTTTATTTTTATCATTTCTTCTTTATTTCATTGTCTTTTGTTTTTGTGTGTATTTTTTTTTTCTCTTGGTTTTCTATTTAGTTTTTACTTTATTGCCGCTTCTTATTTCATTTCATTTCATTTCATTTCGTTTGTTTGTCTTTGTGGATGGGCAGGCAGGCAGGCATCCTTATTCAAGGATATGAATGAGCTTGTTGGACACGCACTTTGTTTTTCTACACATGTGACTAACATGTACACAGTAAATACACAAATATATTATTATTGTATAATATTGTACTATATGATTCTGCATTGCCACAGATGTTGCATGCATTTGAGTTTCTCTTTATTATTGTATTGTTTTGTATTGTTTTGTTTTGTATTGTTTCTGTTGTTGTATCATTCATGCGTAGAAAATTGAAGTGTAATAAAATTGAAATAAAAACAAAACCAAACACAAACACAACACAATACAAAAATATTCTGAAATAATTTTTATAGTTAGAAAACTCATCTTCTTAATATGGTGATACAGTGATGGCTTAAGTTTTTATGCCTCATCTCACACTTGCCAAAACTTATAATATTCCATACAATACAATAGTCGTACAATTGTTATTTTTATAGTTCTTGTTGCTTTTGTTTTTATTTTTATATTTATATTCATAGTTTCGAAACTTTTCCTTTGCTTTTGCTACACTTTTGAATTAAATTGCAATAGTGGACGGCAAAGAACAAAGTAAATTTTTTAAAACAATTTTTGTTTAATGCATTTTTTCAAGCTTGAATTGCTTTATATTTTAAATAATTGTTTGCAATAGGCAGGCACTCAATCATCATGAGTCATAAGTGATAATTTTAAACTTAGATAATTTACTACTAGAATCATTTAGGAAAGTTTTCATATGCTAATTTAAATGAAAGTTTTACAAATGAAGCTTCAGAAAAAATGAGATAATTTACAAAATATTGTGTAAATATATATTTTAAGATGATTAAAATTAAGCAATCAATTTTTGAAATTGTAGCAGCAAAACACTGGACACACTATTACTCCTTTCTTTATATCTATGAATTTTTAAAGAAAATATGATTTCTTTACGCATTTGTCATATGAATTTTTACATTTTACCTATTAATACTAAATTAATTTTAATTGATTCTCGCATATCGCAAGTTTGTGTAAGTGACACCGATTGTAGCTAAACTTAAGAAAATCAAAATTAGTTTAATATTTTGTTGTTAATCATCAGAAAATCTGTGACTTTATGTGACAATAGATTGTCAAATCATTTCAAATTTTAGTCCAAACAGCGGATAAAAACAAGATTAAAGATAAAGACTTTTGGATTTAATTTATAAAAGTTCATCGCTCAAAACAAATGAATAATTGAACTTTGTGTGGGCTAATCTTAAATCCACACGTACATTGTTGACTCACAAAAAATATAAAAATTGAATAGAACAAATTTAAAATTTATCAAAAAAAAAAAAAAAAACAAACAGAAAGAAATAAATAATCTGCATGACGTAACTGGTTTCTATAAAAACTATTTTTGAAAATGAAATTTAACAATAAAATCACTTTATTTTTGAATTGAAGTTCCCAGACACTAATAAATTTTTAATATGTAAATACTTCCAACACCAAATGTGAAGCAACACACACAAAATATGTCAAAATCGATTGTTACTAAACTGGGCCTTCCCCCAAGATAGTTTTGACAAGCTACCAATTTTTTCGGGGACTCACTGAAATGGTACTTTTTACTTTCACGAATTTAAGAACTCAGTTTATGCGGAGATGTAGCCATCCCAAAAGTTGCTTAAGCTCAAAAACGCGCTATTATTCAATCTCATAGGATTCAATTGGCATTTGCACCGTTCGTCATCAAGGAGGTCAGGTGTCAAGCATTCTCCCTACATGTTGATATGGGAATGTTTTTACCAAAAATAAAAACACAGTCAATTTTGATTTCCACTGAACTACAAAATTGTATGGCAACAAATGGAAATGCTTTTATTAATTAATAATACTCAGGAAAGGAGATAAGTTTTAATTCAATAAACTGCCTGAAAGTTTCTTAGATAATTGAACCGATTGAACGTATTTTGTCTTTCCACATCTTATGAATTCTGTATTCTACACAAAATAATTAAAATAATAAATTGTTGCACTAGAAAACTTCTTTAGATCAGTAAAGAGCCATAAATTTGCATTCATAAAGATTACCTTATTACCTTGACCAGTTTTTCTTAAATTGCCTCCTAACAAAGTATGTACAATTATATTTTATTAACTGCAAATTGCACTAGATTAACTGAAAATTACACCACATTATTTGTTTTTTTCTCTAATACTCGTAAGTATAATATAAGTATAAATCATGAGTACAATGAAACCTTCGAACTTATTTAAATCATAACATTTTATTGTATAAAGTACAATAATATTTTATAACTTAATAGTGATTCAGATCACTGGCAGACATTCTGAATGATTTCTATAAAAAAAAGATAGATCAACTTCATGATCTCATTAAAATGCCATAAGTGCTAAGTGCAAAACCAAATGATTTTTTAAAATGTTTTATATTACAAATTATAATATTATAATGAGACGGAATCTCTATGCTAAAAAATTAAATAAATATTTTGAATTTTGAATAGACAAATTTATGAAAAATATAGTTTATGGCTTATGAACTATGAGGAAAACTTTGTAGTCAAGGTAGAAATTTATTTAAGTGAAGTTGTAATGGAATAAAAACAATTAGAGTTGTAGGCCTTAGTAGCAATTGCTCTATTAACATTAAGTATTTTATTGTACAATTTACATAAAGTAATAAATGAATAAATAATTTTAAAAAGAATTCTATCGGTTATATAAAAAGAAATATTTCTCATTTCAAGTTTCATTTCTCAAGCTAAATATGCATTGATAAATATATGGAAATTATAAACAATTTGTAGTTTAGACATTTTGAAGTTTCTACAAAAGGAATAAGAGAACTTAATGTTTATACAAATTCATAGGTTTTTTACTTCTTGAAACTACCCAAATACTAAATTAATATTTAATAGGGAACTTTCTATGAACTTAGATGGAGCGCTTGCGATTCTTTTGTTAATTTAATGGAAACTCATCATATAAAATAGACATTGGTTTTAATAGAATAAAAATATATTGAATATGAGTATAATCTTTGTTTTTCAGTTTTTTAATTCTTGATTTAAATATTTAAAGTCCTCTTTCTATAGCATAAACGACTGAGAGAGAGAAACAGTTCCCAAATATTTATTAATTATTTCTGAACTAATAATAAAAGAAAAATACTTTCTGACTCATTTTGCAAGACAAGCTTTTATCTATATTTTTTCTATTTACACATATAAAATCGTGAAAGTCTTTTAATCTGTTTGTGCTCGCTAATCTCAGAGACACCGATGAGTGCTGTGATCCGATTTTAATGCGGTTTTCACTGGTGTATTGTAGCAAGCTTCATGTAATATATTATAGCAAAATTTAATCGAAATTGACCCACAGAATCGGTTGAAATTAGTGGATCAAATTTTGCATATAAAGCTTAGTGATATATTTTCAAATTAATTAAGAAGTCTTTGTCAATCATCTATTTTTGAATTGAAAGTTAGTTTCTATAAATTTACTCACATGCAATTGTGATTTGTTTTATACATTCTGACCATCATTCTGATTGATTAATAATAATAATAGTGATAATAAAGCAATATAATTAATGAATTATTATGACTTTTGTGAGGTATAAATACTTAGAGGATAGTAAATACAATAGTAAAATTAAATCTCATTTTTAAATACAATAATATTTAACTGCAATAATTTTGTATTCATATAAATATTTGTATATAGAAAAGACATTATTATTGTATTTAAGGTTTGTAATTGCCATGTTATATTTGTTTTTTCTTTAAAGATGCACGTGTTTGTGCTTAACTAATCAGAAATAAATTTAACATTGTCTATGCATTTATATTAATTATACTACACAAGGTGTACACTATACTATATATAAATGATGTAAATAAATGACGAACTGAATGCTAATCAGGGTAGAAAATAATATAGACAATTTTTGCTAAAATAAAAAATATAAAAAAATAAAAAAAAAAAAAAAAAATACACACTAAAAAACTGAGGTAGAAATATTTTTACTACTGAAAAATAGAAATTGTGTGCGCTTTAAGAGATTTTCTTAAAAAAATGTATAAATTTTAATTAATGCAATTCTATAGTTTTGTTTATTAATAATTTTTTGATAATAAAATATGAGATTGTTATGTAAGTAAGGACTTAATCTCATCTCATATTGGATTACAGAATACCTTACATTTAATACTCTCATAAGACAAACAAACAATTCTATTGATGATAAATTGAAAATCTTGCAAATTTAGTTATGCATCTTCATACTTATTTATACTAAATAAGTGGCTTACCGAATACCTTAAGTTGCCTGTACTTAATGCTGACTATGAAATTCTATAAACATCATAATAGTCCAACGAAAGTCTTAAACGAGTCATAATGAACTGCTGGCTTCTGATTGGAAAGCAAAGAAAGTAAATTTTCAATAAACCAAACATAAAGTCATGTTTATTTGGTAAGTAGCTAAGTCCTTAGCCTATTTTTTTGTTCTATTGAACACCTTAAGCTGCTCTATTCAATCCACAATGAAGAAAACAACACGTTACTTGAAAATGAATGTAAGACCATTTTCCTTGCAGAAGATTGAAGGGCAACAACTACAAGTCAATCAAGAATGTTCTTACTCTGAAGTTGAAGCTTATTTGTTTACGACATTAAGCTACTCCATTGTTTAACACAACTACTTTGTGAGTATTGCATTTTATTCCTATTAAGATGCCAACACTATGATACTCGGAAATGACTGGTCACTAGTCAGAAGACCTGCCTCCATGCAAAGGATTTAAGAGCAATAAATACAAACAAACGTATTTCCATTGAAAACAAGTCAAGTCATTCAAGAATGTTTTTACTCTGATATTGAAGCTTATTAAGCTTGAACTCATTAAGCTGCTCCATGAATTGCAACCCAAGTGTTGCTCACTCAGAATAAATTTCGAAGGAAATAACCAAAATTTGAAATCATAATTGGAATGGTGATTTTGCCACTCAACCGAGTCCTTAGGTTTGTATTTATAATCGATTACCTCACCTATGAATCACATAAATTCTTTGTCTAAACTTGGTGTATCACAATGAGTCTCAATTCATCTCATATTGAACCACAAACACTAAGATTTTCTTTTCTGCTGGTCAATATGGATTTCAAACCAACGGAAGAGGTATCACAAATAAATCTAAATAAAATATGTAAAATTAAAATGAAATTAAATTAAACTTACCATAGTATTTCCTCCATCAAACATAAATTTGTCAATGAAATCATTTCCAACTTGATGTGACACTTTCAAAAATGTTATAATTTTTTGTAATGTGGAACAGGTGTCAATTTTATATTGTGTTTTCCATTTATATTTATGTATTTCTTTCTGCTTCTTATTACTTGGTTTCACTTACAAAATAATCTCAATAATACACAACACAACAAAAACCAAAATGACAATGACAATGACAACAACAACAACAATGAAAACACAATTCACTAATTCACTAAGAAAGAACGCCAAAGTAGTGACAGATTTAACGGATTTGTATTTGATACAATAAAAAAAGAGATTACGAAAAACAACCAAACAACCAAACAAAAACAAAAACACAACTCAACAAATTGTAAAATTGTTCAAAAAATTAAAGCTGAGAGAGAGGAGACACAAAAGCAACTTATTATGCCATTGAAATTGAAATTGAGTAACTGTGACTGAGAAAAAAACAAAAAACAGTTATTGCTACACTTCACTTTCTTGTTCTTCTTCTGATTGTCTGTTTAGTTTTATTTAATATTGTTGCTTTTGTCACTTTCAGAGGCTGCTACTGTGTTGTTATTGTTATTTGTTTGTTGGTTTAATTAACAAAAACAAAGAATTAACATAATTTCTCACTCTATTCTTCTTATTTACACTTGTTTTTTTTTTTCTTTGGTAGTTTTGATTTGTTTGTGTTTTTTATTTATTTTATTTGTTATTTTGTTTTCACATTTTATATTTTAATTATTTTATTGTTGTTAAAGCAAATGGATTAAATGGATTTATTTAATTTATGCACACAAAGTAATAATCGAATTTAGTTTGGGTTTTTTTTTTTTTTTTAATTTTTTTGTATTTGATTTCTTATGAAATTTTTTTCTTTTTTAATGCATTTCTTCTTAAACAACTGAAAGTATTTTGTTAAATTAAATTAGTTTTTTTATTTTATTGTATTGCATTGTATTGTATTTTATTAGTTTTATTTTTAAATATTTTTTTAATAATTTTCTTTTCTTTTTCTTAGGATTTTTGAAAAATTAAAAGAATAAATTTCATAAAATTCATTAAAATTATGGTTTTTATTTCTTGGGATTTTTTATAAAATAAAAGAATATTTATAATTTCATTATAATTCGTTTTGATTGCATTAAAATTTTGTTTAATTTTCTTAATTATTATTATCAATTTTTAATTCACTTTTCTTGAATGCAACACAAATTACTATTTGATTTTTTAACCGTTACGCGTTTGTTTTTCTT
Source organism: Amiota mariae (assembly GCA_035041805.1). Lineage (NCBI taxonomy): Eukaryota > Metazoa > Arthropoda > Insecta > Diptera > Drosophilidae > Amiota > Amiota mariae. Next base: position 5,131,413 of record JAWNKV010000348.1, read on the forward strand.
CGTTCAAACAGTAAAACGCGCACACAAACAGACAAATTTAAATAAATGCGAATGCGTTCCGTCCGCTTCTTTCAATTGATGTTTTTTTGACGCGCCGAAAAACTACAATGAAGAAATGAAGACCGATAAACACGATTCACAATTTTGAATAAGTGAACAAGTGAACAAATCCACGACCATAACACGACAATAACCGACCAGTGGCGTCGAACAACACGAACAACATCACATTGATGGAAGACAACAACAACAATGGAAATGACTTCTATGATATTGTAGTATCAAGCAAGGTAAATCTACCAAAGAGAGTAAGTAGTAATGGGAGAGAGGAAGGTAGGCGCAGATAACAACATCTCATTTGTATGTGGGTGATTATCTCTCTGGGTTTTAATCAATTCCATTTGACTTTTACAGTAACATTTCTAAGCACAATGGCATTGCACTGTAAAGCACAGTAAGTTCTCTCGCATTCTCTCATTCTAAAAGCTGTTATCAACTCAATGTGTCAGTGGGTCGCTTGGTCGCTTGGTCGCTTGGTTCTGAACACTCGCTATACTCGCTATATGAAAACATTTCACTGTTAATATATTCTGTTCTATGATATTCTGTTTCTGATGAAGAAATTATTTTCCCCGATCACCGTTGACATCATAAGGTCATGATATGTTGTTCCTAACAAACCACGGTGCTTTGATGTTATAAGGAGCTGTGGTCCCCCATATTTGAATGCCATATTGCCAAACTGGAGGCAAGGAATTAATAGACATAAATTAACAAACATCAAAACTCATAAAATGAGTAACTTAAATTAAGCCAATTAATTAATTGAGCCAGACGATTTGCAGGTTGCAAATAAGCTGATGGACGATCTGATGCTACAGGGAAGCAACAAGCACGCCTAGAAGACCTACCGATTCTGAAAGTCATGCAGATTAACCTTAAACAACCAACCACCCTTTTGCAAATAATCTAATCTCACTATCATATTGCAGGCCCACAAGGCCCAAATTATGCGACCGAGTTGTACAAGTTCATGGAATGGAACACTGCTTGTTGGTAGGAAGGGTCATAGGGGGAACGGTGGGGGGGATAGTAGCATGCCAGTTGTTGGCGTATAAAGTGTGTGGACTGCATAACAGTTTGATAATCATAGAAATCAATTGCATGAAAAGAAAAGTTTGATGTTCATTGTGTGCTATCGAATGCAAGTTACAGTTTTAGCAGCATAGCATGGAAATCTATTCCTCTAACATACGTTCATTTTGAAAAGCAATAAGTAGAAATGCATATTTTTTACAAATATCAATAATTTTATATAAAACACACACAACCATGCTATTCTGTTCCATTCTGTTAAGTTCTCACATGGTTTTATGGTTTGAACAGTGCATAATGTTAATTCTCTCTCTCTCTCTCTCCCTGTTAATGTTTTATTCAGCGCCTCTGTACTGTTACACAAAATTTATCGCATGCGAGCGGTGTTTTCTTTTTTCACATTTTTGTGGGTGGTAAGCTGTTGATGCTCGGTTAATAAAAGTTTATGTTAAATTGAAAAGATTCTGTGCTGTTAACAATAATTTCAATAGAAATTCTATTCTTTGAAGATGTTAAAATAATGTTAAATGTTTTATTAGAATGTTTATCTATATTTTAGTGGCTGTTAACTGTCTGTCATAGGCACTGTTAATAAAACTTTCTGTTAAATTCAAAGGATTCTTTCATTTTCTTGTATTTATTTGTTCTCGATTTACTTTGACTGTTTGGTCAGATTTCAATATAAATCACTTTAAATTGAATAATCAAACGTACAATTTCTGTTTATTTAAGGAAATCTATTTATAAGAACAACATACTTATGAAAAAGGATATAGGATAAATAACAGAAAGCAATAATCTTCTAGCAACAAGAAATGAACATTAACTCAGTACAATGCAAACCACAAAACCATGAAATATCTTGTGGTAAAAACTTAGTCCGCGTATGTTTGTATTGTAAATAATGGTAACTTTCGTTCAGTTTCACTTTCTCTTCCTGATCATGATGGAGATGTTGTTTGTCCTATTGTATTATTATTTGGTTATAAAGTGACAGGTAAAATTTCTCAAATGTGACTATGTGTTGGCTTGGATAAAGGCAATCAAAGAAAACCATTTATTTGTTGTTTGTTTCTTGCTATTTTTGTGGGTTTTTTTTTCGTCTTATTTTGTATTGACAGCAAATTAAGGAAAATCACAAAATCATGTTTAAATGATGGGTAAATGGGTAAATGATAGACAGGAATGATGCCAGACAGTGACTAAAAGACATTTCTCTTCACATCTCTTGATTTTTTTTCATTTATTATATTTAAACATAAAAAAGGCATTTTCTTTCTTTTGCTTGTTTCAAATATTTCTAGAAAACTAAGAACAAGAAGAAGAAGAAGAAGAATAAGGTTTGAATATTAAGATATTTTCTTTGTTTTTTCTTTTTTTGTTTTATATTTTAGTCAAAGAAACTTAATGAGTTTCACGCCTTGTAAACGTTTCTTGGCTTTTGTCCAAAATAATGCAGAGTATGACTAAAGTAAAAAAATTAAGAGAGATAATTAATTATCACAAACACACATAAACACACACACAGACAACTTACACACTCTCACACACATTTGCAAATGTGTGAAAAATGTAAAAATTATGAGTCTGTCAAATGTAAAGAGTTTTTTGTTGTACGACTAACAACACTTAAATTTATTTCATTTCGTGAGGATTTAATATCCTCAGATATGCAAATATTCTTATGTGTATTTCTTTCAAGGTCACACTTACTCATAAAATATGTTCTTTATATTAAACGCATTTGGCAAAACATTTTTCACAATATTCAATTTAAGTATTTACTATTTAAAATTGTAAGGAAATTTCTTAAATAATCTCTACTTTATTTGATTGATTTATACAAATTTGAAAATATTTATTTTAGTTTTTTTTTTTTACCTTAAAATTTATTCACATGCATCACACATTTTTATGATATAAAAGAATACTGAAGAGTAGATGAATGGTGTTATATCCTTCTTAGGGGTCATCCACATCCACATATAACATCACAAGAATTTCATGATTTTTTTGTCAAAGGTGGTTACATTTCTGAGATCTCCCCTATGCTGTGATGTCAAATATTTCGCAGTGGAAATCTTTCTTTAAATGTTTGTCTCGCTTAGGGTTTCTATTTGGGATCTATATAAATCACAAAGCCTAAAAATAGAGTTGGTAATAATTTTTCACTTAAAGATTTATAATATTTTATATTTTGATATGTGACATCACAAACCTTATGAGCTTCTCATCCCTGTCACAGGTGGTCATACTTCGTTGGCTCCTTTCCAAATGCAATGTCCATCCTCGTACAACTTGTAAGTTTGTCAAGTAAAGTACTCACATAATAATGAGTCAGTAGGGTAAGAATAAAATATTTGTGATTCTAAATTGATATTAGAATATTCTATCAAATTTAATTCCCTCACAAAATCATATTTGCATTATCACCTTTCAAATTAATGTCGTCAACATTAGAAAAAATAATATTGCAATAAGTCCGTTGCTTTAAAAATAACAAGTTTCATCATAGAATAGTAAATAAATATGTAGTAGTTTCTCTTGTTGTTGCTGTTTTCTTCTACTTTTTTTTTTCCATTTTTTCGCATTTTTATTTTATTTTGCACTTTTCCAATTTACTTTAGAATTGATAAAACAAAAAATATTGTATTGTATAAACCAATTTCAATATATGAATTTTTCCTGCTTCAATGCTTTTGCAGGTTCTCCTCATTCCCACTATGCCCCTTTTGTTACTGATATTGGTGATGATGATGATGTTGTGATGATGCTTGAACGTAACCTTATTTTGCTTTCTATTATTTTGATTTGTGGTTGTGTTTTTATTTGTTTTTTGTTTTTTTTTTTTTATTTTAAGTATTTATGTATTGAAATTCACATGAATCTGCATTAAAAAAGTATATATTTTTTCTCACTATATTGTTGTTGTTGTTGTTGGTATTATTAGCGTCGTTTTTGTCGATTTGTTGCTTTGAAAATAAATATTTTCAAACGAGAAATCTGCTTCACTTTACTCATGCACTTCCTTCCTACTTACCTCACTTACATATTCATTCATCGCTATGAGCAGTGGTTCTGCTTATGTTGGCGGTGGGCGAGACAATTTTTTAAAGTTTATACCATTTCAATCCGAGGCATCATAGAAATGTGAAGACCCAAATAATATTGATGTATGAGCCACATTTTCCTAAATACAAACTATTCCAGTCTAATTATTTTGTATAGAATTTCTATTTTATAAGATTTATAAGAACGACAGAGTGACTTCTATTTGCTTCACATCACTGTGCAATCTATCCAACAGTTCTGAATAATATTGATCGTTTAACACTTCTCAAGGTAATCGATGTGAATGACACCGCGTGCATCTCCAAAAACTGTCGCCATGACGCACTTTGGTCTTCTTTGATGCACTTTTTTCCACAGAAGTCTACTACTTTGACTAGTTCTTTTTTCTCTGATGTATTGTGGCGCAAAACACTCATTTGAAGCGGCCACACGGTTGCGCTTATGGTCGAGTGTGAGCAATTGCGGCACCCATTACGCTGATAGATTTTTCTTGACCAAATATTTTTGTAATATTTCTGGGCCACATTCAAGACCCAATTGGGCCGGGGGTTGGACCACCCTGGTGTAGAGGCTTCATAAAATTTGTCTAGCCTTCCCTTGGTATCGGAGATGGTTTCTTTACCCAAAAAAAAAAAAAAAATAATACTTGATGAGAACATGAAATTCACTTTTTCTTCATTTTCGTCGAAATCTATGAGTTTATGTGCTTTCATTGGCTATCAAATACAAATTAAATGAAGCAGCTTGCTCAGAATTTGACAGAAGTCTATTAAGAGATGATAGTCAATAGAAGCAGTGTTGCATATTTCAAGTTATTAAGCAGATAATTCAAAAAGGCACTGACATCCCCCTGATCTTGGTTTAAGAACCACTGAGATTTAGAACACTTTACCTTGCCTTTGCAATATATTATTATTATTTCTGTTTTCTCTTTTAATGAATGAAAATGTACTTTCCGCTTTCGCTTTTCAAGTGGTTTTCCTATCATTTTCAGTTTTTCCATTTTTTTTTTTTTTTTTTTTTTTATTTCCAATAATTTTCTTTATGTTTTTTTGTTTAATTTTTATTTTCTGTTCTATTCTGTTTTTTATGTTGTTGTTGTGCTGTTGTTTTTGAGTTATTTTCACTAGTATGAGTTTTTATTAGATTCTATTTGCCAATTGATTGGAAATTCTCTCTTTTATTTTTTACTTTTCTTTTCTTTTGTTTTGTTTGATTTTTCATTTTTCATCGCGGTAAATGTTCATAAATAAAAAAGGATTTGTTTTTATTGTTATTTTTGGTGTTGATTTTATTTTGTTTTTATGTTTTATTTATGTTTTGTATTTTTAGTTATTATTATTATTTGTTATTGTTTTTCGATTTTTGTACTATTTTTTTTTTTTCTTTGATTGAATTTGAACTTTGGCACTTAACGAATAACAATAATTTGGTAGAATTTTTATTGAGATTTTGTGTTTGTGTTTTTCCTTTTGTGTTTATAATTTTTTAATAAGTTTCTTGATTTCATTTATTATAATTAATAAATTGATTTTTAATATTCCACCATCTTCTTTAATATGATTTCAGTGTTTTTTAATCTTTATAGAAAAATGTATGTAATTTTTTTATAAATTTCAATGAATCAGCAGATTGACTGAAATGAATTTATATTTCTTATGAAATAAATTCTTTAAAATATTTTAAAGAAGAATGATGAATATGAATAAGCAAATACATCTATGAATCATGAAGTCCTAATATTTACAAATTATTAGAAATAATGTTATCGACAAATTACCGTAATTTTCACAGTTCAATGTCCGAAATTGAGAAGAAAGCATGGGATTCGTGTGTTTGGATTATTCAAAATTCCTTAGGTAGTGATGATTACGTTGAGCGCATTGAAGTGATGTTTTCTCACATCCAACAACTTAAAAGCAACATGAGCATCAAAGTACACTTCCTTCACAGCCAACAACATTTAGGTTATTTTCCGGGTTATGTCGGGGTTATGAGTGAAGATCAGGGGAGACGATTCCACTAAGATATTCGAACAATAGAGGGACGATTCCAATATCGCTCGAATACAGAATAACACTTCATCATGCAAAAATAGTAGAAAATCATATAAAAAATAATTCAAATTTATTTATTTAATTTTTTTTTTTTAATATAATATTTTGTTATCACTTTTCATTTTGAATAATAGATAATTTATTGTATAAAGTTACTGGGCAAGAAAGCCAACTCCATTTGTCAGAATTCCAAGTCAATAGAATAATTAAGTCTTACTTTTGAAGAGATTTCTGTTCTCTTTTGTTCTCTGTGTTCTGCTACTTCGGCTGCATTGATATTGTACTTGCCTAGGGTCGCATGCTGCCCAAATTGTTTAATAATATGCCTTTCCTATGGCGCCTTATGCTACAGCGATTATGCATAGATGAACTAACGCCTATGTAAGAATTATTTCTACAAGTGTTTAGATATTTGTTTCAACATCTTCTCAACTCAGTTACAAGACTACAAGAATATGTAACAAATTGGTTATTACTATGTATGCTTTTCAAATAATTTTGTTAGTCTTGGAAATAATAAAAATCAGAAGTATATTCAACCAATTACAATCACATCCACGTGCACTGAAAATGTTTTATTTTTAAACTAAATTTATTTGTTATTTTCTATTATTTACGATTTAATTTCGACTAAATCCATTTCTCCACACAAGACACGATGAATATTTGAAAAACCAAAAACTTGCTCTGTTTTTGCTTGTCTACATTAATCCCTTAGATTTAATGTGATTTAAGTGACACAAGTGACAAACTTAAATCCCCCAACAGACCACAAAACGACAGCAGAACACAAAAATTACCAAAACACAATTAAATTAAATACGAAGAACTGAGCAAAAGTAAAAATAAAAAATTTTATAATAAAATATAAATAAAATAGAATAGAATAGAAAAGAAAAGAATAAAACAAGCTGCAAGTAGCTTCTGGCACATTTCATAAATTCATAAAGAAAATACAGTATTTCCGCCGTTACAAAAACATAAAACAAAAAAATTGAAATTGAAAATGAAAATGAAAAACATAATAACAAAAATTGAAAAAAAATGGAAAATGATTGATATGCAGTCGGTACACTTTATTAGAATTCTATGCGAGATGTTGAAATGAAAACGAAACGAAACGCACAAATTGAACAAGATACAAAAAAAAAAAAAAAGAAACAGCCAAATACAGATACAAATGTACACACTGAGATACAATTACCGTTAGTGTGGAATCTAAATGTTGGAGGGAGTTGAAAGGGCAAAGCACACCACAGGGAAACAAAACCAAGCGCAGCTGGCAATGACGTTGACTCGGTTGTGTCTTCATTTTATGCTACAAATAGAAAAAAAAAAGAAAATATCTTTCACATCGCTCTTGTGACTGCTGTCAAGTTCAAGTACACAATAACAACAACCGCAATATAGACAAGATACAATATACTATATATGAAAAATCAACTAAAAAAAAAAAAAAAAAATATGCAAAGAAGGAAGACAAAAATAGCTTAAAATATACTACGTGCAACGAAGCAAAAACAAGTAATGCTCAACAACTCAACTCAACTTAACTCAACTCAACTCAACTCAACTGTAAAAAATCATAAATAAAGCATCATTATATAGATTTTATAGAAGACACAACAACAAAACAAAGGCGTACGTACCATGCCCATTTTACCATTGAGGAGTCCACAATTTGATTTATGTTAAATACAAAAGCGATGATTTATGCTCTTTGATTCCGCAAAAATGTCTCATGAGTGTACAATGTATAGTAGTACGTGTATGTTGTTGGTTGTTCTATCAACTAAGTAGCTCAAATCATTGGAATTTTGAAAACGGAAAAACGCATCAACATCCAAAATCAACAGCGATATCGGCAATGCATCAGTAACGCATCACAAACGTTTGCAAAATGATTGATAGAAGTATCAATGGGGCAAGGAAATGAGAAAAATTGAGATTATTAGAGTTAAACTGGGTCTTGATTTCTTGATACTAATTTATTTATTTTAAACAATAAAATGAATGTAGAAACCATTTGACCATTTGTGAAATTGGGTGCAATAAAATGTTTGAAACTAAGATGAGTATTTCATTTCAGAATAAAATTAATTTGTGATCTTAAAATATCAATTTTTTTAATGATTATTCATTTTATATTAAACATTTTCTTTTTCTTTATGCTTATCAATTTATTTTAAAAAACAGAATGGACACAAAAACATGACTCACATGACTATTAGCAGTTTAAGAAAAAAACAAATTTAATGCATTTAATTGATATTGAGTTTATTTCATTTATTATCTTCATGGAACAGCTAAACAACTAAAGATTCTAATCAAATGATAAGACAATTTATTTTTTTTAATTTAAATATGAAATTTATTTGATTTATTTTTTTTTAAGTTTCACCATAAATCATAGGTAATTTAATCTCTTTATGAAGAAATTGGCATTTAAATAAACTTATATTTATTTATAGATATTTCATTAAGGTTATGTAAACATAAAACATCATCATCTTATCATTTTTAGTGGAACATAACATCTATTAACTTTAAAATTCTCAATGACTGGGTTCCGTAATAAGTGACCACAAAGGCATGACAATCTTTTGTTATATTGTTAAGAATTTTTGTAATTTTTGTTAATCATTTTTTTTTTTTTTCTTAATACAAGTTTTTTTTTCAATCAAAAATCAGTCCTCAACAATCATATTTTTTTATATTGCCATCAATTTTCTCCTTTTCCTTACTCTTTTTGTTCTTTTCTACATCTCAACATGCCAGGGTCATCTATTCTACCACGTTGGGTGCACTTGGCGATCGCTACGATTTCGTTTGCCATAACAATATCATCAAAATCCATTATAATCCCACGAAAATATTACAGATTTCAATAACACACCATCAAAAGAATACAAAATATATTGTACTATATTTTGGACAAAGAGAAGCCTATTACTCTAATTGAAACTTAATATTTCTCCAAGCTCACATACCTTTTTTTTTTGCATGGTTTATTAATAAGTGACCAAGAAGGAAGGTTGACAAATTTTTATTATATTAACAGTATCAATTCTTTTCAAATGGAGACTTAACAAATAGTGGATGAAAGAGACTGAAACTGAATTCAATTTCAAAAGTCATAATCAATTTTATCATCTATTACTATACTACGAGTATTTCAAAGTTATATTGCCTTCCCAGGTTCCTTGAAGATGTTCACACAACAAAGACTTCAAAATTGCTGATTATAAGTATTTACGTTTGATTTTTGATCAAATTTGTGTTTCCTATTTTCTCGCATAAATTCACTGAGTAAGGATTTTAAAAATTTATACATTTTTGATCAATAAATTTATTTTATATCATCAATTCACCACCAGTTATTCCTCCCATTACTCAAACCTACTTTCTATTTTTGTTGAATTGGATTATGGTTTAGGGTTAGGTTGGGTATTTTTTTTTTTTTTTTGTTTGGTTGGTTAGATGTGTTTCTTTTGTTTGTTTATCTGTTTGTTTTGTGGTTAGTCACTGTGGTTGGTTTATTTAGTAACAAAATAACAACAAAAAAATATATAGGAATTGGTATAGCCAAAAGAGGAAAAGGTTTCATTTTCATGGCATTTCAACATTTACATACATGAATTTACAATCGCAAAAATTTCAATTGCAAAATTTTGTTGATTTATTTATGTTTATTTTATGCTTATCACATACTCAACAACTCTCGCGCCTTTTCATTTTGGATCACTCAGTTCAACTGTAAAAGCTCGTTAAATGTATTCTGAATTACATTTCCGGTCATTTTTATTTGTTTTCACCTCATTTTATTATAATATTTTTCATTTTATTCACATGTGAAAATTGCTATTTTAAAGCAAACATGTAGCTCAAATATGTAAAGTGATAAAAACACACAAACTGAAACGCAAATAAATTTTTATTGAAATTAAAATAAATGTTCGTCTAAGCGGAAATAGATTTCATGCCATTTAATGTCGATTTTTTACCTGTGTTATTATTTCATTATTTTTCTATGAAATTTATTGATTTATTAAAGTTTCATCAATTGAATTTATAGTTGTTCATAAGGGTTTTGTAGTAAGAATTGAAAATTTACAGGAACATTCAATTCTCATAGTTCTTCTCAACAGATCCAAACTAAAGTTCTTTTCATTGCAAAATAAAATATTTTTCCATTTATTTGGAAGAAAATATACTACATTATCATGGTTTAATCAAAATTTATTTGTAATTTTCAATATACATTGAGTAAACTATTGTATTGATATTCATAAAAAAATCATTTATTTTAATAATTATTTTGACATTATAACGGAAAAATTTATTTTTCTTTACTTGTGTAGTTAAATTCAACAAAATATATTTACTACTTTAATTTAACATTTGGTTAAATACAAATTTTTTGCAAAAATATACTCAATACCATAAAGAAAGAACGTGTACTTAATGCTGACCTAAGGCTTGTGCTTCAATTTATATCACTTTTCCTAATTTTAAGCTCCTTCAAACTTATAGAAACAAGAATAATAATAATAACAACATCAATAAACCTAATCCACAAGAACAACAAAACCAAAATAGAGTTTATACTACCAAGCAACCATTGAAAACATCAATGTAGGTTGTAAACGAACTCTATAGTTCAATCATTATTATCATCAATATTGTCATCATTATCACCATCATCACTATTATGTTCATTGACAATACGCACACAGAGAATGTTAGATACTTCACACATATACTACACACATATATTTTAATTAATTTAAATATTTGTTTAGGCATCATTGAGGATAGTAAACAATAACAACAATGACGACATGATGACACAAAAAAGGTAGGAATAGGGGATGTGGCATCATTCAATATAAAGTAAATCAAATAAAACAGACATCTAAGGCTACATGAAGTTAAAGGTACAATCTATTGAAGTATTTGATAGATGTAATGAACTAGAAAAACTTAGTCAGTTTAGTCAACGATTAGTTCAATAGTGAAAACACCAAAAAACACTTAAATTTCTCACACACATGCTGACACTTCGGAATATCACACAAATATAGATTGATACTAAGACATATCACCCACATACACACATATAAGCAGATATATTTTTACAGACGACCCTTCTAAAATGACCCTAATTAAATGTTTAATGTGTCAAATTCGACAGTTTGTATTTTCTCTTTCATTCCAAATTTGTGTCCTTCAAAAGTTTTGAAAAAACTAGGTTAAACTGGGTAAATGAAGAAATTCTTTCTATTTCTTTCATTCTATTTCTTTTATTTTTTTTTTTTTTTAATTAAGTATAGGTAAACACGTCAAGACTATAATTTTAATTGATTTCGATAGAAGTAATGAACTAAAAATAAAGAATTTTCATCAAAAAAAAAAAAACAGAAATAAAATAAAAATAAAATGTATACGCCAAGTGGGACGATGAAGCTTTTACAAAAATAATGAATACTTAAAATAAAAAAAGGGATAAACAACAAAACACATACTCGTATAGAAGAAAACAGTAAATGGAGAAGATTTTTAATGAAAATTAAAAATTGAATTATCCGTGTGTTTCCATAAAGAGAATACCCTATAAACTCACATTTTATAAAGAAGATCTTTAAAAAGAACGAAATAGTCATAGTTTCTAATAAGAAGTCACATATTGTAGGAAGAATAATTAATATCTTAAATAAATTTGCTTCTGAAGCAGTAATAAGAAATGATGAGTGCTTGGAATTAGGGAAGAGGGCATTTCTGATACTTTGAAGATGGGTGCATTGTAGATACCTCAGCATGACCGCATAAAGGAAGAAAGACGTAGATAAGTGTGGGTGATGATCAATTCGAAGACGATTGAAGATTGGTTGAAAGTATTTATATCTGTCTTGATAAGACAACCAAAACTCAGATGAACGAGATTCTAGAATATATATTTGGTTGTCTTTCTCATTAGAAGATACATATTATGATAACAGAAAGTGACAGTACCACTAATTTAGCTACAGTGCTCGTGTTTACGTTACCAATAATCTATTCTTTGTGGATGGATTCCCAGAAAATTCTTAATAATCCTGGGGCTTTGATACAGACATACTGAATAAGGCATATTATGGCGTTTTGATATGTCTAATTTTTGCCTTTTCCAATAATTGAATTGAAACTTTTTATGATATCAAAACATAATGATTTTGTTTACTATTTCAGCTTAATATCTCAATATCTAAGTATATCGATTGTTTTGATTCTAATCATGTTCTTTCTTTATTATGGGTTACAAATAACAAACTAAAGTGATACACATTCTTATTATTCCAATCACAGGGAAAAGAGTACAAAAATATAAAACTTTATTACTTAGTAATTTATTTGATTAAATTCGGAAACTCAAAGATTTTTCATTTGTAATGACTTGTCTTTTCCCTTGTTCTTTTCTCACTTATTTCATTACAGAGTATCTGCTTTTTTGGTCCTTTATTACCTTTTTTTTTTTTTGTTGACGAGCAAATCGCGCGCAAAACACTTTTGTACTTTCCCTTTCATTTTGATTTTCATTTCATCTTCGATTTGACTGTTGGCGTTGACATTATTATTATTTCATGCGTTGACATTTGCTGACACTTCGTTTTACTTGATTTGCTGCAAATTGATAAGAAAACAAGCTCAGAGGCGAATACCAAAACCCAAAAATCAACACCAACATCAACCAAATAACAAACAACAACAACAGCATGGGGCGACAATAAAAAGTCAAGGCCTCCAAAAAAAAAAAAAAAAAAAAAAAAAAAGCATAATGTCTCAGAACTTAATATAACCAACAACGAGATTCAAGACAACACAACACAACACAACAGAACTGAACTGAACTGAACTGAACAGAACTGAACAGAACAGAACAGAACAGAACAGAAGAGAAGAGAACTTGATGACATGAACTTGCCATAAGCAAAAGTCAAGTTAAGGCAAAAATGAGCTACTTTATCTGAAAGCTAAGATCAAAAGCAAGTAGAGCCGAGCGCGCAAAGGTTACACATTAAGAGTAATTTAATTTTAGGACTTTTAAATGACGAAAAATAGTAGGAGAGAAAGACAAAAAGGAATAATTTGGATTTAAAAAGGGAAAATATTGGGTTGGGTGTAGAAATTTTAAAAACTTTAAACTGTTAAAAATTGACCCACCCAGCGTATGATAAATAAAACTAAGTAACAGAAACAAAAGATTAATTTATATATTTCAAAGAATAAAATGAACTCTAACTAATTTAATTTCTTGAGAGAGTTCAGTCTATAAATGGACAAATCAAATGTTAGTTTAAAAATCCAAAGGAAAATTGTTAAAAAACAACTGATGCTGCGTATGATTAATATGACAATTTTCCTAAATCCAATGAACTAAACTATTTAATTAAAAATCTGCTAATTTATTAAAAAAAAATGTATAAAAGGGTATCCTAAATTTCATTTATCTAACTTTGTTCCTTTTTAAACTAAAAGAACTTAAATTGAATGGAATGGAAAGACTTTCTGGCGAATGCTTCATATTCAAGTTTTGAATTAAGCAAATGCAAATGTTATTCTTTTTTTTTTTTTTTTTTTTTTTGTTATAAATTTTGCAAAAGGTGTCTGATATTATGAGTAAATGTTTGTGTGTGTGTGTTTGTGTGTGTGTGAAGGAATAAATGTGCGTTTGGCAGTTATTTAGCATACAAAAGAGACTTTAGCAATGAGAAATGAAAGTTGTTAGTAAGTAGAAATGAATGTTAAATTGTCATTTACACATTACCAACACATACACACACAAACATTTGCCCATACTAACACACCTTTACTATAATACACCCATGACAATGAAGATAAGGACAATAAAAACTGGTACTTGGTACTTGATGCTGCTGATGCTGCTGTTGCTGCTGGAATTGACAACAAGGCAACACTGCAATTAAGCAGAAGGCACAGTCAGGACAACCAACAATAACAAAAAAACAAGACTTAAGTGCAAGTTTGCTGTATATACAGTAAAATATCCCATAATATAAACCACCACAGTATTTTTTGTTTAAAATTTATATAACCTTTGATTTAAAGTATGAGAATAAGGTAATCTCCATTTGTCTTTTTTTTTTTTTACTTCTAACCTTAGTCAATCATGAATTATCTATATTAGAAATCTTCTGGTTTAACAAAACTCCTCTCTTGAACATTGAACAGTTTCTCAAGACTCCTAAATTGGAATGAATAGCTTCTTTCGAATAATTGACTGCCGCACGAATTGCATTCGCCATAAAGCTCCCTAGGACTGGATATGTCATAGATCTCACTTGAGAACTTTATGCCATCCCTATAGCTAAGACGGCAGTCTAGATGAACCCCCAGATATTTGATAAAGGGTGCAGAAGTTTTTTGAGAGTTGAGAGTATTCTTGCAACTGCTACTATTGCTATATCATCCGCATAAATACTTCATTCGGCTCAGGTACCCTAAAAACACCATTGTGCATAGTATTCCATAGAATCGGGTCGAGCACTGATTCCTACAGTACGCCGCCAGCAGCATTGTACAAAAATATGTATGTCGGTCTATTTCTGTGTCATATAAGAACGTTCGACTGATTGACAAAGAAACTAGTTTATAGTTGTTATTCAGAATTTCAAAGAAATCAATTGCCAAAGCATTAATATTTTTATACACTATATTTGCTCAATATTATTGTAAGATTGCCGTACTGTACTGTCCCAGGTCAATTATTAAAAAGTCCATTTATAGAAATGTATATTTGTTATGAAAAATATTAAGAAAAGATTTCATCTTTTGAAATTTCTCAGATTATGAAGTTTAACCATTTATTGAATGTGACCATAATGAGAAGATTTACTGTATATATCTATGTATGTGTGTGTGTGTGTGTGTGTGTGTTTGCATTTGTGTATTTGATAGTGTACTTTAAAGCTCATCGCATATCTACTTGTTTGGCGCCAAACACATTTCCGCTTCGTTGAAATTCGTTTCAACTTTTTACCTCAATAGCTTACTTTCTTTCTTTCTTTCATTCATTCATACATTTTTTCCATTCTCTATTAAAATGAACTCGACATGGGAGATTCAGATACTCAATAAGCTGCCACAAACTACACACATACAGCAAAAATTTGGTTTAAATTTTGGTATTTCATTCATTCACCCGTCCGTGTCCTCTCAATTTTTTTTTTTTTTCTTTTTATTCATTCATTTAGCATTTGTTTGCCATCCACTTTGAACTCAAACTACTCATTTCTTTTGATTCTCTGTGTGTGTGTGTGTGTGAGTGTGTGTGTTTTAGCTTATTTTTTAGCACCCTTATCATCTTTATTGGATTTCTCCTGACTCTCTAACTTTTGTATATAAACTACTTTCTCTGTGCCTTTACTACAAAAGAAACGCAGGTAAATTTTAACCCGATATGGTTAGTTGATTCTCGTTTGTTCCACACATCTCAACATTGCTTAGATCCATCCTCACTTCTTTCCATTCTCATATACATACTGATATCCTTGTGACATTCACTTATTCATTCATTCATTGAGTGGATTTTCTCGTTTTTTTTTTTTTCGTATAATATTTTCCTTTTTGTTCCTTTTCTTTTTGTTCTTTCTTTTTGTTCACAATGCGTTTTCAATGCTTTTGGGGGATTTTAGTGGCAATTTTTGTCGTTGGCGCCTTTTGTTGTAGGAATTCATTATTGTTGCCTCTTCATGTTGTAGTTGTAGTTGTTGTTATTCACAGTCATTTTACCATTATTTTGCTGACTTTTTCTTTCTGGTTAACAACTTTTAATATGATCAACATTATTGTAACTTTTCGCGTTATTTTGCATTAAATTTCGAAAATTGCTATTGCGTCGCTTCATTTAGATTTCATTGTGGATTACTTCCTATTTTCTTATTTTCATTTTCTCTTTTTATTTTCGTTAATGACTTTGAAAATGCGTAAATTTAAAATGTGTTTTTTTACAATTCATTTGTTGTTGTTGGTTTGATTTTTTTTTTTTTCGAATGAAAGTAAGGAAAATGGTTTCAAGAAAATTAGTGAATAAAATATTTAATCTATTTTTTTATTTTAATACTAAAATATAACAAAACATAGAAATGTGAACTATACAAGAGTGGAATTATAAGTTTCTGTTTCTAAAAAGAATATGCATCGTTTGGTGAAATATATTGTTTTCCTTATTAGACTACAACGCTTTCTTACACGACTAAAAAAATGTATGCATAAATTAAATTAATTTAATTAAAATAGAAATCGAAAATTTTTCCACTAAACTAGTCAACCAGACACTTGACATACCAAAGAAAAAATATTTGTTGATTCTTTAAAATGATAGAGATTGGTAAAAAAGAATAGAAGGAGAAGATGATTGAAGGTGATATTAAATTCAACACAAATGAAGACTGCGATAGCCACTTGTCCCAGTTATGTGCCAACATCTTCGAGGGTAGCATAATGAAATTAATTTCAAAATGGTAACAAATTTATCAAATAAAATGATACATTTTTAGACAAATTCTGTTAACCACTGAACTAGTCAATTAAATAAAACATTAAAAATCATATAAAAAACGATAAGCCAGTTATTTTAGTTCCAAATCAAATTAACAACTTGAATACATTTGTGATATTGATTTACATTTATTGAATACTATTTATCAAATCAAAGAATCTATTTTACAACCATCAACTAAACATCTCTGAAAATGAAAGATGTGAATTTTATTTTGATTTTTTAAAATTGCATAAATATGAAGTTTTATGTAAAATAAACTTACTTTTTTGTCAATCAAATTTGAAATTCTTAAAAACTTCATTTCGTTTTACTTAACTTTTATCATAGTCTCTTAGACTTAATATCAGAATTTCTGTTTATTTCATAAATTTCTATTTCGATTTGTTCATTTTTTGTAGGAAAATCAAATAAAATTTTATATCATTACTTGATCTCAACCCAGAAAACTCATCATTTTCATTTCTTTATTGAATCTCATTATTGATTGGGTTGAGATTGCTTGCTTAATCGTATTCTGGGTTGGGTTAGGTCGTACAACTATTTATGTTATAGTGCGATATGCCATGGTAAAGTAACAACGTAATTCGATGCCGTAAGGAAATTATGCTATGACAAAATATCAACAATAACAACAACAACAACAACAAAATCAGCATTAAGAAACCAATAAGCGAGAAATCATGGTCATGCTTAGCGAAAGATTGAATTTCATGCATCAATAGGAAAATCAGAAAAATACTTATAACTCAAGTATGAGTGAGTAGAGAGAAAAGAAAAAAAAAAAAATAAAAAAAAAGAAGTAAGTAAAGAAAGCAGCATGAATAAAATCCAATTGACATAAATTGGCGGTATTTATTGACGGAAAATATTTATACAAACGACAACAGAATAAAAACTTTTTCTCCCCTAAAAAAAAATGGAAAAAGAAAGAAAAAACAAATTGAGCGCGCCCAAAAGTATGCAACATTATTATGTGGTATTAGCTCAGCTTTTGAAGCTTTTAAATTTGACTTTGTCGTCATTGTCAACTGTTGCGGTTTTTTCCACAACCTTTTTATTTATGGAGAATTTACATTGAAATCTAAGATAAAAGTAGAAACTTTCTCACATTATAGATTACTTCTGAGTCAGCTATCGTGTGTGGAAAGACAGTTTTTGGTATTCAAAAGTACTAAGTAAGGCATAGTTAGTCATTGACATCTATAAGTATTTGTCAAGCCACAAATGTAAGCTAATGTGTTGGCTGCTGGAAATTATGTCTATCCAAAGAGAGGTGGACCTTAGGCATCCCAACAGAACTGACAACATTCATATATAACTAAGCTGAACTAAAAGCCGGTTATGTGGTTTTCTCAGATTTTAAATGTACCGCAGGAGGCTATCGTCATCTCATTTACAATTGTAGTTTCTACTTCTGCTGCTGCTGCTGCTTCTGCTTCTGCTGCTACTGCCACTGCATTTAATGTTACTAACCACAATACACACACTCAAATAGACAGACACTCACCTACACTCACACTCACACAACCATTGAAATCCAAATTCATACTCATGTGTATCTAGATACAAATGTACAATATATGTGAGTATGAAGTAAAGCCACAGGACAAAGCTCTTTTGTGTGTGTTATTTCTTACCAAGGCTTACTTTATGAACTTTTCTTTACCTTACCTTACCTTACTTTACTTTTCTTTTCTTTTCTTTACCTTACTTCACTTCACTTTACTTTACTTAACTTTAGTTGTATGTACTAACTATACTTTTACCTTACTTTACATTGTCAATGTGCCTTTCTTTCTTTCTTTCTTTCTTTCTTTTTACTTATGTATTTTACCGTTTATTGCAAATGACTTTGCCTAATGCCGGCAATTTTATGCCATTTCCTCTTATTAGATTTTATAACGAAATTGTTATAATTTTTTGGGAAAACTTTAGCCATCAAAATAGTCAAAATTTATACAAAAACTGATTAGTTTGGTAGAAAACAAAAGAGTTTCAATTGGTAAATTACATTGAATTTAATATACTCGTATGTAACAAAGTTTGTTTGACTTATAAATTTACTTTGCTTTGCTTTGTTTACTAGTTCAGAAACTCACACTTTTATTTGCACAAAAAAAAATAAAATTTTGAAGTCATTAAAGAACACAATTCATAAAGAATTTATTAATCTTCAAATTTCCACCCATTGGAACTGCATAGATTCGCACCTGTGAACATAGGGAAGAATCATATAGTTTGTATTCAAGGCATTCTATGTGACTGTTCTGCTCTTCTTGGAAGACGAACCTGTATTCTCGGTATTCTCCTCTTTCATAATTTGGGGCACATGGCTCTCTTCGTGAATTCTTCGGGTTAAATTTAAAGGCTGAGGGAGACCTCTGAGACCGATTATGGATACCCTTTAAAATTTCCATAATATCCTCACCTCTACCTTTGTTATCTATAAGCAGGCATCACAATGGACCTCTGGGGGAACTTGCACTATTGTTGCGAGGTGCCTAAACTAAACTAACTGCACAGATTACTGTCATATCTGAGAATTAATTTATACAGTTTTGAAAGACAATTGATCAATTCTCTCATTCTTTGCCATGATATCTTCGTCAAAAAGAAAGATTATTGTTTTAAGTCAATAAAACTGACAAAACTGAATAAAAGTTAGTAAAACAAACTGACGCATTCCAGATTCAGATCAGTTTATTGTGCTGTTCATTATATAATTTAACTGTGCAGTTAATTATACAGTTTAACTGTGCAGTTAAGCTAAGATGCGCTTAAAACAATATGAATTATTTTGATCAGAAAAAAATTAGCATAGAATTTTAATAACTTAAACACAACTTAAATTGGTAAATAAAATATTTGAAAAAAAAAATACAAAGACTCTGTCTTACAAAATCTTTGCACTCAGAAGAGGTAAGAGGGACAATCGATGCGAGAATATAAACAGCCTCAGCTCAATATATTTATAGTGTAATTTTTTATTTTAGTTAGATACATTAAAGAAAATTCTTCTTTTGCGTATTTACTGTATTTACTATTTGCACTTTAATAATTTTCTTTTTATTATTTTCATGTGTAATTTCGTCCCTTTCTTCTTCTCTTGTAGGCCTCATTTCATTACAACTAACTAAACTTAGGTAACATGACATCCTAATTTAAGTCTGTTACATTGTTGCTTGGTCTAGTTTTATTTCGATCAGTAACGCCAGGTGGTCAATGTCATGCTGATTTTGCTCTGCTCTTTTGCTCTGCTTTTTTTGTTTTTTTTTTTTTTGTTTTTTTTTTTTACTAACTTTCACTTGAATTGAATTGACTTGACGATGGTCTCTCAAACTCGTTAGCATTTAGACGATAATGAACATACTCACGTACGTGAATGAGGCATTCAATTGCAAATAATATACTTTTGCAGTCGAGTCAGCATTAATTTATAGCTTTAATGACCAAGTTAATTATGTACGTACAATAGTTTGGTGTATAAATAGTACAGAAGACGGAGAAACCAAATGAAACTTATTGAAATCACCTTTTGCAAGAAGTCAAATTGAATATATCGAGACCAATTAGTGGATATAATTTATTGGAACATTTCCCAAAGCGATAATTTCTTTTTCTTTATATTGTATTATATTGTATTGTATTGTATTGTATTTCCTCTTGTGACTGAAGTTACGAAAATTAAACTTAACCAAGGTCACAAAGTAACACAAATAAAAATGGTTGGCTTTTCCCATGGTAACTTACAACATGAGATAAGTTTCACCAAAGCCAATATGCCAATCATTATATAGAGATGGTGTACATATTTATCTGTAACTGGGTAACTGAATGTAATACAATATACGAGTATAAGTAAAATTCAGCTTACAATTTGTATGTTTTGCCCCTTTTCTTTTCTTGTATTTCGTTGTACAATAATCGTTCCTTTGGATATTTGATACTTTGGCATGACAGCAGCAATTTTCAAATCTTATTTCCAATAGTAAGTAATATATTGATTGTTAAAAGAGAAGCTGATGAAAGAAAACAAGATTGAGAAGAAAAAAAAAACACAAGTAAAGAAATAAAGAAAAACACCAAAAAAAAAAAAAGAAACTTAACACTAAACTGCAAATCATGACATCTGACACAATCGTAAAAGGACCAAATGTTTGCCATATGCGTAAGGGCGAAATGTGTGATCCCATTTACACAACAAAAAAAAAAAAAAATAAACAGGCACCGTAATGAAGAATTTTCAATAGTAAAAGTAAAAGTGAGGACGGGGAAAAGGAAAAGGAAAAACTTGTTGTTAAAGCAGAAAAATCAACTTGTTCGCAATGAAAAAAAAAAAAATATATAAAAAATGAGAATCCTTTTCAAATGCCTTTTGCCAAAACATCATTGTGTATCGCATAAGGAAGGAATTCCCAACCACATTTTTTATTGTTTGCTATTTCTTCGTTTGGGAATTCGGGAGTTTGTATTAGCTTTGCCTGCTAATTCACTTTTTACCCAGGAGTTTTTTTTCCCATTTATTTTGTAAATGTTTTTAAGCTTTACGAGGTCACATATGAAAAAATAAAAGAACTGCCAATGGAAAACTGAGTTTATTACTCAAACTTACACAGCATATGTATACAATCTGCTTAGTACAACAGTCGTCCCATGGATATTATACAAGTACAACTGAATATTTGCAGCTCATAAGTTTTTGAATTTCCACTTTTTAATGAATTTTTTTGCGCTTTGCTTTTAGTATTAACATTGTGAACAAATTTCATTCCATATTATTATTCTATGGGGATTTGTGAAATAATTTGAGAGAGTAAAATTGGAAATCACATAAATTGGGGGTTTTTTAAGTGAGAAATTAACAAAAATATATGTGCACATTAGGAAATTATAATAAGTATAAATATATAAGTGTATTTAATCATACTTAAAAATAAAGTAAAGTCAATCGCATTTTGTATTTATGAAAATGAGAATACATTTTTACAATGAACATACTTTCATTATATGATATGAAAAAATGGTGAGAGATGCCACTAAAGTTTAAACATTTAGGATGATTTAGATGATGTGGTCAATTTAACTCAATTATTCTAATGCTCTTGAGATTGATATGTAAATATTGTTAAACTATTTTAATGGAAACATATCATAATTTTCTTTTATTTTAACATTACTTACTCGAATATCTTTATACATACTTCTTTATTTGTTACAATCTATTCCTGTTCATTAAACAACAAAGTTTGGATATAATAGTTTGTTTTACAGTTTATTAAATGGAATACTAAAACTACTTCTATTTAGGATTGTCAGTCGTTCGTGAAGTCCAACATTCGTGCCTTGCTTTGTTTACTGTGACGACTAGTGACTTCTTTGCTGGGTTATTGTCTGGCTGACTGCGAATATGATTTCTTCACTTTTTCCGTTGTTTTAATTTTCAATTTTTTTAAATTCTTCATTGGTTTGTCTATCAAAACAAGCATACTATGCAGGGTGTTCATCTTGACGGTGGTGGTGGTTGGTCTTATACATTTATTGTACATATATTCTTTTTTTTCTGTCTATTTTCCTATATTTTTATGACAAATTGTTTTTCTTAGGTAGCCTGAAATAGTTGTTGCTTTGTTGGCTTGATTGATTAATAGAAGAATTGCATAAAATATTTTATATATATATATATATTTATTATTCATCTTTGCAAAAATCTTGTTGGGTAGAATCTTTTTTGGTGATAATTCATGCTTGCAATTCACTTGGCAAAATAAAATTTTATAAAAAAAAAATATGAAATCATCAGAAAATATTCAAAAATGTTGACACCACAAATTACCAAGTTGCGTGATCATTACTCTCTATTGCTGCTCACTATCACTATGATCTAAGGCCTCAAATGATGAGAATGATGACATAATTCTGTTTAGTAAAGTTATTAGGAAAAATACTCAGAAATTTGTCATAGTTTTGGAAATCGAAAACTAATCTCTTTTATAAGTGCATCAAATATGTTTTTCGTTTTCTATTCTAATATAAAAATCTCTTTGTCATTTATCTGAAATATTCTTAACAAATTTTTTAATTAATTAACAAACTTAAAAACTCTTTTTTTACACATTCATTCTCAATGAATTTATTTATATTCAAGTTTATTACTAAGATTTCTCTAATCAGAGAAATATGAGATTTTAATTTGATATTTTAATTGATATTCAAAATAATAATTTGCAACCATAAAATATTAAATTTAAATTTTATTTATAACAAAATCATAACAAAACAATACAATACAAGAAACTATTTGAAATAACTTATTCATAATATTACACATACGCAATGTCAAACTAAAATATACAAAGTTCACACAATGCTAAATACAAAAATATGACATTCTATCTAAGATTGTATTATATTGCAAAAATTTCTATTCAAAGATGAAAAATGACAATTTTAAAGTGATTTGTTTGGTTAGGTAAACAAATATTTTAGCTACAAGGCATTCACTCGATTCATTCGATTCACTAGATCAAAATACTCTCAACTCTCAAAAACATTAAATTTAAAATGAGTTGCATCTAAATCACATAAGCAAAGTTTACTATTTACTTTCTATATACACGGACAATATTCTGCATCTTTGAATGCTGTCAACTGTCAAATGGCAACTGGTGGATGATGGCACCCAACTCACCCATAGAATTATTTCTCTGTAAAATATTTGTATGCAAAGTTGTCGACGACAAAATTTGATTACTCAGTAGTGGTCAAGTGGTTGCTCTACAAACAGTCAGAAAACTATTTACTATGTATGTACTCGTATCCTTATTTGCATTTGCATGTTGGATACACCAACATGGCAAATGGAGCAATCAGCTACAAACCATCCCAGGCAACCAAGGATTGCTGCCTGCAATTGCTTGAGTCAGAATGGTGAACCACAAGATAAACAAACAAACAAATAAACAGAAATACTACATATAACAGAAATTCATACATAAATGGATTTTACAGAAAAGTTAAAAACAGACATTTTCATGCAGTTTATCTTTTAACCTTTCAATCCTTCTCCTTCTCCTTGTCCTTTTTTCCGTTTCCCTTACTCCTACTTTACTCCTACTTTACTCTTTCTTCGAATTCTACTTTCACTGTTTGCAAAATCAATTGTAACCTCTTTGCAGTCACGTATATAAGTTGATGGCATTTTAAAAACATTACAATTCTCGGATATGCAAAATATATTGAGGCATGTGTGCGTACTCGTAGTATGAAGTTCTGACCTTAAGTCATTCATAGCTTACACCAATATAAATATTTGAACTTCTATTTTGTGTTGAATATCCAAATTAAGTGTGAAACGATATTTCAGAAACCATAGAATATGTTTATTGATGTACTTTCAATGAAATCTAAATGGTTAAAACATGGATTCATTGAGATAGATATATCGAGACAAAAAGCCATTGATGTTAACCAGAAAAATGATATCTTAACAACTACATACTTCCGTATAAGTGAAGTTTCATAAATCTGGTACTGGCAAATTTAGCCTGCATCTTGGTTGAGATGCAACATAGCTTCTTCAAGACTCGAAAACTGCATGTTTTCCAACGAGACTGACTTAGTTTGCGACCATAAGCTGTTCACCAAAGGCTTTTCTCATCTCCTGACGATCTCTGCCAAATCTTCTGCATTCGATTATTATGTGCTCTTCCAAGCATTGGTTGTGGGAATGCGTACACCCTTGGGCGCCTGTAAAACATTTCTTTCACTTAATATCCTTCACTTTCCATTAAAAGTATAATTGCTCTTGGTTCTAAATCAATATGATTCCAAATAAAATTCATTTGTTTCTTTTTTAAACTAAAAACCTACATACAAAATACGAGTATGTTTAACTTCATTAAATGTGCTACAAATTATTTCAACTCCTCAACTCACTTATGTACTTTCTCTTAGAGACCATGAAACAATCATTTGAACATTTAAACATTTGTCCATTTTTATCTTTCTTTACAAAGAAAAAACAATGGAAACAAATGGTAACAAAAGTAATTTACGAATATGGACAAAAAATATCTAAATATCTCAAATAAATCACATATTGATATCGAGGGTCAGGGAAGAATGATTTAATGATAACAACAACAACAACAATAACAGCAACAGCAACAACAAATGGAAAAACACAAATTTGTACAGAGAAACATGCAAATTACATGAGAAAAGAATTTCTATTTACATTTTCTTGGCAAACATTCAAAGGCAACACAACAAAAAAACCAAAACTTTGTTAAGTGAGAAATAAGTTGTACACGCATTTAGACCCAAAAGCAAATAAAATAAAATAACAAAAAAAAAAAAAAAATACTAAAGGAAACATACAACACAGATACTCAGATACATTCATAAATACATTGAAATACAGTCAAATTCAGTGTCAGACAGACAATTGAATTTACAACATTTCATTTGTTTTTCATGTAACAAACATTCCAAAGATAATTTCACAAAAAAATAAAAGAAAGCAGAGCACAAAATACTCGTACGAAAAAAATAAAGAAAATATTTCGTAATTCTATTGAGTCATGTCTTTTGAGTTATTTTTTCGCAGATATTCATCATTTATAGTATGGTAGAGTATTTTGTTATGGTTGTACAATTTGTTTATGCAGTAAAATGTTTCAGAAGCGTAAGGACTTCGGCATCTCCATCTAATGTGAGTATGGAAATGAGAAGAAAATGGAAATAAAAGAAATCTTTTTAGGTCATCATTACCTCCAAATGATAAGGTTTGAATGTTATCAATCTTTCCAAAATGAAAGAAGATCTATACGTATGTTTTGTATCTTTAAGTGATTGGATACATAAAAAAAAAAACCGTATATCATTAAATTATATGAAGATAAGACTAAGTGGGAAGTAGGAATAATATTTTATGTCAAAAAGATGTCACAAGAAAATCAGCCAAGGACCACTAAACATTCAATGAATCTTTTGAAGAACTTGAAACATATTCATAGCACTTTTTTTCTTTGGATGTAGGATGCTGCTACTTTTCATGTGGGTAAATTATTTCATTCTTGACATAATGTTATTTCAATATTGTCTATGCCTTATGTCAATGCATCATGTCAATAAATTTCGTCAATAGATTATTCCATGTCAATGCCAATAGCTTACCATCAATATCTTAGGCAATCATATTTAGTAAGAAACTTGGTGAGATTGTATTTTACCATCAAGTCATTTGCAAGATCCCTTCTTTTGTTTGTGGTAACACCACAAATGACCAGAGTCCTTTGCTGGAGTTTTGATACCTTTACTGTCATATACTGAGTTAGTTTCACTAAAGACTTTCATTACAACGAGTCTATTGAGGTCTACTAAGTAGCAAGATTTATTCAAAATACAATTCTTAAAAAACTTCTCCCACATTACCACAATTGTGTTTAATTCAAAGATATCTTATGTCAATTAAATTATCGATTTATTTCTTTTTATCTTCACACATTTCAAAGGATTTTTTTTTTATTAAAATTTTTATCGTCAATAAACTCAATGCAAACCCGAATTTTAAAACGATGAAATTCTCTAAGGAGAAAAAAAGAATAACAAAACAAAAAAAAAAAAATCCACAGAGACTTTAAATAAATGTAATACTTATGTAAAATAGATAGTAATGTTTCTCAAATAAATGATAAACACTCAGAAAAACTAAAACATTTTAATGTAAAAAAAAATTAAGCATGACAATCGATTTTAGTTTACTTGAACTTTTTTAACTGAATCATTTAAAGAAGATTTATTTAATTATATTCACCATCAATATTTTCAGAAATTGACTATATTTATTATATTGACAGTAATGATGTCTTAAAGTCCAGAAGATCTAAGTAAATTTAAATTATTATATGAGGCTCATATTATTAGATTATCGTAACCAATTTGATTTTTTCATATAAGTCTTTGATTTCAACATCTAATAAAGGCTAAGTTCCTGATTTTCTAAGTAGACAAAGGCGACCCCTCTATCTGTGTCTAAAAACTGCTTTGCCTGGTATTGTCCCATGCAGTTGATTCATTGCTCGACAAAGCAAAAGTCTACCCAGTTCGTTGTGAATTCTTATATGTCTCCCTTTGGTAGTCAACGTGATTTTCGGTCTTGGGTATCGGCATGTTTCTTAACTTTATGTCTTTTGTGATCAAGGATTCATGGAATTCTATAGTAAAATACCATTCTAGTTCATTAGGAAGGACTCAGTATATTGAGACTAATTTTCTGGTTATGTCATCCAAGTATTTCTTCAGTGTATTGACATACAGTTTGTGTATATGTAAATGACTCATTCAACTGATGAAAGGTAAGTACAAGTTAATACAATTCGCTCTTTTTCCTACGCACACACATACACATATAGAGACTCACATTCATACAAGAAACATACATATGTATGTATAAATAACCATAAAGCTGCTTGCCTTTTTTATTGAAGTTAAGTAAAAGCTATCGAAAACAATAAAAAAGTACAAGAAAAGCAAAAATAAAAATCTAAAAGAGAAAAGAGAAAAGAGAAAAGAGAAAAGCAATACTAATACATACAAATAACATCATTATATAAATTTATATGTATTGCTTTTCACACACACACACACACACACACACACACACACACACACACACACACATACATACATACATATGAAGGCCCAGATAAAAACAAAAGAATAACAAGAATAATAACCAGAAGAACTTAAGTAAATGCCTTTATGTATGTGTAAGTAGTTGTTTGTTATTGATGAAGGTTCCACAACAAAATCAAAAAAAAAAAAAAAGAAAGAAAGAAATTTCTTAAAGTAAAAAAACAAGGCAAAAAAAAGACTTTACTAAAGAAACTTTAAAAACATCGAACACAAGGAAGTCCTGACACAAATTGCCTTAGGCTACAAACATAAACTTTATCCTTTGCTCATCACTCACCCACTCACCCCATCATTTAACAATCAATTCATAACTTATTCTTATTAATTATTAATATTTCTTTTATAAAATGAAACAACAAACAACAACTAAAAACTCATTAAGTTTGTTAAAGTTTTATTGAATTTCTATTCTTAGAAAGAAACAAGAAAACGAAAAGGATTAAGAAAAAAGGTTAACTTTAATCTCATCAAAGTTTAGATACACTTCACCAATGTTATTCATTAATCTCTTAGGTTGTTCAATAAGTCAGATAGATTTTTAATTGATTTCCAATAAACATAATGAACTTTAATCAATTAGAAATAGTTCCATGCCTTCTGCCATAATTTATCATGATTTTTTTTGGAATAAAAATCATTGCCTTCTATACAATGCCTTATAGACTTATTGTCTTACTTTCTTCCCTGTGGGATTCTGTGTGAAGATATTTGTAGGATCTAACATATCTAATAAAAATGCGCAGTTTTTGTAGTCATTAATTGTATTGTATCGACATGTAACATTTGGTCATGTGAATAACACAGTTGACTGTTTTGATTTTTGAAAATTATAGAAATGATGGAAATCCGATCCGCGCTCAAACACTCTACATACAATTCTAGAGATTCACTGATAATTTCATCAAAATCGGTCTTGCGGTTTCGGAATACATAAGAAACGAACACACAAACCCACAGATATAGTTCCACTTTTATATATACAGATACACAGATACATTGTGTATTTTAGTCAATATTTCTGATCTATAATTTAAGTAATTTTAATTGACACCCCTCTATATAAAATCATAAGTTCTGTTAGAGATCATAATGTTACTTAGTTAGTTTGATTCAGTTTCTCAATGCATTCAACTTAGTTCATATTTCTTACCTTGATTCATATGATGGCACATATCTGCC
The DNA here is from genome assembly GCA_035041805.1 of Amiota mariae. NCBI lineage: Eukaryota > Metazoa > Arthropoda > Insecta > Diptera > Drosophilidae > Amiota > Amiota mariae. Next base: position 5,160,075 of record JAWNKV010000348.1, read on the forward strand.
GACAATAGAATCACTGAGAACATAAATAAGTAGTTTGTGTACAAGACATCATTCCAAAATCTTAACAAGCTAAGTGCTCATTTTGCTTAGATGTAGCCATGACAAACGCTAGACAAAAATAATAATACTCTACTTCCATTTCGATTGCAGTGTATAAGGAAAAGAGTTAAGTAAAAGTTTAACTATGATTATATGTGCGACCATAAGTACTAACAGCTGCCGAAACAACTTTTTGAAAAGGATTTCACTTGCATTAAATTCTTCCATAAGAAAGAAAGACGCATTCATAATAATGATGATATTCATCAGCCAAGTCAAGTAGTAACCAAATCAATGAACCAACTATAAGGAAGCAACTAAACACCATTCCTTTGACTCTACTATCTACAAGATAAGAAAGCTAAAGCTTTATTTTCCTTTCTTCTATCTTTATTTATGTCAGCCTAATTAATTTGTAAAGTAATTGAGAACTTTGGCATTGCGGGCGTTATTGTCCTTATCATCATTTCTTGACTTGACCTAGTGATGTCTGTCTCTCTTTCTGTTTGGTTGCTTATCCGTCTGTCTCTCTGTCTATCTAGTTGGTCGATTGTATATTTTGCTGTCGCTCTTTAATTAAAAACAATTGTAAATAATTGTTTCAACATTGTTCGCAATTAAACAAGAGCACAAGACACAACAAATCTCTTTAGTTATGAAGACCAGCAAAGTTTTGGGCTTCAAACTTTTCCCTTTAGTATAAAGATAAAAACTTAACTTGAACTTAAGCTACGGAATAATGTTAGATACTCGTAGATAGAGACAATGGAAGGATGAATAAACGAAAGGACATAAAGCATCATGAAAACAAGTTACCACCACAAAACTTCTGTGGGTGCAGTTCAAAAAACTGTACGAGTATAAGATAAAAGTGAGGTGTGCAAATATTAAGGAGCTTCTTGTTTTTCTTTGATTAATATACATTGAAGTTTCACGCATTCACACTCTTAATAGATACATAGCACCACTCATAAGTGAATTAAAAGCAAGCAACCATAGTAGCAAGTATCCAAGAACGAAGGAACAAGCTTAAGATGAATTACCTTATGTAGGTGGATCCTTTATTGTTTGCTGTTGTGTTTGTGTAGAACCAAGAAACTCTCATCTGATAGAACAACACATTGGAAGAAGCTTCAAATAATATTAAATGAAAATGTTTATGTGTTGGCAGCTTATTCAGGACTTTTGACAGATTGACACCAATGTGCTTCTTATTCTTATGAGGCTGCTTAGCCTTGCTACCTGCAACCAAATAGCGTCACTTAACCATCTCAATCCAAAATCCACTTATGAAGCTTGATTATGTGTAAATATACCATCAACCCTACTAAAATGTTGGCCAACTTGACTTGTGGCTTTGCATAAGTAGATCCACTCTCTTTGAGTGTTGCAAGTTCAGAAATGGGGGGGAGATTTAAATGGGCGGTAGACATGCGTATACGTGCCAATTAGTATCTGATGCTATAGTAAATATAAGAACAACAGTGCAACAACAAATTTTCCATGTGGCATGTAGCAATTCAAAGTGTTGCGTGCGTGTTAAATTAATTAGCTGCATGGTTAACGTTTATTTGTTTATTTTACATTGTTACACGTAGCTAATTAAGCATATTTGTAATTGTAATGCAAAATGGAACAGAACATACGATTGTATTCATCTATATGTTCGATGACATGCCATGCAAATGAAAACTTAATCTCTCTCTGATTAATATAAAAATCTGGAAATGAATGAACCAAGAAAAGTTATTAAATATTGATAAATTGGCATAATAATCAATAAAAATTAAGGTAAAGCAATACCATCTCTATTTTAATTATCAGTTCTAATCTAAGTATGTAATTCGATCATTTCAAGTAACAATATGCATTATATTTAAAAACAAATATTTGTTACGCATAGAAAATCTTTAAAAACTATGCCCAAAAGATCAACACATTCTCCTATATGTGATAAAAAGTGATTGATGCAGAATGATTGTATGTACAATATAATGAAATTATAGACTGAAAATGTCTTTGTACGCATCACTTAAAAGCAACTCATTGCCTTCAAAATTGAATTACTAAAAAATAATAAATAAGCTTTATTCTGTGTAACATAAAGCGTTTATTTCATCAAAATCGACCCAGAGTATCGATCGAAATTGTTGCTAGTTTGTAAATAAAGATGATTACCTATATCAATCATGTTCCTTCAATTTATTGGTTTCTTTAGCAAAGTAGTAGCAGTTGTATGTATATGGTAGTCCTTTTAATGTAATTTCTCTTAGTTCTCAAATGAATATCACAAACACACTGCATACACATAATGACATAATGTATTTGAAAGTCTTTGATCACAATCAAAGATATAATAACAATTCATTAACAAGAAATCCACACAAATGTCACACAATAACGCACTTCATTTGTGGCTTAATTCAATGACTCCAAAATACACTCCATTAATGATGATGATGATGATGATGATGATGATGATGATGATGATGATAATGGGAAATACAAACAACAAAATAATCGATTGAAAATGAAGTGTGTTAATTTCAACCAAAACCGCTTTAAGTGACTTAAGTTGACTTCAATTTTCGAATTTTGCTTGGGCAAAGTAGTTTATGATATTGATAGGTGGGTGTAGTGGAAACAAGCATCACCATGTGCCTCTAACTGTCTTTTATTTGAGATGCTTAGCTGGTTGGTTGGCTGGTTGGTTGGTTGGTTGGTTGGTTGGTCCTTACAAACAACAGTTGGTTTAATTATGCCATTGAAATGTATAAATACGAAACAGAGTGACTTCCGTTTTTGAATGTACAACGACAAATGTCAAATGCATAATAACAAGAGAAACATTAACAAAAGCAACAATTGTATTGTACTTTTAGCAATGAATGTCTACAATGAACAAGAAATGAATGAAGAAAACAAGGAATTGAACATTGGAACTGTAGCACAATAGTTTCAAGTCAAACTGATGGTCATGAATCAGTTCAAAGCGAAAAAGGTCGTCGCTAAGTGCGACAAACGGATATCCGGTTTTCACTTGAACTCAATGACGTTGACATAGCTTCGTAACAAACAGCAAAAGTAAAAACAACCAGCAACTAAACACTCAAAAAATTAAGCATTTAAATAGCAGAACAATACCAGCCAAAAGGACTTCAAAAACAACAAAATTTTGTAATTTTAATCTTTTTGTCATATACTCGTACAATACTACGAGGTGTTTCGTAAAAGTATGCGATCAAAATTCAGCACGAGGATATTAGAGCTACGACCTCTGTGAAACAGAAGGTCTTTCGCAATGAATGTTTGAGCAAACCAAATTGATGCACGTACTTATGTTGTATATGCGACTTGTCATCGAAATTTATAGTAGATCACATTTACATGAACCAGAAAGTGATCGGAAATCTTGTATTTTGAGAATTCTAACTGATAATTTAGGAATTGCTTACGAAAGAGCAGAAAATGCTTCGTCAATTGAACTTTGAAAATTTCGCTCCTTGTGAAATTATGCTTAAAATTCATTTCCAACTTAAGAATGTTCCCAAAATGTGTGAAAGCATCGATGGGAGCGTGAATACCACTAATCGTATAACAAATAATCATGCATTCGCAGACATGATGCAAATCAACTCCATGTTGTTATGATTACAATTGCAGTAAAGAAATGCTGACAAAATCGGTCGAAACTCAACTCATGCTTGACATGTTATGATTTCATACGATAAACAAAAAGGTATCACAAAACAATGACTTCTTCTTTGAAACATTTGGCAAGTCAAATACTTTAAAGACATATCTCGCCTAAGAGGATAACAGTTAAGGAACAAGCGCAAACGAACCAAATTTTTGAAAACATTTCTTGTCATTCTTATTGTTTTTATTGTTCTTGTCCGTCTGTCACTATATTGTTTTTAATATCCGGTTAAATTGTTTACTCCTTTGCATAAAATTTTTGAAATGAATTTTCTCTTCTCTTCTCTTGAAATTTATGTGATACATTTTCATTCTTTAGGTTTAATATTTGTTGAGTTGAAACTTTGAAATACAAATTTACTTTGCTTGAAAGATGTCATAGTTGAGAGACATTCAAAATTTATATAAAAGTTCAGTCAAAATTTCCATACAAATGAATAACAGAAGAATAAAGAAACTGAAAAAAGGTGACAAATGACAAATGTTAAACTGAAGAATATTTTCCTTTTAGCCGTGAAAGCCCCGTCCTCAAATATGCTGCAACTCATAGCCAAGAAATATAATGGGTTCCTGAGACTTAGCTTCTTCCCTTCCAAATGGATGCGTGCTGAGACTATTGTGATTCTCAAGTCTGAAAAACCTGAGCACCTATCAAGTTTACATCGACAAATCCGAGACATTTTAATGAAAATAATAATAATTCTATGTATATTCATAAATGCAAAATAGATTATTAATAGGAAAAGAAATTGAATATTCCTAGTGAAACCTTCCTTAAGAATTTTAGGAATAGCGACGGAAGTCTTACAAGTTTCCATATCTTATTTATACGGACGAATATTCTTAGTGACATCTTCATAAAGAAATTCAATGATTTGCGACAAAAGTCGTACTTCCATTCCAACTTTCAGAATAATAATGTCAGACTAAACAGTTTCCTAAAAAAAAAAAATACTTTATTTGTAAAAATGCTGAAAACTTCAGTTCATTGCAGATTTGTAACAGATTTATTCACTTCACTTATGTCTACCAAGAAGGTAAATATTATAAGCGGTTTGCTCCCGAAGCAGTTTCCATATTGAAAACAATTAACATTGCTCAAGAAACCAATGGAAAACTGTCAACTGTTGATGCAATAAGAAACATCAATAACTCCAACCCAATTATTTGTCTCATAATGGTAGCATTTACTTATCAATTTAAGAATATTCTGGATGCTCGGTAATGAAATGGCCAAAGCAGAAGTTAAGATAGTATTGAGGTCATTTACAATTACAATTTACTCGAGTATAAATTGGCCACAGCTTCATCATCCACATATTTTGACATTTACTCAATAGAGATTACGCGACGTTTTGTGGTTTGCTTTGTTCGTTTTATGTTATTTCGATTTTATTTGACAGGTTTCTAATCAAAAATAATGAAATATAGAAAAACAATTTTAGTCAAATCAAAATATTTAAAATTATTTTCATAACATTCAACTGAAATACAAATTTAATAAAATAATATTCGAACATCAATATTATTCACAATGCTTTATTTAAATTTTTTTTTTTTTTTTTTTTTGAGTAAAAATATTTTATACTTAAATAGTTCCCTTCTACAATATGTCTACATAGTACTTTGAAATAACAAAATCTGTCTTATGGAATTTTTTTTTATTTTTTTTTTCAATCTGGGAACTGTGCCTAACCATCATCTGGTAACAATTGGTGACTCTCTTTTTTTTTTTTTTTAAATTTTGTTGTAGACTTCAAAGTCTTAAAGAATCAATTTAATTTGTATTCCTAAATATTTATCTACTACTTATGAATACAAGTAGTAGAAGACTCTCTCTCAGCTTTATCAACCAAATTAATTTTGATATTTATTATTAGTTTCGTTCTCTGCAATCGTTCTGTCGAATTCTTAATGTAAATCTTTTTTTTTTTTTTTGTCATATTTTCTTCAAAGTTCCTTTTCCTTTTTATATATATATTTTCTTTTGATGTTATTATTTTATTATCAACGTTGTCAGACTTAGTCTTCCTTTCCCTTTTTTTAAATTCATAATTTATAATACTGCATTATTTTCCTTCCTCATTTAATTTGTGGATATCAAACCAATTGGATTCGTTCTATCCTCTAATTCTAGTTTCATAATTTTTCGGAATCGATGGAAATGAAGATTTGACATTTGTTTAGTTCATTATTTCTTCTATCAATGAATTATAAATTGTGATTCGCTTATTAATTGATATCAAAATCATTAACCATTTGCAGTTTCATTTATTCATTTTCTCTTATTTATTTTTTGTTTTTAGTTTCTATCTAGAATACTTCAAACTATTTTCTGGTGATTGTGTCAGTTTCTTTTTTTGTTATTTTAGTAAATTTTGTTTAATATAAAAATAGTTTTTAATTAATTCCTTATATGTGTTTAATTTTACAATTATAAATAATGCTTCGATTTGAAAGTGAATGAGATTTTCATATATTAAATGATTATTGTTTTAATTTTGTTAGTTTGTTTATTACAATTAATGTATTTTTGTTTGTTTTCTAAAAATTATTTAGATTGAATAAGTGCATTAATTATTCTGAATTTTTATTATTTTTTTAATATATATTTATTTATAAGAGATCAGTATGCAAAAAAACAGACTACCATTGCTTTATCGATTTTAAAAAGTTTTTTTTTGTTTTTCTTACTTTAATGGATCAATATTCTTTATTTATTTATCTTTTGTTATTAACCTGAATATTCTCATGAAACTGATGTGATATTGTGACCTAAAAAATGAACTCTAATAAAATATTTAATAAAAAACCTAAGATCCCGGTACATCAACTCGTTGTCTAGCTGGTTTTCCAGTTGGTACCAATTACATCTGTTAAATGAAATTATTTATCAATAAAAACTTTGCACAGTGGTTAATTAAACGAATCTCTTCATGCTGATCACTCTTATTTAAGTGATTTTTTCTTTCTTATATCGACAGGAGGAACTATTTAAGTAGTTTTAAGCAGAATCTATGCCATTGACTGAAAGTTTTCTTATTCACTTTCAAGTTATCCTTTTATATACCTTCATATATACAAGTTGATGCGTGAGGGAGTCTGTATGTGTGAATAAGTATGCATGTTTGAGTATGTATCCATAATCACTTTAATAACAACACAAACAACACTCAGAACTATTTAAATCTGTGGCAAGTCCAAGCTTATCTCACACATTCTTTCTTTACTATTGTTTTTCTTTTAATTCACTACTGAACAAAATCTTACTCTATTTGGTCCTTTTTTTTGGTCCATTCAAGAAATAACTTTCTAACACGCACATAATCGAATCGAAACTAAAAAGAAAGAAAAGTAACTAAACTATACAGAAAATCCGAAAACAATAGCAAAAATAAATAAAACAAAAAAAAAAAAAAAAAATTCAAGAAAATATGTCAACTTTTTGTTTGAATAAGTAGAACTTTTTAGTGGATCTAAGTAAATATGTAGTTTCAAATTTGTTTTAGGCATTAAACTGCTAAGCTGCTTTATGACCACGGACCAACTCAGTAGAATAAAATTACGAGTAAAACTGATAAAAATATGTTCAGCATATATGAGTGAATGTGTGTTTGTTGAGTAGAGATAATATGAAAATTTATGCAAAAAAGGTCACTTAGTTGAGAGAGAGAAAAATGATAGAACGATTATTTTAAATAAGGCAATATGCAAGCAAATTGGGAGTAAATTACTAAGCGGCTTTACAACTAAATAAACATGATGTTTAGCATAAGTTTGGTATCAAAATTTTAAGAAGGATTTGTACAAAAACTGACTTTTTAAGGAATCACTTTAAATTTATATCTAAGTATAACAGATTACTTCATAATGCTCGAGAATAACAATTATACGGAAAGGATTGTTTTAGATAGAATAGACATTGTTTTCGCCACATTGGCGAGCACACTCAGATGCCTTACTGCCCATTATGATGTCTGGATGGAACTACTCCTATGTAGCTTCAGTATTCTTCTCCGATTTTATCGACATGCAAAACCCTACTGATTAGTATAAGCAACCAGCGGCATCGCTCTCATCTCAGGATCCTTATACCCACTTAGCCTCAATCAATAACCAGGAAGCAACTCAACAAGAGAGAACCAACAATCAGATTGTCATGTCAGCATGGTCGCAAACTCTTTCTTTCTTGTTTGAGGATTGAGATAATATATTTAAAATATCGGATATCTTATTCCAACATATTTCGGATATTGAATCGTAGGCAACTTGTAAAGTGTTGAATCGAACATCAGATATATCACTGAGTGGATGATCTTTACGATCGAAATCAGCGATCAAAATTTTATCGTTTTCTTTAATGTAATTCAAACTACCATCACGAGGAATGAAAGTGGTGAACTTATTGCATTCTTAATAAGATGTACCTAGTCAAACTTCCTAATGGCAGAGATGGGCTATTTGACTTCAACACCTTCATCTTCTCAAGCACTTACAATAAGCGTAAGAGGCGGCACCACCGAGAGGATTGGACCAAACGAACTTTTCTATAGTATTTGTCAGCCCAACGTTGATCACAACGGTGGTTCACGTTCTTCGTGGCGGTGGCTTCTTGGTTTGTCCATACTATATTATCTATCTGAAGCTAAGTCGGAAATAAAAACATTTCTTCCATTCATTTTAAGGTATTTTGAGAAAAGTTGATTAATCAATATAAATTTAACAAAGAGATCTCATCCTCACAAAATTTAAAATAATATCTTTAATTTATAATTTATTTCAGGGATATTATTTGTCTGATATTTTAGCTTTATTATGTCAACTTTTACTTATTGTTGTCCATAAGTTCGCTTCAAACATTTTCGAAATCATTGAGATTTTAAACTATGGTTTCATGCTCTGAATTAAAGTCTGAGGCCAGCAAAATTGTTGTCAAAGTCATTGTCACATCCAAATGTGTGTAAAAATTACAATAAATCATATATTTATTTTTTTTTCAAATGCATAATTTTCCGGTTTTCAAAATCATCAAAATGATATTTAAATGAAAATATTATACAATGTCACTTTTAATCTTCTTTAATTCAAATCAATTGATTTGCATTCATTTGGAAGTGCATTTGATATGGAATTTATTAAAAGAGTTTTTAATTTTTTTCAATATGGACAAATTCAAATCCAAAATTTTACTTTGGTTTTCATTGCGACAATTCATTTTCAATTCAATAAATGAATTAGATCGAGAGATACTTTCGATATATTCGTATTGGAAAATGCAAAATTGATTGTCAAATTGAAGTCATCAAAGCGTTAAATTGATAGCAGACTTAATTTATAAAAGCAATGAATGATTGAATGAACATATAAGTGAATTCCTAGATAGTCATTCAAAATACTTACTAAATTTAAAATAAATATGCATACTAAAAAATGAATAAAAAATAAAAGCAGAAAGCAGAAAGGAAGCTGTAAAAGGAGCAACAAAGGTTTAATAGCAAAGACTTGTACTCGTAAGCTTATAAAAGGCCACAAAAAAGAGAAGAAAACTTGAGGAAGGATACTCAAAAGCAGACATATTGAATCAATTGAATTGTCAAAAAATAAATTGGATTTTCTTTTGGCTACTTTTTGGTTTTGAATTCGGTTTGATTTGCTTTTTTTTTTTCTCTTTGCTTTTGGCTGTTACAATATTAGTTTACTTGGGTTTGACATTTAAGTAAATACTTGAAAAATTACTTAAGTTTAGGAGACATTTCCTGTCTCTTGTGTATGTAACAACAGAGAAAAGACAGAGAAAAACAATAGAAATAAAGGACATTCAAACGAATTCATAGGAAAGACTTTGGAGAGTCTAGTGAAAGTCAACACTTTAAAAACAAATAAACAAACAAACACAACGAAAAGAAGTCATCCATTGGTCATCATCAAGATGCATAAAAGTATCTATGTGTCTATTATATATTAGAGTATCAACCTATTTCAATTAAATCTATTGAGATTTGTGTCATGGTTTTGAGTTCAAATATGTGCTTAGTTTTTGAATAGAATTGCATTTATTAAAGTAAACTAAAAAGCAAAAAGGAAGGAAGAAAATTGTTCAATTTCTTGACTTAAGTCAAATTAAACATTTGTCAAAAACTATTTTCGTATTATAAAATTTTATTTGTCTTATATATAAAATTAACTTGATATGGTTTTTGCTTCAATGTCTGAATTTATTGCTCCTCGGAAATACAATAAAATTGGAGGATAAATTGAAAATATAATATAAAAATCAAAGTGAGAATTCGTGGACAATTAAAGTCATATGAGGAGATTAACGACAATCAAACAAACATTTTTCTTTGTCAAAATTTTACTTCTACACAGAATGAGACTCTTAAAAATATCCATTGACTTAGAAAATTTTACAATGAAATATAACAAAAAGTTAACATAAATTAAATAATTTCGTTTCATATCACTTTGCCTCAAACCATTGAATACTCGTAATTCCATATTCTTTTCAACATTGTTAACAAATTTGTGTCGTGTATGAATAAATAAAAGTGTCAAAAATTCATGCCAGAGGCGGGTAAACAGGAAATTTTATCGCAAACAACAAAAAACCAAAAAAAAAGGATGTGATGAAATACAAGAAAACTCATTTGTTTAAGTAAAAAAAAAATAAAATTGTCAAACCAACTTTGGATACAAACATACAAACATGCGTATAGATTGATTGTGTGCGTAGGTGTTTGAACGAGTTTTTTTGAACGTTTGTCATTTGTTGGCAAATGTCAAAATTCGAGTCTCATTGACATTTGAGAAAAATGTCAAATAAAATTTCCCTTGTGAATTGACATTAATGCAACTATAACAGAAACAAGAATACCAACAACAATATCATCATCATCATCATCATCATAAACAATATTCAACAATATCAAACATTCACAAATTTAGAATTGTTACAGATATAACAGAATTAAAGCTGTAGCTTCTTCTACTAGCTAAATTTAAGCCATCATCAAACTAATTACAGTCAACACATTTCTACAAAGATCTTTCATCAATGATTTAACCCATAAACAATGTGTTTGTGTATTGCACATGAGTGCGCTCACTGTATTATGAATCTCTCTCTCCCTCCATTCGTTAGTTGCTTCTCTGATGATGTCAACAATTTTCGACTACAAAATTATTGGAAAACAATAAATTTTACTGTTTGCTGTTAAAATTTATGTCTGTGGAAATGTTTCCGAATGTGTGTTTGAATAACTTTTCATCTTTTTATACGAGGGCTATATGCTAAATACTTGGCCAAACCGTTCGGTTGTTGCAGTTTTTCATCTTACAAAAAACGGATCAAACATTGGAATTTTCAATGCGAAATTGGTTTAAAGAAATCTAAGATGTGTTTATCGCAGAAAAATGTTTTAGGATGTATTCGAATTCGGATATGCAAACCCAACTAGACAAACTCACTGTGGAGTCTAAAAAAAGTGGGATTGAATATTAACTGCATGAAGACCAAGATTAAATACGATTAAATACCACTACTAGCGCCCATCTTATAATCGAAGGTAACGACATCGAAGAGGTTGAACGTTTTGAATATCTTGGTAGCCAAATAACAACAAACGGGGGAACCCATATCGATATAGAATGTAGAATTCAAAAAGCCAAGGCCTCATTTGGGAGAGTAGGAAACTTCTGGAGAGCTAAACATGTCCACCAGAAGACGAAAATAAAAATATTTAACGCTTGTATAAAAACTGTCTTCCTTTATGACTGTGAGACTTGGCATACTACAACTACAAATATGAGAAAACTACAGACGTTCATCAACCGATGTCTACGTACTATTCTGTGAATCTAGTGGCCACGAATTATTAGCAATCAGCGACTCTGCCAAATCTGCGAGCAAGACTCAATTAAAATTGTGATACGGAAACGAAAGTACGGTTGGCTGGGACATACCCTTCGCAAAAATAGCGACGAAATACCCCATGCCATATTGGAATGGAACCCTCAAGGGACGAGGTCCAGAGGAAACCCGTAAATTGACGTAACTGTTGCGGCTGAAGCAAGAAAATCTATGAGCGAACTTCGCGCATTAGCACGCAATAAAGACGGATGGAAATTCTTTGTTAATCAACTATGTTTATAATTTCTTTAAATAATAAACGAATACGGAACTCATGACAATTATCTTGAGAAGGGTATAACGATAAATGGAGTATAACTTATTGAACTGTTTCAACTAATCTATGAAAGAAAAACACGTGGAAATGTTTCCACATTAACTTTACTCACGCCAAATGATTGACAACTTGGCGAATAAAAATTCAAGGTTAAAAACTTCTTAATCACAATGATTTAACAACTGCGGCTGACCAACTTGAATTAATCCACTTGACAACTTTGTCCTCTTTCTCTGCTCCTGATTTGGACTGCCTTTGTTTCAGTGCTTGGATATAATAACCAGGACTACCACATCATACATACTTACATATGACAAGGCTAGGAAGTTATCCTACACCCCTCGTACACGTTTCTCACATGTTATTACTATTGAAAATTTATCATTTGCATAAGTTCGCTTTTCATATTTTGGTTTGTTCCAACAGTTGACCTTCGACTAATTTTCTAAATATTTAAGCTATAAAACATTTAGAAAAGTAAAAGCTAACGAATGCTGATGACTTAAATATGTGTAAAAATATTCATTCATACATTTGTGAAAAGAAAGAAAGTGATTAATTTGGGGAAAAAATTCAATTTCATTTTCATTTAATTAGGCTCCACTTGTTTACATTTGGAAAATTTTATAAATTAAAAAAAACATTTTCAGAAACAAAATTAACAAGCTAAGCAACCGTGAAGTATTCTACGTCTATTTTAACTAAGTTTCATTGAATATTTAATATCCTTCATATAAGCAGATTTCATAATTAAGAGATTAGTTTATTTGGAAAAATTTTCGTAAAAGTTATTCAACTGTTCATCATCTGGGAAAATTACCGAATTGTGGTCATCATCTAGTTAAATTTGGTCATGTGGTTAACATTTGGTCATTTGATGAAAACAGTTCACTGCTTTGATTTTGGAAAATGATGGAGATAATGGAATTTTTGGTCCTACCCCACACTCTCCAAACTATACTAGAGTTTCCCTGAAAATTAAATCAAAACCAAATCCCTAAGGAACAGAAAAACAGAACGTTCAATTTTTCTTTAGGCAATCATCAAAATAAAGTATTCTTAGCACCATTTATAAAAATAGGAAGCATATAAGAATGAAATATAATAAATATGTAGATCAAATTTATATGTAAAACAATTCTAATGAGTATTTCCTAGTATTTTTATATCCACAGTTTCACTTCTAAATTCCTTTCCATTTCAATCAATTTTAAATATTCCCTAACAACATTTACTTTGAACTTCACTAATCTAAAGTGGCTGAAATCTATGTACTCGTATTCATTGTCCTATAAATTATTGAAATTTAATGCATCGTGCTTTAATTAGAATTAAAAAAGTTTAATAAAAAATCATTGAACAAAAAACAAAAAAAAAAGGCAGAGATTTTGCCGATTTATCTTTATCTTTGTGTAAAACGTGTAAGAGTTTTTTATCTTAATTTATTTTGCCAGAAACACAGAAATAAAAACTGAAAACTTCAAAAAACAAGAAATGTAAAAAAATTAAGCTAAAACTTTTGCTTGATTTTTTGATGATTTTGGATGAAAAACAAAAAAAAAAATCATCATTGGACTGTTTTCCAATGTTTTCTCCAAAAAAAAAAAAAAACAACACTTTTCCTTTTTTCATTTGTGCATATTTTTACTGTTATTTGCATACTTTTATATTTTGTTTGTTGTTATTCTTCATTCTCATCCTTCTTTGGCTTTCGGTTGTTTTTCTGATTTTTCATGGCAGCAAAACTTTTTTACCAAACAATTTTAATAAACATAATTTTATGCGCTCAAAGTACAACAAAAATTTAATTATTTCAGCATTTTAATGAAAAGAGGAACAAACACACACACACACAAACAATTTGATGCTTTTCATTTTAAGTATTTCATAGATACACACAAACCCACTCACATTAAAGGGGATTCTTATTAATGTCGTACGTAACTCAATATCGAAAAGCAATGAAAACTCATAAATGTTTTGTGTAGTAGTAAGCACTTAAAATTCCGTTTTCATTTTCGCACTCAAAACGAATTTGAGGTCGCTCAATTTCAGTTACAGCGCACGATTAGGCAACAATAAAGTACTAGACAAACAGACAGAGAGATACTCAAAGAGATAGACAGACAGATACTTCATACTCGACATACATACTCACTACACTACACCTACACCTACACCTACACCTTGATGAAACAAAGGCTGTCAGGCAAGAAACACACACATGAAGTGACTAAATAAAGCTACTTACAATTGCTCCATTAAACGCGTTTTACATATCTACACTTACTCACTCTCTTCACTCAGCATTTTTATCTAACAATCTATCTATCTATCTATCTATCTATACAAGTAGTTGTATATTGCAATAGTTGAAGTTTTATTGTCGAAAGCCATTAAACTTTTCCCATCAACCATGCTCTCGTAATAAAAATAGAAAAACAGAAACATTGTATATAAAAATGTAGTTGGCAAGGTAGTGGAATAGATATCAATTTCGAATTGATTCATGTTTGAGGGTAAACAAGTTAAAGACGACTTCCCTCATATGAGGTTCAATGATTTAAAGGAATATCAAGGATTGACGTAATATTTACTTTACTCAATACAAAGTTTAGAGATACCGAAACAACACAAAAAAAAAAATAATATATATTAAAGAAATTTTATGAAGAACTATAATCATTCGTTAAGGTTTCTATAGCTAATATATAATCTAAGCATAGACACATGAATCCATGACCAATTTTAGGGAATAATAAATTTTGTTTCGAATAATTTACAATACAAAATATTATTGGTACAAATATTCTATACTAATCATCATCATCATTTGGCGCTACAGCTCTTTGTGAGCTTTGGCCTGATGAAAAATATGCCTCCATGTTAAACGATCTTTTGCCGCCCTTTTCCAGTTTTCCAGTTGTAGTTTCTTTAGGTCTTCGTTTAGTTCGTCCATCCTTCTTGATCTTGGTCTTCCCCTTGCTTTGTCGGTGAATGACTTCGCATCTAGAATTTTTCTTTGCGCTCTTGATTCGTCCATTCTTGTTACATGGCCTAGCCACCTTATGCGTTGCGCTTTGATAAATCGTATTACGTTTTCACCTTGGATTAGATGTTCAAGTTCGTCATTCCATCTTATTCTCCATTCATCGGGCCCAGTTTTAACTGCGCCGAAGATTTTTCGGAGAATTTTTCTTTCGAAAGTCAGCAATTTTGTTTTGTCTTTTTCGCTCATAGTCCAAGTTTCAGCTCCATAGCACAAGACTGGTCGCACCACTGTCCTATACAGTGTTAGTTTGCAGGATTTGTTAAGCAGTTTTGATTTGAAGACTTTTATAAGTGATGCGAAAGATCTACTGGCTGCTTGTATTCTTTCGTCAATTGTTACGCTCATGGAGTTGTCTGCTGTCAGTTTGTAGCCAAGACATGTGAATGTGTTTCTGTTTTTCGCTCTGGACATGAGCATATATTCTATACTAATAGGAAATTAAAATTATTTATTCATCATGTTACAATGTCTCAGAGGCTTCCTTTATGAAAGACTTTCTTATAAAAGACACATAGTCATGACCAAGTTAAAAACATTACTTGTCATTAATTCTTATCATGACAAAATTGTTCAAAGTAAACGAAGTCTTTAAATATGTTTAATTATGTTTCAATTTCTTAACCGTCAATCATAAAAAAGGGAATATGTAATAGAAAGGAAATCAATAAATAAACATGTAGAAAAAACCAATTTGTCATACATTGATTGTCCTTGATTAGGAAATTGGATGCAATAAACAAAATCATGTTACAATTTCATAAAAATCTCACAAGTATTATAAATAGGAAGTCATTATAGTCTCTGTAATCACTAGTAAAAGGACACGTAGACATGACCGATTTACCTAGCAGCGTTAAATACAATACTACAAAGGAAATCATTATATAAGCATTTGAATTATTTACAAATGAACACGTACACATAACCAATTTGTCTTACATTTGCCTTGATGGGAAATTTCAAAACATTTATCTGAATCTTTTTGTATTTGCTTAATCTTTCCTAAAAAAAAAATGAAAAAAAAAATAAGAAAATTATGTTAAATAGAAAGAAATTCAATAAATAATCACGTAGACATGACCAATTTGTCCTACATTGTCATTGATTAGGAAATTGAAAGCCATTAAACACAATCATATTTCAAACTAATAAATTGTTTTTTTACCAATAAAATGAAAGTCATTAAATAAGCATTTGACTAATGTATTTGTCAATGGACACATTGACATAACCAAATTGCTCAGCATTGTTATTTAAAGCATCAAATATCATAATGTTCTCTTAATCTCCTTTCATGCAAAACTTACAAATGGAAATAGGAAGTCATGTTTGCCATAATGAAACCAATAGACAGGAAATCATGTCTGGTTAGCAAGAAAATTGTATGTGACTTATACATGCACAGAATTGTGGTAAATGATTGTTATACTCTGAAATGTTGTCTGTCTAGTTCAGATGCAAAAAGCTTTATGCTTTCAATGAACCAAAATTTGACCACAAATCATAAAGATCACATTACTAACAATTGCATAGCAATACGATTCATTAGAACAGTTTAGCATGAAATCTTCTAATAAGAACATAATTCCATTTAGACACATATCGAACCCATTGTAGACTTAAACTATGTTAATCTTGACATACATTTTCACATGGTAATCAAAATCTTTTATGCTTACTACTAATCAATATAAAAATCTTTAGATTACAAAAGTTAAACACTTTAATGATATCAATTCAATAATCAATAAAAATTATATTCATTTATCCATTCAGTATTTTCTATTACATTCAATTGGGAAATTGTCTGTGCTAAATTGTAATCGTAAAAACCAAGTAATAGGGGGATTAAACTATTTTATTCTACTGTAGATTTAAAGGAAAATTGAATGATTTTCACTGAAAATATCAAAGAAAACTAGAATTTCTGGCTCAAATCGCAAAAGGTTTCATGAAAACATTATTATTAAATTTTGATTGACCACAAGGCTTTGTTTCATTCAAAATGTCATTGAAATGAAACAAAGCCAGGCTTCTATCTCTTATTTTAAATTAAATTGATAAAATTGAAAACTTCTGATTTTATTTTACTCGACCGGGAAGCGAAACGGGATATCCAGATAATGTTGTCTTTTCAGGCGATGCATGTGTCTGCTGTTGATTGTTTGAAACTTCATATTCAATTGATTGAAGTGAGGTTGCCAGATGAGATGCCTGTCAAAGGTCAAGCCCAGATACTTCACGGTGTCTTTGATGTCACTATTTATTACTATTGGAGGAAATGTCATGTAGTTTAAGGTGAATGTGATATGTGTTGACGCCTACTATATGTTCTTCATTTTCTTCATCCACATCTTATTGAAGATTAGTTGGTTCAAGAGGAGGGATGAGGCTGCAACGGTGTCATTGTCACTAACCTGCAGGGCAGATTGCAAATAAAATAGAAAAACAAAAACAAAAACAAAAACAAAAAATTTTATTTCACTTAAAACATCGAAACAAGCTAAGATTTTAGGTCATAATCTCTAACAATTTTAAGTTACCATAGATAAACATTGTAAAACATTGGATAGTTTCAAGTTTATTTCTCCAATAATCATTAAATGTTTATCACATTTTACATTTCATTTTTAAGGATTTTATGACTCTACTTACTTTTGTGAGTCTAATCAGTAACATTCTAAATATTAACATCCCACATAAAAATGAAAGTGTATCTAGAACTTGCAACTATGCAACATCATAGCCAAATGTTGCAATTTGGCACTCTTAAAATTTCAAATTGAAAAACTTTATGAGTTTTTGTTTCTCTTGTAGTACGAGTAGTAGTAGTAGATTTGACTGACGAACTACAATATAAACAATTTTGACTTTTAAGCAAACAGAAAATGTTAATTTTTATTATGGAAAACGTTGTTTAAGTTTACTCAAGCAAATCAAAGTTTTTCCTCATTTTTATGTGTTTATTTTTGTGAGGTTCTTTTGGTTTAATGTCCAAACATTTAAAATGCAATTAATTAGTAAAAGTTTAAACAAACATAAAACTACCGAACGAGACAAACTACTACAACATACCACATGATAAACACATGCCAGAAATAAATCTGACACCTGGGGATGGTAACCAATCATTTACTACAACATATAGTAGAGGGCAACACACAACCACAAACTGAGAAATCGATACTCTTGCTCTACTTACATTGGATGGTTTTATCTATTTATTTACTTATGTGCAGATGTTGATGCATTTGTATCTAAATACATTTGCTATACTTGCATTGCAACACATTTTTTGTGTTATTGTTGTTGTTGTTGTTTAACTGAAAATGTTCTAAGATATTAGAAAGAGAACCACATGCACTTATCGTTGATTTGTGTTTAAGTTTTGGTGCCTCTTTCAGCTTCTTTCCTTCAACTTACCTTTCTTCTACCCTGTTTTTCTTTTTACTTATTCTTCTTCGTCTTAAGTCGTAGTCATTTTGTTGTATGTAGTCTTTGGATTACTAGACCTGGTGCCATGCATCGAATGCAGTTTGAGTTTCATTTGCAATTTTCATCAGCAGCTGTTGCTTTACAAGAACCTAAATGGAATTGAATGTAACTTAGGTAAGAGAGAGCAAAAGTGAAATACAATTTTGTATTTTATTGCGAAATGTCTAGAAAAACACTGAAAGAAATTCTTGAAATAAATGTTAAATTTGAGAATCAGTTAGAGAACAGAGTCTTATTTTCATCTCAATTCTAATTTAAGTTTAATAATCAGATCCTCATACATTTTACTACAAAGGTATCTTCCTTCCTTAACTAAATCTTTAGTGGGAACAAGAGAATAGGCAGCTCCTTCTACTACCAAATCAATATTGGAAGAAGAAAGTTTGCGAACAATAAATTTAAGCTAGATGACACAATTTTTTTTGAGTTTGATCTATTGAAAACACAGAATTGTCATTGAGAGTAATAATAATCATGTATGGAAACACTTTTGCAGTCCAATTAGAGGTAAGAACATTCCATATGTAGTTCATCATTGATTGGGAAAGAGACTTTGTTTAGATTCTGAAGGAGTTTAATTTTAATTTGAAGATTTCTGAAAAATGAATATGTATATTATTCCTCTTATATAAATCTCAGTATATTAGTACTTAGAAGTAAAAGAAATCACAGAAAACTTAAAACTATTCTCAATTTCCTTTTAATTAAATTATTCTCTGATGTATTAAATTACACAGTATTTCTCTGTTTCAAACTTATTTTTATTTTCTTTCTTTAAACTTATTCTTCATAAGGAATTCTTATTAATTCTAACTGAACCTGAAAAATATTCTTAAGTTCTCTCAATTTGATTCTCTAGAACTTTCTAACAACATCTTCAATTTCTTTTGATATTTCTTTATTTTTTTTTTTTATGAAATTTCTAATGCATTTTTACCCATTTTCAATGCTAAGTGCAAGTGGCGTCTGATCTCTCTTTACCTCTTCTATGAGCAGCATCCAGTACACAGAAGACCAAATGTAATTGCATTTCAAAAATTGCATAAAACAATCTTGACGTGCTTCTTCTTCCACCAACGACAGAAACTACTACTTGAAAATATATACGAGTACATAGATGAATACGAATGGCAAATGGAAAATAGGTAGGAAACTAACGCTGAAGCAAAGCAAAGTAGTTCAACAAATGCCAAAGGAATTAATAAATAAATATGATTTAATAAGATCTACAACTGCGTAATACAAAATGTTTATACTATAAGCGCATAAATTGTAACATGTAACAACAAAATGTTAATCATGATGATGATGATGATGTTGGATGTTGCTGTGGCTATTGCTATTGCTATTGTTGATGATGATATTAAGAGCAATTAAATTGCTCAACAAGGACCAAACTAAAGTAGATAATTTCTAGGAAAATATAATATTGTCGAGGGTAGTAAGTAAGGTATAGGGAGCTTGAAAAATGTATCTTAAGTAATTTTTAATTGGCCACAGGCAGGACAGGGCTATGTTGCTTCTTTATTTTTTTATCTTGCATAAGGTATTAAGAATTTCCCATAGAAATTCTTGGACTTTACGCCCTAGAGTAATAAATGAATGAATGAATGAATGAATGCCAAGTGCACCCTTTAGGCTATAGTAACCAATTAAGCAATTAAACAATTGCCATAGCCAAGGTGAGAGTGAAGATGAAAGTGAAGGTGAAGGTGAAGGTGCAGGTGATGATGGTACAAATGAAATTGAGTCCTTAGTTACGGATTTTAAGTTTGGGAATAGTACAACAAACGGAAATTATTATAAATTCATTTTTAAGGACAAAAAGGAAATTAGCTTAATGTCATAATGATTCGTTGATGTTGATGATTGTTTCAACCACAAAATTAGACTTACAAAATTTCTGCAGGAAACAAACAATAATTGAGGATGACATTTAATCGATATACATGAGAGAAAGATAATATAGAGATTTATGTTTAATTAATTAAAGTGTTGTCGCAGCAACAACTTAAGGAAAACCGCAAGCATATTTTCTCACATCACTGCTTATTTAAGTTATGTCTTCATATAACTGAAAATGTTAAAAACAACAAAAATCAATAAAACACTACTCCATCCGCTGCTGTGCGTTCGAGTGTTGAGTATGATGATGGTGATGATTATAGTGAATACCTCTTAATCGCATTCAATCAAAAGTGCCATAATGCGTATACGCCTCGTTGACTCGCCGCAAAGCATTTCGACCCTGAAAGCTCGCTCTGACATAAAATGACGTCTATTGGCCTGCCGCCCTCACTTGGCGATAATTTATTGTTTATATTGAAATGCAAGGCAAACAAAAAAAAAAAAAAAAGAGAAATTAAAAGAAGGAATAAATTAAGAAAAAAACAACATGAGGAAATTCTTAGAGAAGTCAAAATTTGTTCGGTTTTACAGGAGATTTATTGTCCTGCAAAGAAAAATATATAAAAAAAAATTTGATTATAACTTTATGAAAAATATCATTATTCTAATATTGTTTGATTCAAAGCAAAACTTAACAATATTTTATCAAAAAAATTGTAAGAAATTGGAACCGATCTAATGGATTTGTCTTTTAATTGATTTTATTAATTTAATTTGTAATTATCACAACAAATAACATTCACAATTGTAGTGTTGTCAACTCCCAAAAATATTTATACCGAAAGCTAAAGTGAAAAACTCCTAAAATTGCCACAAATACTTTCAACCCACTTATTTACCCCCTAAATTTTTGGGAACCCCCTAAGTTGACAACCCTAGTTAAACATTTCATATATCTATAGATTTTGAAATTTATTTTCTATTGTGTTACAAACCTTATATCGAAGTAATAAGAGTACAAAGTAAAGAAGGTAACAGTAATAAGGATAAAGAAAATAAGAAAATGACAAAAACGTTGAGTTGAGAATGGAAAAAAACTTCTCAAATTCTATTGTGAATAAAATCAATTAAAAATGCTTCGTCTTTATCGTCTTTGCCATTGTCTCTATCGCCATCATCATCATCATCATCATCGTCCTCAACATCAGCATTAAGTTTGTGGGCATCTTTGTTATTGTCGGTTATAATTTATGGCGCCTATAATTACAGCAATTTGTGCACTTTCAACATGCTGTGCATGTCTTATAAAAGTCCTTTCCTTAAACACACAAAAACACCCACACCCACTCACACTCACACTCAACACATCTCATCGCCACCAATGTATTGCACACATCGTATGCACACTCATTGTTTTGTTTCTTTTAAATTGCATATAAGCATCCTTGAAATGGGTTTGTTTTTTCGTATTGCTATCCAGCCAGCCAACAATCCATTGCTTTTAGCTACATGTTACTCATTCTTTCTTATGTTGGTTCATTCATCCATCTATGGGTTCGTTTGTTAGTACGTCCGTCCGTCCGTCTGTCCGTCTGCCAGTTAGTCTTTCCAAACCATTCGCTCGTCAGTCTTTTTGAAACGATGTTGCAATGTCGCTGCTTGATTGCACTTTTAATTAACTTTTTTCAAGTCAGCTGAACTGTAACTGTTACCAATTGTGGCACCAGGTTTTTACACCAGTTCTATAACCACTCAGCTACATTTGTATTTCAACCATTTCAGAGAGAATATTCCATATATTTGTTCTCCCTTTTTTTTTTTCTGTATTTTGTATTCCTGATGAAGACATAAAACTTGCAACAACAATTACAGTAGATATTTCCTTTACAAAATGAACAAAAATGAATGTTGTACAATGTATAGGCAGCATATGGACATTTATTACAAAAATTGCTACATGTTGTAAGCATGTTAACAATTATGGATTTGCACTAAACATTGATACGAGCATCATATACTCGTATGTACATGTGATGATGACCTTTATTGGCATTTTTATTTTACTCAAAATTTTGTATTGAATATTTTTATTTATTTATATTGATGAAATTAAGAAAAAGTATTAATGGGTTATAAAATTGAACCATGTGCCCTAGACAATATTGAGATAAAGTATTTCATCGAGAAATCATCGTCATACTATCAGATAGTTAATCCACATAAGAAATAAGTTTATACTTATCGACAATACATATGACATAATATTCTGAGAATTTACTTCAGTGTTTACTCATTGCCTTCTAAATCAGTGAACCGCTTAATGCAAGTACAGACATCCACTTTCAGCTGAACTTTTGGTAATAGATGCCATTATATAGTTGATTACTTTTGGTTTCCTTACCGGCTTAGGAGGTCCTACCAGTAGTTACGCTTCCACCTGCATAGCTTTCTTGATGACTATTTCCACTGAACCTCCTCATTACGTCAAGATAGCAATCACCGGTGCGAAAATAAAGGATTACTAATGTCATTTTGAGAGCATACGTGGTCAAAATAAAAGGGGAAATGTTAGCACTAGCAAATTTTCGAGTGCACTCGATCATTAACTCCAACTTAACATTCCCACAACAAACGAGTACGAGACGCATCAATCCAACTTCATGTTCGTTCGAATCGTATCACTTCGATTTTGAATCAGTTCTAGTTTGATTCAATTAAAGTTTCAATCACTTCGAGTGTTTAACAAGATCATAAGATAGAATAGGATAAACAGACTGCTCGTCACAAATTCATATTCACCGAAAATCCTGACGACCTTCTGTGATGCTTGTGGGTGGTACAAATCTCTAACGGGTTTCCAATTAAACAAGTTAGATTTTGATATTGGACATAGACTTTTAATTTGAATTGTTTACAAAAGATATATGAATTTTATGTGAAGACGATCTCTAAGAGATCCTCAACATTGAGTATCTTTCATTTTGAATATTGTATAGAACAAATTCATTCTAACATTTTGGCAAAATTGGCTACTTGCCTTTTTTTTTGTTTTATTATTTTATTTGACTCCATGTAAATTAACCTTTCAAAAATTGTCTAATCTAATCCAATCTATTATTTAATTGAGTAAAAAAAAAAACAAAAAAACAATAAAAAATATCAATTTGTTGATTTCCATATTTAGAGTTACCATAAAACACATACTTATTTATTTATAATATTCTAAAAATAACAATCAGACAAAGGCAAATCATTGTTGCATATTGGCATATGAGTCCTGGCAGCATAAAGTCGGCATACTCGTACATACATAAGTAAGTAAAAGGGAATGAAGTGGAACGCGAAAAGAGTCAAACAATAACAATAATATTTACACATTACCATGGTTGAGTCGCACAATCTGTCTTATAAAATATTTTCACACAATTTACAAAACATGAACAACCAACAAAACAACGACAACTGCCTCTCAGATACATTTAGACATTATAATCAACCTTATTGTCGAAATGGAGGGAACAAATACACAAACATACACAGCATAACGACAACGAGTAAGCCCTATAATTTTTTGACAGGAAACATTGTTTGTAGGGGTTTGCTGGGTGATTTGTTAGGCACCAAAAAAAAAAAAAAAAAAAAAAATTATATATAAAAGGAGTGCAAAGATGAAAAAATGTAAATTCAATTTGGTTCATTGTAATAAAATGAAAATGTTTTTTTGTTCAAGTTGAAATCATTTGGTTTTTTTCCTCAAACAAAATCGACATTCAGGATACAACTGGTGATGATCATGATGATGATACTGATTATGATGATATTCTTCTTGTCTGATGTATTTAGTGTTGGTGTTGGCATGTTGATGAATGTGATTACTGTTACTATTGGGTATTGTATTGCTGCATCATTAAAAGTATCTGCACGTTAATATTATGATTGGCAAATGAAAAAACATTTACCACGTACAACTTAAATTAAATGGGGAAGCAAAATCAGCAACAATTTACTCTTCTGTTCTGTTAATGTTGAATAAATGAATTGATTGTTTGCCAGTTACTCACAGATACAAATACAAACACATATACACACAGAGATTGTCTATCTATTTGTCTGCTTAGTTAATGTGCGAACGTGCATTAAATACCAAATGAGAATTTTCTATAATAATGACAATAATAATGTTGATGCTGTTGATAATGAAAACATAATGACTTCTGTTAAACATTCTAGACAAATATAAGTACATAGTAAGTATTATAATAATTTAAATTTATATAAAAAAAAGGAAAAATATAATTGCAAATAACAATAATAATAAAAATCACAAATTGCTGACCCAATCCTTATTTTCATCATCATCATCATCACCATCACCATCTCATCCTCACTAATCAAAGGATTTTCTAACCATCGAAAATTAAATGTAATCGAAACGAACAAATTTTTGGGGGAAAATAATAAGAAAAACATTTCAGCATTTCAGCAGTTCACCACGTTTAAGTAACCAAACAACTTATAAATGAAAGAGCAAATATTGACATAACTTGACTTGTTTCCTTTACTCAGCATTTTCTTCCAATTCTCCCCTTTTCAAAAAAAAAAAAAAATTGAAAAAAATTAGAAAAGAAAAGAATCTTGTTAAAACTAACAAAAAAAAAAAATGGTTTAGGTCAAAATATTTTGCTATTTTCAAAATCAAATAAAAGAAAGAAAATGAAGGTTATAACTAACATAAAAATAGCTAAAAAGAAAAGAAATAACACAAAAAGCTGAAAAAAGCTAAATAAGTAAGTCAATAAATCAATTCAAGGATATTTTCTTAGGTCTAATATAGAGAAAAATAAGTAAATACCAAAAAAGAATCTAAGTAAGAAAAAATGGGCAACATATTGTCATCGGTTTTAGGAAGGTTTTTAATACCCTTAATGTTGTAATCTAATAAAATCGAGTATACGCACGTATAACAATATGCCATATAGGTAAGTAAATAAGTTCAGTTTGTAATCAATTCCAATTCCCTTTTCATTGATCAAAAAAGTATGCAAAATAAAATAAGTAAAAAATTCTAGAAAATATAATGTCAATGATCAATTTGATCTAAAAATAACTGACAATATAATCTAAATAATGACATTCTAAGTTTACAAAAAAAAAAAAAAAGGAAATCTAAAATTTTTGAAATTCGAAAATATCTACGAGGTCAAGTCAATTAATTGTTAAACAAATATACCTATGGTATCATATTCATATTCAATGTGATGTGACATTATGTTCTGAAACTTACAATCTCTGTAATGTACCATTTAAAAAAGTAACTAAAGATCCTCTTTTGAGATTGTGATATTGTATGACAATTAACATGAATAATCTTTCCATACAAAACTCAATATATTGTAGCGATCAACAGGTAGTACCAACGTGCTGATCAAGGAGCGGCTTATCCCTGATGAAATGAACAGTTGATATTTGACCAAGGAGGAAGTAAAAGATGGCCAATTGAGTTATAGTCAAATTAAAAATTAGTGAAATATTGGAAAAGCTGAGGAACAACAGGGGCTGGTGATCATCACTGTATTGATCTCCTTTCTTTGTCTTATGTTAATGTATAATTCCAACAGTACAGTCAACAACAAACAAAGTGAAATATCAACAAAAATATCGTCAACAATACAGAAATCAAAAACCTCATAATCGAAACAGTATCAATTGCTTAAGCTCAGTTGAAATTAAAGCCAAATTGGACAAATTGAACATAATTTATCCACTCCAGCATTTGCATTTACTTAGTATAGAAAGAATGAACTTAAACATGGTCTACATCTAGGTCAAGATTATGCTCAGAGAAATGTGTGTAAGAGCCCTAAGTCTTCATAGGATTACTTCGTAGAACAGAATAAAAAATCAACTCTATTTGCTTTCATTCAGTGTTCAGTTGAGGTGAATTTGTATAAGACTCTGACAGAGTTGGGCAGATCTCCGTTTTGGCTTATAACTTTTGTTAGAAGAATTTAATACTATTTTATTGTATATCGTTGGACAAAGAAATATTTTTGCAAAATATTTGAAAACAATTGGATTGAAAATGTAGTATTTATGGACATTGGAAAAAAAAGTATAAAGTTGTCAGGCTTAAACACTTGAAGTCTTGGATGGCCACCCACTGGAATTTGACTGAAAATGTAATGAAATTATAAAAAATATAATACTTAGAAAACAAATTTTAAGAAAAGGAAAAGGCAATTTTTAAGAATTTTGTATTATTGATTATTATTGATTTTTGTCATTAAAATTTGAATTGAAAGGAGACATTATTAGTCCAGAATTATGAACAAAAATTATACTATAATGTTAATACCCTTTTTCAATAAATATGAAGGGTATCGATAGCCAATGATTGAACAAAAGAAGGAGTAAAGAAAATGACATAAAAAGCCAAAGCAAACTCACGCACACACATAATCGCATAGAGTCACATAGATTCACATACTTGTATATGTATAATTTAACCCAACGACAGTTGAGTTTATCAATTTGTAGAATGATTTTTGTCCTTTTTCATTTAGAATTGTTTTGTATCTATGTGAATATATACAAATATTGTAGTGTTTGTTTATCCTAGTAAATTGTAAATGTGTCTGTCTGTCTGTCTGTCTATCTATCTGTCTGTCTATACTGTGTTCACCATATCATATGCATTTGTCATGGATTTTCAATTTGTTTCGTTTTATCTTTCGCTTGATTTGTCAAATATACATATAAAATACATTTTATTCTCATCTTTTCTGTTTCTATTTTCATCATTTAATTTGTTTTTGTTGTTTTTCTTTGCTTATCATCATCTGTGAAATTTATTTTATTTATAACATATTTTAATATCATTTTTGATATGAGATTTTTGTCTATCTTATCAATATTTGTCAAAAAAAACTATTTAGAATCCTTTATGTGGCCTACAAATTCAAATAAAATAAAAAAGCAAAATGAATTTCATTTTAATAAAAGATAATGAAACTTTGAGGCCACAAACAACTTTATGATGTTTATTTACTAAAACTTATTATCTTTGAACTTCAGCCAGATCAGAGAACAATCAACAGTTTAAATAAAGTAGAGTGATTTGAATAGAAATGTGTTATAGTAGAAAGATGAAAGATAAAATGAAATTTTGTAATTGAAGTTGAAAATTGTAATGAAGAAAAAATATACATGCGTACATTTTCATAAATATTTAATGAGCAAAGTCATTTCTCATAAACATGAAAAGGGGGGAAAATGTAAAAGCATATTAAGGAAATGAAAGCTTAAAATAGTAAGGGAGTTTTGAAAATTAAACATGCGTAGGGAAAGTATTTGATTGCTATTGACATGGAGTGCGGTAAAAATTATCACTCTTTTCCAAATAGCAAAATAAAAATCCTAATAAGTCAGTAAGGGTTGACTTGAAGGACTTGTTTAACAACCTGTAATACTTTTACAATATATAAAAACTAAGTATAAATTATTTATATAGGATAAAGGTAAACTACAAATATATCATATATATGTCTATTTATACGGAGAAACAACAACATCCTAACGCTGTCATTATCATCTCTTAGCTAAGCGATGCAACCTATGCCGAAATGCTTTGTAACCGGAACAGCAGCAAGAGCTCGGCTCGAAGAACAACAATGTTTGGAAAATACGCAAAGGAGAACTACTACTACAACTATAAAGTGGAAGCAAAAAATTGTCAAAATGAATGTGCTATAACCAGGGCATTAGAAGGAAAAAGTAGTGTTAGAAGTCTCTGGAAACAAAAACAAACTCAGCCTTAAGTATTATGAAGACTTCGTCAATGAGATCTTTGCATGGGATAAGCAGCTAAAAATTCTGAATGCAGTAAACATGCGAATGCGATAGGTCTGGTATAGTATACGCGAAACTCTCAACCCGATCAAATCCTATCGCTTCCTCAATTATTACAGTCTTACACATGATATTCTTATTTCTATATTCTGCACAGCTGTGCAATGAATACTTAAGCCTACAAACAAAATATACTTTGATACATAACAAACTTCTTAAAGGTCTGTAATCTATTATACAAAACTTGGTTTCGTTGAATATATTTAAAATAATAAAATGAGAAAAGAAAAAACATTTAACAGAATTTTTACAGAAAGCTTTTACCTAACAAATGCAAAGAAGAACCACAAAATGGTTCATGAACGTGCTGACATAGGAAAAGCTCATTGAATAATAGAAAATAATAATATTTTTTAAAATAAATATTATATTTCACATTACAAAAATTCGAAACAACTTCCCTAATTTAGATTTAATTTAAAATATTTCTTAAATTTGTAGAAAAGAGACTTTCTTCTGAGGACAAAAAATTAAAAATCAACCATATTTTAGCCAGAAGCCGTGTAGCCGTGTTCAAGACCAATGTTATCCAACCAGCCACATCTATTAGTGGAAATCGATTTGACTCTTGAATTATTGTAATAGAAAATGAACATCTAAGTAAAGACAACTTGCTGCAAATATTGGCATGTGCTGAGTCACAGATATCTACAGAAATTTCTTTAGAAAAACTTTAAGACTGTCAAGTCGTGAAGACCATTCTGAAGAAAGACGTCATAAATTTGAAATTAATTTGCATCAACATTTTATTTCGCATCGAGAAATGGGTCAAATGTATTTAATGTAAACCTAATATTACACGGTTTTGTATAACGCCGTCTATTCGTTCGTTTGTAGTTCCAAAGAAATAGAAAAAAATAGAAAAATTTGATATTGTTCGATTATCACTTTGTCGTGGTAACGGGGATCAGTAAGTGTAAAGCCACTGACGCTAAGAGCAATCCAAATCGGACATCTTTTGTCAGTCAGTCCTATTCAATTCCATCCTTCAAATCCATTCATATCCCTGTGTGTAGGTTGAAAAAACAGTTGTGTGATGATGTTCAGCTAAAAATCTGCATTGGTCCTCATCACCATCTATTTTTTTACCTAATATAACATTTCCTTAATTATGATATTTTATACTATAAATATTAGACAAAATAAATCATTGTAATTAATTTTCAGTTTTTATCATTTTCTTAATTCTGTCTTTCTTTAAAATTTATTAAAACTCAAAATAAACAAATTCATTCAACAAAAATGATTTCCTTTTTTCTTCAAACATAAAATTCTAGTTCTTCTTTCCTCCCTTAAAAGTTAACTATGCTTAAATAAAGAAATTCAAAGCACCAAAACAATATTGTGACCTTCAATGTTTTTTACACACATGAAAATAAATAAATAAAAAACAAGAATAAAGTAATTAAATTGCACATACGCCATGTTGTCCAAACGAATCACTCAACACAAAGCATTTTCACAATTTCTTTCCTTTTTTACGTTTTTCAAAAATACGAAATTTAAAACAAAAAAAATACATAAAAAATTAATTGTTTAGATAAGAAGTACAAAAACAAATGTTTTGAGCAGAAAATAATAACAACAAAATTAACAAAAATAACAAAGTGTAAGTTAGATCAACAGATGAATGAAAAAGTTTTTTGTATTATGTCATTTGATTTACTCGTAGAATATTAGTATTTTTCACTGCTGTTGATATTTAACTTTGTCTGTGGCAGGCAATAAACCACAAATAAAAAATATAAAGAAAAGTAAATGTCAAAACGAAATATTAAATAAAAATAAGAAAACAAAAAAATTTTAGATTTGTTTAAAAATAATTTACTATTCTTATATGCTACTATTTATTTGCTTCCTGCTTGCAAAATACTTCTCACTCATTGAAATAAGAAGATTCTTGTTTATTTATGTTGATTTTTTTTTTTTTTTTTTTTTTGTATAATTTTTTCTAATGTTTTAAATTATAGAAAATTAAAATTGAAACGCAAACATGCAGAAATGAATGTACAAGTGTCAACATTGATATGCTTCACTAAACAAAACAAAACGATGAAATGAGAAATTGTGAGCCAAAATACAATAGAAAATTAAATGAACTAAAAACATTTTTTAATGTATTTTTCTTTTGTTTTTTCTTCAAATTTAAAATCATCTTCATCATAGTTGGATTGTTGTTTTTGGCTACCGCAACAATTGGTTTTCTTTTCATTTTTTTTTTTTTTTGTTGGCCACTCGGAAATAAACAATGGTCAAAAATAAAGAGAGTGGGTGCACATTCATATGACATTATTATTTTTATTATTATTTTGCTTGGCACATACAATAAACAATAATAATAAAGATAAAATAGAAACAACAATAACAACAAAATTGTGCTATTAAATTAACATTTAAATTAATCACTTGCAGATTATTGCAAGTGTTTTTCTTAAAAATATTTAAGAAAATCTTCTTGTTTCAATATACTAAGTGACATATTCATACTATAAAATATTTGGGAAATTTTTGTATTCAGAAAACTGCAACAGATGTTCGTCGTAAGTAGCATGAATTAAGAGAGAGCGAGAGAGAGAAAGAAAAAAATAAAATGGGAGAGACAGACGAAAATGACGAAAAGAAGCGCCAATTTCTTTGTATGTCTAATTATTTTGGTATTTTCATACAACAAAATCAAATAAAATAAAAACATTAAAAACAAGAAATCGTAAGAAATAGTAGTAATTGCAAACAGAACAGAAAATTGATGAGAAAAAAAGGGGAAAAAGAAAGAGAAATCTTTTAATAAAATAAATATTTAAACAAAAAACATAATACAGAAATACAATTCTACAAATATACTCGTACATAATATAAGCGATGAATGTGAAATTGTTGCCAAATAAAATTTTATGTCTCATCATAAAATTTTATTGCAAAGAAAATCACAAAAAAAGACAATTAATAAAAAAAAAATAATAAAAAATTAAAATTAAAATAAATAAAACAAATTAACAGCTGAAAAATTAATTTAAACAAATTTATAAAAATAAATATATTAAGAATATAAAAATAAATAATATAAATACTATACAAATATAAATAATATAAAAATTTCAAATAATTTTTTTTTTTAACAAAATCAAATAAATTGAAATGAATTTATAAAAATAAAATTAAATTATTGTCAGCTTAGTCCGACTATCGAATACAGAGGACTCAAGAGAGTTTTTCAAGTATTTACAAATATTACTTTCATTTATATTTATTAAGTGAGGGAGACAGTGAGCCAAAATTAAGGATCGCTGATCTAAAATTTGTGTGTGTGATTTTGGAAATTGAAAAAAGCAGCAGTGCCCTTTATGAAGCTTTAAAATAAGTTAAACAAACAGTTAATATTGCAGTCACGCATGTGATTGAGAAGAAAGCGACAGCAATATAACTCTGTTCAACTGCGTCATGAATTCGTCAGAATGTTGATTTTGATGCGCATTTGTAGCTTAGGAAAAATTAGAAAAACTGGTCATAAAAGAAAATTATGTGCTGAAAAGACAAGTTGAGTTATTTTATTTTTTTACTTTGATGGTAAAAAAAGTTTTAAAATGATGTTTTTAAAGAAATGTAATAGATATGCAAGACTTTCATTGTGAGCCCTAAACGTAAAGAAATCTTTAAGATTTTTTTTTTATAAACTTAATATCAAACCTATTAAGTATTTTCTTTTTTTTAATTCTTTTCTTCGACAATTTTTTTTCTAAATTTTCGCTATAGCAAAAGTTAACATTCCATAAAGACCATAATTATTGACATGTGTAAATAATGAAAGTAAAAGTCAATTGTTTTAACAAAAAAAAAAAACTAAGAGGAGAGAAAAATCTTATAAATGCTTAGAACTTTATCTCTGTCAAATATGCATAACATATCCATATATCAAAAATCGATTTAGATTGATTTCTCTTGTCAAACTCTTTTCTGAAACTGATCATTTCTATAGATACTCGTACAATATATTTTCTCTTTCCACCATTATTTTGTTTTTTAGTTAAATTTATCATATACAACAACAACACTTGTGTATATATTTTATAATATATTTAAGGTTATACATATCGTACATACATAGGTGGTGTGTATGTACATATATAGATTAGTCAAGTGAAAATCATATTGAGCGTATTACGAGATCTTCAAACAAGAATACAACGACGCCTCTGTCAACAGCTTGCCAAAATTTGTAAAAGATTTGCAAAATAGCCTAATTGTATATATAACAAACTCAACATCCTTCACCGTCGCCGTCGCCATCACCATTACCATTACCATTACCATCGCCACCTCCACCTCCACCTCCACCTCCATCACCATCACCATCATCCACCATCATCAACTTTTCATTTAAATATGTAGTAGAAAATTAAACGAATAAAGAAAAGAAGAACGACGATTTTAACAAATAAACGAACGAGCGACCTGTCAGTGATATAGTTAAACAAACAGTCGATTCAGTCGTGTGACTTTTATCTATATAACTTTTTGTGTATGTGATGGATGTATCAGAGTGTTTGAGTGTATAAGTAAAAACTAAAGAAACTTTCACTTTGTTTTTCATCACTGGATTAGTTGGAGGATCATCATCATCTTGTGGCAATTTATGAAATTTTGTGGTTATTTCGGAATTTCCTTTATTCAAATTTACGAGTACTTGACAAATTATAATTGATTTTAAAAAAAAATTATACAGAAGTTTATAACATTTCACTTAATATTTCATATAAAAAAAGTGATACACACGTGTGCCCTTTTTTGTATTCCTTATAAAAGTTCAATGTTAATTGTTTTAATCTTCAAAGGTCTACACTTGTTTCATTGTCAATTGACCGTGAAAAATACACAATTTCCATTTCCATTCAAAATGTTTCTCTCTGTATATTTAATACTAATTCTAACAACATTTCTCTGAATGTGTCGAATGGCGACAGTGACATTGCCACGAACAAAAAAAATATTCAAATTTAAAAGTTTTCAACAAACAAATGGTCTATTAAAAAAAAATAAAGAAAAAAAGCCACATTCTCACAACAACTACAACAACAAAATCCAAAAAGAAATAGAAAAAAATAAAATAAAAATACTCAATAAAAATAAGAATAACTCAAAACTGACAAAATGCTGGCAATATATTTAAATTATACCCTATAGAAGTTTTATTAAGATTATGTTAAGGAATGTTACCTAAATCACCTCCGCGTCTGTCTGTCTGTCTGTCTGAAAGCGATAAAGTCAAAAACTACTGAACGGATTTTCATACTGTTTTCAACAATGGATGGAGTGATTCATCAGAAAGGTTTAGAAGAAAAAAAAGAAAATTTGAGAAACCCTAAAGGAGCAGCCGAAACATCTAAAAATATCGCTAAAAAAAACTCAGGTGTGATAGTGGAATGTCTTTTTCAAACATCTCATCAGAACAATCAATCAGTATTTACTAATTTTTTGGGAAGGAGAGGCAGGACAACGTCTGCCCGGGTATTTGGTATTGAATAATTGAAGAATTGTCTAAAGGAAATTAACATTGACCACAGAAAGGCCACATATGTCTTCTAAAACGGAATCTTGCTGGTAAAATGAGTGTAGCAAACACAAATTTCTGCTGATTTCTGGCCAAACTTTCAGTTTACCTTCTTAGGAAAGAAGTCATATAGCTAATATAGTAAGGATAATATGACCGACTTATTAGGCCCACATACATCTACTAAGGCTTTAGCTGTACCAGATGGAGTCAGATAAGTAATAAGGATGTGAAATGATTCTTTTGTGAAGTATAAAAATGGTTAGCCCGGCATAAACAGACTTTACAAACCCGATCCGACATAGAATCAAATGTTTATGTAGAAGTGTAGACAGCATCAAAAGTTTTATTAGGAATTTGACAAACATATTTAGCTCCACTCAGTTCTTGGGTGCCCTTCTAAAAGGATTCTCTATTGGGAATGGATGACTACATTCCAAATAATATAACTTTTGTTCGCTTGGTCGCATAATTATCACTTAACCCAATCCAACTCAACCTTCAACTTCTTATGCATTAGAACAATCATAATCAATGCTTAATCACAATAAATGACAATAACAAACTGATTAGATATGCCCAATTAATTTTATTGTAGTGCACCTAAATTAAAATATATTTTTGCACAAGGCGCGCACAAAGTGAAGATTTTATATATAAAATTATAGCTACGACACCCACAACCTATTGGCGCCCAATTTCTAAGCGTTTAAAAAAATTCTCACACTCAACTGTGAGATTCACTCATATAGCCAGTCAATTCACTCAGATTACTCACGGTCAAGAAGATTTTTTTCTATTTAATTTCTATGTGATATATGTAGATAATTTTGTTTCTTTTTAATTGATGTTTTAAAAAAAATATTTACTTAATTAAAATCAAAGTATATAATTAATAATAAAATGTAGGCCTGACAAACATCCAAATGCACTCAGAGATAAATTTTGGTACAAACCACAAACAACCATTCAAACATGTGTAAAACACTAATCAATGTTTGAATGTCACATTAACCCAATAAATAAACAATACTGAATATCATCATCTGATGAGATTCTTGTGAGAGCGAAAGAAATTTATTTATAAAAATTAAGAAAACAAAATAAGAAAAATATATGAAACAAAAGATTCGTTTCACTTAAGTTTTAATACCCTTTTATGAAAATTTTTAATGCTTCTAAGTATATTGAAGAACACAAATTCTCTCTATACAAACTATATAACTGATTCTTTAGGTAAGAAGTGTTCATTCATTGCTACCAATCTTCGCTTCTCCCAAACAAAATTTCATCAAAATCGTCTTTGTATGGAAATGAAAGAAAAATAATATTTATTTTATTTTGTTGTGACTCACAATTCGAGGAGAATTTTTAATAATATTTACATAATTATCTGATATGTTTGATTGATTGGAAAATATGTCTCTAAGCTTTATATGCCAAATTTGATCCATCAATTCCTTCCTTTTCCAGTAGTCAGATCTGCACCAAAAGTTTTTTTGAATATTTTCCACACTATGCGAATGTTTTCCAGAAAATTTCATCAAAATCGGTATAGCGGTTTCGCACTCCAAAAGCCCCATAGATACATACATAGGCCTAGAATAAAATTCAAGATATAAATTGCCTTAATCATGACTTTATTTATATTTAGATAAAAGTTTTGTATTCAGTATTAAATCAAATTCTATTTATCTTTCATCTAACTACCCAAAATTTGTCATTGATTTAGAATAAGACCAAACAGACTTGTTGTCTCTTGAATGAGTGATAGTCTTGACTATCCTCAACCCAACTTACAGACATGACAAACCCGACTTAAGCCAACATTAAATACTTATTGTTTATGCAAGTGACAGAACAGTTTACTTACCCATGTGATTCTTTTGGGATCTTTTATTATAGTAAGAAATTACTTTCAGAATGTTGTCAAGATTTATACCAATTACCAAACTAATTATTTGTGATGACATTTATTTATTTTTAGTCCAGTAACTACTAAGTATTAGAGTCCTAATCGATTTGGTATTACTCCTTATTTATTTATACCAGTTTCAGTGGTCCAATCCACACCAAACTTTACAAGAACATAAACCAAACTATGTTAGAATAAACAAAATTTCAATTAAAATTGGAAAATACCTTTTCTTTTATAATTAAAATAAAAAAAAAGAATCATTTATTGAAAGCATACAATTCTTGATGTAAAACATTTTTTTTTCTATATCTCAAAAAAAACAGAGAGTGAAGAAATCTTCATCAATTCTTAATATCTAAGGATATTTCATTCACATGCTAAAACTGCAGTATGGAAAGGGGGGGGAAGGGTATAGAAAAATGTAGTTTTCTCTTCTATTTTGAAAAAAAAAAATCACACAAAATTCAAGGGCAGTAAAACTTAAGCAAATTGGTTGTTATTTTTGATGGAGGAAACTCAACTCAACTTAACTCAACTCAACTATACTAAACTGAACTGAACTGAACTAAACTGAAATGAAATGATATTCTCACTTTTTTCTCTTCATCATCATCATCATCATCATCATCATGAACATGATCAGCAACAACACAACAAAATGTTTGAGTTTATCATGATGAGGAACATGATTATCGTTTGATTTTGGTCTAGACCGATCGTTGATCGTTCTAGTCGTTCTAGTATCGTTGTCGGAGACGCTTTACTGTTTGTCGCTAGCGTCGTCGTTATAATCGTCATAGTCGTCGTTGTCGTTGTCGTCGTCGTCGGGTCTTCTCCTCTTTAATGAATTTTGGTGTTTATTGAAAACGCTTTCGAAAAAATTTTCGAACGCACAGTTTTGAATTGAAATTGCAACGCGGAGGCGACGTTTCGGAACAGAAAAGCAGAGCAAATAATAGCAAAGGATACACATAATATAACCATACCATTTCTTCAGTTATCAAGAAGTATATATAATATTCTAATTGGCAACATATAAATAAAATGCAATGCTAGCAAAAAATTGCATTAAATTAAATTTTGAAAAAGAAAAGAAGGAAAAAAATTTGAAATAAAAATAAAATCGTGAAAAATATATGAAAATTTTGAATTGAGGCAAAGCAAGTGTCAAGATAAATTATAATTCAATGGCAATTATTACTCAATGAAATCAAGTGTGTGCGTGTAATGTAAATGTGTGCAATAATATCAATTATATCTATCATAGTAGTTTGTGTGGTGCTTTTGAGTTAATAAATTTGTCGAAAAATATCTAATTGCCCCCATTCTGGGACTCATTCATTATAAAAATAATCCCCCAAAGTAAAATAAAATTAAGAAAAAATTCACTCATTTTGAATTGTGTGTGTATGTGTGTGTGTGTGTGTGTGTGTGTGTGTGTGTGTGTGTGTGTGTGTGTGTGTGTGTGTGTGTGTGTGTGTGTGTGTGTGTGTGTGTGTGTGTGTGTGTGTGTGTGTGTGTGTGTGTGTGTGTGTGTGTGTGTGTGTGTGTGTGTGTGTGTGTGTGTGAATTTCATTCCTCATTTTTTCACCTTTTTTACTTATTTCCTTTACAGTGCTAAAAATATAAAAGAAAAATAAAAACAAAATAAAAAAACGACGACAACCACAAAAAATTTTTATTTATTGCCTTGGCATGTGTTTCTTCTAAATAAATAATAATAAAAAAACAAAAAACAATATTGAGAAAAACAACACCAAAACCAACAATAACAACAAAAGAAGCAAAAACATAAAAAAAAAAGGAAATAGCAAAAAGACAAATTTAAATAAAATTATTTTTAAAAAAAATATACAAAACTCATATAAAAATAAAATTCGCTATAAAATAAAAAGAAAAATAAGTATCAACCTACAAAATAAAATAAAAAAATAGAAAAACAAAAATTTTGTGAAATTAAGTGTTTTTTCAAAAAATAATAATCATAATATTTTTATATCAAAAATAAATTCATACAAGTTTTAAATTATTTAACTTCATACAAATCGAAAATAAAAAAGAAAACAAGAAAAAATGTCATCGTCGACGTCGTCGTCGTCCAAACGAAATTCGTTGACGAAAAAATCATTGGCGAATAGTGAGGAAAATAAAAAGAAATCATCTGAAGCCAAAGCAGCAACAACAGAAGCAACAACAACAGCAACTACGTCATCAACAACAACAACAACAACAAAAACAACTGCAGCATCATCAGCAGCAACACCTTCCACCACCGGAAATAAACAAAAAAGTCAATATACAAAAACCAAAGAGCGAATTGTTGATGGTTAGTAATCACTTTACTTTAGTACTAAACTTGTATGTTATATTTTTATTTTTCTCTATTTTTTTTTTTTTTTTTTTTCTTAGTTCAATTTTTAAACAAAACAAAAAGAAAAGTAATGAACTGAAAATCATTTAATGAATGAATTCATAAATTTAGCTTTTTAACCTCTTTTTTTATGTGTCTTAACATCCTGTTGTTGCTATTATTGTTAAGTGCCTTTCAAATGAAGAAGAGAATATAGTTTTTTTTTTATTTGCTTCTAAAATTTGAAATTAATTTTTTAAAATTAAATTTAACAGGAAATATATGAATAGTTCCTATGTAGAATATAATAAGTATTTACAATTCAATTTTAAATATTCCATTTTTAAGATTCTTAGAAGAACAAAAACATTTTTTTTTTTTTTTTGCTCTCTTCTTTTTATTTGCATGCAATCTGTCTGTCAAAAGACTACAGTAGGCGAAATCACATTATGTATTATTTTTATTGGGTGAGGGTAACTGAACCGAGAGTTGCAAGAACATTTGCTCCATCATTGCGTCTAGCCGTGTAACAATTTTCTTCTTAATTTAAGCTACACGTAGCTACCCCTTCCATTGACTCGCTATAAGAACCAAAACTTAACAGAAATTTGAAAAATTGCTCATGGATTAAAAGACAAAAGTTCAGCAAACATTTAATGCATTATGAATTACTGCCGAAGAGACAGATAATCAGTGAGCGACGCCAGAATTTATACAACAATTCAGCATTCCCATTTTTATGCTACAAATGTCATCGATTATTCATTCTAATCACTTCATTTAGCTTCGGTTTCCTTTTTCTTATTCCCATAACTAAAACTACCGCTCCTTGCAATCTGTTTTGAATCGATCAGGACCATAAAACAAAATTCGTAAAACAAGCTTAAGGTCCATTCTGTGTTCCAACAACATTTTAAAGGCAACTATCTAAATTTTGATGATAAGTTTTTTTTTCATTTTCATTTCATTTATTAAAATTAATAGTCATTTTCATTTTGTTAAGAATCTAAAACGAACGCAGGGCAGTTAACAAGATTAACAGCAAGGGTTCCAAACATTCAACGCAGCAACGACAATTTCGATTAACCCTGTTTCTGTTCTCCTTCCACTTAACTTTTAGCTTTTAAGTGTAAGTAGCGATTTGATAAACAGAAATGATTTTCCAAACAGAAGTAGGGTAAATTAGAGAGCGTTATGTACCTGAAAACCTTTAAAGAATAATTTTTTATCCAGACATTAGTTTTTATTTAAATGACGAAATGAATTTATCATGGATTTCAATAAATTTATAGATTATTATCTTCTTAAATTGTTATCATGAATTTGTTTATAGCAAATTATTATAAGTTCCTGCATTCATAAATCAAAAATATCTTACTCAACAAAAAATAAGTTAATGGTCAACGGGAAAAATGATAATTTAGAAAAAACATATTTATTCTTCAGGTAGAATCAAACACTTTTTTTTAATAAATACATATCAATAATTCAATAAATATTTATTAAAGTTATTATGATTTTCTCAGAATTTTTATTATTTTCATTATAATTCATATTAAATATTCAATTGGCAATCAACATGCTGGACAACAGCATACACCTGTATCTCCTGATTAGGCAACATTCTCTGGATCTTCAGTTCCGCTTCCCGGCAGAGTGATCCACCAAATAATTAAATTAATATCATGTAATTTTTCTAAATTCGGCTACTTTTGTCACTGACTGACAGATTTCAAATAAAGTAACATTAAAAAAATGTATATTAAATGTAGTCAATTCAATTTATATTATGACAAATCTTTCTACTGAATTAAATTCCCTTATATGTAAAATCGAAAACTATTTTTCAACAAATCATCATTTAATGTTATGAATTTGCTTTCAATTGAAATACAATTGTCTTAAAACAATGAAAATTAAAATATTGTTTTATTAGCTAAACACACAAAGGAACAAATCAAGTTTCAAATCAACTTCAACATTTAAACATTTGTTGTGAAAATAGAAAATAAATGAACAACTTAATAAATACTATTATATGGTTGAACTACTATAAAGAATCTGAATATCAATAAATTAAAATAAATGTTATGATATCTTTGTCTTTTTTAATTATTTGCATGGCGCCAATTCTTTTGTAAATAATTTGTTGCAAAGCATAATCACATTCAAATTTATTGTATTATAAAGATAAAATATTATCTTAATCAATGTCATTGCACACAATAAGATACATAAATATCTTTATAATGACATTGCCAAAATTCTTAAGGAAATTGATTTGATCTACAAATGTAAATTCTATTGCTCTTTTGGCATTTCAACATATAATTAGCATAAAATTGGTTTCTTTCTTATTTTCATAAAATCAAATTTTTTTATTTTGCTTTTTTATATTTTTATTTTTATGTTGTAAGACAGTGGTTCTTAAGCTTTTGTAGTCCCACAGAAATCCTAAAAATTATATTAAAATTATTTCGGAAATCTTCATGGGATTATTGTCAGCAGTTTTAGAGCCACTGTTCTAAGAAATGAAAATACTGAGCACATTAAAATATTTATAAAAAAAAATATGCATATATGTATTTACTCTATTAAACAACCAACAATTATATATTATAGATGTACCTTTACCACCCGCCCATAAGCTTACAATGTCTGAAATTTATGATGAGAAAACCGGAAAACCCAATTATGATGCATTGCGTCAGCATTTTCTTCTCGAAGGACGCATCGAAGAGGATGTCGCTTTGCGTATAATAAATGAAGGTGCCGATCTCTTAAAAGAAGAGAAAAATATGATTGATGTGGAGGCACCCATAACAGTTTGTGGTGATATTCATGGACAATTCTTTGATTTAGTGAAATTATTTGAAGTTGGTGGACCACCAGCTTCAACTCGGTATCTCTTCTTAGGTGATTATGTTGATCGAGGATATTTTAGCATTGAAGTAAGTTACATAACATAACATTTATAGTAAATATGAATATATATATATCTTTTTGTAGTGTGTACTTTATTTATGGTCACTGAAGATTTGCTATCCCACAACTTTGTTTCTGTTGCGTGGCAATCATGAATGTCGACACTTGACTGAGTATTTTACTTTCAAGCAAGAATGTAAGTACAATAATTCGTATATCATTTATTGCTTTTGTTTAATATCTTTTATGACATTGACATATCTTAATTATAAATTTTATTACCATTTTTTTAAGGTATAATAAAATACTCAGAAGGCATTTATGATGCCTGCATGGATGCCTTTGATTGTCTGCCACTTGCTGCGCTTTTAAATCAACAATTTCTTTGTATACATGGAGGTCTGTCACCAGAAATCTTCACACTCGATGACATTAAAAAAGTAATTTCCATGAAAATCAACTATAAATTCTATTATATCAATTCTATTTGATGTTCTTACTTGCAGTTGAATAGATTCCGTGAGCCACCAGCTTTTGGTCCAATGTGTGATTTACTGTGGTCAGATCCTTTGGAAGAATTTGGCAATGAAAAGAATAATGATTTCTTTTCACATAATTCTGTGCGTGGGTGTTCGTACTTCTTTAGGTAAGAATATCTATTAAATTGATATAATAAGTACTTCATATTTATTTGTGAGTTGTTTTTTTTTTTCCTTTAAAAGTTACTCGGCTTGTTGTGAATTCTTACAAAAGAATAATTTACTATCAATTGTCCGTGCCCATGAGGCACAGGATGCTGGGTAAGTTATCGATTAATAATCAATAATCACTAAAAACAAAACACTTACTTATCATATGTAAATTGGTTTTTGATTTGCAGTTATCGCATGTATCGTAAAAATCAAATCACTGGATTTCCCTCGTTAATCACAATCTTTTCGGCGCCCAATTATTTAGATGTTTACAATAACAAGGTATGGCATGGCTGGCTGTTTGTACCACATACCCATAAATATTATAGCTAAAAATCTTGTTGTTGTAGTTTTAGTAGTAGTAGATCGTGTGTAGTATGTGTCGTTATTCATTCGTTCGTTGTTGTCTGACGAAAGAAAATAACACATAAATATTCATCTATTCAAAAAAAAAGTTTTTGTTTATTTTTACGCTATTTTTGGGTTTTTGCATTTACGTCCATTCAAATATTTATAACGCATACTCAATATATTGTCCATTGCGTTCTTTCGTTTATTTTTTTAAATATTTTAACACATTATGTGTATCA
The DNA here is from genome assembly GCA_035041805.1 of Amiota mariae. Taxonomy (NCBI): domain Eukaryota; kingdom Metazoa; phylum Arthropoda; class Insecta; order Diptera; family Drosophilidae; genus Amiota; species Amiota mariae. Next base: position 5,202,322 of record JAWNKV010000348.1, read on the forward strand.
GTATTATCACTTTGTTGTTACACTTGATGAGTATAGATCACATCATCATCACATGTTACTATGCTCGTTTGTGTGTCCTGATGTGGTGTGTTTCAATGAAAGTTCCATGATAACTAGAAGTAGAAATCAATGGCTTAACTAGAGTATTTAAAATAAAATTTAACTTAGCTGATTCAAAAATTGGACCTATCAAACTCATATCTATACATATTATAAGTCAAAGTACCTCACCGCATCTGTCTGTCTGTCTGTTAGCGTTGAACTCAAAAATTACACAACGGATTTTCATACTGTTTTCACTAATTGTCGGAGTAATTGATGAGGAAGGTTTTGTCAAACATCTTATTAGCTCAACCAATTAGTATCCACTAATTTTTTGGGAATGAGAGACAGGATAACATCTGCCCGGGTATCTATTATCATATAAACATATAGTAAAATAATGTCTATTGTAAGGAAATGAATGCAAACAAAAACTTTGAAAACGACATTTCATTAGTCATAAGATCAGACAACTATAAAATATACTACTTATATATCGCAGTATAAACGCCGTGAAGCTCCATAATTTTTCAACATTTCAACTTCATTTCTTGAATTAGATATATTTAATTTGATAAAATTTACTATTTCATAAAATTTCTTGAAATTATTTGGGTTATTTATTGTAAGTCATATTTAGATTTAAATGTTTTTTATGAGAAAACCCTTCATTTTGTAATATTTTATTAATATTTTAACTGAATGTGAAAGGTATAAAATCTTCGATGAAACTGAAGTTAATGTTCTGTCTGGTTTTTTCTTTACCATTTCATGTTTATCTCAACTGATCTTCTTTGCACTGATTTGAACTCAATTGAAATCAATTTATACTACTCAACTGAACTGAACTGAACTGAACTCAACTTAACTCAACTCGGTATAAATGTCATTTGACAAAAGGCAGCTGTACTTAAATATGAGAATAACGTTATGAATATACGACAATTTAATTGTTCACCTCATCCATATTGGTTGCCAAATTTCATGGACGTTTTTACGTGGTCATTGCCATTTGTTGGCGAAAAGGTAAGTTTGACACAATACTCGTACTTTATACTTATCTATGATACATACATATATACATATGTACTCCTCTTAGTAAATACTACTACATATTTATATGTGTGAATTTTTTGAATTTGTTTGCTTTCTCATAAATTTATACTGCATATGTTCAAAATATTCTTTTGAAATAAATTATTCCTTCTATATCACATGTTTTTCATTTAATTTTTCTTATTCATTCTATAATTCATTAATTCTTTGTTTTTTCTTATTTCTTTTGAATCTAAATTTAGGTTACCGAAATGTTGGTAAATATTTTAAATATTTGTTCGGACGATGAATTAGTCTCTGGTCCAGATGATGAACTTGAAGAAGGTGAGCTTTGTAAACAAAGAAAAAATTATTAATTTCTTTTAATGTAATATAATTTATTAAAGAAAATAATCTGTATGATTAATTGAATCACATCCTGACATATAACCATCAACATTTAGTTGATGGATTGAAATTTACACACGCACCATTTTCAGATTATTTTGTTTAACATTCAAATTTATTGTTGTAAACAAAACAAATTATCTAAGTAGTTGAAATCTAATCGATCAAAAAGAAAAGAAGTGTGAATTATATATTCGATTAGACTCCTTTTTATAGTAATGTGGAATCAATATTGTGGTGTCATCAATGTTTTTTAAATGCTTTCGATGTCTTTAAATTTGTTGTAAAAACTTAAATGTGATTAGCGAAAGTCCTTAGCATGATTCTATTGTAGAAAATAGATTTGTGGCAAAATATTTATATACAAGTATATTGTATAACTTGAGCCTGAAAACATAACCTTTTGTTATTTAGATAAGAGTCTACAAAAGTTAATATTTAGTGAAATGACAAGAATCCAGTATCCATAATCATATAAAAGAAAGTCCTTCGCCACATCTGTCTTTATGTCTGTCTGTCTGTCTGAACGCGAAAAAATCAAAAACTACCGAACGGATTTTCATATAGTTTTCACCAATGGACAAAGTGAGTTATTGGGAAGATTTAGGTGTATAATTCATTTCCGAAAACTGTCATAAATATGATGATCATATCCATCTTTTTCCAAAATCAAAGCTACTTATGAACGATGTTAAGCACATGTCCAAAGTGTCAAAAACGTCGTAGACAGTGGAAAGCAGTGTAGCTAATAATGTATTGTGATGTGATTAAGTAGTTGGAAATGAGTTTAAAATAAACAAGAAATATTGTTTTCCCTTCAAAATAGTCCTCATTTGATATTTTACCCTTAAGTCAGGGTTTGCTTCAATATCAAAAACACTATTGGAATTCCTTCTATATCTGATCCACCTTTTATAGAATAAAGTATTGTACGAAAACATATGTCATTCAATACTTTAATGAATATATCGCAAGGATCGGATAAATGCAACACAGAAATTTCCTTTCTTACTCTTCATAAGAATAGAACTCATAATATGCATATAAATTAAATTAAAGGGAGATCCTTTGAAACCTTAGAATTTAGTAACCCAAAGAAGATAATTTTTTTTTTTTGCCTTTTAGAAGGTATATCTCTTACAATTCTAAGATAATAAACAATTTTAAATATATTTTTGTGTAAAAAATGAAAAATGCTTTAGCTCCTCAACAATTGTTTGCTTTGCCAAAAATTTACATATTTCAAAAATTTATTAAAATCCAAATCTTCTTTCCCTTAAACTTTTCCAAATAAACAAATAAAGAGTTGCGCAAGAAAATCGTACTTGTGCCCTTGAATCCGACTAATAATAATAATACGACCAGTAAACCAGGTAAGAAATGAACAGCTTCAAGCTTCAAAGTAAGCAAATGTTGATGATTTTTCATCAAATAACAGCAGCAGCAACAGCATCAACAATAAAGCACAAGCAGCCTACAGCTTTCGGTTTGCAGAATGCCTTAGTCAAAAGCTTTTTTAAAAGCTTTTTTTAAAATATATGCATAAAATATTAATGCACTGTGAGAAATATTTCCACAATTATGAATTAAATTTGCTTTAAAAAAGCAATCGAACGCACTTAATATAAAAATCAAATATTTTTCCAGCAGCTGCATGTCATAATTTTGTTTATTTTTTATAACTCAGCAAAAGAAAAGTTCTTTGATCACTTTGTCACAAATTTAATAATATATATTTTTATACCCTTTTAACAGCTTCAAATGTCTCGGCACTACGTAAGGAAATTATACGTAATAAAATTCGTGCTATTGGTAAAATGTCTCGAGTTTTCTCAATCTTAAGGTAAGTGAAACTAAATTTAAGTGATGTAGAAACAATTAATTTTTTTTTTTTTAAATCTAATTATAGAGAAGAATCTGAATCTGTGTTGCAACTAAAGGGTCTTACACCCACGGGTTCTCTGCCAGTAGGAACTTTATCTGGTGGTAAAGATTCATTGCGAAATGGTAATAAAAACTATATACATAAAATTTCTTAAAGATTCTATTAGTTAAATTTTATATATACTTATCTTATTAAAGCTTTAGAAGGCCTTAATGCCGGCAATGAAATAAAATCCTTTGCCGAAGCCAAAGGTTTGGATGCAGTTAATGAACGTATGCCTCCAAGGCGTCCATTGCTCTTGTCCAATTCAAGTAGCAGTAGCAATATATCAACTCTTATCAATAACAATGAAAAGACCAGTGAAGATGACAAAAATGATAATAATAATAACAGCAAAAATAGTAGTAGCTCATCAACAACGAAATCTATACGTCGTTCATCAACAACAGCGACAATGACAACTGTGCGTCGGACGAGTCTCAAGAAATCTTCATAGTCTCTTAAGCAAATATTTCTTAACCACTTATTTTAAAAATCTTATTTCAATTTGTTTGCAAAACAAACCCAAAAAAAAAAAAATAACAGAAAATATTTATTATAATTTTATAACCAATTTAATTATATTTTTTAGCAAATTCACCAATTTTATTTCAAATTTCATTTCATTTGTATTTTTCTTGTGTTAAATTTATTTATTTTAGTCAAATTATTTAAAAAATCAACCTGAATCAAAGACACTTCACGTCTTTAAACAAAACAATCAGGAAAAGTAGTCATCATATTTATTTATTTATTTATTTATTTATATACAATAAATTCTTTTTTTAATATAATAAAATAAAAATTTATATATATTAAGAGCAAAGAATGTGGCTCAATATGATGTGTTTTATTTCTTACCTTTTTTAAATTTGTCTTAATTCATAATGGGAATATCTCATTGTCATGATTGATAATAGAAGATAAGACTTGTTTATTTCAGGGTGTTCAACTGGAAGAAATTCTTATATATACGAGTACAATAAATGGTTATGCCATAAGGAATCGGAAAATCAATCCAAATCAAAAAATTGAAATATTGAGAGTTCAAAAGTTGATCATCTACCTCAAAATCTTAAAACTACGTAGTAAATTTGTATATTTAAATTACAAAATAATATGGCAAGTCAATAATCTATTAAAAAAAAAGTATAAGAAACTAAAAATCTATAAATCAATTTCAATTAAATAAATAAAAACATAAGTGCTTTCGCTTTTGTCCGGTGGATTATTGTCCAACACTCCCACATACTCCTCGCTGACTTATTTATTAACTTTACCTCGAACTACTTAACATTGTGCGTAACTTTAATTCGACCTCATATATTCCAAATCATCCTTCTAAGCTACATTCGTACCTGTGTGGCAAAAAAAAGATCTATAGATCAGAGACGAATTATAACATTTGTCTCTTAAGATAGTTTAGTTTTAGTTTTTGGGAAAGAGATAATTATGTAATTGGATTCTTAGGAAGAAAAACAGTTTTTCAACTGTGTAAGTACTAAATGGTCGAAATCTTTTGTTGTATGTTCTATTGCATGATAGACTCAATGTCAAAGTCACCTTTTACTATCCATTAAATTATTGACTCACTTAATAGTCAAACGATATACTTACATACTATTGCAACATTTTATGTATCATAAAAGAATCTTGCGCAAATCTCATTACAATATTTACAATTATTATTATCTGCAAATATTTCAGTACTACGAGTATATAAATTTAAGATAAACGAATGAATATAGTAAATTCATACTAAATGTGTTCGACATGAAAAGGCATCAGAGAAAAGAGAAAAGTTAAACTGATAAAGAAAATCAACTGACAAGACACGACTCAGTCACGTTTTGTTGTAACAAAATAAAAATACTTGCAAAGTTTTATGAAATTCCCATTAAGTCAGTTTAAGAATTAAAACTTGTTTAATGGATTAGCAAACGAGATATTAAATGAAACATGTTTTGTATAATAAATAAAACCATAGCCAACAATTCGATTAAATGTTAATAAATGAATTCATCGAAATATTACAATCAATTACTCAGTATTTGCCCGTTAGTTGTAGTTTTCATATATGAATAATAGTTGAAGTAACTGTAGTAGTGCATACATTGGGTGATTCCCATAATAAGATATCACGATCAAGATTAGACGGATGAATTACTTGTTACACACCTTGCATACTCAAATGATTTGTATCTACAATATAATGCAGATATCAGTTGATATATATAATAATACAAGTAGATCTGGCGCTCATTGCTACTCTCTGCAAAATTTCATCAAAATTAGCTTTGTACCGGAAAACAAAACTCTTTCTTGCTCCGAATGGGGTGTCGATGCTTGCACGGCAATGAATGAAAAAACGTCATAAGCAGGGCTGAGGAAAAATTGTCAAATGTCATCAACCTGTTGTCATGCTCAACGGCCTCAGTGTAAAGTATATGATAATGGAAAAATACCACTACCATTGGTGAAAAAATATATTTTACTACAAATTCACCATCTATTCAAATTCGTTAGTCGCAGTATTTTTTTGTACAAATCATTGTGATCTCATCTCAGTTGATATGCTATGCGTATTATGTCTAAAGATCTATTTGTTTCTTCTGCATGATATGCTGATATGATGCCTTGGAGAAAAGTACTTTATTCTATGTAAAGTAAAAATAAATTGTGCAAAGAAAAGAAGTCATAAAAAGCCCCTAAGAAATTCCAAGAAGATAAAATTTTCAAAATCACATCTAACACGCGATGCAATAACATAATAAAAACCTGTAAAAAAAATAATTCAAAATAGAAAATCACGTTTTATTTTAACATATATCACACTTCATACTACATTAATATAAAGCAAGAGTTAATACCCTTCCTATAAAATATAAGAATATGCAACTTAGCTTATGACAAGCAACATGTTATTTCAAAATTATTACATATTTGAAAAATGCAAAATGTTAATGCAATAATAGAAATGATCACTTGTTGAACAACTGAGAGACTGAGATAAACAAACCATTTGAAGTAGTAACTACAATGCATACTAGTTAAAAATAGTATCTATAGATACATGTTCTTTATATCATGTTAACATGACAATAGAACAAACACGTTGAAAGTATCTTTTACTGTGTAATGTAAATTTTTATTGTGTTTAGATTAACGAAAACACAAGGCAAATGTTTCTAGTTTTTTTTTCATTCTATTGAATCTATGAATGTAAGCAAATCATCTACTCATATGGAATAATGAAGATTTATTTATGTGCACTAAATAGGTGAAGGTAAGCAGACAAGCTAACAAATTCATTCAACCTACTACTACAACCCATCTTATCAAAAATTATCAAAAAAAAAAAAAAAAAAAAAAACAGAAATAATATCACATAAAAATAAAAATAAAAATAATAAAAACAAAACATATTTGTTAAAATAAAACAAAAACTTTTTTACTTACCGTCATCCAACAAGTCATCCAACAAATAACTCATAACTCTTTGACGCATATTTTGAGTCATTGGGTCTCTTTTAATTTTGTCTTATCTAATGTAGTCTAGTCCAAGAAATGTTTCCACAATTTATTTATCTATTGTTGTTGATGTCTGATGATCACGAGATACAAATCATGATCAGCAGAGTTTCATGCCAATTCAAAGAATTTCACGTGTTGGAAACGCTTCACTTATCTCCAAAATCAACAGTAAATCATTTATTAGTAACATGTCTCTCTCATCTACCTTAATTAGATGTACTATATAATAAAATACTTAGATATCAATCGTGAATAAGCGTACTTACGGCAATAATAAGTACAATTAAAAATGTTGTAAAAATAAATCTTTATTTTATATGCGGGTTGTTTATTTTATCATAAAAATTGTTTACTATTATATATTGTAAAAACAACTGAGGGATGTTAGAAATAGTTTTATGACATTGTGATTTCATATTATTTTATCAATTGATAAAAAAAAAAACCAAAAACTAGATCTTATGTAATGAGACATAAAGTACATATTTGGTAACCTTGGACAATAAAATATGTAACGTAACAAAGAGTTCAATGGAAAAACTTGGATATGAACCTTGATACCAAATTCATCATAGGTGATACAAAATTTTCACAAATTAAGAGATCCATAGTTCAATAGATTTTATGTGTAGATTAAAAAATATAGCCTTGTGTCTTTCCTTTCAGTAGACAATGCATCTTATGATAAGAAATGATATAAAGGCCGCTCGCCAACTTGGTCGAGTTCATCCAGATTTTTCCATGAATGGGTCGTTTGTATTGTAAAATTGTGTGCTTTAGATCCCAAAATCTATAAGATGAATTCTTCAATATATAGCTGATAAAAGTTTCATAACAGATTTCATCAATGATGTGAACATTCCTTAGACCCCAAAGAATTCAAGTTTAATTATTTATTTCAATAGATGATATTGATCTATGCAAATAATCTAATATTCTCAGACGTAGTGACAGAATCTGGGATGCGCATATTATCCATCTGATTAGATTTGATTCCATCTAAGAGACTCTTTTTAATAACTTTTAGTGTAAAAATATTTACTCGTACTTATTTTGATTATCACAATTTAAGAGATACTTTTATATTTATCAAACGACACTCATAACTTTTTGTTTTCTTATTTTTGGAAATTGTTCCATTGTAAAGGTCTAAGAATCAATTGCTTTACGGTACCTCATTATCTTTCGTACTCGTCGTTTATCATCAAATTTTATGCGCATTGACAACAACTTCGGCTTATGGCGTTCGTATGTTCGTTCAATCGGTCGAATGATGTGTCGGCAATTCTAATATTGTATAAAACTGAGTTCGATGCTTAGCAGCGCTGTCAGTTGTCGCAAAATCATCCGTAGAGCGCCAACTAATCCAAAGAGAAAAAAAACACCGCAACGGATCAATCTTGCCCGCTTGCCCACATTGTACTTTTCAGTATAATTCAGTTTTAATCGCTTTTGAATGGATAACTAAAACGTAGTAGAAAAGAACAACTTAAAGTGATCGCGAGTGAGTGTGTTAGTTTGTTTGATCTAAATCTGTGATAAATATCCAAACTTAAAACATCTTAATTGAGAGTGACTGTGACTGTGTCTCTGTCTCTGTCTGTAAAGAAATAAAATTCATTCAAAATGTTCGTTGCGGATTGCTCATTCCTTGCCATTTTGGTTTTGGCATCTTTTGTAATGCTAGAGGCTGCAACTACTGTAAATCCTAGAACTGCTCCTGCAGATCAACAACCTCCAATTATACAAACTCTGGGATCTGGTGGTATTGGACCTGCTTATACTAATAAAGTCAATGCCACTGGCACAAATCAAAGTACAGAACCGCAAATTACTGAAAGTAAGTTGAATTAAAACAAAAAAATTAAAATTTAATTAACAATATACAAAAATTCAAAAAAAAATTAAAATATTTTACAATTTTGTTATTAAATTGTTTTAAATATTTTTTTTATTTTTTGTGGTTTATCACATGTTTGTCAAGTGCAAAAATAAAAATTGATAAATTATGTAATCGTTGGAGCATTAAATTAGTTAAAATTATTCATAACTTGGTGACTTATATATTTATTTATATAATTTACTTAAAAATAAATCATTTTTTTTTTATGAAATAGAGTACATAATACAAAATATTATTGGCGGTTTAGTTAAAAAAAAAAAAAAAAAAAAGTTTAAAAGATAATAAACAAGAACATTAAATTTTAATGATCATAACTTTTTTTTCTATGACTTGTTAAGACAAATTAGTTAATACTTAATTATGTAGTTTATTTTCACTTCGCAGTTTTGAGTTATTAACACAAGTAAAAATTAAAAAAAAAAAAAAGTGAATCAGTTACATTCATTAATCCAGGATTAATTGTATATGATTAGAATGGAAAGGTTTGATTATTAATGAGACCTCATGCATTAAAAATTAAAACTAAATTGATCCAGATAGATTAAGGGAAGAGAGAGAGAGAGAGAGAGAGAGAGAGAGATATGTAATTCACATCGTTAAAATTTATTTATAATTTATACAAGTTTATTAAGAATATACAATTGTGCGATTCGAATTATAACATTTGCCATAGCAATTTTATCGTTTCAACTCATATAAGTTATAATACTAGACAACAAAGAATTTATCAATTTGGAATCTTTAAAATATCCTATAAAGATTTTAAAATCAAATCTTTTGTATCTATTGACCTTGATATGATTTGAATGAGTTTAATTAAATTATATTTATTAAGAACTCAATAGTATTTAGGAGAACTATTCTCAAAAATATAATATTGTAAATCACATTTCCATATGAATATGCTCAATATAAAGGTATTTGTGCTACATTATTCATAAGCGAAAAGTTAGTTTGGATACACTTATTAATTTAAATTAAGTAAAGTCGAACACATCTGTCTGCTATTAACTCGGTATTTGCTTTATGATGAAAGTCAAAGCAGATAAAATTTATTTTTAATATTTTATTTTTGTAACTTGAAGTTTGTTAACGTAACAATTAGCATCACCTGCCCAAACTGAGGCTCCATAAAAAATAGAGATGATTAAAATACAAATCTTAATTCTCAAGAATTACTATAATAATCAAAGAAGATTTCAATAGAAATGAAATATCATAGGACTCTGTTTCGTAAGCACAGACCCAAAGCTGTCCTTTCATTCTAGAATTTTACATGAAAACCACAAAAATGATTATATGAAGTAGAACAATCTATGCATTGAATATTGATTACAGATATTATAATTCTTCATATTCTATGTCAGACAAATAATTCTGAACATTATAATTTTAGTTATAATAATGATCTTTGCTAAGGATTCTGTATCCATAGAAATTGTATTGAATTCTCAAAAGGAAACGAAAAAAACTTCAAAGCAGATATCTTTTAAAATAAGTATATCAAGATGAAAACAATCCTTAAACCACTTGATTATCAATAAAATCATAATACTAGAAACATTTATCAAAGAATCCATATTTCTAGCCAAAGAAAACAATTGAGAATACATATTTTTATAATCTAAAAGCAGGCGGTAAATATAAACAAACAAACATTAACTAAGTATTTATACCATAAACATTAGAAAGCTTTCAACAAAAAAATATTATTACTATTGTTTTGCAATTATTACCTACATTCTTATATACTCGTAGTTGCAACTGTAAATTAAAAAAATAAATATTTAAACTGTCAATGGAAAATGAAAATAAATATAGAAATAAACACACAATATTATAAAACAATAACCATATAATTATTTTTGCAAAATAAAAAGAAAAAATGTTGTAAATAAAATGTAAACAGAAGTAGCAAATGACACAGCACGTAGAAATCTTATAATATATTTGTTGTAAGAAAGGTGAGTCGTTGCTTAGTATTTGATTATTCATAGAGGCATTGTAAGTAAGTGATAAACCCTAACATTTATTAAGAAAATGGTAGTCGCTCACATTTAGGTTTCCGTAATGTGGCTTAAAAATGAATAAAATACAAAAACTTCCTAGGATTGATTACAAATAAACTACATATCCTAGAAGAAGGTATAGGATGGCCTATACAAAAATCATAAAAAAAAAATAACCAAATCGAAACTACATACTTCTTATTTCAAACATTCTTATGAGGGACCCCAGACTTGCTTTGGATCTTCATGCCTTGGATCCTACAACAGACAAACCCTATAACTTCTTGGTAGTGATTACAAATAAACTACAGTCATCCTCTACCTGTATATTTGAGGTGTGACTGAAGCCTGATTGTATATGAGAGAGATGAGATGTATCCTAAAAAAAAAGATACCGAATCGAAACTATTTGAAAGAAATGGTTACAAATTTAATTAAATAAGTCATCTTCAATCATAGTTGAGATGGAAGAGGTTATTATAAATGAAATATATTGAGATACATGAATCTTAAAAAAAATATACCCAATCAAAACTATTTCTTGTTCCAATGAAACTTATGATGTACCCAAGACTTTCATTATACAAGGGTCTCTACATGTCTTAAATCGGCACTACACCTATACAAACTTAAAGTCATGATGTCATGTCAGAAGCACATAAATATTGCATTAGCAGTTACCAAAAGTGAAATAATGCACTATTGCTTTTTTGTATTGCTTTTTTTTTCTCTAGGTGAGCTCTCAAGTAATCTAATTATGTATGTACTTATTGCTAGTTCCTTTTTAGAAAATATATATGTATATATGTATATACATGAGGTTGTTAAATGAACTTTATGAAGTTGTGGTTGCAATGAAAAACTTATTTCTGGAGATATTTTATTGAGTCTATCAAATCATGACATGATAATTTCCCTTCTTGATGTCTCTAATAAATTTCTATGCTCATATCTTCATATTTATTTCTACTCTTTGGAAAAATCACTTGATCTTGAATATAATTTATCAGACAATGAATGATTTAATAACATTTGCATATATAAATATCGAATCGATTAAAAATTCATAACTGTAACACTTAACATTGTAAGACTTTGTTTTATTATTTGGGAAATTTTGCGGTTACTTTTGTTTTTTTTTTTCCTCTCAATTTTAATTGTTTAAACACGAAAACCGCACGTAGTCCACAACAAAGTGTTTGACGTTTTTTGCATACCAAATTTATTGTACATATTTCTAAATTTTGAAAAAAAAAAAAATACACAATAATAAAACAAAAATCCAATAAAATTGATTACAATGAGAAATAGACGTACGGAAGTAATGAGTATTTGAACTTTAAAAGTATTTCTAAATAGGCTCAAACTTAGTGTTAAATTCAATGTATAATTAAATTATTTTACTAGAAATACTTTGAATTGATTATCATTAATATACAATTAAGATACGAGTACACTGAGCTATTTCTGTAACTGGGGATTCACTGGAATTCAATAAATTTAAATTATTATAGTTAATTACTATTGCAGCATTAGGTAGTCGTAGTCGTCAACTGGATTTAACTGGTTTGATGTGACCTGTCCAAGTGACTATAAACACAACGAAAATGATATTCAATCAAATAAATATGTGACAAATAAATACGAGTAAATAAGTACATAGATAGAATAGGCAATGCTAGGGAAATACTTAGAAGGCATTGGATAGTAGATAGTACATAGTAGACTAGACAAGACTAGACTCAACTCGAATACTAGACATACAACGTACTTGACTGGTAGTTAGTATGGCGACATCTTGGGTAAGCAGATATTATCAGTACGGAATTGTGCCTAAACACTAATTTGATTTCTAGTTAAATGAAGCTTTATATAATGACATGGGTGTATCGAAGAGGGCTCTAGGCAAAAACCCCCTTTAATCTAATAACTGGGTACACCCATGTACAAGTATAAAAGCTTCAACAATCTAAGTATAATTTTTATTTTATTATTGTAAATTATTACTAGAAATAAAAAGATAAATTCATTTAAAAAAATTGTACAATAAAATGCAAATGAATTTATGTTATTACCCATTTTACAGATGCGCAGTTCTGGTTAAATGTTGGCCTAAAACAACTTGAGAAATCCATTAAAATGTCAAAATCAGCAAAGGAAAATTCCTATAAACGTAAAGCGAAGAATATCATCATTTTTGTAGGTGATGGCATGGGTTTGTCAACTATAACTGCTGGTCGCATCTACAAAGGTCAATATCTGAAACATGGCAATGGGGAAGAGGAACAACTTGTGTTCGATGAATTCCCTTACACTGGACTGGCAAAGGTTAATATTAAAAATTAGTTATATAGATTAGAATTTTGACCAATTTTTACTTTTCACCATTTCAGACTTATAATGTGGATAAACAAGTTCCTGATTCGGCTGGCACTGCCACTGCAATGTTCACTGGCATTAAGACAGATTATGGTGCCATTGGCATGGATTCAACACGCTCCAAAACCGATAGTACACGTGGCCGCCTACAATCGATCATGGACTGGGCTCAGGCAGAGGGCAAGCGTACCGGTGTCGTGACCACAACACGCATCACGCATGCTACACCTGCTGCTGCATATGCACGCATCTATCATCGTGATTGGGAATGTGATACGGAAGTACCAACTGAGTCTGTTGGTATACATGTTGATATTGCACGCCAGCTTGTGGAGAATGCACCTGGTAATAAATTCAACGTCATCATGGGTGGAGGTCTCTCACCTATGGGTGCACTGAACCGTAGCGAAGTGCGGACTGTGAAATTTGAAGGCCCCACTGAGACAATTTGCTCACGTGGCGATCATCGGAATCTCACGGCTGACTGGTTGAAGCTTGGCGGTGACTCACGCGTTTTTGTCCATAACCGTGAACAACTTCTGAATGTGGATGTGAAGAAAGTAGACCACGTGTTGGGTCTATTTCGTAATAATCACATAACATACTCAATTGCACGTGAAGCTGGTGAACCTTCTTTGGCAGAGATGGTGAAAACTGCATTGGGAGTGCTGGAACGTGGTAAAGACTCGAAAGGTTATGTTCTTCTGGTTGAAGGTGGTCGTATCGATCAGGCTCATCACCAGAATTATGCACGAGCTGCTTTACATGAAGTCTATGAATTAGATTTAGCCGTCGAGGCTGCTTTAAAGGCGACAAACGACGAGGAAACATTGATCTTAGTGACAGCGGATCACTCGCATGCGGTTACACTCAATGGTTATCCATTGCGTGGTGCTGATATCTTAGGCTCTGCCAATAGTCATAAGCCCAAGGATCCTATGGTCTATGAGACACTGACCTATGCCAATGGTCCCGGTTATTTTGATCATTTGGGCAACGGCACCATACACACGAATAGCACACTTAATCTTGTCTGGCGTCCGCATGCTATGTACAGTAAAACAGAGTTGGAATCACCTACCTATCGTCACTTGGCTTCATTACCCCTCAAGGATGAGACACATGGTGGTGAAGATGTCATAGTATTTGCTCATGGACCCGGCGCAAGTTTGATACGAGGAGTCTTCGAACAGAATTTCCTAGCATATGTCATGAGTTATGCTGGCTGCATGGGTCCAGCAAAGAACTTTGATGACACATGCAAAACGAATATGAGTAATCAAGAAGATAATAATAATAATGAAATTTTGAATGCTCCACAAAATCAAGGAGGCAATAACAGTACTGGCAGCGGTGCCAGTATGCAACATCTTTGTTTGTTCCTAATTTTCGGTGCTGTAATGCGCATCTTTAATTTTTAATATTGAATTTTAATTTATAAGAATTTTAGACAAAAATTAATGACGTTTTCAAAGAAAAACGCAGTTTGTATTATTAAATTAAACTTCCAGTTAATATAAACAAGTTTTATATTTGCTTATAAAATATATCTATGTAATAATAACGAGACTTTAAAGAAATAACTTTTAAGCAATAAATTTTATTTTCCTGGGAATATGTTTTTGATTTCAAGAATATTATAAAGATTTTTGTAGATTTTATAATGAACAAGAGGAAGCAGTAGGGCATTGACTATGTCACTGAGTTTGGACTAGATTTCTATACCTTGAACGAACAGAAATTGCAGACTTTTCTCAGAAGAAAATCTTGAAATTCCCATTCATCAGATTCTCAGAGGAGCTGTAATTATGACACAATTGGGGCCTAACTGTGGCCTAAGTGGCTAAGTCCCGCCCTTCCCAAATCTAAATCAATAATTCTTTTTTTCTTTTTTGCCCTCATAGGGCGTCCCAACATAGATTTCTGGATTCGGTATTTCTGGTTATTGACGTTCAACCAAATTGTTGTTACACTCTGCCATTTTGGAGAACCGAACTATGATTCGTCCAATTTGCAAGCGTTGTTCTGATGAAATTCTAATCAAGGTGAGATAGCACAATGTATTGATTACAAATCAACTATCAAATATGAACCCAAAGATAATACCTCAGAAGTACATAAATTGAAATCAAAAGCTACTATATTAGAAAGATTGAGGAAATTCTTATAGTTTCTAAAATATGGAAAGTGTTTCATATATTAATTCTTAAGTAAGTCCACCATGGCTTTCACTTTGCCTTTAATGATCGGCAATAAAGGCCAAGGCAAGCAAAATGTTTCCATGAACCAGACAGGGAATCTTCTCCAAGTTATCTGCATCTACCCATCGATAATCTACGGTTACTCATACAATATCTCACAAGTCATTATACCTTTAAGTATCATTTAAAGAAAACTGGACTGTCAGGAACTGAGAAGTGTCGATTTTGTGAACTGGACATTGAAACAACGGTACACATCCTTTTTGATTGTCCTACAATTGCCTATAAAACTCTTCCCATTCTAAAGAAGCTTCAATGCTTCCTTCATTGATATAAAATAATGAACATAATAGAGTGCCTCATTTGATTAATAGCCTCAATCTATGAAGTTACCATGGTCAACTACAAAAGTCCTCTGAACTTGGCGCTATAATTATGTCCATTTATAATAATTAATTATAATCACGAAGGCTTTCACAATGTTACAAATATAAATTTCATGCAATATTATTTTTGAAAATTATTTTTTTTTATTTACTATTTTCTGTTTAGACAACACATTCTTCCTTAGGTCAATGAAAAACAAAAGAAACTTTTATAAAATTATTAAGCAGACTTGTCGACGACTCTTTTGATTCTTTTAAAAGAAAAACCAAAAAGGCTAAAAGGAAAACTCAAAAACACATTTAAGAAAACATCATATGACATTTCTACTCCTATTTCCACTCTCTTATTCTCTTATGTATGTGTTTGTGTGTTCGAGAGACTTGATTAGCCTGCTTTAGCTAGTGTGGTTGACTTAGCTGGTTCTCCTCCTGCCAATTTATTAACGCGATGCGATTCAACACAGTTTCTGAAAGCAGTGACATCCTGTGTACAACGCAATGTCTCACCAGGATTGGTACGATAACAAGCAAGCAATTGCTTCTTCAAATCGCCACATGGTGGTGGCTGATGCAGAGGCGAGGACGTAACAAATCGTTTACGAACATCATCCAAAGCGGTTTCATATTCGCTTTCCATTATCGAGTTGGTCTTTTTGAGGGTCTCCTCCAATTTTGTCATACGTTGACGCCACAATTCATCATTGCTCTTCAATTCACCTTCCATTTGACGACGCACATCGGCAGCAGTGATTGTATGTCCACCGGTGACATAAATAGGCGTTGGACTTGGATATATAATTGTGGGTTGTGAGCTGGCAGCTGGAGCAGCTGGTGCCGGTGCTTTGGCTACTTTGCGTGGTATTGACTTTGGTGATGATGGTGGCGGCTCTGTTGATGATGATGATGCGTCCGATTCGGATTCGCGCGCTATAAAAGAAAATATTTAATTTAAATTTTGTTTAGCTTTTCTTTGAAATGGAAGTTTGTGCAATAAGACACAAGTCGAAAGATGTTTACTGATTGATTGCCGTTTTAATTTAATTTATTATGAAATATATTGAATTGTACTGATTTTTATATAAATTTATATCACTTTGTTATGGTTTGTTATGTTGTTTCTGGAATTTGGCTATTATTTAGTTTTTTTTTTTTTTTTTTGAGTGGATTTTGTTTTATTTAAAATTGATTATTGCATAATCACGATTGACAACTCGCGCTCCGATTTCATTCAGAAAACGCGTAAATGAAACTGTTTTATTGTCATTGTCCTCAATAAATTCATTAAAAAACTCATCGATCTCTTCGTCTTTTTGCACAACAATATTGTCAACTTCATTACCTTGTTGTTTGGAGATGCCTTGCTTGAGACGCTTCACAACATCATCGGAAATATCGATGACACCAGCAGGAAGGGGATTCTCCATTGCAACAGATCGTGACGGTTGTGATGAATTTGCAGCGCCCATAATGAATTTATATGTCCAATCGCAGCTGAATTTATATACAAATTAGTATGATTTTCTTTTTATAATTTCTAATAAATAAATACAACGAATTCCCACCTGTCTGACTAAAGAAAAATATGTTGTGCGGCGGCGGCACACTGCGCTTCTTCTTCTTCCTCTTATTACCTTCTTCTTCTTCTTCTTCTTTGCCTTGAACAGCTGATTGTAAAGTTGTCAAGATTTTACAGATTATTTATGAATGCAACATTAATGTGTTTTTGTTTGTTCTATTTTCGAAATATAATTGAAGAATAATCACTAAAGAAATATACAAATAATGCCAAGTTTACTATTTTCCGGATTTAAATTTAGAATAGAAATAAAATCTGTAATAAATATATTAAACACAGGGTGCTTCTTCAGATGGGTTGCCACCTAACTAAATTTTGTTGCCAATTGTGAAACAATTTCAAGGGTATTTTCAGATTCAGTTTGAAAGTGCTGCCAACTATATCAATTTAAAAAAGAATAAAAAAAACTGTAAGCATACGAGGGAGATAGCAATTATCAGTATTTCAATGATGAGGAATTTTAATAATAATAGATATTACAAAAAACTGTATGAAAAAAAAAACCATAAGGAGAACTGAGAACAAAGTCTCCATTATTAAATTAATTTAATCCGAAATATGGGGCAACTCTTGCGGTACTAATATTAAGATAAACAAAGTGTCCATCTACAAAGATCTGGACTTATTCCTAATAAAAGAATGTTTTATAAAGTATTGTAAGGAAGGATAAGGAAGGATGATGTAATAGTTACAATTAAGATACAAAAGATTTAACAAAAAATACTTATTTATATTAAAATTTAAAAAAAAAATAATCATAACACTAGTGAATCTTGGATATCGAGTTGTTCTGGACTATATGCTCAACACAGACATATATTTTTTTAGTATTTTATTTCAACATTAATCCTAATTGAATTAATCATTCTTGTAATTCATAATAACAAAATAATCTTTGTTCATAGGGATTTATATACTTCTTTGTGGAACATCGTTGGTATGGAATCTCTTTAATATGCGTCTCGTGGCACATTGTGTGAGCTCTACATCCAGTATAGTATTAGATGCCTAAGTAAAACCTGGTTGTAATTGCTGCTGTATGTAAATTTCATTGATTTATGTAGGCATCTTTAGTTCCCAGTGCAAGATCATGTTGATGGGGTCACTATTTTCATGTTGTATGCAACTAAGACCTCAAAGCCTCCATTGGCTAAACAACAACAGATCTGGTCCAAGCATTGATCACAAGGTTAACAGATATTCCTGATTAATGGAGGTCCAGGTAGTCAGGGTTAACTGTAATAATAATAAACATAATCGTTAATTTCATTTCAATTTAACCTTATCAATGCTCGACCTTACCTTATATGTACATACTTTCCTGTGAATGTTAGTCCAAAACGTACAGAGACATTTCGCTAGATGATTTTCTGGGAATCACGTTTCACATTTCCTTGAAAAAATTTAAATATTTTTTTCTCTGATATTTGTTCTCGAACAAAGCGCTAGTATTCATATCAAGTATGACCAGAAGATCCACATAGGCTCGATAGAATATTAAATTAAAAAATTAAGAAACCTTAAATAAAATTAAATAAAAGACATATATATTTTCCTTCTTGTTTTCAAAATCATATGATTTATTCGTTTGTTTTTGTATTTTTTTATTGAATCGTCATTTTTTTTTGTTTTTTTTTTTTTTTACTGTATGACAAATACAATAAATTTTATTAATTTGTTATTTGTTTTAATTAATTATTACCCTTGTATTTTTAATGTTTATTTTTTTTTTTCTTTTTTTCAATTTATTATAATTTAGTTTATCACTTGTTGCATGTATGAATGTTTGTTTGTATAGATTTTAATGTTGATTTTATTCTTGTAATACAATAATTTGTGGTTTTAATTAATTTTGTGATTTCATGAATTTCATAATATTTTTATTATTCTTATTATATCAATGTATATATAATTAATTATTGAATTCAATGCGTTGCATATTTGTTGTTGATTTTTTATATGTGATTTTTTGTATTTTATAAGAATTTATTATTTTTGTAATGAATGAAAATGTTGTAATGTATTTATTTATATATGTATATAAATAGGTAGTTTACACATACATAATATGCTTAATAGGGTTGTCATTATTTATCATTAATTACTAATAATATACAGCTATTAAATTAAGAAATACATATATTTAATTAATTAAATATTTTATTACGTTTAGCAATTTAGTATATTTTTCCTTTGTTTTTTCATGAGTTTGATTTTTTCGTTTTTTTTTTTATTGTATAAACTAAAGTAGAGCGTGATTTATTTAATTTATTAATTTGTTACTGCTTTATTAATTTTTAATTTTGTTTTTCTTTACTAAGTTCGCATTTATTAATTTATTTTTTATTAATAATTTATGTATTTTTTGTAGTTTATATCACTGTTGGTGGTTTTTTTGTAGGTTTTCTTTTTTTTTAATTTTAGTTTAATTTATTTTATTTTGTTTTTTTCTACTTTACACATTTATTAATTATACAAAATTTTATTTTTTTGGAAATTTCTTTTATATGTTAATTTTTTAGTTATAAAAACTGCTATGGACTTTTATTTTATTTTTAAATTAATTTATATTTATTGTTTTTTTTTTTAATTTTTTTTTTTATTTATTTAGTTATAAGAGAAAATCACACGAAATTTTATTTATTTCTATATACACCAAAATTTGTTTAAGTTCTATTTTATTAAATTTATTTTTGCTTGCTAATTTATTTGTTAATAAAAAAAAGAAAAACAATTGATTATATATTTTATTATTGGTCATGTTTTAAAAATAAAAATGAATTTAATAAAGAAATACTTTAAAATCAAAAACAAAATTTTAAATAAATAATTATAAAAATTAAGTTTAAGCATAGGAAAAATTAAAAAAGGCAATAATTTATAATTACAAATATAATTAATTGCACATAATTAAAAGCCTTCAACTGCTATCCATGTTTTTTTTTAGATATCTTTTGTACCCAAACAGTTTAAGTAATATTTTTGTATAGACAATACCGAAATGGGGGGGGGGCAAAGACCCAACAAAGTATACATGGAATTGATAAGCCTGGCAAGACAAATCGATTTAGCAAAGATCTGTGTGTATACTGTTCCTGGGAAATTATAGCAAGTTAATATATGGTAGAAATAGACTAAGTTCTAAAAAACTATACATATATGGTTATGATTAGCTATCAATTTTGCAACTGTTTTTTCTGTTTCTGGGATATAATGAGAGTTAGAAGGCTGATATATAGTATTAGGTGACTATATATGGATATGATTGATTAAAGACATATCAAAGTAGCGAAGCCCACACATCCATTTGTGAATATTATGAGAGTTAGAAGGCTGGTATATGGCAGGAGGTGACTATACGAGTATGTGGATATGATTAGCTATGCAAAAACGCATCATTGTAGCAGGATCCATATACTCGTATCTATATATTTCTGTTATTCCCGGGATATTATGAAAGTTAGGAGACTGATATACAAATGGTATGAGGGGAGGGACTAAGACCCAACAAAGTATGTATATATGGAAATGATAAGATGTATCAAGATCCCATCCTTTCTACTGTTCCTTAGATGCTAGTAGTGGGGCGGGCTACTCTAGAACAAACTCTTCAGTAGCAAAGACTCCTCTATAACGAAGTGATTGATTGGTCCCAACGTCTTCGTTTTACATGAATCCGAACTGCCTTTCAGCCAAGATTCATCTGTAGCAAAGTGTCCAAAAGACTCTTTAACAGGTGAGTCCGACTTCATATAGTATGTTAGATGCAGATTGTATCCTTGACTTAATAATTAGAAAGAACTTTGATCAACCAAACTCCGTTTTTCAAGTAGATAGAATAGTTCTATTACTTATTATACCAATTTTGACATATAATTCATTATACAGTAGACATCAAATTAAAATGCCAAAGCTCTTATTTACAGATGTATATGATTGGATTCTTATAAAACCATAGCGATAAAGTGACCCATTTTAGGATTTTATGTGTCTAATTTGTGAGTTAAGACTATGGAGTGATTTATACTGAAATTTGTGAAAAACATTGTCGCCACCTGCTAACAAATTGAAGCTAAGGCTAAATTAAAATAAAATAAAAACTATAAATAAATAAAAACACAACATAATTTTTTTTTTTTATCGAAGTATCACTTTAATAATGTGGTCTATTATTTTTGCTTTATTTTATTTTGCTTTTTTTTTTTAATTGTATAAATTTTTAAATTTAATTACTATTTTTGCTTGCATAGTATTTTATTTTTTATTTATTTATTTATTATTATTATTATTATTATATTTAAGGTTCTTAAGTTTTATATTCATTTTTCATTTTTTTGTTTTGTTTTTGTTTTTTGTTTTACATAAGCTTTGTTTTCTTTTGTTTCTGTTCTTTAATTATTAAATTAATTATACATATAATTTTTTTCTTTTTTTGTATTACTTATAAACAAATTTTATATTATAGCTAAAATTATTAGTAGTGTTGTTGTTGTTGTTGATTTTCTTGTTATTACTTAAAGCTAAATATTTTTGTTTGATTTTTTTATTTTATTTAATAATTTTTATGCATTTCGTCATTGTTTTTTTGTATCAACTGTTTCATCGTTTTATTATATATTTCTATTATTTATTCATGTTTCCATTTTTTTTTTCGCATATTTTTTACTTTAAATTTTTCTCATAATTTTGTGTTTTAAATTTATTTTATTTATTTATTAAAATTATTATGATGACAAAAAAGAAAACATGAGTGATAAATGAACACAACTAAGCAGCAACTCTAAAGTGCAAAATTATTATTTTAATTTATTCAAATAAAAAATAAATTGATAAAAAAATCATATTTCAATTAAAATAATTTATTTTAAAAAAAACTATGTTTTGTTTTAAAGAATTAGTCATTTTGTGTTTTTTTTTTGTTTAGTTTTAAAATAAAGCCAAATTAATTTTTATGTTATAAGTTTTTATTTAGTCTAAGACTTATATTTACTATTTTTTTTTTTAAATTTTCATCATTTTGCATTTAATTTTCATTAAATTTTGTGTTCTCATTTTAATGAATTCTTTTCCTTAATTGCCACTCTTCTTTTTCTTATTTTTTTAATATTTCTATATTTTTCCTTTTTTTTCTTATTTTTTAATTATTTAATTTAATTTAATTAACAAATTTTACATGACATTGAGAAAAGAAAATTGTATAATATTTCCTTATTTTTTCTTACTATTTTCTTGTTTTTTATTATTATTATTTCTTTTAATTATTTTTTTTTTTTATTTATTAAATTGTATTAAATTTTAAAAATTATTATCAGAAAAAATGCCTATAAATTAAGTGGGGAGAGTGAGTTGTTTGTTGTTGTTGATGTGGACTCAACAGCTTAGTTGTCCATTGTATTTATGCTCACAAAATACACTAATATAAAATTATTGTTATTTATTTATTTATTTAAATATAATTTATTTTTACTTGTTTATATTAACATGTTTTTCTGTTTGTTTCTTTAAATATTTTTTTGTTTCTATTTAAGTTTAGCAGTTGAGTTGATTTATTTTCTTTATTTTCCCATTAGGGTTTTCTTTTCTTTTCTTTCATTTCTTTTTCTTTTCTTTTCTTTTCTTTTCTTTTTTTTTATACACAAAAGTCACTAGAGAGAAGTAATGAATAAGAAAAATCATAAAAATATAAAGAAAGAAAAATGCAAAAGAAAATTTTGTTCCAAAATCCTTTTTCTTTTTTCAAGTTTAAATGCAAGTTTCTCTTTTGTTTCTTTCATTCATTTCTTGCAAAGACCCTTGCTTTGTTTGTCCTCTTGTCAGTATCTCTATTTAATTGCCTATAGAAATAATAAAGCATAGTTTAGCTTTGTCTTCTAATTGATTAAGCATTTTTCTATTTATTTTTTTATTTCTATTTATTTTTTTTTTTTGTTATTTTAAATGCTTTTCTTTTCATAAGTGTGAATAGTTTTTTTTAATATTTTTTTTTTTTTATTTATTTCTTTCAGTGTAATTCGTTTTTCATGACTTTTACTACTCGGGTTTTCTTTTCTTTTTTGAATATTTATATATAATAAAAACAAAACAAATATAAAATCAGTTTCTTTTCCGAGTGTTTTGTGTGTGTGTGTGTTATTTATAAGGATCTAAGAACTAAACTAAGAGCAAAATACAACTTAAACTAAACTAATTATTTCAATAAAGAGAAGAAAAAAAAAATATGATTATTAAAAAACAATATACAAAATAAGTGAGTTTTGATGAAAAATGAGATTGGAATAAGAACAAAAATACATTGCTGTGTGTGTTAAGTGTAGGGGCAGTAAGTGGGTTCATTATCCACCTGGTTTATTAGTTTTTTTTAATAGAACTAAGTGACTATTTTATTTTTATTGTATTTATTTAATAGAATATGGAAACTTTTCCCTAAAACAGTTTCACAAGTCAAGTTTATTTAGTTTCTTTTTAGAAGAAAACTAAGGACTTCATGGACTTCAATCCATAAATTAATCGAGAGCCTTCTTTTTATATATCCACTTATTCTCGATTGAATAAGGATTCATTTCTTGTTTCATAAATTTTCGATAATTTTACTGTTTCACGCAGTAAACGACGAATTCTGTTAGATCGATAACTTCCAATTTCTACAATTTTTTCATTCTTTCTACTACTTATATAACAATCAACTTATTCTCGAGAACCCTTTCTTTTTTCGATGCTTAGATAAATTCGAAATAAAGATTCACATTCTTTTCTTATTTAAAAATATTCATGAAATAAATTTTACTGTTTACAGCAGTAAAAGATTTTATTATAAATTTCATTGATATTTTTTTCTATCTGAAAGGGGTTGCTAGGGTATTGGGGTCTATGATATCAATATGTACATGATGGCGTACATAAATTCATTTAAGCGATTCCCAAATTGATAAATACACATATAATTTGTTAAATGAAAATACTAAATTCTACTAAATTATAGAATGTTTCCATGACGAGTTTTTGATGCAGATCTCTCTCCGCTCTACATTGATAGGCGCTGCTATTATTATAAAGGTTAGATATTTCCTCCTCCCTTACTACCCTACACTTAGTCACATATACAATTAACTTAACTGAACTTCTAGTGCAGTACAGTAAATATTCTTATTCACAATCTCGTGATGATTCATGATTATAATGACAATGATGAATAATGACGATGATGATGATAAGCTGTTGTGGTGTTTGTTTTTTTGTTGCAATAATGATGAGACGAAATTGCAACCGATCTTCATCACCTTTTCTTTTTAAACAATAAAATATTATATAGCATTTCTAACATCACCCACTACACCGCCTTGCTGTAAACCACCGGGACGCATTCGAATAGACGGACGCCTTTCAGGCGTATCATATGGCGGACGTGATGAATTCGTTGCTGCCATTGAATCATCTAAATTAAGGCCACCATTACCGCCGAGGCCAATCAATTGTGAACTACCACCGCCACTGAGCATTGTGCCGGCACCACCTAAACCGCTACTGCCAATGAGCGCTTGACTACCACCACTGGCACTTATTAACTGTGCTGTACTGCCACCGGCTGTTGCCATGGCACTGGCTAGTTTATGCTGTTGTTGTTGATGTGCTGCTGCCGCCGCTGCTGTGGCTGCCGCCTGTTGATGTGATACAGCGGCACCACCACCGCCACTGGCATCCTGGCCGCCAGCGCCTTGCTGCTGTTGTTGACCATCGGTGCCATCCTGTTGCTGCTGTATGGCTTGCGGATAGCGTGGTCCACCAAATTTCAATAGATTCCAATCGAAAACATAATCATATGTGAAGCCCAAACGATGGAATAGATTACGAAACAGTTTACGCAAATGGCAGTAGTCTGGTCGCTGATCGAAATGCATCTGTCGACAGAAGTTGAGATAGTTTGCGAATTCGCTGGGGAATCCCTTGCACAGCGACATTATCGATGTTGATAGTTTCTTCTCCGAGATGCGTTCGTACTTTTGGCGTTTGTTGGCAGCCTTCAGACCTTGCCATGGCAGTGCGCCCATATTGAAGTACATCAGCACATAGCCCAGTGATTCGAGATCATCACGACGTGACTGCTCAATGCCCAGATGTGTGTTGATCGAAGCATATCGTGCTGTACCCGTTAAATTCTTGTTTTCCCGATACGGTATATGTTTTAATGAACGTGGATCGCGATATTTCTTTGCCAAACCAAAGTCAATGATATACACAAGATTGCCTTTCTTTCCGAGGCCCATAAGGAAATTATCTGGCTTAATGTCACGATGTATGAAGTCACGCGAATGTATATAGTCAATGCGTGAGATCATTTGATCCGCTAACAACAACACAGTCTTTAACGAGAAGCGACGTGAGCAAAAATTGAACAAATCCTCTAATGATGGACCCAGCAACTCCATGACCATGACATTATAATCTCCCTCTGAGCCACACCAGATTATGCGTGGTATACCAATGCCGCCCTGCATTGTCTTATAGAATTTTGACTCGATGTGCAATTGTGGATGTTTAGTGCGTATGCACTCCAATTTGATGGCGACCTCTTCACCTGTATTGATCGTTGTGCCCAGATAGATGTCACCAAATGAACCGGAACCGATTTTACGGCCCAGGCGATATTTGTTACCAACGCGTAATTCCATTTTGATGACAACAAATATGAAAAAGATTTAATCTTTTTTCACTTATGTGATTGATTGATTGTGTCTTATGTTTTGAGATGACGAGAAGACGAGGAAGAAGGAGAATAGACCGACGACCGACCACCAAGTGAAATAATGCAGGAAGGCGGCGACTTTTGGTCGGAGAGTTTTCTTCTTTCTTTCTTTCTTTTTTAATCCTTTTCTGTTCGACGCTGCTTTGTTGACGCTAAAATTGTGTAAATAAAAATGAATAATCAATAAAAAAATTGTTTTTTTATTTTTTTTTTTTTTTTATTTATTCTATGAAGGTGAGCGTCCTTTACTATGCTGGTGGAGTAAGAGAGAGAAAAGTGTCGCGTGGTAGGCCGGAGGATTCTGATTGCTTTTTCACAACGATTCTCTGTTGTTTGTTAAGTTTTAATCCTGTTGCTGTTTTGCCTGAGAGTTTTATTTTGTTGAATTACACAGGATTAGAAAATTCTTCCTCCGCCTACTCCTTTTTTTTTTTGTTTATTTGTTTTACAGCTTTTACGCCAACGCCGCTGCTCTGCTTTTATTCTGTAAATAAAGACAAGACAAAGACAACAACAATAAGAGAAACGTTTATTTTTTTTTATTTCTAAGGATGATTTTTTACAAAATAAAAGAAATAAAAAAGAATTTTAAAATCTTTAAAAACAAAAAAAAAACCTCTTCACACCTTCGCTTCACTCTTTACTCATCTCTTTCTTCATCTTAACGAAGATATGACACACACACACACACACACACACACAATGAGAGTTGAGTGTCTAGTGAGTGGAGAATGAGTGAAGAGTAAGTAAGGACTGAGTAGAGTGAGAATACAAAAAGATAAAAGAAGTAACGCAGATTTGAATGCAATCACCAATAAACTACAGTTAATGTTCTGTGCGTTTGCATAACTGTGTGTGTATGTGTGAGTGTGTGTGTGTGTGTGTGTGTGTGTGTGTGTATGTATGTATGTATGTATGTATGGGAATACAAAGAAGAAGAAACAGAATAAGATGTAGAATAAGAAGGAGAATAAGAATAAGAAGAGGAAGCAAGAGAATTCAAGAAATTGCTGCATGTTCAGAATATGAATACATGAAAGGAAGTAAGGGTAAAACAACGAAAAAAGAGAGACTTAAACAGACAACACACAAGATACTATTAGGCAAGAGATGAAGGCAGGCAAGCAGCAAGCAGGCAGACAAGAAGTACACTCTGCGTTTAATAATCAAAAAAAGAAGAAGAAGAGGAGTCTTGTTACAGTAAAAATTCATTTATGTGGATATATTAGAGAAGAAAGACAACTGATAATATAAACAAACATCACTCAAAATACATTCAACTTAAAAGATAAGAAGAAATACATACAATAATAAGAAATTTGCATTAAATTGGAATTGTTTGGGAATTGAGCGATTAGAACATTTCATCCAAAATTATCTAAAACAAATGGTTGATTAAACACATCAAATTGAACAAAGAAATTAAGAAACTTAAAAAACTCATCACCTCTCATTTTGAATCCTTCACTTAAAGTAGATTGTTTTAAGTGTTAAGAATTTCATACTTTCTATCTTTCGGGATTGCCACTTTCTCGTGGTAAAGGTGATTAGTAAGTGAAAGGACCAGACGCGACCGGTGGTAACATGACCTAGACTATCGGTAGAGCACCCCAACCCGGTAAGTTGAAAGACGAACGCTGAAGTTAAGAGCAGTTCAAACCAGACATCACACAATGGGCAATATGTGTTCTGGGTAAACTCGATCCTCCTTTGGCAAACAGTTTAACTATCCTACTATTACTATAGCAAGTAAAAATTTAACTTAATAATCAGGAATCTTTAGTATAAAATTTCGTGTTCATATTAATTTTTTTTTTTTCAATTGATTTCTTTTATCATTTCTTGTTAAGTGAGAACATTAAATTTTTTTCTATTTAGTTACATTGGCAAAAGTTCATCCTAACGAAACATTACAGTATCCCCTCCAACAAGTACATACACTTAATTGAGTCACAGATGTGCTAATAAGATAAGCCAAATACAATAAAAAGAAAGAAAGAAAAAAAACATACTCATCTTTATAAGAAGAAAACACAATATTCATCCATTCAAATTCAATTGTAAAAGCAAAAATCCAAAAATAATTAAAAACAAATGAGTTTCTCGCACATTTCCGTTCGCAGAAAAAAAAGCAGCAACAAAAGCAAATTTCAATTAATTTTGTTTATGCATTTTCAACTCAACCAAAACCAAATACATATTATTTTTTGTTTTTTTTTTTTCAATTTTAATGCCCTCATCATCTTTGCATCTGTGCAACCATTAACCAACCATTGATATTTTTTCTTTTCTTTCGGTTATCAAAAAAATTAACTAAAAACAAACAAATTTAAAATCAAATATGATGAAAGAAAGTAAGAAGAATAATAACAAGAACAATTATTATTATTATTAATTGAATGCAAAAAAAAAAAACAGATGACGATGACGATGATTTATGTTAGTTTATGATTAGATTTGAAAATATGTAAGTACTATAATATTTATTTAAAGAACACAAAACCACAATATAAAATCCGAATGACTATTGATGAATGTTATTGTTTTTTTTTTTCTTCTTGTTCTGTCACTTCCATGTTATTTCGTCGTTTGCTTTTTTAAACTAACTACATAATAAAACTATCAAGACCAATGCCAATAATAATAACAACAATAACAATAACAAATAAATTCAAAAGTGTTCCATTGAAAAAAAAAAGGAAAACAATTTAAAATAAGAAACACAGAAATACACACAAAAAAAAAAAACACGTTCTTAAAACATATGCAAAAAAACATAGAAAAACAGTTTACAAAGAACTACAGAAAACAGATATTGTATAAAATCTTAATTAATCGGCTACAGTTTACAGTGAATACCCTCTTATTCACATAAAACTCAACCAGATGACAGTTCTGGACAGACCTTTATACTTTTAAAGAATTAGCCAGAAGATGGATGGATCATAAAGCTCAAAGGGCAAAAATGTAGCAATAAATGCTGTTTACGCTAAATATATTGCGATCTCCTCCTGCTTAACAAAAGGCTCATATTCAGGGAGCATATCAACGCGTTAGTTAGAACTTACAAGTCTGAAGTTTAGCTGCAAACGGGTTCATACTCATCATAACAAAGCCTTGTGCCTTCTGATTGGCTGCGATTGGTTTGTTTGAAACTCATCTCTACATCATAACCTTAACTTGATCACTGCCACACAACAAAAACACATAAGCCAGACCTCCGGTGTTGGCCGTTGGAACTCACTGAAGTAATCAGTATGAGCCCCAAGCTGAAAAGTTTGGATACCAATGCCTTCGATCATATATGGAAAATACAAGATGATAGATCAAAGGATAACACTATTAGTTGAGAGCACTTAAAACTTTAATGAAAACTTCATTATCAACGATTGATACATTGAAACAATCTTATTATATGTAGGACATAAAACCAATATGATGACATTGCTGATCACTGATCGGATGCGTGTCCCTAGAACTTCCAGATAAAGGGAAAAAAAGAAGACGAGGAAAAAGAAAGAGAGAAATTTATGAGAATTGTAAAACGAATACAAAGAAATTTTGATAAATTGATCAGAATTGATTTTTCCATTTTGGAAGAATTTGTGGAAATCAAGAAGCAAATGGAGAACTAACACCAAAGTGAAAACATAGAAATTTTACTAAGGAAATCAGTATTAGTCTTCACTGAAAAAAAAAAATAAAAATCAATCGACTTCATGCCAAAATGTGTAGGGTATAATAAAAATAGCGATACTGGTTATGACTAGAAGAATCTCGAGTCAAAGTTAATTATTTATTTATATATTCTCTGTTTTCTTGGTTTTTTGCCTGAATGGTTCTGAATTTATCGATGTGACGAAATTCGTTTTCGTCTGAATGAATCAGACAAAAATCCATAGAAATCCAAGAGAAAGAAACAAACGAACGAACGAATGAAAGCAACAAAATAACAAAATTAAACATTAAAAGAAAATATATTAAGCCATAAATAGGGTGAAAAGAAAGAAAGTTATACCATGAGGAGTTTAAGTAGGCAAAAGATAAAAATGATAAAGGTTTTGAGTTATTTTTAGAAAATGATGACAATTAGTAATGTTTAAATTATGCTTTCTTTGTCAAAAAAATTGTTGTTCTTATAAAAAAAAAAAAAAAAATTAAGAAAGGGAAATGCAAAGTTATAAAATATGAAGAATTTAATTGAAATCAATTTGATTCAGTGATTTGCTCTACCTCTTCCCATTATGTTTAAGAAAGAGTTTCAATTTTTATCACAGAATTTTCTTTATTTATTCAATTTTTATAATAATCATGATTCAATAATCATTACTCCTTACTTAACACATAACTAAATAAGTCTCAGGGATATTCAATTACAATCAAGAATGATATATTTATTCCAACACTTCTTCAACATTTCTTATTAATGTCTCTTTTTGTAGATCAATTTATATAAGTACATATTATCTTTAGACTCAAAATAGCCTTTTGTTGAAGCTATGACTTTAGTTCAGTACTTATATGATGTACAATAAATCACTTTTCCAGAAGCATTTTTTTATTAGACGATGATGCTGGCAATCAAAATAT
This sequence comes from Amiota mariae, assembly GCA_035041805.1. Lineage (NCBI taxonomy): Eukaryota > Metazoa > Arthropoda > Insecta > Diptera > Drosophilidae > Amiota > Amiota mariae. The sequence continues at coordinate 5,233,049 of JAWNKV010000348.1, forward strand.
CCAAAGACTGATGTGCATGGGGAAGCAGCAATTTGAACTTTGATTCGTGCAATTTTGCCATCGTAGCCAACATCAAACAATTTGTGCAGTTGTAAATATTGATTCCCCATAGTGTTCGACTCTACGTCCCAGAATCTCCTGACAACAGTTGACCAAGTATCACTCATCCATGCCGCAAGGCAGCAGTTCTAAAAGCTATATTCCCCTTGTAGTTAAATTGATATAGTTTTTTCATCAGTCTTATCTTCCATCAATTGTTTTAAAAATAACAAAAATTGCTTCACTGAAACCATAGTAACTTGCAAAATCAAACTCAAATTGTCATGTCATGTAATCGTTTGAAGGTTAGTACTTTCTAAAATCATATGAATTTTTTCATTAGATGCATATACACACATAGTATCGTACATATGTATGAGGTAGTTTATCCTCGATACTTATTAGGTTATGTGTTATTTATATTTTATCATGCATCACTTTCATCTTTCGAAAAAAAATCAATTATTAATTGATAAAACAATTATATATCTTACTTTCTGCCTTCTTATCATTCTTTTCTTAAGGTATTAATGACTTCCATGATAGGAGAGCCTTCACTTCCATCATAGAATGGATATTTTTAAATATAAAAATCAACTCATTGGTGTGATTATTTTTTTCTATAGAAGATTGTACTGTAAATTGTATAAAGGAAACAATGAACACATAATTCTTTTCATCAAATAAAGTTGTTTATCAGTTGGTCAGTAGAAGGAGACAATCAACAAAAATAACAAATCAATAAAAATAGAAAATAAATAAAAAAAAAAATTAATAATAAATAAAATCACAATTTAATAAAAATAAATTAAAGATAATAATGAAATAAAAATAAGTAGACAAAAATAATCAAAATGGAAAGACAACACAACACAAAGTGTATTTATTATTATTATTAGAAATTCAAAACCAACCGGAAAAAACAGCTGACTGGCTTCCCTCCTCCCTTCTTTCTATATGTGTCTCTTTGTTTAGAGTAGAAAACAGCAACGCACACTAGTGCACTGCACACAACACAACACAACACAACACCACACCACTGTACCAACAACATCAACCAACTAATACACGAGTGTAAAAATGTGACCTGCTGCCTGCTGGTTATATATAAGTACATATGTACATATAATATAAAAAGGCGCACAAAAGCCAAACGAGCGAAATGAAATAAAATGAAAAACAAAATTGAGTGAGTGCGGAGGGTGCGTGCGTGCGTCTATGTGTCTTACTTATTCTTATACAAACTTTGTATCTATGTGTATGCTTGTATCTATGTATTTGTGTGTGTGTGTGTGTGTAGGTATATGCTATGAGTAAAGAAGAGAACCTACCTACTACAAGTAAAGTTTATGCGTGTGGTTTTCAATAACTTGGGTGCGTGCATGCGTGCGTGGTGGCCACCACGCGCTTTTTATGTTTTCCATGTACGTACATAATACACAACTGGCCAATCTCCCTTCTTTTGCCCCTCACCTTCCTTCCATACATTTTTTTTTTTTTTTTTTATTTATTTCTTTAACACAAATTAATTTGTATAATAAAATATCAAAAAAAAAGATTAGCTGTTTGCTACAAATTTGCTTACTTTATTTGTAGTAAAGAGTAACCTTTCTTCTTTACCTGTAACATTTTACTTAATGAATAGTTTAGTTGTACCCTTACCAAACCATTTATTCATCCATCTAACCCCATCCATCATTCATTCATTCACCCAATCATCCATCAATGTTACCTAACCAGCAGCAAACAATAAAAACTAAATAGAAAAAATGGCACATTTTTGCTTAATACATAGGCGCCTATTTTAGTTACTTTTTAATTAGATGTCCCCATCCCTTTTAGTCTCTTTCTCTCCTCTCTCTATCTATGGGCTTATTTTCATTGTATGGTTTTTCTCTAATGCAGAGGTTCTTAAGCTTATGTAGAAGTCGATTGGACCTCTCCTCTTTTGGCATAATGATTCACTATTTTTTGCAATGAATCTTCTAGAAAACTTTAACAATTGGCCGGGAACATCATAGGTGTGTTATACTTGGGACAATTTGATTAAATTTGTAAATTTGTCGTAGAATGCAGAGGCGAACTAACTAGTAAGTAGGACACATTGAGAGGTAACTGATGAAACGACAATGAAGGTGGTGGGAGGTAACAACTGGTGAAATGGTGACTGTATTAATTGACCGCTTCTAATGACATCGCCATGTTAAATACATGAAAAGGAAAATAGAGATGGCACTAGTACTGTGGTTCCAAAGGAACTAGTCACGAACCAGTTTAGAACTATTGTGCTTTAAACTGTAGAGAATTCATTACTATATTTTTATCAACGTTTTGGGGTAGCCTTCCAATGTATGTTTTGCATAAATAATCAATTAGTTATTGAATGTTGGAAGTTGATGATGACAAAGGTAAAGACTATAAAATTATATAAAAAGGAAAGTTCTCTCATGAAACATCTCTCTTTTTTCTCTTTCAAAATCTTGAGTTAGTAAGTTCCGAAAAAGTTTGTCCGAATAAATCTGAACTGGAAAGTCTATAAAAATTTCATAGTATGACAAAGGCAAAAGCCCCACCAAAAACCCCAGGGAAGACACACTCTAAGAACCACTGCACTAATATCATATACGTTTTCGTCTTTTCTTTCTTTCTTTATTTCTCTAATATTTATTTTTGTTCGTTCTTCTTTTATGTTATTAAATTCTTTCTTTTGTTTAACCTCAAAACTGGAATTTAACGACATTTTCTTTTGCGTTTTATTATTCACTCTCTCCACCACCTCTTCATCTAACTAACTTCGTTTGATTACAGCAACAAAATAACAGCTTTTCTTCAGCTTTCTCTCTCCCCTCTGTTTTTAGTGTCGTGTCTCTCACTCGTATCTTCTATAATAATAATAACAGAATTAACCGCAATAACTTCAAAGAACCGTTGTTCATTTATGTCTTCTTATTTTTGTTGTTGTTGACAACGCAACACAAAATTTTTAAATAAATTTTTTTAATTCTTACAAAAAAAAAAAGTGTTTTATTATTTAAACTATTTTTGACACACCGCGTGCTTTTTGTCTTCTTCTTCTTCTTTATATTATACTATTTCTTTGCTTTCTCTACCTTTCTTCATGTTCTTTTTGTATTTTGTAAGGTGCGCACAAGCTTTTGTGCGAGAGACTTTACAAAGAAAAAAAAAAAGAGTACGAGCGGAACGAACATACACATGAAGGAGGATCGATAGACCGACCGATCGATCATCGTCGAGATCGTTGTTGTTTGTTTTGTGTATGACGAATCAAGCTTTTATTTATTAAATGACGTCGTCTGTCTGTCACCGTCATCGTCATCAATGCCTTTGTCAATCAAAAGAGCAAACAACAAACGACCGAACGAACGAGAGAATATATTATTGCCTGGCAACAAAAGAGAGTCGAGCAAAGCATAAAAAGCTCTGCAGCAGCAAAAATTAAAATTCTGCAGGCATAAACAGCTGATTCGAGCGATTGATGATGGTGATCTCCTCTCATTGTATTGTGTGCGTGTTGTGTTGTTTGGGGGCGTTCGTCATTCGCTTTGCTCACTTTACTTTTGTATTTGTCACACGTATTTATGGTAATATGCATGGATTTGTGTGTGTGTGTGTGTGTGTGTGTGTGTGAGAGAGAGAGAGAGAGAGAGAGAGAGATTGTGGGTTAATGCAATAAAGCAAACAAAGTAAAAGTTTAATGAAATAATTGATGTTTTTTTTTCTTTTCTAATTAAATTAAAAAAATATGCAGAAGAAGAGAAGAATTTGTACAACATTGTGAGCGAGAGAAAACTTTTATCATTATCAAGGGTTGCCTGTTTGCCTGCTTGTGTTTGCCTGACTATTCTCAATCAAAACTATATGCATCAGTGAAAGAAATTACGACATTTCTTATTAAATGATATATTGACGCACTTAAAAAGAAAGGGTTGTTTGTTGTTGTTGTTTGCATTATGTTTTTGATCCTTGTGAGAATATCTCACTCACATAATACCATTAATTATTTCTTTGGTTACTTAATGCGTAATGAGGAGATGTGTTTCATTAGCTTTTTTTACTTCGCAAGAAGGAAGTAATAATTTCCTTCTCATCCCCATAAATCGATTGGCTTTAACTATGAAATTTGATATTTTTCGTCACCATATAATTTTTTTTTGTTTCCTTTAAAAATATTTAGTTCTATAAAAAAAATTAAGAAAAAATTGCGCATAAAATTTGTATCTTCTGTAAATAAATAAAAATTTATTTTTGTTTAAAGTGCAAATTGCAGTATGATGCAAAAATTTGTTGTTTTTTTTTTCGTTCGATAAACAAGAGCAACAACAACAATTGTGAATACGATAAAATTTTATGTATGAAAATAATAAACAACAACATTAAAAACATTCCCAACGAGCGGATAAACAATAAAATAGTATGGTAAAAGATAAAGGCGCACAAAGAGCGCAAAAAAAAAGTAAAACAACAGAGGCTTAGTTAGTACAAAAGGGGAGAGAAGAAGCAATCAATCGATCGATTAGGTTAAAAAGGATCACTGGGACTTAAAAAATGGGAAATATTGTCGCAAAATTACAATACAATTAAATAATCTTACGATTATGTAGAATAGTGTCTTGCCAATTACATCACAGTGTAGATTCATCTACATGGTAACCTCCTTTTGCTTAGAAGATATTAGAGTGGAGCCCTTTCGATAGACGTCGTCTTGCGCCAGGGGTAAGGGCCGTCGCCAGACTGTTTTGCTGAGTTTGCAGCCTCGTCGTTTATTTTCAAGTCTCTGAGCATCAAGGCGACATTGCGTACAAATTAGGGAACCTCATTTATGCTGCCTTGTTTTGGCAAGCTTGAAATATCTGTGTATTGCTAGCAGCAGCGGTACCTCAGATTTGTATCCCGCAACGCCAAACTGGGGCCACTACTTGTCACTAGATTGTCCTCTCATTATTGTGCGACTATATGCTGAATGGCCTTAGCAACCAGTCGACCAACACAACTTTGCATAGCAGCATGCGGTAGTGTTTGTGATGTGGGCTCGCTATGCGAGGTGCTTGTGGGATGATTCTGGTATCATAGTTGACAACTGAACAACAAGTGTAAATACGCACCAAATCATAAGTGCATAAATTGGTTGAAAAAGGCTCTCATGAATAAATAAGACAACTTGAGCTTAGTAGAAAGAGGAAAAACAATAATTTGGATTAAAAACGATCTCATCAAGTAAGGAATCTGTAAGAAATCAATCAATTAATCATTGGGTTAAAGGTTCTCCTCATTGTCAATAATAAGACAATAGGATCGTAGCAGAAGTCGGAAAGAAGCCACTTCAATAAAAAGACACTTAATAAACGCTCACAGAATGAAAAGCCACAACCTTTACTATGAAAGAATACCAAAACCATTGTCAAGTGAATTTAGATCTATCAAAGTTTTTAGTTAAGAATTCAAAAATACATTGAAAAATAAGATCCTAACGAGACATCTTAGGGAACTAAATACATATTTAAGAATCAAGATCATTTCGAAATATTCGATTTTGATACCATAGACAAAGAACGCGAAGGGAGGCCAGTACAGTTTGAGGAATCAGGCGTTATTAGTCCAAGATTCATGCCAAGCTCAAGAGAAGCTCGCTGAAACCTTGGAAGTGGCTTAAAAAGCGATTTTAAAAATATGAAGTTTCTGCAACGAATCGTGAAGAGGAACGAAAAGTGGTCAACCTAAAGATAAGGAAATCAAGGGGTCAAGTGATCTTTAATAGCGACAATGCTCGGCCAAAAGTCGTCAAGGAAACTTTAGAGACGCTTTAATAGGATTTTCTACCCCAACCGCAATATTCAACAGTCATTGCTCCTTCCGACTACCAATTATTCGGGACCTGGTCGAGCAGCACATAAATTCTTTCGAAAAAGACAAATATTAAGTTGATAGCCTCAAAAAAGACAAGTATGTAACTTTTTCAACGTGAAATGTCTTTATGCTCCCTTGATGATGTAGAAAAATCGTAGCTCAACGATTGACAATACTTTATGAATAAAATACATTGTACCAATTAATTTCTCTGAATAAATCTTTAAAGTTACTAAAAGAAACCCTCAAAACTTATTTGTATACCCAATATTTATTATGATTTCTTAAAAAAAACAACAAAAGAACAAATTACAATTGACTAAATAAATAATAATAGTGAAAGCTCAACAGAAAATTAAATTTTATCAATGAAAATATGTAGATATTGTAGTTAAATCACATGCGACGAGAGTGGATATAATAATAATAATAAATAATTCCATTTATTAACAATTAATATTGTAATTTTTTTGCTATTATTCACCATTTCTACAAATAAACAACAATTTACAATATTGTTATTTCACAATTTTCAATGCACAGAAGCAGTCAATGGCCTCACATCACAATAAACAATAACACAAACAGATGCACTTCACACAGTGGCCACAGTCAGTCAGTCACACAGTTGAATAGAAATGGACAAAAAAATAAAAAATTGAAATACAAACAACAATAGTGAGTGAGGTGAGTAAAGAATTTTATATGGACACCACACTCACACACACACACACACACACACACAATCACAAATTTTTGTCTTTTATTACTAGAAAAGAGGCGAGGCAAGGAAGTCAAATATAACTGAAATAAACAAAGGAAAAAGGGACAGAGGAGGATAGTAGAATTGAGTAAAAAGTAACTTTAAATGTATGTGACGAGGATGATGAGCACAGCTCACTGGTAATTTAAAATTGAAGATAAATGAATGGAGAGTAGTAGTAAAGTAAAGAGAAGTGTGGGAGCAAGAGAAAAGTGAATTGCAGAACATAACAGCAAAATTAACTCATTACTGTTCTCAAGCTCTTGTGTTTTTTACCATTCATACAACAGATATTCCTCAACCGACTTCCAATACTACGATCTGAGCTACCTAAGCGGATGAAACTGAGGTCCACTGTTCCGACAAATCACCGACAGACAATAGTCGCCTTTAAACCTCTGCAGACATACATGAATCTATTAGTAGCCTTGGTTCACAAGGTTAAAGCAACATTAATTAAGATAAACTTAGGTAAATCACAGCTGGGTTCTTCGTTCACCCTCAGGAATAAAGATATACATATCTCAGGAATAACGTTTGGTGGTCTAGTCGAAAGTTGTGAAATACTTGACAAACTCAATCCTGCTCTCATAAAATGAAGAGGCTGAACTGGCTTATGAGTAAAAGGAGCAAACTTGGCTTTGAAAAAATGATCTTAATATACAAACAAATTGTTACTCTTTCATGGAAATATAGTATCCAGTTATGGGGTAAATCATGACCCTCAAATCGCAAGAAATTAAACACAAGTCTTTTAAAATGAGGCCCTCAGGAGAATTTCTAATGCCTCCTTTACAACAGTCGATATAATGACAGACTTCACTCTTATCCAAATCTGCTTGCAGGATCACTACAGGGGCTTTTAGATGTGGTCATATAGTCGTCAGTAACGTTTCTTATTTCATTTCACTTCGGAAGTAGGTTTCTTTTTACACGATACATTCAGTTTTCAGTATTCCAAGTCGTTTCAGTTCTTTATACAGTCTTGAACAGAGTGTACTGCTGTTTTGTACCACAAACACGGTGAAGTTGTATAAATTTGACAACAAGATCGTAATCGTTGGACATAGCGATAGTTGTATGTGTACATAAGAGAACTGACGTGATCGAACGTACCACATGAGACATGACGCACTTATTTACACGTAGGAATTCTAAGAACTGATAGACTAGTTCCCAGTATTCCCAGTCTTTTCTTCAGTTTTCCTTTCAGTGTTTACTTTTTACACTTGACTAAACCTGAACTGTGGACTAATATGACCATCTAAAAGGCCCTTAATCTAGATTATGATTCAAAAGCCCCTAAAATTAGTGCATCCCAATGTCTTACCAAAACATCTTACTCAAAAAAATTCTCCTTCCTTGTTATAAAATGATATATCCCCGTAAATTTCCATAGTCTTCCCAACAATATTTTATAGTTTACAGGGATTTAATGGTTAATTAAGTGAAATAATAAAAAAAAAAATAATACACAAAATATTAAAAATAATAGAATTAAACAAAATAAACCAAAAATATTAAAAATAATAAAGCAAAATATAATAACCGATAAAATGAAGTGAAATTACTCACATCAAACATTAATTAAAAATAATAAGTAAAAAAAAAAAAATACACAAAAATTAAAAATGAAATTACTCACCCTTTTCCAACTTTGTTTGTTTGTTTTGTTGTTTTATACTTTGTATAAATAAATGTTTTTTTATTTTTATAATTATTTTTCTTGAATTTATAATAATAATATTGCAGGCGTTGTTGCTTTGACTTATTTGTTCTATTTTATTTTATTTTTATTTTTATTTATTTTTCACGCTCTCCTTCACGTCAACAGTCGTCGCCAGCGTCTGGAATAAAAGCTGAAGTCCGTCGTCGTTCTCTAAATGGGAAATTAAAGCAAATTTTTCATCATATTTTTTCTTAGAACACAACAAAACAAATTGTACTGGGAATTTGTTGAATATTTTATTTATTAACTTTAAATATTTTATTTTTATTTTTTCTTTGTTAAATATGTATTTTTGTAATTTATTTGAAATTTCTCTCAGCAGCCTGCTGTGCTGCTGGTACAACAACAATGAAAACACACACACAAACACAATTAAACTCAAAACACACGTCGTCGACGTCTCACGCATTTTCCAATATGCTGCACATTTTCATCAATTCTGATCAATTTTCTTTTCTTTTTTCTATAAATTGTTCTCTCTCTTAGTTTGTTTTATTACAATTTCACAATGAAACACGGAACAAAAATTTAACCTTTTTTGCTTTTATTTAATTTGTTAAATTTTTCGCTTAAAAAACAACACAGAAAACAAAATTCATGAGAATTAAAGCAAAAATTAAAGTGAGTGTGAGCGAGCGACGAACGAGGAGGCAAAGGAAACAACAAAAAAGATTTTTTTTATACTAAAGTCGTTTGCCTCGATGGATGAAACACACACATGTACACAGGCAGCACCAGACACATACACAGCGAACAAAGTGCGAGTCAACCTCACGTACGCACACACACACACACACTACACACACACGTAAAGTGATTGAATGAAACGAATCTAATAAAGGTACATGCGAGCGAGCGAGAAAGCGAATGTATATGAGTTTTCTGTTCACACATACTAAAACAGCGAACGGTAAAGAAGACAAAGTCGTCTACGGAATGAGCGAACGAACGAAATATAACAGACGGGCGAACGAACAAAATGAGAAAACGATTTTGCAGCACTAAAAGCACCCAGCAGCAGCAGACCACACTCACTCACTCACAAACTATTCATCATAATTTCTTCAATTCATGCAAAATGTGTTTAAATTTCATTTCAATTTTCACAATATTATTGCATTTTATTCCACTTCTATTTTAACACATTCATTTTACACTTACATTTATCTATTGATTTGCACAATTTTTACACGTCGCACTCTGGTAAATTAATAAAGATTGATGCGTTTTTAAAATATTTTTTACGCCATCTTGCCTCCGACGTCGATTAGTGATGAAACTTATAAACAAAAGAGAGTATTTGAAAATTCGTTCGAGTACCCGAATAACGAATACTTGTACTCAATGAGTAAATGTCTGAAATATATGATTACTTTTTGCAGAGGGCGCTGCAGAGCTTTATAGAGTTGCATGCTAACAGTTGGCAACAAATAAAACATGGTTGTACTTTTACTTTTCTTATGTTTTTTAGTATAAAACGAAATTGCATTTTTTCTATTTTAAAAGTAATCATTTTTAAATTGATTTGTGAGAAAATTAATAATATGCAATAAATTAAAATTGAGATTTTTTATAATTACGTGGTTTGTTTTGGTGACCGTTGATAATAGAACACAGATGGCGCTGCTGTATATGTGAAAGAAATTTGATTGTTCAGTGTTTGCTACAAAATAAAGCACAGATGGCGCTCTTAGTACTAAAATTGAAATGTGAATTTATTTAAATTCTTTTCTAATTTATTTGTTTGAAATGCATTAATTGTTGACTGATATTAAGAAGAAGCAAAATACCAAATGAAAAAATTAATCTAAATAAATAAGAACACGTGTGAACTTATTTTGTATTTTGTTAACATTTCTTTTTATTTATTTTTATTTATTTATTGTTGATGTTGACTTAACACATTTTTGGTTTTGTATTATGGAACTTTCAATGCTTCAAATAAAATGATTTCTACTTTTGTAAATAATTGTTGTCAATTGTCTACGTGTTAGGGTGTTGAATTGTGTTGAGTTGAGAAGAATAAGAAGCCATGTCATATGACAAAGAAAAATGAAATAAAAACTAATAATAAAAAAAAAAAACAGACAGCTGAAAACGAATTAGGGTAGATAAGCAGAAATCATTAAAGGTAAAAGGCATGGAGAAATACAATTCTGATAAGATGACAAGACATCAAAAAGTTGCCTTCCTTTCCTGTTTATTTACTTTGCTGTCTAAATATGAAAAATTATAATAAGTTTTAATCAAATTAAATATAAATATTGAAATTTTCAATGTCTTTTGGAGGAATAGTAACAATAATAAGAAAAAATAACAACAATAACACAATTGAATACAACAGTGATAGAGAAAATATCAAAAAACAGAAAAAAAAATAAAATTATTTTTTTTTGTTTAAAGAAATGAAATAAAGACCGCCTGTCAAGTCTCTTCTATTATTGGTTGAGATTATTAAAGCAAAAACAATAACAAAAATAACAACAACAGCAAATGTTAATTCAATTAATAACAATACATGAATTTATCAAAGTACAGTAGATTCGCTGTAATGTAAACACATAACTAATATTTTATATTGACTATATACAGTCGAATGAACTTCCTTAAAGCTGAGACTTACACTTATATAACGAAGTGATTTCAAGACCACAAAGCTTCTTTAAAAGCAAGTTGGACAACGTTACAGAAAAGTCTACGAAGCTATAGAAGAGTACGATGAAACTATAGAGTAAGTAGTCTGATGAAATTATAGAAGATATGTTAGAATAAAACGAAAATTAAGCAAATATTCATCATTTGCAGATGTAAAAGAGAACACAAATAGTTTCGTTCACATTATCGTGACTCTACTCTATTTTCATAGAAATAACCAACAACAAAATGAAACGCAATAAACTTGTTTGTTGTATTCATGTTAAACGACAAATGCCACCGCCTACATGAACTAAAAATTAACGACGACGAAGATCAATTAGCCTTCGTGTAAAATAAATAAACAAGCAAGCAATCAAATATACACGAATAAGTAGCCAATGGTCAATTTGCTCTATAGTAGTATGAGAGCGAGTACAGTGACATGATCGTTATGATATATTAAGAAAGAGAACAACAAGTGTATGAGAGAGGGGTACACTTGTGTGTGTGTGTGCTGATCGTGAGTGTTTTGAGAGAGAACAAGGTGCACAAGCAGAATAAAGATGAACGAACCTCTGCGAATGACAAATGTTGATGATTGCTTGAAACACCTTTTCCCTATTGGACAAACGAACATAAAGTGCTCTCTCATATGGCTTGAATCTCATGACTATACACAAGCTCTCCCTCTCTCTCTAAATATTTTACTGGGCGTTCATTTTTTCACTTTTTCAATGTAAAATTTTTTAAATTAAAATCTCACACAAAAAAGGTGTTAATGAAAATAATTAGCATTAAGTTGTTGGGTGTTTGGCAAAATGTGCAAATGAATAAATGAGAGAATGAAGATCCATCACCACCCAACTAAACGAGGCCTCCGATTTGTTTAAAAATTCACCAACTTTTTGTTACATTTTGAAATGAAAACACAAAGAGACAATGTTTAGATGAAACCTTTCATTTTGGAGGCTCTTAAATCGGAGAGTCCACTCCTTATTTAAATCTTCAGTGTATCTGACTCAGGACTCTTATTATTCTTTCTGAACTCGTGTCACATTGATCGCTACCTTACTGGAAGACCAGTTGAACCTCATGAAGCCTTGGCTGAAGAGGTAGAACATCTACATCAATGCAGAGAAATCCGTGTATGCTACCTTTACCCTGAACCACTTGTCATGTCCTGGCACTCTCATCAATGGTGACGCCATTCACTGTGTAGTATCTGGGACTGACACTTGACAGGCGTTTCACTTGGCAACCTTACATTATAATCAAAAGATAGAAGTTGGACCTGAAACTTCGAACAATGAGTTGGCCCTTTTATGTCAAACTGAAAGCTCAACCTGTGAAATAAGCTGTTATCGTACAATGCTATATATACTGAAACCGTTAGGGAGTTAGGGTGTACAGCTTTGAAGCACTGCATCTAACTCAATCCAGAAAACTCTTCAGAGTTTTCAGTCCAAGCTACTGTGAAGGATTGTAGGTGCGCAGTGGTTTGTCCAGTATTCGGTTATCCACCGAGACTTGTAGATACCAACGATAAAAGAAGAAATCGTTAAGCTCAGCAACAGATACTAAATTAGGTTAGAAGAGCATGTCAATCACCTGGCCATTATCCTGTTGGGCAATAGCAGGCAAACGCGACGCCAAAAAAAGGCAAAACCTCCTAGATCTCAAATAAAGAATAAATTTAAAAAATCTTTCCCAACCTGTATCCCACACTATACCACTAACAACGAGTGAGGGAGAACCTTGTGTAGAAAAAAAAAACTACTAGTTTTCTTCTACTTAGTAATGTAAATGCGCATTTTCTCCATTACAAATGTAATTGGAATTTCAGATAATTTGTAATTTACATTTGCATTCATCTTAAGTTTCATCATTTTAATCAATTTCAATTGGAAATGCGAGTAATTTGACAAGTTAAAGCTTCACATTACCATCGACTAATAACAACAACAAAAAACGTACCAAATAGTAAAAAGTAGTAAAAAAATGGCGCAATAAAAAAAAGTAATAAAAATTGTATTTCCTGTTTGTTTTCCTTAATGTTTTGTATTGTTGTTATCAGGGTTGTATTAAGCCATGGCCAGGCCCAAAGGAAATGTAAGTCTTGGGGCCCCTTTACTCAGTTAGAGGCTTCATACATCATAACACAAGCATTAAACTCGTTAATATCACCAATATCTTGGTAAACTCTCCTTATTATGTTAAGAATTTATGTTTGTTGATATGCAGGGTAACCAATGTGGTAAGCGAATCAATATTTTTGATAAGCTACATGATCAAAGATACTTTTATATACAATACATAAGTTCCACTTATTCCAACAAATCCACTAGTCACTTGCCAACATACCCGCAATGGATAATCTTGCCCTGATTATTAGTTTTTGTTTCTTTTCTTTTTTGTTGTATTTCCGCAACACATGTTCCTATGTTGCTTTTGTTGTTATACTTCATCTTTCATTGTTTGCATCTTCTTCTAATGCTTTTTGATTTAAGCGGCAGAAGCTCCAGCAGCAGCTTAGAATAGTAATTGAGTGCGTGGGGAAAAGACAAAAAAGAAAAAGAGTAACAGAAACAGAGTGAATTTGGAGTGAGTGAAAGAATGAATGAGAGAGTGTGGGAGTGAGTGGAAAGGAAATCAATTGAAACAAACAAAGAAACAACAAGTGGCAGGCAGAATATAAAAAGAGAAACTAGCAACAGCATTTGGTTTCATTTAAAGTTTTTTTTTTTTTGCAAGAGGAGAGAGAAGCAAAGCAAAGTAAATTTTGAGTGAGAGCAGATTGCATATTTGTTATTGTTGTTATTGTTACATTTTCCTTCTTCTCTACTTTTTTTTCTACACATTTTAACCATTTTTAGTTATGCGATGCTGTTGCTACTTTACATCTTCCTTCGTCTCGTACCTTCTTTTCTTCATCTCATCTTGATTCTTTGCTCATTTGTCGGTTGTCGCTTGTCGTTGTCGGCTAAGATCAAATATTTGTTGTTGTTCTTGTTTCTGTTATGTTGCTGCTGTTTTTCGATTTCATGGCAACTTGCAAATTGTCATTTCATTCAAAAAAAGCAAAAAACATAAGTCAAACAAACAAACAGACAGAGATTGGTTTCTCCCTCCCTTGCCTTGCCTTTGGTACCCTACATCGAATACTCATCTACTACTTACTATTCTTTTTTTTTTCAGGCGACAACGTCATATGTTTTCATTGATTTTTTTCTGTTTTGTTTTTCTTTCATTTCTGATTCGATCTAATTTTAATTTTAATAAAAATTAAAATAAAAATAATTTTCATATTAATAATTTTTTTTTTTATATTGACTTATTAATTTTTTTTTTTTTTTTTTTTTTAATAAAAATACATTTTTCTTTTTTTATATAAAAAAAAAAATGCCAATAAATTTTTCTTTTTTATTGAATTTTGCCTCATTTTTTTTTCTCTTTGCGGCATTTTAAACTTTGAAGTTTGCCGCTTGCAAAAAAAATAATATAAAAAAATAAATAAAGGGGAAAAAAACAGAAAATAGTGCAGTCGCCTCGCCGGCCGACATTAGAAGCTTCCATTAAATTAAGTCTGATCTCAGTGGATTTCTGAAGAGATGCATTTTGTTTTTTAATGCAAAAAATCTTAGACGCAGTCGCTTGACATTTAATGTTTGTTCTTATTAAAGTTCAATAGACTAGTAAAACCTTTAAGCCATAGACGTAGTCAACTGTCTTCTCCTTTGTTTCCTTAACAAGGTGAAATCAATTAGTGTCAGCAAGACCCATAGATTCATACAGAGAATTCTGGATTTTAGTGGGCAAATTTGCCAACTCAAGTGGGCCTATTCTACCATTTAGATTCTCTGGTTGATTGATAAATGAAACTGAAACATTGATGACGATTTTAAACAACACAACGCTAAAGTGATGATCGACACAAAAATACTATGTACTTAGTTTCTTAAGAGAGATAAAATGGTTAAGTTATATAGATAGAGCACCCAACTGGAGGAAACACCTGCTTAACAAGCGGACCCAACTCAACCTTAAGCTCAAGCGTCTGTACTTTTTACTCGGCCCTAGATCACAGCTCTCACCACGCAAAAAGCTCTTGCTCTACAAGGCGATTCTAAGGCCAATCTGGACCTATGGTATCCAAATATGGGGCTCCATAAAATCTATTAGTAATTCTGATTGTTCTTCTGTGAAATCTCTTTCGTTACAGTTCTATGCATTACAATTATCCCAACAAATTGATCACGTATACATTTTTTATTTACTCATTCTTTCATCTTTCTTTTAAAGTAAATTTTGGCAGCACATTTTCTCAGTTTTCAATCATTATCATCGTCATCATCATCTCGAGAACCAAACAAACAAATTACCATTAAATATTAAATTTATGATTTCTTTTCTGGTTTCATTTCTAGTTTTTTGTTTTTGTTTTATATTTTGTCTTTTACCATATTTTTTTTTTTTTTTTGATATTGTATTGGATTTTGGTTTGTGATTTGTTTTTGTTTATTTTTTTATGGAAAAAGTTCAACAAAAACGAAAATGAAGAGTTTTTGAATTTGAAAAGTTAATTGAGTTGTAAAAATTATAAAGTTGTAAAAACACAAAAATTTGAGAACAAAATTTTAGTGATTTGCTTTCAATGGGAATAAAATGGAATTAAAATGATTTGAAGTTACAGATTTTCCACGGCTTCCAGTTGTAAAATAGAATAGAAATATTTATTCCTTTTTTTCTATTAATTTTTCATTTATTCGTTTTCAAAATTTTTGTTCAATAAATTTTTTGGTTTAAAGATCAAAAGGCCGCTCGTTTTAAGGGTTATAAAAACTAAAAAGGAAATGAAGCGAAAGATTTAAATTGGTAGGTTTTATTATGTAAAAGAACAAAAGTAATAGATTGGAATAGAATAGAATAGAAGAAAAGAAAAGAAAAGAGAAAGAAGAGTAAAGAAGATTTTGTACGAATTGCCTTTTCAGGAAGAGAAACTTCTTTAAACCTTTTAAGGATTGTAATATTTTCTAATAAGAAAAACAATTCAATCAATAAACAACTAAGCAAGTGGCTTTTTGTTGACAAATACCACATAGTACAGTGGCATACAGAAGTATTCGCACACAATCAAAAAAAAAAATTGGCTGTGCGAGCAAAGAATATACAGCAAATATGTTGGTGACTCGCTAATTAGCACACCAAGTCTCCCCTTTTCCTTTTGAACTCCATGGTTCAGAGTGTTGAATATAAATACTCCTATGCCTATCTGATAACAAAACTTAGTTGCGATAATGTCCTTATCATGATATGAATGCCATTAAATGGAACTTCATAGATTGGCTCCACTGTAAAATGCTTTAGTTGACCAAAAAAGGAAACACTTGTAATGCAAACGGAAAAGGTAAAATGGATAAGGCAAGTGCTGAGAGATATATCTATGAAGAGAGAGGGAGGGAGAGACTAAAATTACGGAGAGCATTATTGTTTTCATTTGCTTAGTTTGCTCCTGTTGTGAAAAGAAACGACCAGTGTTGTTGTTTTTATTTTATTTTGGTTTGGCTGCATACATTTTATTCCTCTAAACAAAGATCCTTTAATATCTTGGAAATTGAATAAAAAGTTCCAATCCTTTTTTCCGTTGCACCTGCTTATTTATTGTAACCGCCAGGGTCAGTTTGAAGCGAGCAACTATGTATTTAGTGGAGTCGGTTTAATTTACGAACCATTGAGAGTTATAAGTGTAGTTTCCAGCATGTAAGTATAGTATGTATATAAGTTTAGTATGTAGTATATAAGTACAATAATAATATGTAAGTATTATTATTATATGCATGTACCTGTTTCTTGTAAAAAACGGCACTACATTAGCTGAGGAAATTATTTATGCATTTGCTAAATATTTTATTTATTTTGATAGAAAACTTTTATTTGACACTGCAACATTTATCAGCCAAAGCAAATGAGCCGAAAGCCTTACTTTATAGTACAAAAATAAATATTTTAAAGCAAGTTTAGAATATAATTTTGAAAGAAAATATTCCATTTCATTAAAACTTATGTACGTACATATATTGAGGATTAGGAATAGTATAGTGTCAGTAAAATATGATAAAATAACCGTTGACTCATTAGATTATATGGTATATTTCTGATATCGCTTAGGACTGAATGGTATATGTGTGGCCATACACGTTGTGGGTGGGAGGGAGTTAATGACGTGACAGGGAGGTGGGTCAGTATGTCATGAAATTCGTGTGGATGGACCTAAACAATGGATTTTTCAATAAAATTGTTTGATATACTCTTACAGTAAAATCTCTAGTCGCAGACATCTCGCCCAGGGTGACATCTCTCTAGGTCGGGAACAATAGGTGATTTTACTGTAAGTAATTTGATAAAAAATTGAAACATCTTTGATATCTTGTTAGTATGCTTGCAGTGTACTATGGAATAATTTTGTAATGCACTGTACTCGTATATGCATAAACACCTTCAATCTCTCTCACATTCTCTCATACACACAAAAATACATAATATATGCTTAAATACAGTCGTGCGCCTATTACTCTTAGTGCTGATTCTGTCATGATCATAAATCCACAAGTGATTGTAAAGTGTTACTAATTTCTATTTGTTTAAGCCGCCCCCGTTTCTTCTCTTCTAAACTCTGCACTGCTCTTTCTTTCTTTCGCTTTGTATTATCATATTTTGTCCTTTTCTCTACGCTTTACAGTTTTCATTCATTTGCTGCTGCTGTGCGTTTGTCTGTCGTTTGTCGACGTTGACTGCTCCACAGTTGATATTTTAGTAGAGCTGAGCGGGCGGCATAATTTCACATGTTCCTGTTAATGTTTACATGCGAACCGCGATTTTTATGCCTTTGTGACTTTTTTCTGTTTCTGCTGCTTTTTCTTTTTTCTCTTCTCTTCTCTTGATTTATTTTTGTTTTTTTTTTTATTAGTTAAACACCGACAACAACACGAATAACAACAACAATAAATGTGAGAGCGCCCTTTGCACAGCTGTACATTATAGCTGCTGCTTCTTCGCCTTCAATATTTGTGTTTGATCATAATTGTCTGTCACTCTACGAGCTCCAACTTCGTTAGCATTCATTTGCAGTCGTAGTTTGTTCGGCTGTGGAGCTCTCACACTCTCTCTCTGTCCACTCTCAGAGTAAGCATCGTTATCATTTTCTTTTCTTCGTGTAAAGCGAGACTTTTTGTCGTTGTTTCTTTATTTTAGGTCAGCGATTCTTAAATCTATGTAGCCATTGGATATTCTTTTGAACAAAATGTTCTACGATGGAATCCATTCCAACACAAAATATTTAACTCTGTACGTGTTAAGCGAATATCGATAGAGTTCGACAGACTACAGTTTAAGAACCGCTGTTTTTTTTTTTGGTTCTCAACGTCATCGTGGGTGCAAGAAGCAGGAGGCAGCCCTAATTTGTCATTCTTCAATTCACTGCTCGAGATCAGTAACAGCGTAACAGTTTTCGTCCATAACTCGTGCGTGTTGCATTACTAAGACGATTTGAACGGATTTCTTTCTCTCTTCTCTATATTGTGTGCGTATTCTAAGCGCGTTTATTTCAATTTAAATTCCGACGGTGTTTTGATAATCAAGTGTTTTTTAGAAGTTGAATAAGAACAACAACAACAACAACAAATAAGAGAGAGGAAGTGTTTTATTTTTGTTAAATATAATAATAATGGATTTGGATAATGACAATAGCATTAGTGATGCATCAAATCCGACAACATCGAAACCCGAACGTCCAAAACCTGTCGAAACCCTTGTTTTGGCCAATTATGCTTTAAAAGCTGAGGCTAAACGTAATGGCGCCGGTAGTGGACGTAAAGAAGATGAACATATTACGAGTGCTGTAATGAAAGTATTGGAGGGTTACGATTGGAATTTGGTTCAGGCCTCAGCTAAGTAAGTTTTCATATAATTTTGAAGAAACAGTGACATTGAGCTTAAAACTACCTTGAGTTTTTGATTGAGATTTAAATCATAAAAAAATTATATCCAGAAAAGTAAATGTTACTTTATTTGTATGTATCAAGTATTAGTTCCGATGGGCTTTTCAAGCAACAATTAATATGCGTTTCTTATGCAGTAAATGTTCTTTTAGAAAAAGTTGGTCTGCCATAATGTTGGAATACAACTTCACGCTTCTTGACTACTTAATTATGAAACTAAATTTATAGATTTAATTAAATGTTTGTGGACTCAATCGAAACTTAAGCAGTCGTATGATAATAGGTCACACCGTAACAATTAATGGCCAAAACTGAAGCTATGAAGACAAGAAAATCTTTTGAAATTAATATTTAACTCTCTAAAGCATCGAGGTGAAATTTGACAGTACAAGCCACCAATGATGTTCAACTGACACTGGCAAAAGACTTACAGATATTTTACATACTATATATTTATGTTCATAATCAGTATAGAATCCCCTTTTAGTGTTATACATAATTTAACAGATCAAAATACTATTTCAATCTTTATTTAGGGTTATACTTATAAGAATGTTAACAGATCATTATGCTATTTTGCTTAGGCTATGAACTTAATTTAGTTTATACTCTTTACTTTTATCCATTTTTGTTGTTACCCTGTTAGCTTCAAATCACACCTGACATTATTAAAATGCTACCCATGTTTAGTTACAAAAGTCCACATTGGTGATGATTTTTAATTACCCAAATACTCATTCACATCCAATGGTTCCATTTAGGTTGAAACTACTCATCTCATCTCATTTCGTCTCCTTTATTTAAATCCTTTTTGTTTTTTCTTTTTTTTGTATTTTTCTGGAACGCACTAATTGTAAATGTGTCATGTATTATTTTGTTTACCCAATGATTATCAACTCAACTTAACTCAACTGAACTGAACTCGGCAGGCATAATAAAGAGTTCAACTTATTCTGTCTCTATATTATATTTCTATCCACTGGAAATGGAGAAGGTATAAAGAAACTCAGTAAGCATAGCAGCAGCACCTAGTACAACATTTGAAATGAACAGCGCTAGATTTATTCATGGAGGTTTTGAAGGCAGGTGCCTATGGGCCCCGTGGTCTTGCATTGAAAATTACAATTCAAGGTGCAATTGATTTAAAATATCTAACAATATAAATCTTCTCCACTTGTTCTTGAGGTCTGTCTGATTGTAAATAAAATACAAATCCTAAAACTATGTATTTCTAATTGTGAGGGGCCTTGAGACTTGCACATGCCTAAATCCACATCTGTATATAAACAAAGAAAAGCGATGACAACGAAATAGGACCCTGGGATTTACTATTGCAGTAAGTAACTTTTACTATTTCTGCTCGTCATATTCATACTCATAGTCTGAGTTGAGCTGAGCCTTTTATTGGTGAACATTGTCATCGTCATCTTCGTCGTCGTCGTCTCCATTGTCATCATGTCAATAGAATAGTTTGACATGCATATAAATGTCATTATTATGCACATTAGTAGGTGAGTTTCTGTATAGTAAGTGTGTGTGTGTGTGTGTGTGTGTTTGTGTATGTTTGTATTTACTTTTATGCCTTGAAGTTCTCTTTACTGTTTACTTGCTCAAGTCGAATCGTAACAATTCAAGTAAAAGTCACTTATCTGAGTTAAACACACTACGACATCCTTAAAGTGTAGTTACACTGAACTAACTATTCTCCTCTTTCTATTTGTCCTCCTATTCTACAATAGTATTTCTCCTTCTTCTTCATCATCGTTATGACAATGAAACCTGGTTGCTTGGTTGGTTGGTTGGTTGGTTGGTTGGTTGGTAAGAGAAAAACATAAGCCAGACTATGTAAGTTTCATACCAGACCATGTCTGCCTGTCTATCTTTCTTTATAGCGCATAAGGTACTACTACGTTGTATGTTCGTAACACCTACCATCCACACAACAAGTAAAAATCCTAAGCATTCCAGACCAGACACGAAACAAAACGATATCTAAAGCTAAGACTATGGCAATGGCTATGGCTACATTTGCTTTATCATAAAAACCTCCATATGTGTATGTGTGTGTGTTTGTGTGTGTGTATGAGTGTTTGTATTAGGATATGCGCGTCATTTCCTTTTATCTTGCATGGTTAGTGTGTTTTTCTTTTGTGCATATGTTCGTGACTTGGATTTGATGGGACACCACCAACACCACCGACATTGACCAACTGTGCCAGTCATTGCTTTATTCGATTGTCTAAGCATTGTTTACTTCTGCTTTTATGTTCAAGTTTACTTTATGCTTTATACTTCTTATACTGTGGTCTACTTTTTTCTTTTTCTTTTCCATTATAACCTGCACCTTGCATTGGTTAATCATTGAAAAAACAGCACAGGACATGCAATGCATAGGAGTATATCCTTTCCTTTTGAAAAATGATGCATTTTACCTTTTAAGTAAACTATGACATTCAATTTTAACTTAATTTTAAGTAAACAGAATTGATTTCTTCATGAAGAGACCTAGTTTTTACTGAAAATATACGTATGAATAAAGACTGTCAACTGCTTTATACAATAGTTTTTCTGGTTATTGGTTAAAGGGATTTCAATTAAAATATATTCCGTCGCTAGCCATGATCTATGATCATCTTTACTGAATAATGCTTTTTTCTTGGCAGCGATAAGTTTCAGGCATCCATTGTCCGAAGTATTGGAAATGGTAAATTAAACCATTGTTTACTTAATTCTCTTTCCTTTGATTGGTTTATGTTGTCATTTATTGAATTAATTAAAGAGACAATAATACATTCTAAACACAATAGATAATTTATTAGGTCAATAAGTGGAAAACTTTCGACTATGTTTGGGTAAACATATTACATGTTTTCGACACATAATTAACCTGAAGATGATTGCTTTGTTTATTTTTTGATATTTGAGTATATAAATTAGTTAAAATAATTTCACAATTCAATCAGAAACTTTATTTTTTATTCAATACATATTTCATAATGATTCGACTCAGAAAACCATCATTTACTCTGCTAAAACTTTGTTAAAAGATTTAGGATATTAGTGAGCAATGCCCACTGACCATGGAGGAGGTCGAATGGGCGGCCATGGTGAACGTGGTAGTGACGATCGTCAAGAGGTTAAACTGTGTGACAATAATTTTGAAGATTACCATAGAGCAAATCAAATGTTATAGAAAATTGTAATAATATTACAATGAAAATACACCAATTTTAATTGAAAAAATTCATTCTGCTGTGCTTCCTGAAAAATGTATGCTTTATTTGCATTTGAATTGATAAACCAGAATACAAAAATTGGCAACAATATGCTGCAATAAAAGTCTAAGCTAAAATGCAACAAAATACCCAAAAGCGTAAATTCTGTTTTTTTTTATAGCTTATTTAATATGGATAAGGATCAGGAACTTTATCTTTTACTTAACTCATTTTGTCTTTTATTTTATATTCATTATAAAAAGTTATGTTTCAACAGAAAATCATATTAAATATAAAGGAACTTAAACAAAACAAAACAAAACAAATCAAATGCATATTCATATGCTTAAAGTTTTTGTAGTTTCAATGCAGATTATATTATACTTAGTCCACGTGTCTGATTTAAAGATTTAGTGGATTTATTGCTCCACTGTATTAAGATATTATTTTCAAAATTATGAGTTGATTTATTATCAAAATATTGTTTAATGTTATGTCCACAGATATAGTACATATCTCCATTTCCTTCCTTTATGAGTATCCCTAATTTCATACACAATTTATTTTACTTTCCAAATTCTTAATACTAAATTAATCTCTATAAAAAAAAAAAAAACTAAAACAATTTTATTATTTTCAATGTTTGATTTAACATCAAATTAAATGAGTTGATAAAATAAAAATCATTAATTTATAGACATATTATTTAGTATACACGTATGTGAAGCATATTGAATATGTTCTACATATCTACTACATAAACAAATACTAGAAATATATACTTATATTGCTATAAGAAGTAATCGTTAAATAAATAGAACTTTATGTTTAGGAATTTATTATCTTATCAATAAAAAAAAAAAAAAAAATTGGAGAAAAAAAAAAAATACTCAAATCTGAAGTTCTTCCAGTAGAATGAACACTTAGCAAAAGTTTTTATTAGGGGGAACTCACTCATCAAAGTTTGAGAAATTTGCACAATAAAGAACAACAACAATACATAATAATATTTATAGTATAAAAAAAGGAGTAAAGTAGTAACTTGGGACCCTGATGATATACCGACACAATGGCCTAAGCTATTAGATTTTGTAATCAAAGAATACAAACAACAAAAAAAAAAAAAAAAAAAAAGTAAAAGGAATACACACGCGTGTGAATGACTCATGCAATTAATTTAACTAAGGCAATAGATAAATTTACCTTTTGAGGGTTAAAAACATAAAGATAGGGTTGGCTTTAGAGTGGGTAAATGGTTCGACAGTTTTAGATATGAGTGCAAAATAAAGAAATTATATAATTTTTTAAATGGAAAATTTGATAAGTGAAATACTTATTTTATACAAAGTCTACCATCCAAAAATGAGGAGTGATAAATGTCTATAAAGTTATGTATAATGCATAGAGATACGTATTTCTAGAGGAAAAAACATGTTTCAGTGAAACACAGGAATGAAATATGTATGTTAAGACACAAGAAAAATGAAAAGAAGGAGATTTTTCAAAACAATTAAAGATCACAAAGTAAGTCAATGAAAATGACAAGAAATAATTGAAGTTTTCTGTAATTAGATTTTTCTTTTTGGGCAAGAAGGTTCCTAAATTTTCAATTTCATGCAAATAATAACAAATTTCTTTTTACTACACTACTACTAGAACTAACATTATATCTCAGTAACCAGTAACGCCATTAATAGATGGATAATTTTTTTTTCCTTCTTTTATCAAAAAAAAAAAAAAAAAAAAATGTATTTAATTCAGATTTAAAAAAAAAAAAACAACACAGTTTTGTATCCATGGATTCTTATATTCTACCCAATAACTAGAATAAAACTCAGTGACTGTAAAATATTATAAAAAAAAAAAGACTGAAAACTTTGCAGTTTATTTAAATAACTTTGCATAGTACAACGTTTTCTGTTTCTAAGTGGATTCGAGTTTCATGAATTCTTTAAAAAAGAAACTTTAAATTATCTTGATTTATATTTCATTCAAGATTATCATTTTAGTCATTGGTACAATAAGCTTTTTCTATAAATTCTCAGTTTACTATTCCCTAATCAATTAGCACTTGTTCTATGCATGTCTATGGCTTTGTTATCCTGTTTTTTTTTTTTTTGTTGTGTGCCAGTTTCATAAGCATTCTTTTTATTATTAGTAAATATAATATTATTTATGATGGCTTCCGTTTGCAATTCTCATGCACTTGACAACCTCTTATGACCAACAACAACCTCATAATTCTTAACCAGTTTTTTGTACTCATCTTAAAGGGAAGTACATAGTAAATAGATGAGAGATCCACTCCTATCTAGTGTCAATTTTCACTGTAGCGCCGTCTATAGTGTTAAATACGACAATTGTAATCGTCAACTTTATCTTGTCTTGTCTTGTCTTGTCTTTTTCATCTACATACTATACAACTTTATTCTCCTCATTGTTATACGTTTTACTTTTATTTCACGTTCATTCAATATTGGTTTGCCTAGTAACTTGACTAGAAATTGTCATCATCATCATCATTCCTCTGGCTAAAGAGACGACTGAAAATAAAATATTGAAGTTCGCACATCTTGTTAGCATTTAGCATCTGAATGCTAAAAAAATGTAGTTTATTCGCTTTTTATGCCTGAATTGATTTGTTGTCGTTTAACAAAAATAAAATAAGTATATTTTCACCAATGTCACCCTCTCTCACTCCATGATTTCTAGGTTTCTTTGATGATATCTTTGCTTTTGTCGGTAGTTAGCAACTTTATGTTTCTGTCTCTGTATTTTGTAAAGTCTTTGAGGTCTACTAGTAATAGTACAATAATTTTATGTCTACAATTTCATTTAAGTTATTTATTTATTTACTTTGTCACAGACATTTTGTAATTTTTTTTGTTTTTTTTTTTTTTTTGTTTGATTTTTTATTTAGTTTTTAACTAAGATTAGTCAGTCTGTCATATGTCAGGTTGTAGATTGTTTTACATTCTTTTGAACCTTAGACTCATTGGGCCATTTAGGTTACTACTTATTTTTTATAAAAATTAAGTTATAAAAGATACTCTAACACTGTCTACCATGTTATCATGTTGCTTACCTTTCCATAAATTTTAAGATTTCAACCAAGAAAATATTGATCAGAGCATAATTTCCAGTAATTGGACTAATTTAACTCAAACGAATGGTTTACTTACAATAAAAATTAAGACTCTGTTTCAAAATTTAATTCATTATTTCAAAAACTGTTTCAAAACAATATTAGATTCTTTATTTATTAGACTAAAAATTGGAAATATTTATCAATCAATCATTATTTAAGAGAGAAATCCATTGATCAATTGATGGTAAAATCGATTTAAAGTTAGTAGATGTTTATATATCGTAATGTTTTGGGACAAGGCCATGTTATTCAAGGGGCAATGTACGAGTATACAATTGCCTAGGGGTTCCGCTTTTCGTAAGAAATGTAAGTGTATGTCAGACCACTTGGCCACGATGCATTTATCTAGCTAAAGATGAGCATTGCCTAAGGATTTCTGAATGCTTTGATTCCATAATTTCCAAATATGAAGGCATAACTTAATAGCAAATGAAGATAACCTTCTGCAATCGGTTTAGTATTGATTTAACCAAATGTTGGAGAATTTCCGGAGAAATGTTTTACCAAAGGCTTTCGACCTCAGCGATTATTTTTTGCGGAATTTTGTCAAACAAGGACATCGTTTTTTTTAATATAAGCTCAGCACTCTCAATAACATTAAAATCGGTGCTTGGAGTTGATCAATGCAATGTATTTACATAAGAGAATATTTGTAATCATCTTGGCTTTGTGACATAGAGAATTGTCTTGTTGTAAAATAAATGACACTCCAATCAATTTGTTATCTAAAGTAGACACGTAAATATTGACCCTGATTCATTGACATCAAATATCTGATGCCATTAAATCAAACACATTCCAACACTTTATTATTCTCCTGAGCTACAATCAGCTACGTAAAACGTTTGGCAATTTTCAATTTTTTAAAAATTCTACAAATTTTTACTTGCTTATAAATAAATTATGATGCTATAACATCTCAGATATGAAATTGAAATAAATTTATTGAGGAAAATTGGCTTCTGTTGTAAAATGATTCAAAAAATTTATCTTTTTCAGTGCCTTATGTCTCATGTCTAAAGTATCTGACTAAGCTTGTTGTATATAAATCAACCAAAGATGGCAAGATTTTTATCAATTTCCCTTTTTATTTTTGCTACTTTTTATTCATATTTTTCACTTTTCGTTTCGTTTTTTAATTTTCGCGCTTTAAAAATATAAAAATCTTATTTTATCTTCCCTTTGGTTGGGTGGGAATGAAAGGGATTCCCTTTGGCACCCATTTATTTTTACGATCTTTGAGATGTGAGAACGATTTTCGTTTATTTTGTTTTGTATTTCTTTTTTTTTTTTCATACAACATTTCCTTATGAGCTCACGCGTATGCTGAATATTCTATTTATTCAATTTCTGCGATGTTCCTGGTGCGATTTCCACCCTCGCATCATCTTTCATTTTTCAATTTGTATGTCAATTTATTTTTACAGCTACCGCAAAAGGCGTGTGTTCGTTTTTTTTTTTTTTTTTTTTGTGGGTTGTTCATCGAAACATTGAAGTTGCCTAAAGTTAGCAGGATATGACTTTAGGATCAGCAAAAGTCGGTGGGAACACAACGCAACACAACTCAACTCAACTCAACTCAACTCAACTTAACTGAAAGCACCAAATTCTGAGTTGAGTTGAGCTGAGCTCAGTTGGAGCGATGAAGTGCGAAAATTTAAGTACCATATATTTTTTTCACTTGCCTTTTTTATTCGTTCGCTTTCCCTCTGATACTTTTTTTACTTTAGTGATTGTTGTTGCTGCTGCTGTTGATGTTGTTGTTATTGTTATTGCAATCATGCTACTGACAACAATCAATGTTTTTTTTGTATCTATGTCAAAGTGTATTCACATGTGTGTATCTATGTGAAAATGTGTTTATGTTTGTGTACAAGCTTTCGACATACGC
Organism: Amiota mariae; assembly: GCA_035041805.1. Taxonomy (NCBI): domain Eukaryota; kingdom Metazoa; phylum Arthropoda; class Insecta; order Diptera; family Drosophilidae; genus Amiota; species Amiota mariae. Next base: position 5,260,330 of record JAWNKV010000348.1, read on the forward strand.
TGTTTGTCAAGCATTAGTCCTTGTGCTTGTTCAAGGATAATGGGCATTTTTGTGGCACATGAGCATTTTTTATTTTTGTCAATGCCTCATCGTATCTTTTAGTACGAGTATGTAATTTCTATGTAGTCTGTATTTCGTTTTTTATCAAATGAAAGTCCTTAAAGCTCACTGGACACTCAAATGTCACATGCACATTATCATCTTCAACATCGTGATCATCATCATCGTCATTGTCGTCATCTTTCCCTATTTTCTCATAAATGAAATGCGGCTTCAATTTGTTGATGTTCTAGATGTTGTTGATGTTGTTATTGCACTTGGTTTAATGAAAAATCCTGACGTTTTATGCTTACTAGGATTTCATATTTCAGGCATAGAATATATGTATTTTTATTGTTGTTATGATATTTTTCATATGCTTTATTGCTTCGTTGTTTTGCTGTTTTTCATTCATCTCCTTTTATTTCAAATTCGTTTTTTTCTGTCATTTTGTTATTGCCAATTTGAATTACTTTTGGCTCTCTTACATTCTCAAGCTCAAGCTCAAGCTGCCCTAATCCCAACATCGTTCTATCAAATTTAGGTTTAACCTTAAAGAAGGCAAAACGTTTTGAAAATACACAATCATTTTCTTTGGAATTATGAATTACATGCACTTGATAGCTTTATTGATTGATCTAAGTTTTTATTTTTGGTAAATTAGAAAACCTATTGAGGCTTTGAGCAAACTTGAGACTTCTATTCAATTCTCCGAAACTTGTTTTTATGCAATTTAAAATCAATTTACTTGAGTGCGCGTCTCAATAATCTTCTATTTTCAGATTCTTTTAATGAGACGACTTAAAACGAATATTTTAAGATTTAAATTTGTTAAAATTTATAAATTTATTTCATATGAAATATTTTCTATTATTTATTTTATTCTCTATGGTTTTTTATCTTTCAACGATATCATTTTTTAAAAGAAAAATATTTCTTTTCATTTCTTGTTTTCCTTATGGTTTAGTTGCGGTGTTGCTTTCAAATCTTTCTCAGTTTACACCTTTATTTATTTGATTTGATGTGCTCCTTTTTTCTTCTATTTGCTTTTTCTTCATGGGTCTCCTTACCTTTTTTATATTTTCTCTTATTTAAATTTAATTTACCTTTTTACTTTTCTACAATTTTTTCTTTCAAGAATTATTATTTTGTACAAGAAAATTTGCACCTCAACATGAAAGAATAAAATGAAATTGTATTTTGGAATCCAAAGACTCTTTTGTGCTTCTGAAAGCATAATGATTATGGTATTTAAATAAGAAACTCCAAGTATGAACTTGCTTCATTAAAATTAAAATTAATGCTTTTGACTTCATATTGGTTGGACTGAGGCTTTTCAATTGAAAGTAGTATGTAATGATGACATATTCTTTCAAATAACAAACAAAGTAGCGTTCTCAAATTTTAAATTTAAACTTTGTTAGGTTGGTACTGTTTACCATAGTCATTCATACAAAGAGAATAAAATGAATGGACTGGACAAATCGTTTAAGAAATCATGCCTCCGCCTCCGAAATTTCAATACTCGGTATACTCAAATAAAAAAATGTACACAATTTGTACTACTCAGTCTTCCCTAAGCATAGGACTTTTCTATAGAGTCTTAGTCGTAATAAGATAAATCTTCTTAAACATCTTGTTAATCAGTAAATTCATTTGGGGAATCAATTGGAATTAAATTAATTAAAATGTCAAGATTAAAAATACGAGAAAGACATTTTAAATTAAGATGAAGAACTTCACAATCTTATTTTTATTTTACGAATTTTCTTTTATCTAGATTTATGTGTTTTGTCTTCTGGTTTCATTATATTCAGTACTATTGCTCCTTATTTCTTTATAAAATTCTCAATTCCTGAAAAAGTTGTATTGGAATATTAACTCACTTTTACGGAATTTTGTTTAACTGATTAAAATCTTAAATCTAATATTACTATACTAATTTAAAATTTGTAATGTAATGTTTAGGGATGAAGGGGTTGTTAAGAGTTGGATTGGGACTTGGGACCCAAAGAGGGAGGTCGCAATGATCGCTAAAACTTTTCATATTTTTTCTTTACACAATACTTCACTTCTTTATAATAAATAAGAAAATTGATGGAATCTTCTCATAGACTTTTGGCGTAGTTCCTTCCAAATCTTTTGATTTTTTTTTTTTTTATAATTTCCCTTACATCTTCCATCAATTTGCAACAATCTAAACGACTATGAATGCAGTTGACAACTTACTTAAATATATCTATTCGTATAAATCTACATAAATCCTCTTATGAAATATTGACTAAATGAATGATTGTGTGAATGAATGAATTAACCGCATGTAAGATAAGATTTTTAAATACTTCAAATCGCCAAATAAGCACTCCAAAGCGATTATATTCTTCTTATAATTTTGTTCTTTTTTTTCTTTTCTCTTTTTTCTGTGGATACTTTACGCTATGGTAACATATTCACTTGTAATATGCCAAACGTTACGCTACTGCTTGTCACGTCAATCTACTTCATGTCAAGTATGAGCGAAACTTAAAAAAAATACAACGAATAAAATTCAATAAAAAAAAAAAATATGAAAAAAGACTAACTTTGGCTATGCCAAAGTTGTAATACTCTTCACGCCCCAGCTAGTGGTACGAGGGCCTTGAAATTTATAAGCTTGGTCGATATGGGCCAGACGCTTATAGTGTTCAAATTTCAAGTTGATAGTATAAAAAACAACAACAAAAAAGTTTTTCTAATAAGAACATGAATTCGGATCCTGGTTTGTATGGGGGTACCCCCCTAGTGGTCTGAGGGTCTTGAAATTTATATGGTTGGTGGATATAGAACAGGCACTTATATTGTCCAAATTTTAGTTCCATAGTAAAAAAACAAAAAAGTTTTTCTAATAAGAACTTTCAGTTGGATCCCGGTTTGTATGGGGGGCGCCCCCCAAGTGGTCCTATTCGGCTGATTCTGACAAATGTACTGCGTATGGTAAAAAAAAACTCCAGATGGACATAGCTAGATCAACTCGTCTCGTCGCGCTGATCAAGAATATATATACTTTATGGGATCTCCGACGTCTTCTTCTGTGTGTTACAAGCTACATGACAAACTTATAATACTATTCACTGCGTGAAGAGTACACGTATAAATATAAGAGATATAAAAAAAAAACCAAAATAAATGCAAATTTTTTCACTTGAATCTCCCTTGACGCACACACAAACAAACACTCTCACACAAATACTAATATACGAAAATATCCTTAAAAAAGACAACGAAATGCTCACCCCAGAATCAAGCAGCGGATTTGAGGCTTTAGCCTTGGTTCCAAATATTGTGGGGGGGGGGGGGGTGGTTACCCTCAAATGTATCTTTTTGCTGCGATATATAGGTGAGAAGGTGTGTAGGTGTGTAGGTGTTAAAGCACTTGTGAAAAACATGTTGTGGGAACAGTTTTTTATCGTTGAATGCGTACACGTGTACAACGTTTCTTTTGTGTGTTTGCGTGAGTATTGTGACATTAAACCGCAGCAGGTGCCTCATTTCCTGCGTTGACAACCTCTGAGACCTGTGAGACCAATGTAAAGCCAACAGCCAACTAAGCTAAAGCCAAACCAAAATTATTGTTGCAAAATGTTGAAAATAATATAAAAATGAAATAAATTTATAAAATTATAAATTATATTTTTAATTAAATAAAACATTAAAATATTTTTTTTTTTTACGTTTAAGCTTATTAAAATTGTTCTGTTTTGGGTAGTGTAAGAAGTCTTTATTAGTGTCCATGGTGTACTTTAATCCACTTACTTGTGATTGTCACGCACGGATGCATGACAATGTTGATGGCAATGATGATGATGATGACGATGATGACGATGATGATGACGATGATGATGGCAATGCCGATGACAATGATGGCCAATAAAACTGACAATGCATAATGACAACAAAGTCATCATAGGACATAGGCAGTGAATCCAGACTCAGTCTGATGAACAGATGATCTCTGGTTTAAAAGATGGCGGGTAATTGACAACAACAAAGAGTACAATAAAATCCCATGAATTACAAGCAACACGAACTACATAAACAACATGAGAGAACACAATTCTATGTCAGCCATTTTGTAAAATAAAGAAAGTCCATCAATGATGGGTACAAAGTTGCCTATTGGGACCGCTCTGGACCTCTAACATTAGCAACAACAACGAATATCAAAGCGTCATTTAGTGTTTGGCTTCCTATTTTTTTTGCAAATATTTGTTTGTAGTATTATGTGTAAACCAGCGGTTCTTAAACTGGGGTTCTCTGGGGACTTACAGTGTCATTATAAATAAAATAATTTAACGTACTTAAAAAGGAAATGGTTACATTTGAGGAGTCCTGGCATACTGAAAATCTTAAGTTCTCTTTTGGCCTCAGTCAACACTTTTTGTTTAGAAAATGGGGTTCATAGATCAATATGAGTTAACATTGAGAGTATTCACCCAAAGTTTAAGAGCCGCTGATCTTACCTAACTAACAAAAACAACAACAAAAACAAGAACAAGAACATTGACGTGTAAAACCATTGGACGATTTTATCCTAAAACAAAAACTCTCTTTTCTAATACTCACGTTTCACCATTTTTTTCCTCCTGTAATGCATGGCATTTTTATAGCAGTCACAATGGTGGCATCAGCATCACTAGAAGCATCAACCACAATAACAAAAACAACAACAGAAATAGAAACAACAACAGCAATAATAACAACAAAAACAACTATATAAACTGGTGGTTCTATAAGCAATAATAACAACAACGATAAAATCAATATTTGCCTTGTTCTTAGGTATAAAAGTTTGATGCGGCCAACAACATTGAAAACCAACAGCACCATCAGGAATAACAATAACAACAACAACAACAGCAACAGCAAAAAACCTCTAAACAACAACAACAACATTAGTAACAATAAAAACAAGAACACGTAGAAACTGAGTGCCAGCCTAAGGGTGTGAAGCCTTTCTATACTACTATTTGATATAACCCACTCTGACCATGCTATCCTTTCTCTATTTTAACACTTGAATATTGATGCTTTCCATGGAATATTGTGTGGTTTGATGTGGCTCGGTGAACCTGTGATGTTGTGTACAGTGAAAACTGTTTTAAAAAGATTTAAAAGTTTGTTGATTAACATTCTATTCAATCATGATGGAGTGTGGCAAGTCGTTTAGATTCATAATTAGTTTAATAGATCTACTTAGCTATGATAAGAACAGGAAAGGCGAAAGATGGTTGAATGTAATAACTTGTTTTTGAATGTTTTTCATAGTAGGGTTAAGTCTGAGTACACTTCTTTCATGTAGACTTAATAAAGCACTTTTCTCTTTGGTTGTTGAAACTTTTTAGGCAGATTTTACAGTCTTTTACAGTTTCATCTTTTGGGTTATGGTTTCAATGTTTTTCAATCAATTACAAGAATGAAATCGACTTTGCTGAGTATGAAATATGATATGAATATAAGTATGTATGATATTATGACAGAAGAAATGATTTTGTCATCTATAAGAAAGAGTTCTATAAACCAGAAACATGTAGCATCATTTGATATGAAACATACAACATAAATCCATTCTATCTGAATATCAATCATTGCAAAAGGCTAAGTTTAGCTTGCCATGTAGATAAAATTGAGGTAATTCATTTGAAGAGTAACAGAATTGTACCTGATCATCCATTCCTTGATATTAATATTGTTATTCAATATTTGAAATGACTTTGCAGAGTACAAAAATATGATTTACCTATCTAAAGCATCAAGGGTTCACCTATCATTTAATGTGAGGACACAGAACTACAATACAAATGACATTATATCACGGAAATATCAAATGGAATGGAGTATATACACATTATGCGATCGGTCGTACAACCGGGCAAGTTGGTAGTTTGCCATACAATTTACAATAGTTTCATACAATCTCATTTTCTGTGGTATATTTTGTCAGCTCAACATTTAAATGAGAATGAATTTCAATATGAGGTTGTACAACTTCCCCATAAACCATGCAACCGATTTGTACATCTTGGACAATAGTCAACATTTTTTGATTTTCATACAATCAGCTTACAACCCCATACACGTTGTACCTGCCAACAAGTAATGTTCCATTTCATAAAGTTGCACAACCGTTTGCAGAATAATGCGTGGGCACCTTTAGAGTTCAACATACAATACATTAGAAATGTCTTTGCATATTGTCCTGGATTCCTTGCATATAAGATTGACCTCAAATACAATTGATATTACAGCAATAGAGAGTCATAATGATGGCTAGTAAGTTATATTGTAGTAGATGCTTCTTAGAACCAATCATCCTTTGATATAAGTGCACCCAAAAATGCAATCAATTGATTGATTACGTTATTGTAAGTGACTTTGCTGGGAATCAGAATGTGGTCTACATATCTGAAGATCACTGCAGCTTTTGTATACTTGAAGCACCGAAGACTCATTTATTCATTGATATATGTGTTCTTAGTACTATCAATTGTGGACCATTGTTTTGGGATTATTTATTATTTTCTCTTTCAATATGGTTTCCTTCGAAACTTTGCAATGCACTTTTCCAAATCAAATAGTTTTTACTGTACTGAATAAAAAGAAACATTTTCCATGCGGAAAACTATTCAACTTCTTATTGCCTAAAAAAACTCAACTTTACACACACACACACAGACTACGTGATGGCTTACGTTGGCTTTCGGTTCATCTAGTTTTTATACATTTAAATTTACATAGCTTCCCCAAGCAGGATTGTTAGTCCTTTGTTGTTGTTATTGTGGTTGTACTTGATGTCCATGATGTCCATGATGTAAATTTACATTGTAATCTATACATGTTGGCTTTTGGCATGGGTGAGTGCTTCTGAGTGTATGAGTATTTCGTTACCCAATTGGAATACAATTTTCAATCTTCACTAAAAATAAGTTGTGAACAATTTTAGTTTGAAAAACCTCAACAAATGAATAGATTTTGAAATTTAACCGAATCGAAAAAAACAAATATTGAAACCAAAATAAAAAATCTGTTTGGTAACACAAGAGAAAGATTTTTATCATTTTCCTTTTATTTTTTTTTTACTATTGTTTTGCTTTTGCAAACAAAAACTATGGAAAAGGAAAGAATTTTTTAACACGAAATGACAGTAGCCGGAAAAATAGAAACATTTATCTTTGGCAGTTGGTTAGTTGTTGGTTGGTTGCCGCACATTGTGATAAGAACCAAAAAGGTGCAGCAGCAGCAGCAGCAACGCCAAATAACAAAAGAGAGAACGAAAGAAAGGAAAATGCTGAAAAAACTTAAATCTCAAAAGAAGAAATTCCTGAAAAAAATAAAAATAAAAAGTGAAAGAAAAATAACAATGAAAATTCGACCGGAAAAAGTGTGTTTGCCGCACATTCATGAAAAGAAAAACCGCGACAAACAACTAACAAAAATACAGAAGGCCAAAAGCAAATACTTACTAAGACCTACGACGAGTTATGTAGAAGAAGAAGATAAAAGCTGAGAAAACTATGAAAACGAAAAATGGTGAAAATGTAAGTGCAAAGAAAGAAAGAAAAAGATACTTAACTAGAAGACGACGCCTTCAAATGAAAAACTAGTTCCAAAGAAGTGTCAAAATTATTGCGTGGGAAAAAAGGTTGATGCATTTGGCTTGGAGTTGAGTTAATGCTTTAACAAACTCATTTTAATAAAGACTATGACAAGTGACAGAGGCTACCTACATTTGCTACTATTGCAATTTGTTTATCTTTTAGTTGCCGCACATGCAACTTAATGACTTCACATCTCATCTTATTCCATTTAAAGTTAAGGCGCATCTTCATTTACATTCATTTCCTTTTATACTTATTTCCATTTACTTATGCCGCAGTTCAATGAAAATCTAATATTTGTCATTTAACAAAGTTTGTGTGAAAAACAGTCAACAACAGTCAAGTCAAAGCAAGTCCAATAACCAAAAACAGTTGGTGCTAATTGAATATACTTCATCGGCTTCGCATCTTCATCTTCATCTTCATCTGCATCATATTCATCTTCATCTTCATTTGGTTGCTTTCTTGTAATGTAAATTTTCATCTTTCTTTCTTACTTGACTTGAGCATTTTTATGGTCACAAATATTGACATTGAAGTCATAAAATGTTATTGTTATTGTTCCTTACCAAATGTTGTTTATTTGTTGGTTGTTGGTTGTTGGTTTACTTTGGTTTCATTGGCTTCTTATTGAATTTATTTTGATGTTAAATTTATTGTAGTTTTATTTGTTGTTTGGTTTGGGAAATTAAGTTCACATGGTTTAGATTGTTGAAGTGAAGAGTTTTTTTTTTTTTTTTTTGTCGAACTTCATGAATTTCATTTTAGCATTAAGTTAAATATTTATCTATTTTATTTACTTGTAATTGGCAGAATTTCAATTAGCATGAAATTATCCACTTTGGATGCTTTTTGAATTGAGCGTGAGATTAATATTGAAGTGAAAATGTTTTAATTTCTTTTCACAGTTTTTACTATTTGATGAATTCATAAAGTAGTTGGAAAAGAAATAAACAAATATTTAGATTAATTTAAATAAAATATTTTTACACTTTAAGATATTCGAATAATTTTTTTATTTTATTATAAAGAAAAAGCTAAGGTTTTGTTGTTCTAGGGGCAAAATATTTGATGAGCGGATGGTCTCTGTTTCTTCTTGACTCTTCAAATTTCTTTCAGCGGCTTATCATTAGATTGCTGGAATCTAAGAATGAAGTTCCAGAGTATAACTTATCCTTCTTTATTAAAATTTTATCTGTATGATAGCAAAGCATATTTGAGATAGTAGAACATTATAAAATATTGTTAAAATTGGGTTAAATTTTGAATGAAATCATTTTTTAATGAATTTGCAACAAAACATAAAAAATTGCTGGACAAAAATTGATAAAAAATAAGCTTGCAAAACATTCTTTTCCTCATGTTGTATTTTTAAGGGTTTTTTTTTAATTTGTTTATAATTAAAGAATTCGTATTAGAGATCTGCATGTCTCCACTCAAAGTAACTGGCATTCAAAGTAGTAATTAGTGACACTTAACTCATATAAGTCATACAACAAATACTTTTCATTTACCCAGTTTCGCTGTATATAAATTGTAGAAGAAAATCATAAAATTTATATACAGAAAAAAAATGTTTCTTCTTATTTTTCACTCAGAGTGAACGAGTTATTAGCACAACAAAATAGAGTTTCATACTCTTATTTATAGCATCCATTCAATTCGTTTGGTTTTGGTTACTACGAGCATGAGTACTAGGATGACCGTTTACTCATTTTTGACGTTAGTAACTCAAATGCCATTTTGAGTGTACTCATGCCGCTCTCTAAATCGTACATATTCTCAAGCAGCATAAATAGTTATCTTGTGTGTATCGGATGGCATAATTTTAATGCACTAAATTGTATTCTTTTTCGTGAAGAAGCTGGTGCAGTTGGGTAACGATTGTCCTTTTCATGCCGGCAGAAATTTCGCAGAGTGCATTCAATTCTTTATTAACATTATTGATAAAATATAATTGAAGAAATGTATGTTGTCAATTTGACAACGGAAGCAGGGAATTGGCTTTATGATAAATTTGGAATTTCACTTTGATACTTGAAATGAACTTGGTGATATAATTTCAACGCCGAACAACGTTATTTGGAAGCATAAATTGTATTTCCTTTCCTTTCTTTACAAAGAAGAGACGATCAGGATCTATGGACAACGATTTATTATTCAATAGAAAATGATTAATTTATACAACTTCACAAATCTCATTAGCCACACGATCCTTAGTAATCAATATCTCACCATATATTTTTCAATTCTTCATTATTATTTTATTTATGGTAAACTTTATTTCAATTTTAATTGTTTACAAAGATTTTTAATTTAATTTCTTTTTCTCCATTTTTCTTGTGAATTACTAAATTCATTTTTCCACTTTTTTGTTGTTGCTAGTTTCATATTTTCTTAATAACAAAAGCCATTAATGGTTCATTAAGAAATGCCATGCGATAAGAACAAAAGGCAATTTCTGAAATGAACTTCCCTCTTTTCTTTTTTTGTATTTTATTTTTTTGCATATGTAACTTGCAACTTGTAAGTTGTGTGTGTAGAAGTGTGTTTAAATTTATATGGTAAAATAACTATTCATGGTGTGTGTCCGTGTATTTCTCATTGCCATGTGTATGCGATTTGAGTATTTGAGTGTGTGGCAAGCAAGCAAGCAAGCAAGCAAGCAAGCAAGCAAAGAAGAGATGGTTGGTTGTATATAGCTAACGGCCACTTGAAGATATCACTTAATGAGATTTGCGCATCGTAGCATGCAACATAGTTAACAACAAACAACGACAACAACAAAAACGAAAACATGAATGTTGTACGATGAACAAAAACAAAAACAACAACAACAACAAGAACAAAAAGAGAGCAACATCAACATCATCAGAGGGGCCAACATAACATCACTTGATTCTGATTAGCGCGCTGTCAAGCGTGGAAGCGGCAACAGAAAGAGCAGCTGCAGCAGCAGCATATAAAGTGCAACCAAATGCACAAAATACACACATAGAATCCTAAACACACACACTTACAAAATGAACAAACACTTATACGCATACTTGGACACTCATGTACATGTTGTTTCTATCATGTATTTGCTGCAGTCTCATGCGCAAAAAGATACATCTAACCTTCCAACCGTCCACATCCACATCCACATCTACATCCACATTCAATCATCTATACATCATCTACACTTTACTATTGTACTTATGTGTGTACGTGGCTAGTTTCAGATACAATTACTAATACATGGGAGATATAATGCACTTGTGAATTCTTGATTTCGAGATACATTTTACAGATACGACAACAACGTCAAACGTAATCAACTTACGAAATGACCAAAATGCATGCGGATATTCATGCATTCTTATTACATATTGCAATTTCAACCAGTTCACCAAAGTCAGCTTTAGTACACTCAAGACTGATTGCCATCATCATGATAATAATGATGATGATGATGATGATGATTTTGTTTTTGCATTCCTTCTTATCTTTATCGCTTAATAAGAGATTCAAAATGTAATTGTCTGCAAAAAGCGTACGAAAAACATAATTCAAATTGAGTTAGGAAGAAATACTACTAACTATAAAAGAGAAGAGAAGAATACAATAATAAGAACAAAACCAAAAACAAAAAAACAAAAAAAAATGATGAAATTTATGTAAATAAATATAAAATACAATAATAAATGGATGAATGAAGAAGTTCTTGTTGCTTAGTTGGTTGGCATACAGAATAAGGATTGTTGTGAAATATTGAATGGCAGAAGATGGTACTTTGGCTTGACATTTCCGTTACATTATTTCATTTGATTTGATTGTGTAGCTACATATATCAAACTTATTGGCTTAGACAAATTTATACATTCGAACATGTACATAGATATTGCATAAGTAGGGGATGTGATCGCCCACAAGCCAAGCCAAGCCAAACCAAGCCAACCTAACCTAAACAAACCACTTACACCTCACTTCTTAGAAAGCTGTTCTGTTCTGTTCTGTTCTGTTCTATTCCATTCCATTCTGTTTTTTGTTACTGTTATATTTACTTGGGATAAATAATGCAATATTTACTAATACAGAAATTCAAAAAGAATGCATAGATTGTGGGTTATGGTACAGTGAAGATTCATTAAGATTGTCCAAAGATATGAGATGATGATGATAAAAGCAACTTTTCATTGTTTTCTATTGAATATAAGAAGTTTATCTTTCTAACTAGTAAGAACCCATTTTATGGCGCACGGATTTCTTGTTTAATCCTTGAAATTTTTACTAATCATACGAGTACCTGTTCTCAATATATCCTACCTATCCAAATCGACTCAAGCAATTATGATATTATTAAAATGACTGAAATTACCACTTTATTTTAGACAACTGCAGCATAGAATCCACAAGATTTTGACACCTTTGAAATGGAGCTCCAAATATCTCTAAATGCTTCCCAAAGCTGCTCAACATGACTTGACAACTTAATTCTTCACGCTGCATTAGAGATTCTCAGTTTGGTTGTGATTTGGCGATTAAGTACATTCATTGATCTGGAGCCACTTTTTGACACTTTATTTGTTTGCTTCGGAACATTGTCCTCCAAAATTAATGGCATTTTTACACTAGCATGTGGCAGAATGATCTCTTACAATTATACACACATAAAGGTGGCAAAACATGGTATCTTTGATCCAATGAATATACGAAAAACTATTCCAGAACGGTTTTTGTTGTTAATCTTGGGTGCCACTTAGTGTCTGGTGGTCGCCTGACATATTCACGAGATCCAGTTCCACCATATAGAACGATCATTGGGATGTCGTACAGTATTCTTGTGAAGATGAAATGTACTTGTTTTCAGTTTTCAATATTAAACATTTCTATATTTCTGCAATTTTTGTGAGCTCTTCAAAAGTATGATTTTTTAAAATCATTAAAATATTCTAGTTCAATTGAGTTTTTTGTCATGTTGGTGAATACAAATAATTCCGCAAGAAGGTATGTCTGATGAGTAAGGTAATTGCGTCATAAATTTATAATTGCGACACCAATATTCGCTTCTTGTCTAATGTAAGCAATCGCATACATTTTTGAAACGACACCTTCCACACACTTCACTTCTCACATGACTTATAAAATATAGATTGCCGTTCCATAAGACACACCTCCTCTTACAATGTTTTTTCATACAAAAATTTAAAGTGAATTACTGGTTAACATTTGGAATGGTGTCATTTGACAAATGGCAATATCAACTTCTCTCAGCAACATCATTTGGCTTCAGACATAAGTGAATACTTTTCGAATGATAAACATCGGGAATTTATGGAATAAAGTATTACTGATTGAAATTTCCATATAGAAAGGTTTTACAATTTAAGCTGCTAAGTTGGTCTTTATAAATTCCTAGGAACCTTGAATTATTTATACATATAATAAAACCATAGACTTTGACTGTTTGTTTGTATGCGCAACAGGGAAAAGCTACTGATGAATCGCTCTCTCATATCAACTTTCAATTAATCGTACATACAATCGTATCAACACTGTAAAAGTGCGTACGTGTATAACTCTTTCATACACTTTGTTTAACTTATTGTTGTTAAATCCATTTCTCTTATAGATTCTCAATTTCTGTAACTTTCTGCCAGAGTTGATTGGTTGACTGAAAGTATTTCAATTGATGTAGTATTAGATCTCTTTTATTTGTAACTGATTGAATTTTTTCACTCAAGTGTACAATCCTACCCACCCTGTTACCTCCTACCATTTGCTTTATTGTATCCAACTCCTCCTTTGTGTTTGTCTAACTGAAACAATATGCCTGTCATCCTACTTTAAGTTCTCTATTTTCATTCAATTCCAAATTCTTACTTCTCACTCAATACGCTTCTATGGGTTTGTGGCCATAACGTCATGGGTATACTATGTACGCCTCAACAATTTTATTTGAATAGGTTTTGTCAATTGAATTATCTGCACGAAGATTTACTTGAGCTTTGTTTGCTATTGGAAATTGGGTGGTATGGGTGGCATGGGTGGATGAGTAGGGATGGCATAATGCGTACTTCAAGAGAGAAATGATGCCATGCCATTTTCTTTAAAAGATAATAATGTGTGTGATTGGACATGTGAAAGTATAATATAATTTTACAATCTTTATTTGAAAATTTCCAAGAAGAAATAACTGAACTGTTGAAAATTCAATTGGCTTTTTGAAAGAAGAAAAAGAAACAAAAAAACAAAAAAAAAAACAAAAAACTTGAAAGAATTTCGGAAGTTCATTTTGTATCTGGTGAAAGAAGAAATTATTTTACATTGTTTTTAGTTGTTAACTTATCTTAACGAGTTAAAAAAAAACAAAAAAAAAAAAAATAAATAAATAAAACTTTATATCCTTTAACAGAAGTCAGAGAAGTGAATGCATTTGGAATTGTATGTATTACATTTTGTATTTTGCATTTTGTTAGAACAAATAAATAAGTTTCCATGGCCAACTTGGCTCCATTTTTCGCAGAACCACGTTTTAAAATGCAATTAAAATCAAAAAGTTGCAATTGCGACAAGTTAAAATAAATTCGCAATTAACAATGGTCAACAAGAGAAGACGAAGATGATGATGATGATGATGATGATGACGAAAACAATGAGGATGACTCCATCAGTGAAGATGATAATAATGATGAAAATAATGGCAGGCGACGACTGTGACTCTGGTGATAATGAAAACTTGTGACAGACATAATTGGATTGCAACATTACAAGAAACAAAATTATAATTATTTGTATACCCTACATGGGGGAATATTAATTATCTTAGATTACAATATACCCAGACAAGTCTGGTAACAAATTGTTGTCCAGAGAATTGATAACTGAAAACTGACAAATAATAAATTTGTGTTCATTAAGGAAAATTTTGGAATATTTTTTGGGTTAATTTTTTTTTTTAAATCTTCGATTGTAACCAAAACTCTTTAAACATCCAATATATGTCTGTGTGTCTATTCCTTATAGACTCCGAAACCGATTTATCAATTTTGATGAATTTATTTTCTCCAGACATGGAGAGTGTTTGTGTTTTCAAAAAAAAAAAAAAAAAAAAAAAATGCAGTAAACTGAAAGAAGCTGCCTAACCATTGTAAGGTATTTGTAAATGAATTCTATCTGATTTTAATTCTAATTTCTCTTTTTGTTACAATTTTTCTTAGTTTTTTTTTTTGTTTTATGTTTGTTTAATCAAGAAATTGCAGAAAAACTTTGCTACCACAATTGAAGATGATACAAAGTTTTCTTTCATTTTCTTTTATGTCAAAATCTGAAACTGCAAAAATATTGTTCATTCTACTAACTATTATTTTCTATTGTTTCTTTTTATTTTCAGAGTTCCATCGGATCGTAAAAAGGAACATATCAAACGTCCCATGAACGCTTTCATGGTTTGGGCGCAGGCAGCGCGTCGCGTCATGTCAAAACAGTATCCACACCTGCAGAATTCCGAGTTAAGCAAGTCACTTGGAAAACTTTGGAAGTAAGTAAGCATTGATGTTGAAGATAGAATTGCAGAAAAATAGTAAGGAAGACAAAAAGAAGAAAGAGGAGAAAAGCAATGGTAAACTGTGAGTTGCAGGAAACTTGTTACAACAGAAGAAAATAAAAAAATAAAAAATAAAATTCTTCAGTTTGTATGTGTTTTCTATAAAATCAGGAAAAACAGTCAAAAAGTATTTCTTTTTGCATTATTTTTATTATTTCATTTTCTTGATTTCTTTTACTTTGTTTATTCCTCCTGATATTGTTGTTGCGTTGCTTTGGTGCTGAGGTAATTACGCCTCGTTGCATGTCTCAGTGGAAAACGAGAACAATTTTCAATTTTCATTTAAGGCGCATTGCGCATAGTTCGCATTTTTCAATTTTTCCTTTTTTTTTTCTTTTTCCTATTTTCTTTAGTTGTTTTGTGTTTTAAGTAAATGCCAGTAAATACTGTAAAGTGAATTGAGTTGCTTGGAAAAAAAAGAAAAAAAATATAAATTGTTACGATATCTGGGTTAAGTGAAGTGAAATTGTAACAATTTTTGGTAGGAATCACGATTATTCCAGCGATTTCTGATACATTGTAACTATTCGAGGTTTTATGGAAGAATTTAATTAAAGTTGTAATAAAATTTTATTATTTAAGTGATTAAAAGGAATATAGAAAAGTAATCACTTGGTACTCTCGGTCTTGCTGTGGACACAGAAGAAACAAAATGTCACAGAGGTGCAGCAGAATTCATTAAGGGCAAGATTAAGTCCTTGGACCTTCGATCTAATTCTTCAATGACCCTGGCTAGAAAGCTTTGTGCAAAATTTCAACTCTTTAGCTCAAAAACTAAAGGACTAGTTTGCATACATACAGGCGGACAGACGGGCAGATGGACACAATTACATCAACTCATCTTGCCGCGCTGATCAAGAATATATAAACTTTATGGGGTCTCCAATGTCTCCTTCTGTGTATTACAAACTTTATGACAAACTGAAAAGTATAAAAATTTAAGAACAAAATCATAAAGAATAAGTGAAATCGTTACTACTTTTGATGTACGATTTTTTTAAACTACAGTAGACCCTTTTATAATTAATATTTCGCAAAAAGAGCAAGAAACTCGCTCAACGAGTAATAAAGAATTTCGCATAAACTCTATCAGTCAGTGTTTAGCTTTCGTTTCAGTTGCACCGTTGTGAAGTTTGTATTCTTATACGACAGCTAAAACGTCCCTTTTTGTTGGAAGGGGCAATGAGTGCAGGCTGAGCTGATGTAACACGTACAGCATGCATACACCAAATGTCATCAAGAAAAAGGACAAGATTAATCCTTAGAAGAAGATAAGTCGAATATTTTTTTCTGGGGTAAATTTTGGTCTTTGAATTCAAATATGATCTACACCTGTAAGGTGAGAAAATGTGAAAAAGTGCCACAAGACACTTTTGGTGCTCTGATGCGAATTCGGTTTTCTTGCTGAGTTAATATTTTTTTTTTTTTAATAACAGAATAAGGTCTCTGTGGGTAAATTTTAATATCTAAGTTAATGAAATAGATGCTTCAAAAGGAGTGGCAAGGAAATATGCTACGAGTTGTTATGCGAGGGTTCACTGTAAATGACTTGAATAAAATTTATAGAAATACCGCGAAAATCATAATAAAGTATTGAAGTCATAGTATCTTGAATAGAATTAAAAGTTATTGGACCCAAATCATAACGAAAGGAAATACTTGTTGAAGAAAAGTGTTTAGGGGTTTTTTTTTTTTGGTTTGATTAATGATTCAAGAAAAGTTTTTGCGATTTCATACTCAAGTTATTCTAATTTTCATATTCCCATTAGATTTATCATGTAAATTTTAAAAATTGGAAAACAAAAATATTTTACAATAATAAATTACACTACATTTCCGCAATTTTTACTAAGAAAATTGAAAAGAAATAAAAAGAATAAAAATTTATTCAAATTACAAAAAAATTATAATAAAATCTAAAAAAAAAAATTAGTATTATTATTATTATTATTATTATACCCGAGTTTATTGCTCACCACATTAAACAAAAAGATGAAGCGACAACAAAAAATTGAGAAAAAATTAAAATTTTATGGTTCAGCGCTTCGTGTCAAAAGCATCAAGCGGCGGTCAACAATGACAACAACAACGACGACAAACCGACAACCAAGAGATAAGCTTCTGCCTTAATCGGTGATGTGAAAAGTTTTATAACGCTTCGACCGACAGATAACAAGCAGCTGTAGCAGCAGCAACGACAACAAGATACTCATTCGTTCACTCATCTCCAATAAAAAATATGAAAAACCAATTTTAGACTTTGCGACAATCTTAAGAAACTAATTAAGAAAAGAATTTCTTGCTTGCTTATCTCAGACACAAATAACAAATGACAAATAACTTAATTGGGCGAAGACATACTCATACTACTTAGTACTCATCCCAAAATTTTCTTTGTTTGTTTATTTTTTTTTTTTTTTTATAGAAACCTCAAGGATAGCGATAAGAAACCTTTCATGGAATTTGCTGAGAAATTACGCATGACACATAAACAGGAACACCCCGGTTATAAATATCAACCGAGACGCAAGAAAGCACGCGTATTAGCAACTGGAAACGGAAGTGCTCAGGTTCCACATTGTCATGCTAATGGGGGCGAAGCATTGTCATCTCTCAGCGGAAATGGAAGTGAACAAAAATTGGGCACGCAAAATAGACGAAATTTAGGTGTATCATCGTTGAATAGAGGAGCCATGAAGCGAACACCTGTCAATAAGCAAGGGAGCAATATGTCAAATAGCAACAATAGTAACAACAACAATAACAACAACAATAGTATGGATGTCTTTAGCAATGAGGCTTTTATGAAATCCTTGAATAGTGCGTGTGCAGCAAGTCTTTTGGAACAAGATTTGGATGTTGACTCACGACGTTTATTGGATTCTCCAGGTTCGACAACAAGTTCAATGCAATCAAGTTCCCTTTGTGGTGGCAGCACTGTGGACAATGGACAACCTTTGACGCCACCTGCAACGCCTTATTGTAGCGTAGGATTGCGTACACCAACGCAGGGTGGCCACAGTCAACAGCACCAACAGCAGCAACATTTGCAGTTGAGTCAACATCAACAGCAGCAGCAGCAGCAGCAACATGCTTTGTTGCTACGTCAACTAAGTGAACCAAGTACTGACTACAGTGTTTTGCTTGATTCTGGTCGTGAATACATTTCTTTGGGAGAAATGCCTTCATATACAACGACCGCAGCAGCAAGTGAATTGGATTTTACACGTGCCTCAAATGACTTTGAGTTGACTTGTGGCAGTGGCATGTATGGTGGGCAATCTTATCCATCGGGATTTTCTCACTACACTGGTTATAATATGAATAATGGGTCGGGCAGCAATACCACAACTTCTGTTGCTGCTGCGGCGGCTGTGGCATATGCCAGTTTTGCAGAAACATCTGCTTCAACATCTTTAGCATCATCAACATCAGCGTCACACACCATTGAAGCGTTAAATTATATGCAAAGCCAAAGCAACAAAATTTCATTGCCTCAAGGCAGCAACAACTCGAACCACAACAATGAAAACTTTCTAACTACACAAGCTGCCGACATTGATCCCAAAGAAATTGACCAATATCTCATGGATCAAATGTTGCCAATGACGCAAACCACAAACGGGGATCAAACAATACCAACAATGCCACCGACAATGATACAAGCGGCATCACATTCCAATGGTACATCAGCCTCAGGCACTTCTTCATCGACAGCATCAACGTCGACATCATCGGCAGCATCATCACCGGGTGCTGCAGCAGGAACAATTGCTGGTATGCTTTATAAGACGACACAACAAACGCATATATTGCTGCAACCTGTAGATAATTCAATTACATCGGCAACAGCACCAACAACTACAACGGCAGCAATAGTGACAGCAACAATATCTTCAAAATCAGCATCAATATCATCAACATCACCAGCTCTTACTATTGTTAACAATTCTTGTGGATCACCGGCGGCACCATCATCAATTGGCATGGTTAACTCACCCTCAAGTTGTTATTATGTAACGCAGGGTGATGTTGATTCAAATGCTTTGCACGCTCAAGGTTATCATCATCATCATCATCAACAGCATCAGCATCAACAACAACATCATCATCATCATAATCAGCAGCAGCAACAGCAGCAGCTTAACTACAACACACACCAGCAGCAACAACAACAGCAGCAACAGCAACAGCAACATCATGAGCTACACCAGCAGCATCATCTTTGGGGCACTTATGTCAATCCCTAATCTACTTAATTTCATCATATTTTTATTTTCCTATTTTCTTGCATTTTCATTGTCTTTAGCCTTGTCATCCTAATGTCTCCTTTTCATCACCATTCACATCATCATCATCATCAGCAGCATCAGCATCACCAACATCATCGTAGTTGTCATCAATTTTTTTTCCGTTTATTGTTGCTCAATGATTTTCATTTATTGGATATGATTCGATTTTGTCTTGAAGTCTTGTGTCGTCACTTAAGTTTGTAATGTTGTCTTCTTTATATTGTTTATGTATATGTGAATCTATGATTGTATTTGTGCGCGTGTGTTCGTATTTGTAAATGTGTCTGTGCATGTGTGCAATTTTCTATAAACGCTGCGTATTAGTTTATTGTCTTCTATTATTGTTATTATTATTATTATTATTTAAGCTGATTATATAATAATTCTGAATAATTCATAAGAAAATATTCATTTGATTTCAATTTGAATTTGAATAAAGAAAATGGAGAATAAAGTATTCAGAAAAACCCCCTAGTGAAAGCAAATGCAATACGTCATACATTTTGAGGTAAAAGAGAGAAAATTGTTTATGCAATTTATGCAATGTGCAACATTTTTATTTTTTGTTTAGTCTAATGTTAAAATTGTATTAAATATTTAATTAATGTAAATTAAATTAATGTTTCCTGTGTATACATTATAAAAAATCAAAAGTAATAAGTTTTTTAATTGATTATTTGATTGGAAGAGAATTTGTGGTGAGTATTTTGTATTTTAATAATTTAATAATTTTAAATGATGTCTCCACTGTGTTCATAATCATTTTTAATGAGCATTTAAAAAAAAAAATATAAGTTCTGGTAAAAATGAAGGTCCTTCATAAAATATCAAATTCTAAACTTTCTTTTGGAGAAATTACAATTTTTATGGCAGTTTAAATGCATCAACGATGATACAAAATCTAATCTTATTTTTTAGTTTAAAATTTTTCTAATATCCCGTGAATGCGATAGTTGAAGCGTTCTACCCAAGCGCGCCCTGACTCAGAACGCATTCAAAAACACTTGTACACACGTAAGAGCGCTTTTTATAACAGTTTATTATTTTAGATTAGATTCACAGCACAGAAGTGACCAATCATCAAGGTGGTTTCTTGGCTTTGTCCATGTCATTGGTTTGTCAAATCGTGCTCTTTGATTCCAATATCGAAGTGACTCAAGTCATGTTTTACAAACTTTGTGTGGGACCCAACCTATGTCTTGTTGTCCAAGTTGTTTTCCAAAATATGCCCGATTTCTATTTTTTTTTTACAAAAATATTTATAATTCATTCGTTGCTTTTCTTAACAAAATTTACCAGATCTGTTTTGCTAGTTCGAGAAAATTAAGTATAAATTTTGGATTAGACTTCGTAATCATTGAGCTGAATCCCATTGAAATCTTCTTTGCCATACTAACCTAAAGTGTTTTCGATCAATGTTTTCTTGAAAAAGTTGATCTGTTTTTATGATATAAAAATAAAATGGAATTTAATCCTTCAAACCACCATTAATAATTAAAAAGCATCAATTACAATCAGATGTCTAATGGTTATAGGAAATAAGGATTCAATTATCAGAGTATTTATTTATTTGTTACCTTTTGTTTTGGATATTACTGAATGCAGGAAAGGACTTAGTCAAATCTATTCTCTTAATTAGCCTGTAAAACTTTATCTAAGCATTTACTTTATAAGATGTTCGCCTTAAAAATATCAGGAAAAATTGATTAAATTCATGCCAATGGAAACTAAATTTAAATCTTTAATGTTGCTAATGAATAATAATTATTGTGTACTGCATTTTTCTCGAAATCTAGCGAACAAAAGCGACACAAGCTAACATAATCTGTAGCTTTCTTCTTCAAAGAATTCCATCCTCAATGTCAATGTCAACAAGTCAAACATATAATTAAAATTACTGAAGCCATGACATTCATTTTATGCGAGTGGTAGAACAACCTTCAAGGCAGATAATTCTTGGTATTGCAACATTTAATTATCTGATGAAGGTTGCGAAAAAACCAACTTTAATCTACAATACTATTGTAGTAAACAAAAACTATTAAGCCTTTTAGGAAAATTATTTTTAATGAAAATTATATGTAATTGAGATACTTTTTTTCTGTAAACAAATTTTATTAAAAACATAATTTTGCTTTTAAAGGGTAAACAAATTGAAAGAATGAAGGGATTAATTAATTACAATTTTATTCATTTCCTCGAAAAACATAATACCATGTAAAAGCGTAGAAAGGCTAAAATAAAACACACACACACACACACACACACACACACACACACACACACACACATACTTACACAGGATAACTGAAGTAATGAGCGCCATTGAAGAAAGAGCATACGAAAGAAGAGTCAGGGTAGTGAGTAAGGTAAAGAGAAATCAGTAAATACGCAAAAAAGAATAAAATTGAAGGAAAAAACAAATAATTGATTCAATCGAAATAATAGCAATGGCGTCGACGATGAATGCTTTGTCCATTTTCTACCATTTTCTACCATTTTCATACTTCTGACCTTCATCAACGTCAACGTCACCATCACCGTCACCATCACCGTCACCATCACCGTCACCATCACCGTCATCATCATCAACAGTAATTCATGTTTATGCCGAAACATGTATCTATGTATGTATGTATATTCATATGTTTGTGTGGGTGAGAGCGTGCGTGTGTTGATTATTTGGTTCTGTTGATTTAGGATTTTGATTGGACTTTGTTTGCAAACGAAATATTTGCGTATTTCTATTTTACAAATTCTCATTCCTTATCATTTGATATTATACTTACAATATTTACTTGTATTTGTTGCTTGCTATACAAGTATTTGTTTAAGGCAAATCAATACAATTGATAAATAATTTATGTAAATTATAGCAAAGTTGCCTTTAATGGCGCCACCGATTAATTGCAACGACATCAGCACGTGTTCGAATGCGAGATGAGTCTCCTATTGTCTCGACTAGTAGACTGGACACTGACTTTATGTGAAATGCTAAGAGTGAATACAAAGTATTTCGTAATGAGAAATCGGTGAATAAATTAATTTGCAAATAAAATCAAGTAAACAGTTTAATAAAAAAAGTCAATAGTAAGTTCATAGCATAACAAATAAACGTTAAATGAAAATAAATTCCAATTAAAAATAATCAAATATTCAAAGAAGGTACACATTAAATCTTCGTTTAATCCCTACAAAGCCACAGCGTTAAATACTTTGGCTTGTATTTATAGGTAGAAACGAAGTTCCTATGGAAATCACGGAGAGTATGAAGCACCTACAAACATAGAAAAATGTATTACTTATTTCAAAGTAAAAGAATCAAGGACTTCGAAAAACAAATGTCACCTTTATAAAAGCATTTTAATCCCATATAAACCTGCATACAATTAATGAGAAAATCTGTGGCTTTTACAATTTGGTATATTTTTAAAAATCAATTAAAAAAATATTTATTATCATGCTAATGCTAAACTTGTGAACTGTTAGAAAAGTAGAAATAATATGAGATTGTGTAATGGTTTCAGTAGAGGTATCACATTAATTCATGCATAAGACTCACACACTTTTCTAGTAATTCAAAGGAAAAGGAAACTTATTTGGAAAACCTAATTTATTTGGTAACCTTATTAATCTTATTTAGGTTATAACGAGTTCATGACATCGATATAATTATGGATTTCCTTTTGTCATTATCATCAATTTAACAAGGTTAAAGGGAACAATGCTCACGTTTAAGTGAAACATTTGCACAATGAAATTGATTAGAACAAATATTAAGCAAATACTAAATGAAAATAAAATAATAAAAGAAATTATTTCTTAGAAATTTTAATTATTAAATTGGTGCAACTGAAAATCATTACATTGCAACAAACTATGTTAAAGTTAAAATGATATTAAAAACTTTGAAATTTTGACAATGAAAATTTCGTTCAATTTTCGATATTGAGCTCTTTTGAGTTCACTTTGGATCTGTAAAAACCTGTTTTTTATTGTCTTAACTTAGGCACAAATGCTGCAAGGGATTAATTATTAATATTGTTATGAGGAAATCGTTTCCAAGGTGATGATTGATGTGCAGCGTCTCTCTGGAATGATAATCTGTGAAAGAAGACGACTTTCGATTAAGGATAAAAAGGAGAACGATTCGTAAAGAAAAAGGATCCTGCCAAAAAATAGAGAAACTGCCAATGAAAGAGAATTGTCAACGGCCTAAGGAGACTTGTGATCATCAGGTATTATTATTAACTTATATATAAATATCCAAGCAAAAGTCCACAATAACCAAAAAATTATATAACTTTGAACCAATAAAGAATTTTACCATGTTTTAGCAATATAATAAACTGTAACTGATATTATTTTGAGTGTTTTGACATTGTGAATTTGACAAAGAAATTCACCTTAATATTGTTATAGGGTTTTCAGAGACTTTGGACCTAGTAATATATTTCTCAACCCTCTAATATATAGATTTGGTTCTATCAAGACAAAAATTCAATTCCTAGAGTTCCTATATTCTGTTCACGGGGAACAACTCTTTGGCAGGTAAATTATTCTCATGCCATTGCTTCAGTTATTATATCTTCGCCTGGAATTTGAAAGTCATGATGTAATGAAATGACCTAATATCGATTTGTTTGTCGATTAAGTTGAACTGTGCTTTGTTATTCTGTTAAGGATTTTTTTTTTTAAAATTGATTTCTCTTGCCAATATGCCAATGGATTTAACAAATAAATGATGCTAAAATATATTTCATTAACATTACAATGGAAAATGTTACAAATAAAATAATTAAATAATAATATTTTGTGTTAATTTAGGCAAACTTTTCCAAGTAAAAAAATTTGCGTAATTCATTTAATTGTTCAATGACTTTCTAAACAATTAATAATTTGTTATTAACTAATTTCTTTTTTTTTTTTTGTAGCTCATAATTTAGTATTTATTTTTATTATTCACATATTTTTGTTTTGCTCCTCTTTTATAATTTTGTTGTTGTTAATATTCATTTATTTTAATACATATAATTTTTTATGTAGTAAAATTTCACATTGCGTATGCGTAATTTAATAAGGTTTTATGTCTATTTTGCTGCTGCTGGTGATGCTAATAGTTGCCCAAATATTATTTAAGCTTCAATTAACAATAACTTGTTATATGACCAAATTAGGCATTGACTGACGTTTTTATCCCAACTTAATAACAACAAATGAAATATAAACAAAAAATAAAAAAAATATATAAGAAAAAATTAAATTATATGAAAAAATATAGAAAACTGTTGAAATTTATTTTTCGTTGTTGTTTCATTTTGTTTATTGGTTTTATTTTTATGCAAATAAAAATATTAAAACTTCATTTTGTTCACTTCTCTTAATTTTCGTTTGTGGTGTTAATTTCTATGGTATTTTTATTTTTGTTTTTGTGTTCGCGTGGCCTGGGAAAATAAACTGATCTCAGAGGCTGATTTACTATATACAAATATATTGTATATACAAGTAAATTGGCTTGGTGCCCATTGTTGCAAATGAGGTTGTTGCTATTGAGTGAAATGAGTGAGTTCTTAATGAAGCTAAGCTTTGATGATTATTGACTTGATTTCATGCAATTATTGAAATTATATTGCACAACCATTTTAATGGAGTAATAAATTTTTGAAAAATTTATTTATTCATGTCAGAATTTCATAAAGAGAATAAATAGTATAGTAAAAGCTTGCAATGTTTATTAGTGGTAATTAATAGAAGGATCTATGAATTACTTTAATTATTAATATGAAAACAAAATTTATTCCATGTTAAAATTGTAAAATTATTGAATTGGCAAAAATTGTTTTTAATTGGCACAAATATTGTGGTAGCGTAGCGTTTGTTCTTGCATCAATGTGATATGTTAGAATTTAATGAAATCATCTAATTAATATGCGAGTGAAGTATGTAGGTGTATGAATGTTTCACATTAAATTACAACACACAACTTCTTGTTAACAGAAATTAAATTGTGCAGTAAGCGAAATGAACATTTCATATTTAAAATCCCGAACCAAACCCAGAATTGCTAAGCCGAGAGAGAAAAATCATAAAAGATTAACTACAGGAGACTAAAATCATCAAAAGAAATTTATAGGTATGTTAGATTCGAAAAATGTGGCCTAAAAACAAATGTTAAATTTGTTAGAAAATTGCATTGTATTGATCAATAATTCAAAGAGCTTCCGTATATCTACTTTCAAACTTTTATGTATTTTTTTATAAATTAAAAAGTGCTGAACTCTTACATACTAAAAAATATTAAGTATGTACGACTGGAAAAATAATAAATTTCCTAGTTTAGCTAGGATGTGAAACCAAAGTTCATGTTCTAAAATATCCAATAATATTTACTATTTTTTCCAAAATGTTTTCATGCCATTTGTGTACAATATTTTCATGCGCTTGTGTGAGTTGCTTGTGTTTGCAAATTCTATTAAAACTAACTGCATATCTTTCTTTATCTGATGACATTTTGTCACATATTGTTGTTGTTCGTTCACATACGGAAGTTTTTGACTATTTTTAATTCATTCATTCACTGAGTCAGTTAGTTGGTCTTTTATAAACACTCACTCACTCACTTATTCTAAACGAAATAACTCAATTAAAAAACTCTCTCTCTCGTTTATATTAGAAAAATTAAACGAATTTTTACAAACAACATCAACATCAACAACAGCAATAGCAACATCAACAAAGTGAACTGAAAGAGTAAAATCTGGTTTATTTAAATTACAAAATTGAGTTATACTCGTATGTATAATTTTGAACCGGGAGCTTAGAGTTTTAACTTTAATAAAAAAGAGGAATCGGAAAATCCCTTGTAGAAAAAATTGCGAAATAAAATTTACAAAATTTTTTTTATTCCTTTCTATTTTTTTATTGCTCCACAAAGGAATTTATTATGGTTAGCTGAACTCATTAAAGTCTTTCGGTTTTACACCTGCTTACCTCGTCGCAGCTGAGCGTATGAATAAAAAAATTCAAAAAAATTCTCAACTGAACATCGTTTGAAGCCCTTGATGCCGTCACCACAGTCACCGCCATAGTCGCGCAGTTAAAGTCACCAATGGAAATCACATTCACCTTCACTCACAGTAAAAACAAACATACAAACAAGCATCCATGACTCATTCCAAGTCGTTGACCTTCAAAGAAAAAACTTGCGCTGCTGCTTCTGTTGCTGTTGCTGTTGCTGTGAAAGTAGCAAGAACTGGCATATAACTGAGAATTTAACATTGTTGCTGGTAATTTTTTTTTTGGCAGAAACATTTTTTCCTTTTTCTTTTTCCATTATGTGTGAGTTTTTTCTTCATTTTTAGGGTAAAGGCAAAAGTTTTTCGTATTTTATGGTAGAGTAAAGTAAAAATTGTAAGCGAAGGTTAGCACTGCAAGTTTATCTTGAATGAAAGAAAGCCAAACAAAGTAAGTTGAAGCCATAAGAAAACCCCAACTACAACTCCAACTTCAATCCGACCCCATCCGAGAGAAGAAAGAAAGACTAACAGAACAGAACAGAACAGAACAGAACAGAACAGAACAGAACAGAACAGAACAGAACAGAACAGAACAGAACAGAACAGAACAGAACAGAAAGAAACAGTTTGAATAAAAATTAAAGCCAAAGAAAGGAAAGGAAAGTAAAGGAAAGGGAAAGTCAAGGAAAGAAAAATAAAATGTAAGCACAAAGTGCGCACTTGAAAATAAATTGAATATTCCATTTTTCTTAGTACAAAAATATTTTCTATGATGTCTTTGCCATTCTTTCTTTCTTTGACTGCCTGCAATGAAGCGTAAAAAGCCCAAAAATAAAAAGTAAAGAAACAACATGCAAAGTAATACATACAAGAAAAGAGAAAGTGAAATCATTATTTAAAATGAGGAAAAAGCATAAAGAAAATCAACATTTACTAGCAAATTTTTAGGAATTTTTTTTTTTTTTTATTTAATTTAGATAAACTTTCTTGTTTGTTTAGCAAAATAAGTTAAAAGTTAAACCAAAGAACTCCTTAAAGTATGCTATGTTTAAGTTAGATTAAAATTGTATATGAATTTGTTTATTTATTAATAAGAAAACAATCAATAAACCTCTTTAACACCCCTGATGGCACATATGTTATAAAATACTTTTTACATATCATTTCATATTGACAAAAACACATTATCATTATCAACTCATCCATCAATTTCATTCAATCAGTCAAAATTGTGTATGTTTATTGAATACCATCATTCAATAATAAACTTAATTCAGCTGATGCTGCTCCTTCACATAATGATGATGATGATGATGATGATGATGATGATGATGATGATGATGATGATGCTGATGTTGATTATGATAATGATGATGTATGATGATGATATATGATGACGTTTTTCATTGAAACGCATAACCACAAGCCCACGTTGCAACAATAATGCATTAGCAAATGTCATTTGTGGTATGTCACACTTTTGTTCTGTGGCATGTTATTATATTATATGAGGCGTTTTGGTTGTCTAAGCTGTCTTAAGATATTCATCAGCATGCAGTTAAGTAAGACTAATTGCATTTCAAATGTAAAACCTTAAGCGGCTTAAAATGTTACAAAAAAAAAAAAAAAGGAAGCAAAGAGATCGTTATGAAAATAGTTATGCTGTGACTATGGTAAAGTACAACGATTTAATTTGAGCTGCTTAGTGAGAGAATTTGGTGCTTTTGTGTGCTGGAGTTACGCATTTATGTATTTATGTATATATTTATATATATAAACTTCTATACTGAAAGAGGACTCTAAGATAGCCAAACTTCTATAACTCGAATTTCTATATTGTATTATGAAGTAGCTAAGTAGCTTTTAAAGCAACTATTATGTTTTATATTTTCCTTCAATAATTCAAATTTAAATATTTTCAGAACTTTAACAAAAAAATATTTGCCATTATTGACAAAGATCGAAACTTAATACATAGAAGCTGATTAAGAAGCATGACTAAGATCCTTACTAAAATAACTTCCACTGTTACTATAGAAAATTATATTGATGTCGACAATGAAATTTCAATAGCAAACTTGCTTTCAGATGAGGACATTAGGGAACATTATTGCTCAGAGATGGATCCAACTCCAAGTGCCATGAATGATGATGACGAAGAATTTATTCAACTGATTTCTACGAATAAGTAGCGGATAAATATTACTATAATTAAATATGAGTATCACTTTGGGTGTTTTTAAGGTTTGTGGAGCACTGATTAAGAGGCACTGTGATAAAAAAAATTGATTTGAAAAATGTCATCAAAAAGGCACCTTGACAAATTTTGTGTTAAAAAAAAAGAGAAAGTTTCAGGAAGTCATTAATCAAAACTACCAGCAGGAGGATAATCGCAGAAGTACTCGACTTGACTTGATTCTATATGGCGTTTATTATTTAAAAAGAATGATTATTGTAGAAAGTAAAAACCTTACAAAGCTTATGCTTAAAATTTGTCTAGTAAGTGAGTATTTTGCAAAGTTTCACAGCAATAAAGCCTAATTTTTTCGGCAACTCAGAACCATGAATTAAACACGGGTCGTTGCATCATACCTGAGATGAAGGAATAGCCAAAATCATGGACTAAATGGGAGGAATTGGCTCAAAATCAAAGACAGTAGTTTCATCTGTGTTCAGAAAGGGAAAACAATCAACAATGAATATGTTGCGAACTTATTGGAGCATTTGACTGATAAAATCAAGAAAGAAAAAAGTGGCAGCATTTGCCGAAATATAAAGTTTAATATCATCAAGAAGATGCATCAGTTTACACATTCTTTATCGCGATGGCTAAAATCAACGATGTAAAGTTTAAATTGCTTCCTCATGTTGATTTATCTTCCTTGGATTATTTTCTGTTTCCATACTTGAAGAAATGACTAAGCCTCAATTTGATTAAAGTTATAGGGCTCACAAAATAAAATAGATCTTGAAGTCGCATTATATAAACTCATCATTTATGTTGAAATAACTGGAAAAAGGACATTAAAAAATAAAAAGAAAATTGTAAAAAGTCTAAATATTTTATGCAATTCTCATTTTAGAGATATATTAGGTTGGTACAAAAATAATGGCCGTTTCCATATTGTTTATTTTTATGCATGAATTTCGGAATAAATTTTTTAATGAATGTGGTCATGCTATATGTCGTTTTAAAGCGCGTTTTTCGCTCTATCTTTTAAACCAATTATCTTTTTATTATCGTCATACGTTTCTGATTTCCGACCACTTTTTGTGATGCTATCAAAACAAGAAATTCGCATTATTTTGCTTCACGAGTTCAAACTTGGCCACAATGCTGCGGAGACGACACGAAATATCAATAAAGCATGGGGCGAGGATACTGCTTCCGAACGTACCACACGTAGATGGTTTGAAAAATTTCGCGCAGGTGATACCAGCCTTGAAGATAAAGAGGGTCGCGGCCGCCCATCTGAGGTTGACAATGACGATTTGAAAGACTTAATCGAAGCCGATCCTCGCAAAACCACACGAAAAGTCGCACAAGAACTCAACGTCGATCACTCAACAGTGGTACGCCATCTGAAGCAAATAGGGAAGTCAAAAAAATTCGATAAATGGGTGCCGCATGAATTGAACGAAAACCAAAAAAATCGTCGTTTTGAGGTGTCATCGTCTCTTCTTCAGCGCAACAAAAATGACCCGTTTCTCGACCGAATCGTAACGTGCGATGAAAAATGGATCCTCTACGACAACCGGCGACGTTCCGCGCAGTGGTTGGACAGCGACGAGGCTCCACAACACTTCCCGAAGCCGAAACTGCACTAAACGAAGATTATGGTTACTGTTTGGTGATCAGCAGCCGGTCTCATCCATCACAGCTTTCTGAATCCAGGCGAAACGATCACGGTAGAGAAGTACTGCCAACAAATCGACGAAATGCACCAGAAGCTTCGACGTATGTGCTCGAGATTGGTCAATATGAAGGGACCAATCTGCTCCATGACAACGGTCGACCGCACGTTGCACAACTGGCCTTGCAGAAGTTGAACGAATTGGGTTACGAGACTCTACCTCACCCGCCATATTCACTGGACCTCTCGCCCACTTACTACCATTTTTTCAAACACCTCGACAATTTCCTGCGCGAGAAATGCTTCAAAAATCAAGACGACGCCAAAAACGCCTTCAACGCTTTCATCGCCTCCAGAACTCCGGACTTTTATGCTACCGGCAAAAATGTATTGATTGTAATGGTTTTTATTTCGATTAATAAAGTTTATTCTGAGCTGAGTGACGTTCATTTAAAGTAGCTGTTTGAAAACGGCCATTATTTTTGCACCAACCTAATAAATAATTTATAATAATTTTTTAAATACTCTCTCAATTCAAACTGAGCATATCGAGATGCGCAATATCTTTTCCACAAGTAAAACTAAGTAAATATTTTTCAAAAATTAATTTTATTGTTATATTTTGTCTTAAAATTATTTAAATTAGTGCATTTTGTTTCCATATTTTCATACATACATACTTTGATTGCATACTTTAATTTATTAAACCAACATAAACTTAAATAGGTTTCAACAGACATTCTGATTTACGTGGAACAACAAAGTACTCAAGCTAATCAAACTAAAGCTAATGGCACCATAAAAACATCACTAAAGTACTCCAACTCTGGTCACACAGAGTAATTAAAAGTTTAAAATCGAATTCATTTTACACCCCAAAAAAAAAAAAAGGTTGTGTTTTTTAACCACCCTAAAATCATGGGTCCATAACGAAATACTATCGTCATTGCCCATCACCAATGCGCCACACCCGTAAAGGGAAATCACTCGCGTATTAAAAGTGTATAGCATTAATTTTTAAATACTATTTTGCGTTGTGTTGACAAGTGAAAACCAGAACCAAAGTATACGTTAATACTGACAAAAACTAAACACGAAAGGAGAGGAAAACAAAGGGAATTCATAAGGTTAGTAAACAACAGAATGAATGAAGGAAGGAAAGGAAATTGAAGAAATGAAGAACTAGTGATAGGACAACAGCTGTCCAAACAAAACCCGTAAGCGGTATGTGGTTCCATAACGAAACGATCAAAGGAAGACAACAAAAACGAAATACTATATAAAAGGTGTGGAGATGTCATAAAACTGAAAACATGTTAAAATCGCATTCAAAGTCTATCACCAACTGATATGGCAGTAAAATCTGTGACGTTACTAAAAATGCTGTTGTCTACTTTCGGGAGTAAGTTTTATTGATGAAGGAAGGCGGAGGAGGAGGAGAGAATTTTAATGTTATTATAAGTGAAATTAATAATTTCAAACGTAAATTTAATAACTATTGAGAATGAAAGTGTTGGAACGATTTACAAAATTTAAAGCAATTTCAAGGTTTGTTGCCTTTGGTCTGGAGATCAGTGATTCTTAACCTTGTTACTTTTCAATAAATAAATGAGAAATAGTTTCAATTGATTGCCATCTTTTAATAAGAATTGAATATCATTTGCAAATAGATATAAGATTTGTTAGTGTGTATTGTTCTAGTACGGAACACGGGAACTACTGGGCCCAGTTTTAAGTTTTCAAAAAAACTTTTCTCCATTTTAAAATATCAAGGCAAATGGGTTAAGAATCACTGCCGCAGATGAGCACAAATAACGCGTGGCAAGCATTATCTCGTTGTTGTTTTATCCTTAGATACATAACAGAAACTGGTGCTGGTATAGTGAGACTTAGATACACAAATGGCTGAGATAAACAGAAAGCTCAGTGCAAGTTGAGTTGAGTTGAGTTTGTGTTGTTGATGAATTTCTGTGAAATTAGTGAATAGCAACGTTTCAATTATGCTGAATTCGTCTATAAGTGGCCATGAATAGCTTGAAGATAAGAGAGTATGAGATTTATTGAGTTATATCCTTGGAGTAGTTGCCCTCGAGCTACTGATTATAATAGTACTGAATATTGCAAGTACTCAGGAGCACAAGTACAATACTTAGCATTATTAAATTATCGAGTACTGGAAAATTGCATAACAAGCAATTGGGTTATTAGTTGTGCAAGTGGCTATGTGAAATGAAAACGTATTCACCCTGATTGTCTGTCTGTTTGTATCTACTGCTACTATGTTTGTGATAAACTAAGTCACTCTCTCTAACGGATTTGCATAGACATAGAGCATAGAGAGAAAGATTAGTAGATACTATGACCCTGTCTCTCTAAACACTTATCTACATGTTTTCCTAATGACATAAAACCATTAAGAGCAACACATGCCGTAGGGGAAATTAAACAAATAAAGCCTTTACTACTCAGTACAATAGGCAAAAGTTGTCGATGAAATCACAGGCATGTTTTCATATGAGTTACATAGGCAAAAGGCTGGAGTCTTTGTAAAAAAGGGCCACAAATCAATAATGGTTTGTGTATCCAATTCAATATCTGTGTAAGGCAATAGCAACAGGATTAACCAGCAAGCGTTCAACTCATAGATATGCTGATTCATAAATATATCAGCCATTGTAATGAATTGAATGAAAGTTGTTTAGTTGAAGTTATGAGCCTTGAAATTCTATTAGTGAAAATGCGCCACTGAATGAAATTGTCTGTCAATGTGATGGTGATGGTGATGTTGATGTTGACGTTGGGATACATTGATGTAGCACGCGGCTTGTTTTTGACGTTAATGATGTGGTGCTTGATGATGACAGATTCCTTTGCATGTTATGCATATATTAAGCATTTCGCAGCTCCTTGTAATTACCATGGCAATCTATGCTACTGAAGCTACTTAGATTCCTTTTATTTTCAATGTCTTAGGATGATGAAGATGATGATGATGATGATTTAACCGCGTAGCATTGTCGTGTCTTATTACTTCGACCCTTTTTTTTTTGTTGTTGTATGAGTCAATTTTATTTTCTTCAAATTCTATGAACTGCGGCTCACTGTACTTGAAAAGCGTAAGAAATTAACAATTTTAATTACACTACTCAAAAAGAAAATTGATATATTGCGAAGAACAGAAATGTTGTGGCTTGTGGGTTTTGTCATAGTAGTTAAGATGTTTTTATTTTGGATATTTGTATTGTGTTTTTGTAAATTGTATAAAGCATAAATTGAGAGGGTTGTCTTAAATTAGATGCTTTCAAAGAAAGTTTTGATTGTAAATAACATAAATAACAAACAACATCTGGGATTCTTACTAATGTTTTCGTTTAATTAAAGTGTTTCCCAAATGTATGCTATATTTATTTTAATCATATTGATGTTGCTTGTGTTTAGGTTTAGGTATTAAATTTATGAAGGAGGTTCATAAAATTATGATTTTCTCTCTTTGTGAAATTGAGGATTTATTTGGAAAAATTACTATTTTTTTTTTAAATATTGTATATTATTTTTATTATTATTAAAAAGGAGGATAAAAATAAGTTTTAAGTTTACTTATTGAAATTGCAAGAGCATTTAGCTGCCATGGCTTTTAGTCATTTATTGAAAGCAACAGGTTTTTATTATCGTTTAGGTTAAGTTACCCAGAAATTTTACGGTTCATTGTGACTCCTGAATTTAATGAAGGGTTGAGAGGTTGAGGATTGTTGACAGTAAGTTTTGACAAACTGCTCAAATCATCGAAGAATGTTTTCTCGAGAAAAAGAGCGCGTCTTGCAAGAACAGGACAATCACATAGAAGTATTGAAGTTAAAAAAATGAATTAATCGATTAAATGAAATTAGCGGTTATTAATTGCAATTTAATTTAATTTATGACAAAATAAAGAAAACCTTCGCTATCCAACTGATCCATATTAACCGATTAATTAACAATTTGTCAACGATTAATTGCAATTAATAACCGATATTTTAGTAACTTAAATAAATAAAAAAATATTGTATTACCATTCAATATGCGATGATTTGTCTCGAATAGAAATTGGTTTTGGGTTCTTCTCGTTTCAAACTGATTAAATTTAAATTTAATTTAAATTTTAACCTGATGAAATTTTATGTAAAATCTCCTTCTTTCATTGGAAAAATCCTTTATAAAAATATGAAAAATTAAAACATAAATCATTCATCATGGAATTAGGTGCTTATAAATAAAAAGAATTTATTTCATAAAAACTGAATCAAATAATGTTAAGATTTAAGTCCCATTATATCTTTGGAATTTGCACCATTGTTATTATTTTTAATGATAAAAATAACAAATTTTGTTGCCTACTTTTGGGTCAACCACAGTGTCTATTTTTCATCAGAAATTACTTAAAAATTTGCCAACTCATATCAAATGCTATCATTGTTGGATCTATAAAATTCATTGACTTCAAAATGTTGACGTCTTTGGTTTTTCTTTTTCTTTTGCAACTTTTTTTCGCTTCCTTTGCTTTGTCATTGTGTATTAATTACGATGACATTTATGATAATTATTTTAGAGTAATGGTTCCTTCAACAGCACATCCGCATCTTCCACAGTAGCATCAGCATCAGCATCATCACCGTCATCATCGTCATCATTATTATCAGCATATTCTAATTGGATACACCCACTACCTGCGACTACTGCAATTTAAGCTAAAAATAAAGTATAAATTCATAGTGAGTGAAGTGAAGTGAACGAGTGAGTGAGTTTATATAACTAAATACTTAATATTCATAGCATCATCATCAGTATTGCGCTTGACTTAGTCATTTATTATTTCAAACATTATTCTTTCATATATTCTTCTTTCATACATTCTTGCTTCTTTTATTCACTCACTCAGCTAGCAACTTATTCTATTGACGTATGAAACAGACAGGAAATTATCAACTCAATTGTGTCAGCTCATCCGTTTATAAGTAATACACACACAGATACTTTTTCATACGCACTGCTCATAGAAGGCGACGACGCAAGAGTAAAAGTTGCCTAAGTCAGCTTAAGCGAAATTGCTTGCCAAATCAATTTTGAATCAAATTCAATTCACTCAAGTCGAAATAAATCTTCTTCCAAGAAAAAAAAAGAAAAATGAAACGTTTTCAAATCAAATGCAAAGTTGCATATGCCACAAAAAATACAAAAATTCTAACTTGGCTTATGTTCAATGTCAACAGGCACAAAACGCGGCACAACTCGGTGCTCAATTCACATTCTACTTAGTCCTTGTTATATGAAAAGTCAAAAGACATCAGTAGTGTACACGCATATGTCACACAATAATTTATGTGTTTTGTTGTCCTTGAAAACTGTGAATATGCTGAAGACGAATAACAGACAACAAGACACGAAGACAACAAGACCGACAGATGAATAGGGACATTCATACATCAGAGAAAGTATTATCATGGTTGGCAAAAAACATGAACAGAAGTTTCTATTCTTTTTGCAACAACAAAACAAAAAAAGAAAACCACAAAAGAAAACTTTTAATGCACAAACCAACTCAACTCATCTCATCTCATCTCAACTCAACAAAACTGAGCTCAGCTCAACTCAACTCTACTCAGCGGGGGTCTCCAGAAAGCCAGAAAGCGTGTTAAAGATGTGAACAGACTTTTGCTATTTCAACATGTTGATGTTGATGTTGATGCTGTGTTGTATTGTACTGTATAGTCTTGTGTTGTTTTGGGTTGTGTTGTGTTGTATGAGTTTATAAGCCCGATCGTTTATGTATGAGATTGTCAAAGGCAGCAATGTGTAAAATTTTGTTTATAAAACTTTTTTCCTTTTCTCCTTTTTTCTTAATTTTCATTTTATTTTATTTATTTTTCTTATATTTTCTTATTCAATTTAAAACTCACATATTGTACAAACACACTTTGTTGTTTGTTGATTATTTTGTCTGCGGTTTTCATTAATTTTCAGACATAATTAGCTAATTATTAACTAAGGTTTGCATTATGATAATCAGTGAATAAATTAGTTCAATTAAAATATATTTCTTTAGGGATTTTAACAATAAAAAGTAGACAAATTTTGAATGTTAAAAAAGATTTTATTGAAGAAAGAATAAACTGAAGAAATAGTTTACTTTGTAAGACTTTTGACTGTTATCGTTGAGGCTATTGGTATCTCCATGCCAGTTTTTCATATTTTGATGCTATTTGTCTTATACGATTATTTTCCACCAGAGCTATAGTTATAGTCTCAGACATTCAAGCAACTTTCAAAGCCTTTACCTACTCCTTTTTCCTAATGGTACAAAAATACTTAGTTCTCCTTAGTGAACTAGGATGCTATAACAACTTTTCATTCGAATGGATCTGAGGGTATGAAAACTATAAAAGAGCTGATAGTTTGGACAATCAAATAACTAAATATTAAACTATACATATATTCTGCCTTCTAAGTAAGTATAAGTTAAACAAAGCCCATTTAATGGAAACTATGAACAAATGGGAGGAGTTATAAGTTACTGAAACATCTGCAAAGATCAGAGGCAAGTAAAATGTTTCCTGAGCCAATACATTGGATCATCAAGAAGGTATGTATCTTCACTGAAACAGAGAGGATCTATAGATCTTTAATAGTAAACACAAGTATGGAACAATAAACATACTCGAGTACTTCTGCAATCATGGTGAATTTTCATAAAATTTATTATTACAAATTCCCATACCATAATTTTCCAAACAGAGCCACAAAATTGAGAAATAAGCTCTGGAGAAAATCTCCCAAAACCATATTAAAAATCTTCTTCCTAATGATAAAAAACTGCCTCAACGAACTATAATACAACAACAACCTTACACTAGAATGGATCCCAGGACTTAAATACTTTGGAAGCTCCTTACATAAACAACAAATAAAGTCCATTTAATGGTATATTTGACAAAATTAGAAGGGTATAAGGCATACTAAATATTTTTCTAAGTACTGACATTGGATTAATAAGAAGTTATCTCCATTTACAGTAAATAGAGAGGATTTACAGATCTTTAATAGTCTCTTAGACACTGAGAAATGTATCGTAGATCTTGTGAACACAAATTCTTCTTTCAAATTCATTCCAAATATGGAATAATAATCAGAGTACTTAAATTCATTTAAATCAAAGGTCTTTAAGTCAC
The DNA here is from genome assembly GCA_035041805.1 of Amiota mariae. Classification (NCBI taxonomy): domain Eukaryota; kingdom Metazoa; phylum Arthropoda; class Insecta; order Diptera; family Drosophilidae; genus Amiota; species Amiota mariae. The sequence goes on from JAWNKV010000348.1 coordinate 5,297,955, forward strand.
TCATGGTCAATTTTAATAAAAAAAATGATTTTAAATTTTAAGCCTAAAGGCTTCTATAAAATATAGGAATGATGCCCCTTTGTTGTTAAAGAAATTACACATAAAAAGAATTTTCTTAAAATTGTATGCTTGCTTTCAAAAGTAAGTTAATAATTCAATCCAATTTACAAGTTTGAAAGTTTTTCCTTGTTACGACAGATATTAATGAAGTTATACGAGTAGAACTTTGAAGTAGATTTCATAAAAATAAAGGTACGTGTAGCCTATGCTACAATTTTTTGAAATATTAAAAATTCCATTTCACTCAGCATTACAAAAAAAAAAAAAAAAATTTGTCGATAATTACGACTAAAGTTTTGTAAATATTTTTTAGTAAAAATTTGTTTCCAGAATAATATGGCATACATTTAGAATGCATTAATTTTTAATAACGAAACATAAAATACCAAACTATGTAATGTTAAATTGCAATCTAACATGTTGTGTGTGTTTAGGTTTGAATTCTGTCTACAAAAAAATGTCATTTGTGGTTTGTCGAATGAAAAATTGGTTGAAAATTGGTTTCTATGTAGCAATATTTTAGGAAACATTCTATGGTAATAATGAAAGTGCTATAACTATTTTAGTTTAGGTTGCATTACATCGTCCTAATTTGAAAGGGTTTTCTAAAATAAAATTGTCACTGCAAACAAGAAATCATTTGTGGTTTTTCAGAAAGTGGCTACATATCTGTGTGCCTGTGTGTGTGTGTGTAGCATACTTTCATGCAAGTTTAAGTCTACAAAACAGAAAGTGCTTTAAATTGTTGTCATTTTGAAAGGATAAAGATTGTCACTGAACCTAAATGGAATCATTTGCGGTTTTTAAAAAGGAAATCAAAAGGACTTTGTTGGACACATACTCAGTAAGTAAATTGTATAAAACCTAAGGTCAAAGTTTGCATGTATGCAAGAATTTTTAATTGCTATTATTATAGTTTTTTAATTGACATAAAAGCATTTTGATTTCAAAGTTTTTACTGTTTTTGTAGTTTATGTAACCCAATTACTTCCGGTTACCGGAAGTTGTCATTTAAAAAGCTTTCCTTTTAAGATGACGCAGACTAACATAGAAAAACCAAGTTAATGGTAAGAGAAAGTAAACCATTTTATGCTTTCGCTTTTGTTCTTATGATTTAGTTTTCTATTTTTCATAAATTTCCTTTTAAGCAAAAAAAAAAAAAACTTATTGAATATATAAAATTTTTATCAAAAATATAGAATAACAAACTATAAACAAGTTTCCTTTTTGGACTTGCATCCCATATTATTTTATTATTAAATAAAGGTGGCTTTAAACTGAATGAAAAATGAGTTAAAAACTTATGAAACTATGAAACAACAAGAACTTAGTTTTCTTTAGTTTTCGAAAAGCTTTATACTGTAGATTGTCTAACTGCAACTTTTCAACTTTCATCTTCTTGCGATTTGCTGTCATTTCTGTTGATTTTGCAACATTTTGCGATGTCTGCCTTCATCATGCATTGTTGCACAGGTGCGTTTTGACATGGAACATGATTTTAATAAATCCACTAAAATGCTTCTAGCAAAAACATCTTCAGAAACTTGTGCACTTCACTTGCCATCACTTTCATTCACTTTTCACTTAGACATCAGCACTGTAAGTTTCTATGTTATGTGTTCATCGTCACATTCTTCGTTCTCTTTCTTGTCATGATTTAACATTTTATAGTGTTAAGTTTTGTTGGTGTTGGTGTTGCTGTTACTTAAAGGAAGATCCAGGAAGGTTTTCATGAAGCCACTTATAAAATAAGGTTACTTGCTCTTCCTGCTTAAGTGAGTTGCCAGATTTAATGCAATTATTGGGACTAAAATTCTCAAGGGCACTTCACTTCACTTGACTACACTACAGAATACTTCATATCACTTTGGATTCAACTCACAACATAAATTGACAACATTTTGAAAATCAGCTTAAAATCTTTTAACAATACGTACGAGTATAAATACAATATATTTAGTTTAACCACAATTTCATGCTGCATATTTTTGCTGCTGCTGTTGCTGCTGTTGCCTATTTTGTATGCAAACCCATGAAGAACAACATTATCCAAATTTCGGGCTTCTGCTTAGCCAAGATGATGGACAACACATTTAATGGCTTATGCAAATTTCATTTAAATGCCTTTTATAAGGTTATTTGATTTTGTGATTTTATCGCCATTAAAAAATGCTTACACCACGGTCAAGACGACAAAATATGTAAATGAGCATTCAAAGGACAGAATTTTATCCTTCTCCTCCTACGCCACTTACTTCTATGGTATATTTATGTGCCGCCGAGTTGTGTGAGTAAGATAATAGTAAGATGAGGCCAAGTAAATATTTGCCATAAAATTTAGTTTTAATATCATTTTTATCTAAAAGTTATCATCATGCATCCCAAATAGGTAAAAAAGGTGATGACGGAAAGACAAGTAGAAGACAGGAGTTGTTAGTAAAGATGCCACAAAGTATTGTCATTGCTGTCAACATTGAAAATATTCTCTTCCTTTCTTTAAAATTTTTTCATTCTATTTTTCCCATGTTTCTTTAGCCAAATAGATTTTGCCGCTAGAAAACACATCAATCAATCACAATCAAGTGAATAAAGGAAGGATGCAAGAGGATGCAGGATATTATGTTTGCATGAGTGTGTTGGTTTTTTGTTGCAAATTTCCATGTTACATGTCACTTGCCACATATGCAAAGCATTTGAGATTTGTTGCCATCCATTGAGGATGTTAGTCAGTTTGGTTGCAACAAATTGTAACAGAATGAAGAACTGACAAGTAAAGTGTTATTTGTTATCTTTTATTTAGTTTTCTGAACAAGAAATCAGCTACACACATTTCACATTCAGAATCTATAAGATTTAATTAAAATAGTTATAAATGATTCATTGTTAAGTAGTAAGTAATCAGTAGTTGAAATTCCTTTTGTCTTTCACAGTATTTTCTTAATAAACATGGATTTAATTATTCATAGGGGCAAAATACTAAAATTCATTAGAATGAAAACATTTTAGTTGCATACTAAATATAAATATCTTACATATCTAATGCAATTCTTAACAAACAACTGAATGCATTTGGCATGAATAGGTTTTTCTTTAGTTTATGCACTGTTGCTAAATCAGTCTAACCTTTCCTAAGCTGATTTATCTATCTGTAGTTTTAGAAGTCAATACCAACAACAAATGCGATAGCCTATCGAATAAGTCCTCAAATTCATGTCCATAAGCTCCTTGCATAACCAGCAGTAGAAATCTATCGAAAGAAGCTAAACGTCAAGACAACTAAACAGGAACAATATTAGGGTACCTAAGAAATAGAATGTACTGTGAGAAATACATGAACATAGGCAGCAATATTAGAATATACAACACCCATCCTAACATACAATAACTCATCACCACAGTCGAGATGAACACACTCACTACTCGCTATAGTTGGCTATACACGTTTTAACAGACAATCGAATGAAGAAATTATGCAAGGCCGAGCACTTAAAAAAATTGACAAGAAAATAATGAAACAAGTGATGGGTTCAGGTTCGCAGTAAGTCAAATAACAACCAACCAGAAAAGTCACAGTAAAGACTACCAGGAAGGCCACCCAAGACACTATCTGCTGTCTGCGAGTCCCATAGGTTGGGAAATTTTTGTAGTGACTATTTGAATTTGTCTATTTACAACTAAGACTATTCTCAATTCCCATCGATCTCTAAATGAGTAATAATGTAAATACCTCTGTTGAATACTTGGCCACAGAGATATGCTAGAATACTAGAGCTGATCATCTTGCAAATGATTGTTCATGGTGTTGTGAACACAACTTTGGGTCAGGGTGACCACTCTTATTAGTCTTAATTCAGATGGCGTACCTACCAACGCTTTCCAATGCTGAATGAGAGTTAAAGTCATCACCAAGGTTCTTGTTATATTGACAATACACATTTACATCTATTGTGAATGATTCCTTTTCCAATTCAATGATTCATTTAAGAAAGTTATGGGTCCAAGAAAATTCTGTATAATTTTTGCTTTGTACTTTAGTTAACTTATTTTCCAATTGAATTTTGTTTACTGTTATTTATTGATAAAGGAGACAGACCCCTAGCAACTTTTGTGTTAAGCTCAAACAAAATCCATAAAGTCTTATTTAATTTTGCAACTGTATAAGTAAGGGTATTTCTTTAGGAATCCGTATCTACTACTATACTATTTGCCTTTGGCTTCATTATGAATCAGAACTAATGAGTCAGCGGAAAACTTTGTTGCATAACTTGGCTTTGAGGGGTTTGATAAACTTGGCCGGTGCACAGATTTCAGCTTGTGCTTTTCTTCAATAGTTGCTTAAAGAAGAAGAAGACTTAGCAAGTCAGAAAGGAGAGTCAATCAAGTTTTAATGATGTCAAAAATGTTGCATAATTTAAGGGATCATAAAAGCACAACATAATAAGAAGCAGGGGGTCTTCTAAGTAAATAAGTTTGCCAGCAGCAAGGATTTTATTTATTTATTTATTAGTCCTTTATGTTTTTCTTTTAAGTAATATTTCATAGTTTTTTTTTCCATTTTTTTTTTTTTTTCATAATTATTTACAAATATATTTAATCATTTATTTTTTATTTTGTTTTGTTTTCTATTTAAATATCAATTATGCACATACACACACATATACAAGTAAGTATTTAAAATACATTTAGAGTTTCTATACACAAATAAGTGATATTTTTTCTTTTGTTTTTTAATATATTCTTTATATATATATTTTGATATGATAATAATAGTATATATATATTTGATTCTTTTCTTTTCTTTTGTTTTGTTTTGTTTTGTTTTATTTTCTTATTTTCCATACATTTTATTTGTTCTCTATATTTTCTCCATTTTAATGTCGTTTAAGGACCTTTGCAGCCATTTGATTTGGCAAGCCTTGGATGAGGCTGTGTACTTAAAACGATTGTCGTTGAGCTTGTTGCAAACCATAGACATCATCATCATCATCTACATCTACATCTATTCATTCATTCATTCATTTAGAAAAACTTAACATCAAAATTACTGGAAATATGTATTACTGGGTATGCTGGGAAGCGCCTGGTATTCTGTTATTCATTCTTTTTCTGTGGATTATACTAAAAGTTTATTATTAGTGTCTTGCATAAATTTACATCTCATTTTTATTTGCATCATAGTGAGTAGAAACATACCACAGAGTATTCTATTTCATTCCGTTGATTTCTAGTTGATAAGGAAAAAAAAAAGCATTTTACAAGAGTCGCTCAAGATCTTCGCTTTCAGCGTCACTAATGAAGGAGTCTGTATCCGTGAAATAGTCATCATCGCAGCGATTACGTCGACAGCAGCTGTGTGGGCCTAACTCATCATCGCTCCAGTGTTCGAATTCCTCTTTGTGATGTTCGAGTAACATTAATGATGGGAAGAGACTATCGCAACCGCTGCAACTGTGGATGGAAATGGATGGATTAGTAGTAGAGGAAAGGAAAAACCTAAACCAATGTTAATGATGTTGATACTGATGTTGATGATGATGCAATACTAGAAGCAATAAGGGAGTCTATTGTTCACATAGAATAGAATGGAAGCTCTTACGAATGTTACGATAAAAAGTGCTTTATACATTTTGAAGGAATTTAAAAAAAAAAAAAAACTTTGATTAAAAAAATAAATTGGTAAATTGTAATATTTTAGTGAATGTAACCTTAAAGTATGCTAAAGTTTTTTGAGAAATTATTGTAAATTGTGGAAGATATTTCAGTTTTTACAACAAACATTTATTACTTGTTTATGAGATTTGAACTTCAACTTACAAAGTATTCATTAACAAATGTAAAAAAGGACTCTTAATAATAATAATATCAAGCATACTTTTAGATTTCTATTCTATTTATTTCCAGGAAGGTTTCAAGGGAATTTAATTTAATTTTTTAGTGAATAAATAGTACTTGATTTGGTCCATGACGAGTTAATTATGTCTTAAATTTATCACCTCACCTTGTTGATTTTACTAATTCTTGTTAATTATGACTCTTAAATAGAATTTATTTTCTTGTGCACTTTGTGACTCCTTAATTTTATTTTTACTTTTATTAATTTAGAAATTGAACATTTGAATTCGTTTGTATTAGTATTAGTCGAGTATTAGCTAAGTACAGGTGCATATACTGGATTAGTATCAGTAGATTGTTAGGCATTAAGTCATTAAATTAAATTAAATAAAATTGGAAAATTTTTGAAGCTCATAAGAGAAGCAATACACGTTGAATGATTTAACACTAATTCTTAAATTTAAAAAGAGATTTTTGCTTCAAAATCTTATTGAAGGTCGACGAATTTGGAAGCACTTCAGGAGAGAATCACCAGATTCTATACGATTAAATCCTCTAAGAAAATTAATTTAAATTATTTTTTAATTTATTTTTCAAAAAAAATTTCAACATTTCTTTAGAAAAAGCTTCTTATTTAATCCTCATCAAAGTAAAACAAAAAAAATTGTCTAAAAATACCAAGTAAAATTTTGTATGTTTGACAAGATTAAGATTGTCTTTTTGTTGGTAGACAAAGTTTATTGAAAAACAAAAATTTATTCAGTCATTCACAAGTTCATTAACCTTACTTAGCTAAAGTCAACTCAAAAGTCAACTGACAAAGGTGTGCCAATTTGAAGTGATTACTTGTGTTTGCTTTTTTATTGAATTTTCATATAAAAAAAAAAATATATGTATGGAAAAAAGGTAGAAAGAATGAAAGGAATCATAAAAAATGAGAAAATTTTTATGTTACTCACCCAAAGTGTCGTTTCTTTTGTTGATGCGATGCCAATTGACGATGACAATGAAATGCTCTATCGCAAACATTGCAAGTCAATGATTCCTCTGCATAGAGTTTAATTGAAATAAAATAGAGAAAAAAAAGAAAAGATAAAAAAAAAACATTTAAGTGTATTAGAATCAATTACTATTAATTTCAATTTGCCTCCCAAACTCAAGCAGTCAGCCATACTTACCATAGTCATCGTTATCGTCATCATCACCAGCCAATGCAAGCGCATGTAATCGATTTATCGTCTGCTCGTTCACTGTCTTGCCGGATTTTGATTTAAAGAGACCCGTCGTTGTTGTCGCTGAGCCATGCCCAATACACAAATCCAGTTCACATAAATCATCGACGTTCTGCATGAAACTTCCTTGACAATCAGCAGCTGTGCATTGAAGCTCAACACCAACACCATTTCCAACCCTGTCGACACCATTAGTACCACCACCACCACCACCACCACCACCACCATTTCCATTACCATTAACTGGGTGTGTGCATAGTGAAGCCGATGATGGCCCATTACCATTTTCATTGCCATTTGTTTTCATATTGGCATTCATGCCGTTGCCGTTGCCATTGCTATTTCCATTCCCGTTACCATTAGCTTTGCCAGGTGTAATCATATCAAAATTGTCGAGATCGTCAAATGGATCATCGATTTTATGCTGCAATGACACGCCATCTGCACCATCAGCGTCTCCACTGAGGCGCCCATAAGCTTTGCGAGGTGGTCGTTTCACATATTTATCTGTAATGAAATAAAGGGAAGAGAACAGAAAAAATGGAGGTCAGAAATGAGAAGCTTCGTTAGAGAAAAATGGAAATTTTTTCGCCAATTTTTCTTTTTTTATTAGCTCAACGCCATAGCGTGCACGAATGTCATTTGAAAGCAATAGAATTCATTTTTATATAATTTTTCTTCTATTTTCTTTCGATTGATGGCTTTTCATTTGTTCTCGAAATAGTTTTTCATTTCTATAATTGGCTTAGTTTGTGTAGGCAAAATGTATAAGGATTTTACTATAATAATTTATTGTAAGTGCAATGTAAGATTTTCTTTTCTTTGTATTTTTTGTTTTTCTATCAAGTGATTTTACAAGGCCTTTCTAACTAGTTGGGATAAATTTTGAGTGCAATGCCGCATTATAAAAACATTAAAATTTTTAATGATTTATGTAACATTGATGTGAAACTTTGCAAAGAAATCAAATATGTCTAAGAATTATAGTAAGATACTTAAGATTTTAAAATCCTTAGTATGTGAATAATAGTTTAAAATATGTTTAGGATTAAGTTTTTGCTTATAATTTTGTAGATGGAAGATCTGAAGTGGGTTTTTTTTTTTTAAAAGATATTTTATGATTAATAGAACATACAATATAAGAAACCTTGAAGACCTAAAATATATTTAGTTACTTGATTTTACTTAATAAAATTAAATGAAAAGCCAAACAAAAATTGCTATAGATAATTGCCTTAATTAATACCAATCGACTATATTCTCAATTAGGAGGTATGCAGAAAATCAAAATCGTTATCGTTGTCGAGAGAGAGATGATCAAAATGATCAAAATTAAATAAAAGCGAAATAATGAATCGATTTATTGTCATCTTTTCTTTAATTTTCTATTCTCTACTTTCTTATTGATTTATTATTGTCCCTTCTAAATTAAATATTGACAAAGTAGTTCGGTATTTGGTTGTTACAACATCAATCATTTAACATAACACATTTTAAAGAATCTTGCTTGGGTTATCTCTAGCAGTTTCTTACACCACGGGCTGCTAAGCTGCTGATCGGTATAATGAGTGTCCCTGGAACTTTCAAATGGATATCAAGAAAAAAACCAGAGAGGAATAAAAAGGAGAAAAATAAGGGGATAGGATTCATAAAGCAATTTAGCAATTCTGTTAATACAAACATTGAAAAGGAGGACACCCACCACCAGGAACAATTAACGAAAGTCTGGATATCTTCTCGTACGTGTTATGATTCCCTAACTGTGCCGGAACTCATAGTGAAGAAGGTGATTCACTATTCTACCCACGCAGAATATTTCTGGTGGTTTGGAATTGATGAACGGAAATTCTGATAATTCTCCAATCTTGATTATCTTTTCCCCCCTACAATAAAGTAGAATAGAAAAATTGTGACTAACCTTATAAAATTTGAATATTGTTGTAGTCAAAACTCTAACTAACAAATTTGCATTGTTTTTAAACAATTTATTTTCGCAAAATATTTATATTTTTTTAGTAAAAATGTTGAATAGTTTGCTTGAAAAATATGTATCCCTTTTCTAATTTATTTTTAATTGCATGAAACATAAATTTTTTCGTCAAATTATTTGAGCAATCAATAAAAAAATAAATCCGGTTTTTATTTGTCTCAGTACAAAAAACAACAAAAGATAATAACAAAAATAAAGTTATAAAGTTAATCAAACAAACACACAACAGTAAAAAAAAAAAAAGGAAAAGAAAAATAGGGAAAAGAAAAAATAAATTGTCACTTTAACAAATAAAAAATGCCAAATAAGCAGACATTTTTATTTTTATTTCTATTTTTGTTTTGTTTTGTTTTCATTTCTATTTTATTTTTTTTTTTCGAATTTTAATGGATTTTTATTTAGTGGAAAATAATAAGTAAGTAAAAAAAGATTAGCAGATATCATATAAAAGTAAAAAAAAAAGAAAAAAAGATTTTTCTGATTATCCTCTCTCTCTCTGAAAAGTATGCAACAGAATTTTTTCATGACTCATTTCCGCTTCCGCTTGGGTTTCGCATTTATGCTTTTCATTCCTTTTACGTGCGCTTTTAATGTCAATTGAAATTTATGAAGGAGAATTGTAAAAACTAACTAAAAGTTTTATGCTTTAGGGAATTTTTTATCTCTTGTAGTTTTGTTTAGTAGTTTTCTACTACAATATTTTTCTGTATTTTATCTTATTGTTTTTATTTTGTCTAGAAACTTTTGCATCATAAATTTTAGTACTTTATAAGTTGCGTACAATCAAAATGAAACATCATGCTTAGTTATAAATGCAGGCACATTTAGTCAGCATTGATAGCTGATTGTGGCACGTGTCTGGGATTATGTGAAGCAATTAGAGAGATAGATTCCTTATATAAAATACTATATATGTACATTGTAAGTATATGGAGTTATAGTTATTGATAATTGTATTTGTATTTGTATTTGTAATTCTATGTGTGTGTACAAAGTAAACCACAGATTACAGTCTAATAAGCTGCTGTGATGGGCTGCGCTGCTATGTGTATAGTATATTTTAGTATCTGCATCTGATGTATGAACTAATTACATATTTGTCACATCTTTACGCTATCTATATATATTTTTTATATTATAGATATACGCACACGTACACGCAATGTGAACCATAATTACGTTGCGGTTTTAATTCGCAAATTGTCTGCAACATTCGCGCTATGTAACCCAACGCAACGCAACAACAATAATATATGTATGACATATGGTCACCATCATTATCGGTTAATTCAGATAAATTTCACGTAATTTATCAAAGAAGCGCGTAATGCTTTTGTCTGCATGTGTATGTGTCTGTGTATACATATTTGTATTAAGTATTTGTCTATATGTCTGTGTATGAATGTCCTTCGTTTATGGCTTATAAAATGCAGAATAAAAACAATATAACATTTGTCTATAAAATTCTTATATTTATCAATAATAATAAATTAAACGTAACGCATTTGGGAAAAAATATCATTTATTGACAGACAAATTGGGATTAATAAGCAGGTAAGTGACCGATAAGTTGGCTACATATGTTTACACAAATACAATACTATTTTATGATGTTGTGGCTCACTCTTGTTGTTATATTCAGTCCTGCTCAAACTTATGATAAACAATTTTATGTGTTAAATATAATAATAGATTTTTGCAACTGAGTGTAAAAGTGAAAGATGAAGTGCCTGGTGTAGAACAATAGTTGAATACTACTAATTTCGAAGTTGTTGTTTTGTGCCACTTTTATCCGCCAAGAATATTTATCGACTTGGTTAAACAGATGCCAATAATGAAACCAATTATTGAAATGATGTTAGTATTTCCTTCATGAACAATGCAAATGATCTTAACTGTTAGTAAAAGATAATTGGTTTGAGAAAAAATATTTTGTATCATTTTTTTCCTGCTTTTGCTACTCCTCTCTTAATGCCATGCAGGGTAGTGGAAGTACAGTAATATTAGCGCACAATAATATGGTTTTTCATAGAATAGTCGAACTGATTTGCGACTGATATTGTCAGCCTTTGATACACAAGTTACAAGTCAAGTGATTTGCAACTTTTCATATCAGCAATCTAATCGCCAGTGTATGCTTTGTGTCATCATCTGGCTACATAATCTATTCATGAATTGTAATCGGAATGGAGTTTGTCTTTTACAAGCCAAAGAGTGTAAAAATGACGTTGCTTCTAATTTTTGTTTGCCACTGTGTTGTTGTTTCCGAGTTCAGTAATTATGTGGTCATCTCTCTATGGATTTGCAACTCTGTCGTTTTGAAAATTTAAGCCTTTTTTAATACTTTGCATATTGCATTATATTTTTTGATGATAATTCATTACTTAATGATTTTCACTATACAAAGAGAGAATTGTATACAGTTAGTTCAGTTAGTTGGGTTTTTCTAACAAACAATAACCAAATGATCAGAATCTATGAAAAGGAATATCTAAGAATTTTGTATTTGAAATTTTGATAAATAAATTTCTTTGGAAAACTAATCAATTAACGTCAAATACTTCAACAAATTAATTGTAATTAATTGTATTCCATTTATTACATTAAAATACATCTGACTATACAGAAAAAGAAAGCATTATGGGAATAAAGATTACCTTAATTATTGTGGGATTGCTTTTGCTTGTACAATTAACATGCATTAAATGTGAGACTTCACGAATCATTTCTAAAGAAAGAGTAACCTTTTCCACAAGAGATAAAGAATTGAACATTGGCTTCGATGTGCTTAAATTTTTGAAGAAAATGACAAATGACAAAGCGCAAGATATACTGAAAATATTGAATCAGATAAAATTTCGATTGGACAATAACAAATCTCCGAGTACCGAGCATCATTTGTTGTTACACCCAAAAGTGTCGAAAGAGTATCCTGAACGTAAAATGGAATATTATATTACTGATGATAAGCAAACACTAAAGTACAATAGCGTTAACCTCATAAAACTAAATGAGTGTCAAGATGAGAAGCTTCTTAATAACGGAATATTATTCAACTTCAAAACTTATTGTCTTAACTTAGCTAAGGAAATTATTGTTAAAGAAATTCAAATATTCAGTTGCGTATATATATTTTTATTTTTATGTACAATAATACGACCAGATTAAAGTGGAGATTGGCTTCGACAAACAAAAGATAATCCTGTAGCAATTCTACAACATAGAATTGTGCTTACGTACAATTGTAATTGTTTAATATTGTAAACTATTATTTAATTTGTTAAATGTTTTTACAATTGCGTGCTCCTCCTCTCCTCCTTCACCAGTCCTCCTCGTTCCATTTTATAATTTTTTATTTAAAAAATTTGTTAAAATTGTTTGTTTATCCTAAAATGTTTAATTAAAAAAAAAAACTATCGACAAATCACAATTATTATTCTTCATTTATCATTAATTTTATTTTGAATGGGAAATATCAAAGTTATAATTCATTGAATCTTTCTGGGAAGTTTGTTATCTATTGAATAATTAATAATAATTAGTACTTAGCGCAAAAATTGATGGGAGAAAGGAATATAACTTGGACTCATTTAAGACAGGGGTTCCAATATGAGTGTGACAAGAAGCCAGTACAAAAATAGGGTCACGTCCCTGGATTTCAAATCAATGTCAAGGAATATTTGTTTTAACTCTTAATATGAAATATTCAACGATAACATACTGAAAGCTACTTATGTAGATGACACTACTATAATAGCGGAAATGTCTCATGTCTATTTAAAGCGACTCCATATATGGGCCAAACGCTAGAAAATTGGCATAAAGGCGTTCAAATCCGCTATCTGCACATAGGCACTGAAGCACGGCGCTTGTCCAGTTATATCGTATGACTAGAATTATGCATCAGGTGAATAATGTTCCATTCCTAGGTTTGTACAAGCGCCTTGGCGCACTCATATGAAGTGAGTCACAGCAAACTGCTATAAAAAAATGAAGAAATTGGACTCACTACGGCTTGCGGACAGTAAATTGTTCATTTATATGTGGCCCCTGTCTGGCGCTATGACATACAGATATGGGGATTCACTGCTGCCTACAACATTAGTAGGATCCAAGACTGACAAAATGAAGCTCTTCGTCGCATGTGTGGAGCTCCGTAGTATATGAGAAACACAACACTTCACCAAAACCAGAAGACATCGACAATGTTAATGATATAAACTTCCACAGCAGCAGATATCATATAAGACTTCTTCATCAACCAAACCTACTGGTATCTTCACTCCAAAACAAACCACTATACCGTCGCCTCAAAAGGTTTCATCCCAAGGTTGGTATAGTGGACAAAAAGCAAAAAAAGTAAACGTAAAAAATAGCAAAGTAGTCACTGTCATCGTTTCATATGAACCTTAAATTTGAAATATTTTATGATTTTCTTTAGATTTTCATAACTTAAAAATTCCAAAATATATTTTATTTTAAGTATATTACCCGTTCTTCATAAATTATATAAATTTTATAAGACCAACTCAGCAACTGTTGCATAATAACCCTTATCATGATTTATTTTATGTTGATTTGGAAGACTTTCTTCTCGGAGATGTTTAAAATTTTTGTTGTCGTGTGAGGCACACACATTTCTGACAAATGACAGCTTAATAAAACTTAATGAAAACTTGGTGATCTGTTCTTTTATATTTGTGTTAATTTAATTAAGCTACCAAATTAATTTTTCAGTATTAAAAATAATAATAAAAAAAAACAGGACAGAGGAAGAGAGAGAGAGAGAGAGAGATTGTTTGGAATGAAAAGGAAATATGTATAAAAAGCATCATTATGTCGCCTAAAGTGTTGTCATTTGTTTTAATGTCGCACATCCGGCTATCATTCACTTACTTCTGCTTTAATTTCTTTATACCAACAAACATATTTATACATACACACATATCCACTTATAGCTTATTTCTTATATTTGTTTTTATTTTGTTTTTCCCTCTTGTTTTTCCTTTTGTTTTTTTTTTTTTTTTTTGTAGTTGATGTTTTCAATTTTCCTTTTTTCCCATTTGACATCAGACATTATGAGAGACATTTGTTTGGGTAAAAAGACAGAAAGTAGTAATGAAGGGTACAAGACAATAATAAAACGCAAGTCATTTGGTGAATTTTAATTAACTTGTTAGAGTTGGTGACTACTAAAAAAAAATTATAGCAATGAGGAAAGGACAACATGACAAAAATAGTAGTATCAACATTCTCACATATTCCCTGTTTAACTGTTGTAAAGTGATAAACGAACAAAATGAATGAGTATAACAACAAGAATGACAACAACAACAATAATAATAATAATAATAATAATAGAATAATCAGAATGGGAATGGGAATAAGAAAGAGAAAGAGAAGAATTGTAATCATGTCACATGTTAGGAATGCTAAGTAGTTTCATATGATAATAAATAAGTTATGCACATAAATTCTGTGCTTCTTTAAACAATACACACAGAACATGTCTCATACAAGAATAACTAGTTGGTGTTCAGTAGATAAAATATAAACAGAAAATCCATAGAAACAAAGATATTATCAGTTCTTTTACAACTTGTAGTTTTATAATCCTTTTTTTTATTATTCAAAATACAACGCTACTGTTTGAATCCTTTGCTCACTGACAACTGAATCATTTCTCTCTACTTAAGACAAAATGTTTGCATAAATATTCATAATGCATTCGCTTAAATAATATTAAAGTTTTGCTCAAAGTTGAAATTCAACAGACAAAATAATCTGCATTAAATAAATAAAAATGCAACATGAATCCTTGATAATTTCTCCCTTTGTTTATGATTTCTATATTTGGAAAATTCTACTTATTTATGCTGGTTTCACATACTCGTACATTAATTTAATAGGTTTATCTTGTAACTGAATGTCATCTCTTTGTAAGTATTTTCTGTGTATATTTTATGGTATGTTTTTGTCAGACATATTTTAAATGTGTCCAATTTTGTTAATGTTTCTGATCATGTATTTTTTAATTGAAAATAATTGTATTATTGTTTCATTTAAAAGATTTACAGGAAAATTAGTAAGTTGACGTTTATTGAAATTAATGCCCTCAGGTTAATGTTTTGACAATCAAAAGTTAGTTTTTTTTTAATAATTTTTTGATAGATTTTTGTATAATAAAAACAACAAATATTGACAATTTTTTATCACTAACTGACTGCATATAAAATTGTGATTTTCAAACAAATTTATGTTAAAAAAGAAATATTTATTTTAAAGTAGGCAATTTTTGTTATGACAATGAAAATTTAAAATTTTTTTTCAAAGAAAAATTACTAAACCAAACTGGAATTTTTAACAAAACTAAATGCATTAATCTACTCTATTTACATACCTGAAAAGTAATTAATTAGGACTTAAGTTCGGCAAATTTAATAAGAATTACATAGTTTACTTTGAGAAAAATAAATAAAATATGTTTTTATAAAATAAGAAATGAATGAGGAAAATTTAGTTAATATTTTATTTAAATCGACTTCAAAGAGAAGTCAATCCAAGAATTTATTGATTTCCATGAACGAGATATCTGCTTTTAGATTGGGAATAATAAATTACATATGTCAGTAATTTGCTTGTTATAAAAACTTTAAATGAAAAAAAAAAAATGAAAATTTCAATTGAAAAAATTCATTTCTCTTTATTTCATTGTTTATTTACCCTTAAAAACCAAATTGTCAATAAAAAATTCAAGGACACAAAAATCATAAATATGAATACATTGATTCTATTGGTAAAACAGATGTCTGAACAAGAATAACCACTTATCAATTTGTCACAATTTATTGAAAACCATCACTCATATTTTTGGTAAACCGCAAGTTTCACCAAAACCAAACCAAACAAAACCAAACCAAATCAAAACTAACCTAACACAACAAAAATTAAAACCAAAATAAATATTGAACTAGGATATGATGAAAAAAAGAAACTTCTTTGATTATCTAAATGCTTTGGGTGGTTGAGGTTATCATAAAAATGTCAAACAAAATTGACGAATGCAAATTAATGACTGCCTCATTTACATATTTATTGTTTTATCTAAATGAATAATAATATTGATAATAATTTGATAAGAACGGAGAACATTAAGCTTAATGTGAACTTGTTATAAGATAAGATAAAAATAACAAAATGATTGAAATTATTTAAATGAAGTTTAATTTAGTCTTATAAAATCATATAGTATTGAAAATGTGTGTATTTTGGTCTTTTGGATATATTTCTAGATTTGAAATAGAAATTTTCATACAAAAATTACATGAAATTGTTGCAAGGATTTCGAAAGAAGATATTTATAAGATTTAGTACAAGTCTTAGTAGATCTATACTTCCAAATACTTTTAAAGGTATTTATTATATACAAATTAATGATGGTTACAGTTTGTCTTATGAGGGTAGTCTTAAAAGTACCCGACCTCAATTATTGATGACTGTTGCAGTTGGAAAAGAATAATTAAGGAGCAAAGTGGCAACTTTATACAGTTTAATTGGAACATTTGACGTTGTATCAATGTTTAGAATTTATTAGGCAGCCATCAATAGTGAAAGCTTTCACTGAGAATTCTTAATTAACAATTGAAACATCAGGCTAACCAAAATGCCAATCAATGTATATAGCACAGTAGCAATATATTTATTATGGAACTATGATTATTCTGTGTTCTAAAAGAGCAAGACAATTTACAGCATTTTATTGGCAAATGTTAAAGAGTTGATATATAAACATATTTTAGGAATAATTTTCTTGAACCAAACACATTTTGTTTGTAAATTAACTCATGATTGTGTTATAATAAAAAACCTTGAAGTGCTGGGATCTGACATAATAGAAAATTATATGCACTTTGATTGATTGAGTCATTGAATTTGTTATTTTGCTATTGCAAAATATTTCATATAAATTATTTTTAAGATTCCGAATCATCATAAATGTATAGTTTTAATTCAAACAGTTTTCAGAAAGAATTTCCTAAACATTTCAAATTTTCAGACGAATTTCCGATTTGCGACACCTTTTTCATTGTCCTGCGCACCACATTTGTCTAATTACTAGACAAAAAAATGCTGCAGGGAATCGTGATGAATTGTAGAAGATCCCATTAATAGCATAACTAGAAATAGCTTTAAATTCAACATGACTTTATAATATATTATTATTATGTTATCATATCATATGTTGCGTATACTTAGCGCATTTAAAGCATTCAAAAATCATAATTAACATTTTTTGCTTCTTTACTTTCATAATTAGTTCCTTGTTGATTATTTCTCTGTTTTTAACAATTTCTCAACCACAAAAAAAAAATGTATCATAATATAAAAAAAAAATTAAATTATTAATAAATAAAATATTAATATTAAATATTAATATTTGTTTTAATAAATTTACAAGGGTTAACAAAAATCATAATTCATAAGCATAAATTTTCAAAAACAATATTTTTATATAACTTAAGAAATTCAATACATTTTATCATAAATTGTTATTCAACCAACAATAAAAGCACTGATAATAAAAGAAATAAAAAATAATAAAAAAATAATAAAACAAAACCAATTTGCTTAATGAGATTGATTAGATTAGGCGCGCAAATGAAGAATATCTTTTTCACTTAAACTTACCCTGTGTTCCATTATTGTTATTGTGTTGGTTGTTGTTGCCTTTGGTGAAGCTGCAATTGTTGTTCAATGAATTGAAAAAATTCACAGCTCCAGTCCGTCGCAATATCCAAAACATGTTTATACTTATAAATTTTCTTGTTCAAAGTTTTTTTTTTATCTTTTTTATAGATATTTTTTTGCTGTTATTATTGTTGCTGTTACTGTTACTGATATGTAAGCGTTGCCTTGACTTGTCTTAAATTAAGCCAAAAGTACTGAATGAAACTCAATTGTTAGTAGATTGAGTTACTTTGTGTAGATTTCGTTTTGTTTACAAGACTTTGTTACTTTTGTTTAGAAGAAACAAGAAGAAAAGCCGCCATAAATATTGATATCTCTAAAAGTTACAATACATTTGCACGTGGCTCAGTTCTTTTTATTTTATTGTTACAATTTTCTTTGTCATTGATAAGCACAAAAATAAATCCACCGTTCGCATTCACATAGATACACGCACACACGAACACACACTCACTCGAATTTGATTTTTTGATAAAAAATGTTCGAATAATTTTTATTCTTAAATAGAAGATTGAATGCCACAAGTTTGTTCCTGTGAAACGCACAAGTTGAACAGCTGCCGTGTACTGTCTACCAAACAGAGGGAAACCAAGCATTTTATGCCTTTGTATCCTGATATAACGTAAGGCATAAGGCAATGTTGCTTACGTTCTTACGTTATTTTGCTCTCATTCTCTCATGGTTTGTGCGCATTTTCTCTTTAGTGCATTCATTCAATACTCTTAACTTGTCTCATATGATGATGATGGTGTTTATATGGCAGAAGCAGTTTACTATTGTACTCGTATTGTATATGAAGGAAGCATATTGCTTAATTTATTTTTAACAACTTTAACTGAACTTGACCTTCTCGCGAGACTTGAATTTTATTTAATGTTTGCGTTGTGCTATGTGTATTCTACTTATATATTTATATATATATAAATAAATTATATACGCATGAAATGTTTATAATTCGGAAACATTTAATTTGGTTGTTCTATGTGAAATTGAGATGTGCGTGTTAGTTATATAAACCACCTGTCAACACCGAAGACATCCGAAACTGTCATTTGTTTATCTTCTTATTTTGTCTGTTCTTGTCATCAATCAAGTTAGTCGCGCATGTAATAAATCCCTTGATGAGTAGTTGAGACATGAGAGAGACAAGGAAACTATAATACTTAGAAATTGATTTGGTAAACCAACCTTGTGGGATTACTTTATTTGCTTAATTTTATTTTGCAAACAAAAGTCTACTCACTCACAGTTATAATATGTAAATTATGCTTAATTAAAAAGTATCTAATATTTAGAACATGTTTTACATTTAAATCTACGTGAAATTGTTGTCATTAACGCGGTCTTTGAGTTAATTTGCTGTAAAATTACTTTTAAATTTAGACAAAGTTTTGGGAAAAGAGCGTTAAATGGCATACGAAATTAAGGACGTCAAGTCAAAAAACAAGAATTTTTTTGAGTCTGTGAATTAAGGCAAAAAACATACGTGCAAATTGTTGATGCGCAACAACAAGAATTTCTTGAATTTTTTTCTTTTCCTTTTTGTAAATGGAACAAGAATCAAAAAGTATGCAAAGTTTTTTGTTCTTTTGTTAAGGGAATAGAAAGAAAATGTAAGTACTTTAATGATATTGAAATGTTAATGATTCTTAGCAATTTCCTTAATTTACAATAAAAGATTTCAGATTCATTTATTTTGTTATTAAGATTCTTCGTCTCTTTGGATGGCAACTTCTCATCTAGTAAATTGGGAAAAGTGGTCCTTAAGATTCCTTTTGTTATTTTTTATGAAGTCAAGTCAAATCAACAAATAAGTACTAATAAGACAAATCTTAGCTCAGAATATTGAAATATTGAATTAAAATCTATTAATTGTATTGCAAATTCATAATTTTAAATCATCAAGTATTTTTTCAGCATTTTAGTTGCTTTTTATGTGGATAATGTGTTCGAGTGATACCCTAAAGACATGCTACAGTTTTTTTTTTTGTTAATAAAACCTTTTAGAAATCTGGTTGGTGCATAATTAATGTGAACAAATTTGTACAAATTTAAATGTATTCCAGTTTCGGAGGATATTTTTATCAAATAGATGTTCTTGAATTGACAAACGATGGTTGAATAATCCACACTGAAGTCTGTGGCTCATTGTGATGCCTGAGTTTAATAAAATCAGTGAAAGAGGTTCAGGGTAGTTTACTTTAAATCATAATTAGTTGCTCTTAGAGGTCACCCTCAGCATCTAGAACCAACCCGAAGATTAAACGAGGCAAAGTCGACCTGACCTCCTAGTGGCAAATTTCCCAAATTGCCCAAATCTTCGAAGTAAGTTTTCTCGAGTAAATGAGCTCTTCTTCTAAGAAGAGCAGGTCAGTCACATTGGAGGTGTTGAATGCTTTTTAATTTTTCCTCATCTCTACAGCTGCGACAGAAGTCTTGATGTGGAACTTGCCCATTCACCCAATTGATCAGTGAACCGTTAAGATTGCCATCTTCATCCGAATCATATTCTTTTCTGTCTGTAGAAGTCTGCGATTATCAATAACCTGAGGCAAAGTGGCAGCATCGAACCATCTCCTTACCTAGAAAACCAGAATGGCCAGGTATTAAGATTAGCGTAATTGAGTCCTGCCGGACTTAGTTAAGGGGCTCTTGGTGCTGCCTGCTGACAACATGAATCAGTATGTTTCTAGGGGTCTCACCCACGGTGTTTATCAGCTTTATTGCATCTGTAAGGTTTGTACTGTTCAATGTTGTTCTGCATGCCAATCTTTCTCGAAGTGTTAAAGCAAATCATCTGATTTCTCGTGAAAATATGAGTCCGTGTTCCGCTTGATACTCCTTTTTTTTGTTGCTACTTAATCTCTAAGTTTTTTAGAAAATAAAAGTTTCATATTTTTATACACAAATAAATCGCTTTGAAACTAAGATTTTAAAAAGATTTTGTAGTTGTATCATGAATAAATAAAATTACTATTAATATTTCAAGCATAAAACTTCAATTTAGTTGTTCACAAAATCCCAATGTTTTTATTTTTTTATATTTTTTTGCCATAAATAACAAGAATCAATAATACAAACATTAGTTTTTATTTCTTATTTTCATTTTCGTTTCACAAATTTATGCTCTCAAGTGTAACAATTTTCAAATAAAACAAATTGATTCCAATGAAATATTGAACAATAGAAAACAATGAGAAAAGCAACAAACAAACAAACAAACAAACAAACTTTAACCAGATAAATAAGTATAATAATCCCCCAGTGGATGGATGCGACCTTTTGAATTTTCATTTTTTACTATTTTTAGAAAAAAAACTTTATTTTCTTGTTAAGTACAAACAAAAAGTATAAAAACTAACAAAATTGTTAAAAAGGGGAAAATACAAAAGAAAACGAAAAATCTATGGTAATTTCTATCATAATGATGATGATAAAGTTGTTGTTGATAATTCATACAGTAAATGGAGTTCATGTTTATAATTTTTAACGTAATTTACTTCTATAAATGAAATGCTTTTTACAATGAAAATCATACTTGAATCGATGGTTAAATTTGCATGTTGATGATGTTGATGATATTGACTAAGATGATGATAATGTTATCTATAATAGAACAATGATGATGTTCATTGAGATGTTTTTATAGTTAAATGAACACAAACTAAAGGCGAACAAATGAACAAAAAGGGCATATGAAGCTCAATTTCATATTGTAAATAAGTAAGTGAGACGAGTGAGTGAGTGAATGAGTGCCGACCAAAACAAACTGTTGCATGCTTCAAGGCAAATGTAAAAGCACAATAAACGAATGAGAGCGTAACTTAATAAGAAGCAAAGAAAAATGGTGTTTAAAAGAGAGAACAGAAACAGAGAGTGCAAGGGTGAGGGTTAGTGTTAGTGTTAGGGTGAAATTGAGGAAAACACTTACAACTCTTGAAGTGTGTAGTATGCAGTCTGTAGTGTAGAGTAGAGTAGTGTGTGTTGTGAAGCGAACAGTTTATTATTTAAGCGCTCGCTATGCATAAAATGAAGTAAAAAGGAAAACTACAATAAACTGTGTGTTTTGATAGTGTTGTGTATGTGTGTGTGTGTGTGTGTATGTGTGTGAGTTGTTCACATATTTGTTTTTATTTTCCTTGCTGTTGCTGCAGGACAATAAAGTGCACTTTAAAATAGACAGTGATATCTTTCATTAAGGGAAGATCTCACAAAATTTATATAAGAAAACTTTTCGTAAAGTTTTTCATAAAAAACTCAATTTTTTAAGCAGATACTTTATTAATAATATTTTAAGAAATCTTTTATCAAAATAATTAAATCTCATGCCTTGGTGTCTCATGTGGTGATGCCAATGAATATGAATTTGATGATTTAATTTTGTATTTCAGTTAAAATAAGCGAAATGATATACTCAACTCAACTTGTGACGGTTATTTATACATAACAAACAGAATAGTTTATTTGAATATATTATAAGCCAATATTACCCTTAACATAACTTAATACAATAGGAAACTGAATTTCTTAGTAGGAGAGATATTCAAAATATAAGTAAACAATTGTTAGAAAATGATTGTTATACTCGTATCAGACTCCATTGCAATTCCCAAATCAAAACCCAATCGAACATATTTGGGAACACCTTCACAGAGAATGGGGGAATAATCATTTCAGCCAAGGATTAATTGAAACAGGTTTTAAAAGAAGAGTGTCTAGAAGATTAAAAGCCAAATATTCAAACATGGACATTCTCATAATAAAGCTTCTTACCTTTCAGTAATTTAATTTTAAATCCAATTAGTAGATTTTACGTGATGCGCTCACAAACAAAGCAACAGACACACAAAATCTACGATTTTAGTTTCAAATATGCATAGATTGTTTTTGTAAAGCTGAAGACTTAAATTTTTGATCCTACTGTTTTTGATTTTGATACTGTGATAAATATTTTAACAATTTAATAATCGCAATAATTAAAAAATATTAAACAATGTAATTTATATTTTATTTTACCATAATCACACAAAAACACTTCAACAGTGGATGTCCGATTATGGGACTCTTTACTGTATATGAATATATGTAAGTTTTGTATGCTCATTTCTCTTACCTAGTACTTGATCTCCTTTAAACTATTCTTTACTATTGTCTTCATTCTTGCACCACACTTATGTAGTCTGTTAAATTATAACAAAAAAAAAAAAAAAAAAGGAAAGAAAGAATAGAAATTTACAAGCAACGCTTCCGGCAACATAAGTTCGCGCTAGACTTAAAATCCTTCACGCTCACAACTTGGTCTCTTGGTCTTCTCTTCTTCGACATGATGTACTTCACTTATAGCGCATTGTTGCCAACAATTTTCATCTCTTTTCTCTTCTCTTCCCTTCCCTTCCCTCCCATCTTTCCCTTTACAATTTGTATTGTAGTCTACCTTCATCATTCACTCATTTATAGTACACGGAAATCATCATAGTGTGCCATAAAAAATTTATGAAAAAGATTGAAACTACTTCCTAGGTAAAGCAACAAAAGCCAAGGTTAATTTACCAACTCAAACTTTCAATGAGATTTTCCTCTATGTTGATTTATTTTTTCTTTCTTTTTTAAATGTTTTTTGCCTTCAGTTACAATTTTCGGTTTTTGTTGAGTAAATAATTTTGTTATTATTTTTTTATGGATTCTCATCTTCATCGCTAAAGTCTTAAGTAAGGATTGATAAGAGAAATGAGTGAGTGAATGAATGAGTGAATGACTCTATGAATGATTATCCATGTGATTCTGGGAGTAGGAAGACATGCCAACATGGCAATATCTAAAAAACTCATTACTCATACGCAGCATTGCACGTCACTAGAAAGCATAACAAGAATGAAAAAGCACAAAATAAGAAAAAAAAAAAAAAAAAAATAATAATAATAAAAGAATTGAAAGAAAAGAAAAATGTTGCGCGCCTCGTTTATATTATATAAGATGACAAATGTTTAGAGCTGTCAAAAGCTAATTCTTTTGCTGTTAGGAAAACAATATGCTTAGCACAGTAAAACAACAATAAGAAAAACAGCAACAGCAACAGCAACAATAGAAATATGTAAGACTTAGTAAATAAAACAAAAGGCATAAGTTCTCTTTTTTTTTTTTGTTAAAACACAAGGAAAATAAAAGGAAAAACAACTTGGAGAAAAAAAATGTATATTCAGAGTCATGTAAGTGGATGAGTGGGAGACTGACTGACTGACTGACTGACTGAATGAGTGAATAAAGAGTGAAAATAGATGTTATGCTGTTATTCTTAATGCACACTAAGCAAAAGTTAGACTATTCATGTCTTTACTGGTCTTTAAGTTCAGATAGCATTAGGCATTAGGACATACAAACATTCGTAAATATCTTCTTTCTACTGAAGCAGCAACCTCTTTCAAGTTAAATTAAGCTTTAAACATTGCCAAAAAATAAAAAAGAGAAAAGAAAAAATACAAATAAATAACAGCAAATATAATATAGAAAAAATAAGAATAGTATTGTAGTATGTCTATTCATTATAATATGTGAGTGAGTGTGAAATTCCTTGGCCTATTTGAAGTTCGTTTGCTCCTACTACAAATACTCGTACAAATAATTTTTTTTCTTCTACATATTTTTTCAACTTCTGGTATATTGTTTTTGTTGTTTTTTAGCCTTTAGCTCGTTATGTAACTGTCAGGACAAGACTTGTGCCGAAGACAATGGAAAAAAATTGGAGTACTTTAGCAGAATAGATGAGGAAAACAGAAATTGTTGATTTTAGTTTAAGTGAGAGACTATTGTAGTATTTCTATACTCTACATTATGAAATAAAGTGGAATAGTAGAGATTTTTTTTAGGGAATTTGGACTTTCTATTAAATTAATAATAATAAGAAAAGCTTATATTTTTGTTCTAATACAAATTTTTCAAATGGGTGAAAACATTTCATAGTTGAAAAGGGGAAATAACAGTTTTAGTAAGTTGTTATTGTAAAGAAGTGAATCGAATCTAAACAAAGTGTGTTAAGATGGAATAGAATATGAATAATATTAAAATTAGATGAGCTTGTCTAGAAATAAATTCAACACAATCTAAGTAATTTCCAATAGACATTTTTACTATTACAAACGATCGTCTGTCGATGGCACAGAAGACGTCCGCATGGCGCTATGACTTTTCCCCTTCTGTTTTGTCTTTGACAAAATCAAGACAAGTGATGGATGATCGTTAAAAATTGCACAATATTACTAAATGAAACCATTAAAAATCAAGAGATATATCATCTAATTAACTTTAATGTAGCCTTAGGACTACTA
Organism: Amiota mariae; assembly: GCA_035041805.1. Classification (NCBI taxonomy): domain Eukaryota; kingdom Metazoa; phylum Arthropoda; class Insecta; order Diptera; family Drosophilidae; genus Amiota; species Amiota mariae. The sequence continues at coordinate 5,323,139 of JAWNKV010000348.1, forward strand.
ACACTAAAGATAGCAAGAAACTGATTAGATTTTCCACTTGTGGACGCTCAGTTCACATAGGTAGCCTTGTGATGAATGCTTGAGTTTTACTTTTAAATTTGTAAATATAATTTCAAATTCCTTATTTACACTTATTCCTCTATATAAGTTTATATAAATTTATGAAATTTCTTGGTTTTGTACATTTGGATAAATTTATCAACTTTCAAATGAATAGTTGGCAAAGTTATGTTCACTTTCCAACCATTTAGATATTTTAAATTTTACTGTAATTTCTAACAAGAAAATAAAATTCTTGTCATCATCATTGTTACTTTAATGGTTTCTTTACTTAATCTTAAAAATATATATCCATATTATGATTTAGCTCCCGTGAGGAAATGAGCTCATCTCTACTTGAATGTTTATTTAGTGGCTGAAGACTTTTCTTGCAAATATCCGTTTCGATGAGAAAAATTTATAAAGATTATGATTTTTATACAAAACTAGCGAAATCGACTCTGTTTCGCACGGGTTGTTCTCTTTCTTATTATTATATTCTCTCTGTTACGCATTCACAAACTTTCAATGCAATCAGATGAACGGTTTGGCAGCCCATAATGTCCTACCTACTGATTGGTTAATCTGATGAGATGTTTGACAAAGATTATTTATTGGTTTTAAAATACTGTCTATGCTTTATATGTCCACTTCATTATTTTCGTCTTCGGTTGATTTTTTAGCTGTTTCTTTTTTTTCCCTAACCCTTTCTAATGAATAAGTTAGTTTATTGGTGAAAATTATGAAAATCTGTCCAGCAGTTTTTGAATTCATCATGTACAAACAGACAGAAAGAAGAGTTGGGGACTTTGTTATACAAAATGGGTGGTAAGGCTAACGGGTGCGCAGCCTAGTTGGCTTAATTACTTATTTTTTTATATTTATACTGAAACTATAAACAATTTACTATTATTTGTAATAAGAACTAAATTGCTCAATTATCTAAATTGCAAAACATTAATTTTAGATAATTTGAAATAAACAAAAAAAGTCAATTAATTAGAATTTGTATAACTTATCCAATAATTCAAAATCTTAAATCAATATTCACACTTTACGATTAGTATAGTTTAGTATCATTAATTATTAGTTCCTTATCTTGTTAAGATTCTTTCATTTTATCACTTATTCCTTTGTTTACACGTTCCTTTGTCAATGCTATATGACTTCCCTGAATCCAAATGCCTCGCACATTCCACACATGTTGTGTCTGTCTTTGTGGTACTAAGTATATGTAGCATCGAAGCGTAGAAACTTTTGCACGAATTATTTTTTCTTGAGATGCTTTTCTTCACTTGTGTGCAAAATGAGACAGAAAAGTTTTTGTGGCATTGTTGCGCAGCAATTGAAATGGTTTTCTATGCTTCGCTTTTCCTTGTTGCGTCTCTTGCCTTTCTTCGTTTTCTCCTGCATTGTCTTGGCTTTCATCTAATGAAAAGAAATTGTGTCAAAAGAAGATTTGAAACGAAGATTTGTGCTCATCTTCATGAGCCAAGTTCTGAGGTTGTACAATATATAAGTACAAGTATGTGTACGATATCTATATTATCTGTATCTATATCTGTTTGTATTTATTGTATAAGTTTTCGAATGTGGCACGTGCACAAATAACGCAGAAAAGACATAGCAATTTTAATTGATAAAACAAAAGGCGAACAGAATTATGAAAGAAAGTAAGGCAACATATTAAATAAATTATAAAAATGAATAAAGTTTCATCCTGATGTTCTTCTTTATTAGTCATTATATTATTCCTAACCTAAGATCTGCACAATAAAAAGCAAAGAAAAGGTAGAAATCTTTTAAGGAAAAGGCTTTTAATTTCAAGCCAATGGATGCTTGGGCACATCCTTTCCGTCTTAATTTTATCATTCTCATTCATACAACAAACAAATAGCAGTCTAAGTTGGCCGAAAATAGCCCACGATGAATTAAACCCAAATTGGGCAATAAATTGTCTGAGGCATTTAATGAACAATGGACGAGAGTGGCTAAGAATCGTTGAGCAAATGAATGAATGCCTGAATGGCTGAATGAATGAAAAAAGGTGCTTTAAATAATAAAAGGTTTTAACAATACCCAGATTCTGTTTGCCTTGACAAGGTACAAAAGAAAAGACTGTACGAAGAAGATGCCAACGACGACAATGGCACCACAACATGATCCTTGGGCTAGCTTAAGTCCTTCGTCAAGGACAACAGTGGCAGCAAACCAAAAGTCCTACTACCTTTTTTATACTATGTATGTATATTTTTGATTTATGCACAAAACGCGCAAATTTGTGCTGATATAAAATGAAAAACAATATTTGCGGATGCCAAAAGTATGCAGCTTTAATAAATCCTCAACCAAAAATGTCCTGGCATGTTTAGGTGCAAAAGACAACAATACGCAAACAATAAACAGTATATGAGTAGGATGAGGAGTATGAAAACGGAATACTTTAGTATCGTCCTAGATATTAAGTACGTTAAGAAGTTTCCCTTGCAAGGTCCCGTCTATAAATTTTGAGCTCTAATGGTTTTTCTCGGTTTTACACTTAGTATACTACAATTTCTTCTTTTTGTTCTTCTTTGCATTTTTTCTCTATTTTTTTTTTTTTGTTCTCTCTTGTTTCATTCCTTCTATTTTGTTGTAATTTATTGTTATTTTTGTTATTATTGTGTTTTTAGTTTTGTTTTTGTAGCGCAAAAATTAATTGTGTATAATTTGCGAAGAGTTGAATGAGCTTAGTTACGATAAATAAGTAACTTGGGAAAAAGGTTCCTCTTTCTTTTTCTTTTAATTTTTTCATTTAATTCCTTTTTTCTCAATACACTTCGCACTATTGAGAAACATTAACAACATTTTCGTATGGTGTTTGTAAAGGAGAGTAAAAATATAATGGCATTGATTGCTTTGGAAGTGAAATTGATCTAACAAAGATCAACCATTTGGTCGTTTGTTTATATTCATGCAAATAAGTTCCATAGTTTGTGAGATTCTGGTATGAAATTTCTTAGATATTCTCTCTATAAACTCAACTTTTAAATACTTATTGTTGCCTTAGTCAAGACATAGGTGTTAACATTGCAATTCCTAGTGCAGTGAATCATAAAGGCATTGATCACATTGAAAGAGGAATCGATTTACCACTCACCAATTGAACTGCTTATTTATTTATTTATGTCAGCTGCTTTAAAGTTTCTGAGATTATGAGATGAAATTTTTTACAATAAAAATAATTCAAACACTATGAGTCTTTAAAAATACACTTCAACATCAACAATGCATGTGCAATAAACCATTTCCACCAGGCAGACTTGACTCGTAGTTTGTGAGATTCTGTGATGAAATTTTGCCTAATTTTTTATTTGGTTACTAGGAAACATTGTTGCCATATAAGTCAGTCAAAACTTTAAATGAGAATTAGTATCTAGAGACTTGATATAAAAATCTAAATGTCTCGATCTACGAAAACTTAAGCATCTTAAAAAAGTAAAATCTATGTGAAGTATTGTAAAACTCATCACACCAAAGTTTTCGTTACTTCTTGTTTCTCATTCTGAAAGTTTCTCTTGTAGGGTTTAATTTGTGGTTCTTATTGCCTTTTTGCTGTTGTTTTTTTAATTAAATTTTTCCTTTCTTTTTTTAAATGTTTTTCTTTTTTTCTCTCTTTTCTTTCATTTTGTGCACTTCTCCTTGAGTTTGTTTTCGTTATTTATTTATTTTTTCGCTGTTTTTGTAATTATGAAAAGGGCTTTAAGTGTTTTATAATTTTCATAAAATTTGTTCTTTTTCTAATTCCTTTCTCGATTTTTTTTGATTCGTGCTGCTGCTGCTGCTGTTGCTGGTGATAATATTTGCGGCCATTTTTGTGAAAATTTGTTGGAAGACTTTCCTACTTTTCTTAGCTTTTCTTCTTTCGCAACTTTGCCAATGATGATTATATACAATTTAGTGGTGTTTATTTTGCAAATGAACAACAAAAGTGTTAAATTTTCAAAAACGATCCAGTTGGCATTAATTACATTTTAGGTTTGTTAATCATTTATAGTCGTAACAGCTGTGAACATTATTAAGAAAATATGTTTTTCATTTTACTTAAGAAATCATTAAATAAATCAAAAAATTCAAAGATAATATAAAAGCTTATTTGAAAAGGAATCAAATTAAGTTAAAGTAATGAGTAAATAATTGATTGAAAAGACTTAATTAAACTAAGATACAAAGATATGATATAAAGATCAATGAAATGAACTTGTGTCCCATTGACACAAACAATGATTTCTATTAAATTGAAACCTTTTTTAAAGACAACAAAAATCTTTAATCTTCTTCAAATGATTTTTTGTTTTTTTTTTTTTGTTTTTGTTTTTGTTTTTTTTTTTTGGTTTTTTGCTTTAAATGTAATAACATTATTTTCTTTTTTGCTATGCCATACACAAAAAAGCAAAAGGCAGAATAAAAAAAAGAATACAAAATAAAAAAGAAATGAGAAAAATATGGAAGATTTTTTGTTCATTTAAGCCACTCATTCTCTTGTCGATGTCTTGGTCACAATTTCTTTTGGTTAGTTCAATTCAATGAACCATGAAATACGCAGCTTTGTGCGGCTTTAACGTCTGACTTACTTGACTCGGCAAACACAACAATTTATATAGATGTATCTATGCTATACTCGTTGTACATACATAGAATTGTTAGATATATCAATACATATGACTGCCAATATACGAGTAATTCTAAGTAAATAGTAGATATTATAACAGCTTGTGCACTCCACTAACTTATGAGATGATTTGATCTTATGAACTTACATCAACAATAAAACTACTCCGACAAAAATAATTGACCTCAAATGGAAAATTTATTGTTCAAATAAACTTTCAGTTGAGAGAATTTTCTTACAATATTTTGTTAAGTGAAATTTAGGCAAATTCAATATAAAAAAGTTACTCAAATGCAAAGTTTAATTTTAATGAATTAAAGATATAAATTTTTTAAAATTTTCTTATCAATAAACAGGCGGCATCTGTACAAATAAGCTAATTACATTTTGAGTTACTTAAATTACTTAGTTAGGATATGTTTTTTTTTAACTTTTATTACTTGAAAGGTTTAATATTGATTGCTGCAAGGGTCTTTTGGTCTGGAAAATGAAAAATAGGCAGATAATTGGATATGATTGAGAGAGTTTGACAGTAGCATGGATGGTTGTCTCAATGGTTGTGCGACAATTTCGTATCAGTACTAAAGTTATACATATCTCAGGAATCAGTGACGCCTTCTATTGACAAGCAACTTCTTTTCAAAATTTGATGGAGTAAGATTACAGCGATGAATGTTCAAGCAGAACAAATGTTTTCCTGCGACACAAACGTTTTGAAAGACAAAGACCCGATAGAGGACGAAAAAAGTGAGGCAAGAAATCGCACTCTCGAAATGATCGAAAAAGTTAGTAATTTAGTAGCAAATAATCGAAATATTTCACCATAAATGATGTAAGAGGCTTTCAATATAAGCAAAGAAATAATTCGATACATTCTTCACGAGGATTCGGGTATTGTAGAACACAGGTCTCAGCAAAGTTTGATTCACACAATTTAAAAGATGACCAGAAATCACGTTTTTTATTAATCATTTAAGAGAGGTCAGAAATGATCCATACTTCCTGAAAACAATTGTTACGGGAAATGAATAGTGCTGCTTTCAATTTGTTCCAGTAAATATGTGTCAAAATGAGGAATGGACAAAATTTTGAGAGTATTGAATAGTCCAAATAGTTTCAACGTGTGCTTTGATGGTTTTTCCACAAAACGTGCTGTGCCATGCATTTGAAGGCCAAGGTCAATGTATTAATTGTATTGAAGCCAGGGAGAATGTTATGAGTATTTAAAAGCAGAAAAGATTGCTTTTCAGTATTTGTTCTAAGAGACACATTGCAAGGCTATAAAGACCGGCGATGTTGTCATTGAACTGGTGAATATGCATTTAGTACTTCTAAAATAGTTGCCATCTCAATGTTAGGATCTGTTTTGAAATGAAATTATTATATTATACTACCTTGGATGATCTTAATGAACATCTTTGGTAATGTTCCAAGTGATGTTGGCATATGTGAATGTAATCTAAAAGAATCTATAGATTTGTGTAAGTAATTAAAGCAACTTAATATTTCTAATAGTTGATTATAAGTGAGACGTTTTGATAGTGGCTGCATCATTATACATTGTGTCAACTATGATAGATTCATATAAATAAATTACATTGAATTAAAGTATTTAAATCTTTAAAAGAATCTATGAGTATACATACTCTACTCACATTTGACAATATGCTTCATCATAATCTAGTATTACATTCTAATGAAAGGTAAAAAATTCAATTTTTTATAATATTTACCTTGATAATTTTATGCCTTGCCAAATGCTTCATGTTTCTACTGCTGTAGATCAATCATCTTGCATTCTATTACGGCTCATTATTATGCATCATACATATCAATGCACGTATGTCAGTTCCTGGTTTCCATTATTTGATATGCGGAGCTTCTACTACTTCACTTAGTTAGTGATGCCGATGCATTTTTACTTAGTTGTTACACTTACATATTTGTCCATTTGTGACCATGAATCAAGTAAATATTGATTTTTGTCCCATCTTCATCATGAAACCAAAATGAAAAAAGGATTTCTGTATTTCATGCTCTTTATCAATGTCATGGCAGTTGGGCCATTTTCGATAAAACGAAAACATAAACAAAAAAGGAAAAAGGACAAAGGACAAAGAAACATAAAGGACCTTAACAATGGAAAAATAACAAATAACAAAACCAACGAAATTGTCTGTATTGTCAATGTCAGTTGTCCTGTGCAATGCTTTTGAATTTTTATTGATTGCTATTGTTGATGCAGCCTATCAAGGCAACTTTCCCTGATGAAGCGTTCGATGAAGGATGTTTCTGAATATTTACATATAAACACATATGGATACAATACAACATTTGTTTCAGTTTGTTTTTTGTGTTTTTTTTTTTTTTACAGAATTTTCTCTCACTTTCTTTCTCTTTTGAATATAGATGAAATATAAATGAAACCAATTCAATTAAAATACCAAAACCAAAGCTAAAGCCAAAGCCAAAGAGTGACTCAACATTTTTCCATGATGCCTGCTGCAAATTGAAGCTTAATCCTTATAAATCCCTTACACTTCACCTACGCATAAATTCAATGAGATTCCACCACAAAAATTGAAATTGCTTCGCACCGGGAAATATTTGCTTTGCTATTGTAAAGGTAGACAGCAAGCATCGGTTGTCGGTTGTCGGTAGTTGGTAGTTGGTAGACATACAAATGAATGTGTACAGTAAACCTGAATGCCAGGATTGAACTATTGTGCTGTTATTGTTGGTTACCATTATTGTTGTTATTGTTCTGTGTTGCATTGCACAATCCAACACAATTTGTTTTCATTTGTCTTCTACATTTACTCTATATGGTATAGACGCATTATATAGTAAGTAAACCTATCTACCTTTCTACCCAGTTATTCATCCTAAAAGTACCACTGAATTTGTTGGGTTTACGTGACGACAAGGATTTATCAATGCGGAAATCGCGTTTGCTTTAATTCAATTCAAGTCTGAGCGTGTGTGTGTGTTTGCAGCATGTGTGGGTTTCTGTGGGTTTGTATATATTTTTTTGAAATGAATGCTTCAATGGATTTGTGGTCTCACATTGCCAATGCCTCAGCTTATGCAGTGTCAACTAACCATGAACGCAATCAAAGCAAAGAAACAATGGCAGTGGCAATAGTACCACAGTTAGAGTCAATGTTTAATGTCAAATCACACATGACTCTAATACTGGAAATGAAATCAACTAAAATAACTATAGAACCGACAAAAGCAAGAACAGTAATCGTAATAACAACGATAGCGTTACCGCTTTTGCCACATATGTAATTACTTATTTAAGAGTATTTATTTCTCATGTATGTATGTATGTATGTATGTGTGTGTGTGTGTGTGTGTGTGTGTGGCTGTGGTAGCGCCCTCTGGCGACGAAAACAATTTGACATAATGCCTTATGACAACGTTTGACATTGTGACTGTCCCTCAACATATGTATCTCGTTAGTAGTTTCATGCTTCCATTACTTTTCTATTTTTGTATTTTCATCATCTTCATCTTTGTCAGTTTGTGTTGTTGTTCAACTATTTTTATTGTACACAAATAATAAATATTTCATATGAATTGCCTTAGGTCACGAAAACATTTCCTGACAAGCAAAACCAGACTTGACTCAAAACGTGTGCTAACTTGCGGCAAAAAAGAAAATAATAATAATAATAATAATAATAATAGATGAATACAAGTAGATATAATGTTAAGCATATTCATCATGATGTATTAACATTTAAAGACATTTCTGTTTTTTAAGAAATATTAAGTGTCTGGGATCGCTCATGAATTATGTGATGAGAAATAAGAATAGATAGAAGGCAAAAGGACTCTCACTACTACTTGTAAGGACTGCAAGTATAGACAAAATATTATGATTACATATTATTATGAATATGATGTTATATTAAGATGTCCTTGATGAATGTATAAGTTTATATAATCATTATAATGTAGACAATTGGAAAGGACAAATTATCACATTTCCATAACCCCAAGTGACATACATACGAGTATGGAGATGAAATATTATTAGAAAATAAATAGATTGTCATAACTAAATATTTAAACAATTAAATTTAAATATTTAATATATTTTCACTGTACCCTGTAATTCGTAAGCAATCATCAATTCTTGCCTGCATAAAATATTAAGAATTTAATGCCTATTAAAATGCTTAAGTTGATCAGCGATTTCCAAATCAATTCTTTTTTGCATAAATTATTGATAATTTAGTGGCCTTACATTCAGTTTCAATTGATCTAATTATTCACAGGAGATGATTTTTATAAAAATATAAATCACAGTTTACTAAAAGATACTAATAAAATCTGCCTGGCAGCTCTTTGAAGGAAGAAGAGAAGGAGACCCAAAACCTCTTAATGACTAGGGGAACTATCACAATAACTGAATTAAACAGTGAAACAACTCGCTAATACTGGGAATGATTTGAATAGTTTTTAATGGACCTAAGCTCTAACCGAAGTTCTCTTTACATATAAAAATGAAACCATGTCTGTTTGTCTGTTTCGCATGGACTCCGAAAACACTTTACCGATTTTGATGAAAATTTTAAGGAAACTCTAGCATGGTCTGGAAACTGTTTGAATGACCAAAGTGTCGAGAATCTCATATCAGAAGAAATCAATCTGGTTAGACTTCTCGAATTAAATACAAAATAGTGTCTACAGAGTGTTGACTATTTATTAAAATTTTTCAGATTTGCCCTAATGAAGTTTGCAATGATGTTCACACACAGAAAAACAATAAAGAAAAAAAAAATAAAAAATATAGCAAATAAAACGAAATGTTTGTTCGATATTCGAAATTATCAATATGTCGCACCTGGCATTGACATTTCACATTTATTGTAGTTGTTGCACTAATTTTACTGTTGGATATACATTTTTTTTAATATTTTATTTCTTACACTCATCCAATCAATTCGTAAAATATTTAAATTGAACATTGCTATTTTTCCCTTCTTTTTTTTTTTTGTTTTTTGATGATGTCTTCAGACTTACAGAAATACATATTTCTATTTCTATTGATGTTGATGTTGCCCTCTAATTCGTATTAAAGTTAATGTACTGTAAAATCCGATAATCATTCCAATGATTATCATCATCTTTATCATTTTCATCGTCACTTGTCACCTCTAGCATTTCAAGCATATCGAAATCCATCAATTCATGATGATTTGTGTTCTTTGATTTTATTTCATATGAAAAAGGATGTTGTTGTTGAGGATGTTGATGTTGATGTTGTGTTTTGAAGAGAAGAGATATGTCAATTTAATGTTTAGCATGTTATGTGATAGCTTCATTAAGAAATAACACCAAAATTGCATGGAAAATACTTACGTTTCGTATGTAATTTGTGTGTAATCAAGATCATTTGGGCGCATTAAACAGTTTTTTGGGAAATTCAAAGAAAATCCCTTTTAAATTTAATTAAATTATAAACACTTTTCTGTTCTGTTAAATATTATGAAATCCTAAACAAATAAATTTTTATTTTCATTGCATATTTTGGGGCGTAATCCATACTTGATAGAATTTTGGGCAAAATGTGATTATTTTTAGAAAAGAAAAAATTCAAAATTTAATTAGTTTTAACATAAAATTGTTTGTTTGTTTGTTGCGAAATTTTCATCTGAATTTCATAGTCAAAAGTTTAGTTTTTGTTGCATTTTCCCAAAAGTTTTCACTTAGAATTTGTTTTGACATTTCATTAAAATCTAATCTTTTGTATTAATGATTATCTGTCTGTGTGTGTATTACGTAAAATTATAAATAAAAAAAATAGTAGATGTCACAATGTTGATTGTGATTGATGAAACATTTTGCATAATGGATTAGTTTTAGCCATGGGCATGAGATTTCTATGTTGATGAATGTTTTCAACTGTTTCAAATTGAGTTAAATTTGTAGGAATCATGGAAGTCATCAACTAAGTAATAGATTTATTATGAGAAATGGGAAATTATCATATTGAAATAAGATATTAATGTTGAGAGATGATAAGGAGAAAAAAAGATACTTTTGTGGAAATTATACAAGCACTGGAAAGGGAAAAAGACGAGAAGGAAGAAGTTAGTTGGAAATGGTAAAAGAACTGGAAAATAAACATAAAGCAAATTAGAGTGGCCAAACTTTAATTTACATAATATTTATGAACGAGAGAGACATTTAAGAAATACACTAAATTCTATTCTTCATATTTTAATTTATAACTTCCTTGAAATTAAAATAATCGCAGAGATACAAAAATGAGAATCGATTTGGCTTATGTAACTTGTGCACTTATGTAATAGTTGAAGGCCTATGGATGATGTTTTGATACAGAAATCTTATTCAAAATAGATTGAGTGTGTTTATTGACTGACATTCGTCTGTCCTTCAAGAAACACTTGGTTACTATAAATAACAAAAAGGCCAAAGTTAATGGAGCCCCATCATGAACAATGACAAACATATGTGGACCACACAAGTAAGCAAGCGAAGCTGCTAGACACGATTGTTTCCTCCATTATTCTTTATACAACGCTAGTATGGGCAGACACAACACGGAAGAACTCATACATGGTGGGTAATAGCTCGATGTACCATCTAAGCGTCTTGCTTACTTCTTTTCAAAATGTAGACCCGACCACCATGGGAAGAAATGTTTAAAAAGCTTATGGTAGAAATGTAAAGGAATATTTTGAAAGTTTTATAATAATAAATTTCTACCATATTACTCAACTAGTCTCCGGTCTAATAAATGTTGAAAGACTCATATGTACCAATATTCAATTGATAAGTGTGAAAATATCATGAAAATATCAGAGTAACATTTTAAAGTTTTTCGTTTAAAGATTTTTAATATTTTAGATTTTGACATGTGATGTCACAAAGCTTATTACCCACGCCCCCTTCCTGTCACAGGTGGCCACAATTCAATGACCCCCTCCTCCTCTATCTCTATAACGTGTGATGTAATATATGGATGGCCCCTTACAGTAGTTTTAGTGACCCAAGTGTTATAATTTTCAAGACAATTAAGCTAAACAGTGCCTTGATAAGTTTTATTGACTGATACAATGAATCTTCTCGTGTTTGTATAGACACAATTGTTCCTTGATCTGTTACCAATTTTCTCATATCGAAATGAATGAGTTTCCTATCATTCTATGCAAAAAAATTGTCAATGTTTTTTTTTCATTCGTAATCTTCTAATGCAATTGTTTTACCATTCAAAGAGTTTTGTATGTCAAATGATGTGTTTATGTAAAAAACAAACTTGGACATCTAATTTAAAATTTTAATAATTTTGTAAGAACTTTTCTTTAGTGCATTCAATATGAAAATACATTTTTTTATTAATAAATTCATTCATTTGTTTGTGATTTTTTGATTTCTATAATTTTCAAAGAGATTTTAATTTTATTCCTTGGTGACCTAAGGAATGTCATTCATATGGCTCAGTGGAAACAAATTTATTCTATTAAATATAAACATATTTTTTATTATTATTATTATTGTTGTTTGTCTTCATCCATTTTGGTTCATTACACACAACATGTGCTTCATGTTTCGTTAGGTTCCATTCACATTTGTACACATTTTTCTTTGTTTTCCCTTAGTTCTTTATATTGTTCTTCGGTTTGTTCTTCCCTCATCATATTTTCATTGTTTCTTTGATACAATAACAACAACAATGAACAACTTGAAATAATAATAATTTAATACTGATGTTTCTAAACAAATGTGTCATGACATATGTTCTTTTGTTTATTTTATTTTCTTTCTTTCTTTCATTCATTCTTTTTTTTTTTCTTTCAATCTCCCTTTTAACAGTAAATTATAAAATATTTAATGTTTGGAATTGTTTTTTTGTAGCATATTTCAGGGTGCTTTGAAAAAGAGATACTAATGTTCATTTGCAGTCGAATGATTTCACAAAGGCTAAATGAAGTTAATACATATTTTTGTTCTCTGTTTTTGTTACAAAATAAATCAACAGAAATATTTGTAGAACAGAAGACTGAGTTATGATTATTGAATGTGATTTTGCATTTCTTTTATCAAAGGAAGAAAAATTCCTTTTGATGATGAATAATATAAATAAATAAATGTAAATGTAAAAACATAGAATTCATTCATACAATTATGAAATGAATGAATGCAAGAAATATTTTCTATTCTATTTCATTAAAGTTATTTGCTTTGTGAAATTCCATTGGAAGAATCTTGAGTAGGAAAATGCAATTTCTTCCTCAAATAACTTTATCTCTTGCGTGCAATCACAATTGAAATGAGTTTTTCTTCCTTTCTTTATTGCATTTTTCTTGATTTTCTTTTATTTTTTTTTTTTTTTTTTTTTGTGAAAACACATTCCAATTTGAAATTGTGCAATTCAAGTGTCACACATAGTACATAGACACACAGATACACAGTTAGTATACATTGTCACACACTCATACAAAGACAATTACAGTCTTATCGGTTTTATCGGCTTAAAAGGCAATAAAGGTAAGAATGCTTTTCTGAGGCATTCGAATGATTTTCAAAGTTGAAACAAGTTTCTCTCTACTGCACAAATGCCACTTGATCTAAATGGAAAAACCACAACTCTTTGGTTTCATTCAATAGTTTTTATTGTTATACTTTCTTTTTTTTAATTTCTTTTCTATTTTATTTTTGTGCAAAATACAAAAAAAAAAAAAAAATCAATTTCAATGAAAACGCAAACACTTTGCAAAGTACACTTGATATAATTGCTTTCAAATGAAATCGGAATCGAAAAACCGAAACTGAATTTTTTTTAAGTGTCCCTTTTGAAATTGCGGTTGGCATCAGATTATCATCGAGTGTGATGATTGAATTCAGAAAAAGGAAATATTTACGTTATTTTATTATATAGAATTATAATTTTTTTATTTTCAACAATTCTATTCTAAAAATATTTTAATTTATTTTGTTTTATTATAGGATTACTTAATATCCTTTAATATACTAATTTTTAATAAGTATTATTTAGATTAAAAACAATATTTTCTATACTGAATACAATTAAAATAAAAATTGTAAAATAAAAATGTAAAAAATACTATATAATATAAATATTAAAGTTCGCTAGAAATTGAACATTTTGACTTTATAACAACAACCTTTATCAAGTTTAAGACATTTTAAATTGAAATCTCTCCTAAACTGTCAACAGATTTCAAAGAAGAAAAGTTAATCAAATACTTATGAATTCAAAATCAAAAGCAACAAAAATGATATTGCAACAAATAATAAATGAAAGTCCTTAATACATAAATACATATTTAGATAGACATTAAGTAATGTAAAATGTTAAATAGACTGATAGCCAGACGAAAGAGGCTTTTACTCAAAAGTCATTTTACTGATTTGCATAAACCATTAAATATACAAAATATAAAACATACACAAATATTATTATTTATACTGCTAACAAATGTCTTGAGAGCTTTGAAGAATGTATTTATGAAGTAACCAAAAGTCAGTAGACACATTAGTGATGATGGTAGAGAAGGAAATAGGTCAAGCAAATGGGGATTATGTGTGTGTGTGTGTGTGTGTGTGTGTGTGTGTGATTGTGGAAAACCGACTTATTTAAATGCAAAGCCACAAAGCCTGTAAACAATGACATCTGCAATAAAATGACCTACGTGGGTTTTCTTGTCAACAACAGATTGTTGGTTATTCGTACGTTCGTTCATTCATACGTTTATATTGGCGGACCAATAGTCCAACCAACGATGACGCTGTAATTCATGCATATAACACAAATGGCAACATCATCATCATCAAATGGATACAAAAGGTCAACATACAAAAATGTAAGCACTCGTTCCAATGTTGACCCTTATTACTACTAAAGAAAGAAATTCGTACCTTTTAATATCATTCGGAAAAATTGTAATAGTAGTAAATGGCATATTGATTTTTATAAAGAGTTCATATATGAAAAGATTAAAAAATATTTTTAAGTAGAGAAATCTGGTTAACAGGTAACAATATGCTTGCTTATATAGTCTCTGAATCATTCTGTGTACAGCAAGAAAATGGGTAGATTAAAGTTTTGCCAAGCAATGGATGGGACAACACTAACACTTACTACATAAATTTCTTTGCTTGGAATCAGTAAATTTACTCGTATAACATAAATCAAACTAGAAATTGGAATCTCATAAAATGCTTAAAAGTTATAAAGAGTCTTGATGAAGACAGACTTGCTAAAAAGATCAAGTTGGCTTGAGAAATAGGTTCCATTTTAAGGATATTTCAGCATGTTGTGATTTCTTTAGATTACATGATAACCAGGGCTAAACTCATTTAGATTATTATTATCAATTTTTGTTTCCTAATGAAAGGTATAACATTTACATTATAACCGATGATAGAACTTAACTGATTCTTTATTTGTTGTTAGAAAAATTCTATATTGGTGACAATTCCAAGTCAAAAAAAAAAAAAAAAATAAACAGATTTGTTTTTTTTGGTATATTTTAGCATTTGATAGATGATGGACATTTTGATTTTATACGCACATTCAAAGTTGTATTCTTATAATAAAATTGTGACTTTTACTTTTATCGAAAATCTTATTTGTGTCGTGTTTTGTTAAGCGCCCAAAGGTATGTTATACTTTTTTGCTATTCTACAATGCTGTGTATATAAGTTTTTATGTATGTAAGTAGATGTGAATGCTTTGTGTGAGAAATTTATTTGTATTGACTTTGATTGCTTCAATTAGAAATGATTTAAGCAACAATTTCAATGAGATTCATGTTTTATCATGGTAAAAATGCTGACAAAACTTTTCTTAAATATTAGAAATCATCATCATTATCATTTTAGATACAATATCAATGAGCACAAAATGACAGCTTTCAAGGTGTTTGTTCCTTTAGGATATTTGCTAAGATATTTCTCTCTATGGAAACAAATGGTGGAATGGATTCACAAAGTTCACCTCATTGTAATTAGTTATTATCATTGTGCTGGCCAAGTTCTATTAGCGTTCATTCATTAAATCAAATTAGTTTAATTGCCCATGAATCATGATGGTCTTTGATGTAAGAACAGGACTCTGTGAGTGTAAGTAGTATTTCTAGTCATAAATTAGTCCTTTTAAGTGTGCATTAAGGTGTGTTTGTCTATATGCATTTCCATTAAAGGTTACTTTGATGTTATCGATCGATTGCATTTACTTGTAATTTAAATAATTTTTATTAAATAAATTTTACAAAAGGAAAACTTTAAAATGCATTAAGAAATTCTTTGCATTCCTCAATTTCTCTTTCCTTTTTTTTTTTTTTTTAAATATTAATTTTCATTCATCAACCACAAAAATGTGCGCTCAAAGTGAAAACCTCAAATGAATTCTACTTATAAAAATTGCACAACATAATACAAGTTTTTTACCAAAGGACCACTTAAATAAATAACTTTTACTATGCAAACATATACAAAAATATAAATACTTTAATAATAATTATTATGTAATTTAACAACTTAAATTATGTTTGAGAATTGCCCAAAGTTTGACGATTAATTTGCCTTGCGAACATTATTCTTTTTTTATTTTTTTTATTTTCCAACCATAAATTCATCATAACCTCCTTGTACTGTGTATGTATCTGTGTGTGTATCTACTATTGAAACATTATGAAACCAACAAACTTTTAATGACGATTACGATAAAGCACGTCTTCACTTTAAAATTATTTGTTGCAGGATAGAGAGACTTTGCTTTATTCTCAATGAGTGTCCCCTAGAGGCTATTGAAGTTTAATTTTGTTGGATACTTAAGATGTTGAGACACTTTGAGTTTGGGTTTGGGTTGTTTTGTGCTTAAAAACGATTTTATTTAACTACTTTAAAATGTCCATTAAATCATGTAAGCCAAAAATCTTATATTAATTTGTTAGTTGGTATCTTTATTGAAAAAAGGGTACACATTTCGATTCATGAAGAGGACAATATTGCTTATTGAAAACAGTGATTAAAACAGTAATTAGGAAGTGGGTGACATAGTGGAAAATTAAACAGTATTTACCTGAAAAGAAGAGCTTATGGCACTTTATATTGAAATATTATAAAATTTTTATTTTTTTTTTTAATCATTTAAGAATAAAATGATGAGACAAAGATTTATCAATTGCAAAGAGTATCATCATTGTAGTCTCTTAATAGTCTTCTTATTGTCATCAACTGATCATTAAGGCAATTTATATATCTGGCAATAAATGCATTATTACAAAATCATTGGAATTTGTATCATTTGTAACATATTGGGGTTGGCTATCGTCAGTCGTGACCATCGATAGTGACGATACACTATCAAGCCATAAAAGCAAATGCAGTCTAGAAAGATAGAAAATAAGTATATATTTGTAAGTAATTTTAGAGTAAGAAAATAGTACAAAGAAAGAAACAGTGATGAGTTTTTAATCAATTCATAATTAAGTTAAGATTGAGTTGACTTCCGTACGATCTTGTCAGTGTTCATTACACAAGTCTGACATCCCACTCTGCAAATATAACAATGATATTAGTACGGGTAAAGGGTTATTATAATTTACTTATTCAATCTATTAAGACAAAAATTGTACATTGTACTCTATTCTACAAGCATTGATCATACACCACTTAGATCAAATGTAAAACATTTTTGTGTTACCATTTGATATTTCAATTATTTTAAATATTCTTAAAATATAATAGAAAGTAGCAAAAAGCTCCATTCCCCTCTGCTGACTGTAAATTTCAATAATTTTGATAATTACTGTGAAAAGGTGCTATACCTTTTACTTGTTTTTTTTTTAGGTTTACCGGAAAGGAAGGAGTTGATGAATCAAATTTTGCACATAAACCTTTCAGACATATTTTCATATAAATCAAGTAATCTTTCTCAAAATTTGTTTTTGAATTGTGAGTCACAAGAAAATAAAATAAATATCATTCTTTTTATCAATGAAGTACAAACAAAGCAGATTTAGACGCCAATTTTGACGGGGAGTAGCGAAGGTAGCGCCGGGATGACCACTACAGTGTAAGTAAATGGGAATTTAAAATCAATTATTATTTTTCAGTTAATGTCTTAGTTAATTCCACAAGATTCCAAAAGTGCACTGCAAAGCCAACTTTTTTCGGTAGCAACCAGCATCGAGGTTCAGTTCACAGTCTTGTAAACCTTCTTGTAGTCTTTCAAGTTTTCTAATAATCATTGAAGTTTGCATCACATTTATTTTTCAATCAAAAAATTTCTTTTAAATGTTGTAGTTTTATGTTTTGTTTTTGAAAAATTCTAGTTTTACTCACGACAATCAAGAATTACAAAGAATTTATCAATTTAATCAAAGATGGTGTCACAGAAATTGAAGGCCATTAATACAACTAAGAATTCGAACTACCATAGGGCTGTTTCAGAAATAGACAAGGATATGGCAGATGAGGCTGCAATAATTGCAAATCAAAAACATCGTGCACAGAAAATTCTTCGAGGATTGCATAAAATTCGTGCCAAAAGACTTCAGGATTTAAGTACTTTGTTACGTGAGAAGCTTTTAGCTGAAGAGAAACAAAAAAGAATCGCTCAAAAATATCGCAAGAAACGAGACCAGATGCTTTATAGGATTCGCATTAAGAAGTGGCTAAGGATATTGAAGCGTCAAAAACGTACTTTGAAGCGATTGCAACGTGAGCACTTACAGAAAACTCAGAAACTGAATGCATTGAGGAAAAAGATGCGCGCCCGCAATAAACGTTCCAAACACTCACGATCCTATGCAAAACGAATGAGGGAACTATTCGAATCTTGGAGACAAGTTTTGAAACAACTACAATTACGTAGAATGCAAAAAGAACTCTCCGATCATCAGCAACGGATCAGGGAAAGAAAAAGGAACTTGAGAGACAGAGTCATTGAACTCGATAATGATATTGATAAAGTAAAATGGTATTTGAATTCATTGAAGCAATTTGAAATGAGTCCAAAATATCGGGTTTCAAAGGATTTGATAGAGAAGATAAAAACGAGATTGCAACCAACAATTAAAGGAAGTTTGCTTGATCTTAATGATCTTTACTTAGATCAGGTTATACGTTACAAGACTCGTAAAATTAAGCAAACGAAAAAGGATGATAAAATCGAAGAGCAGGAGAAGGAGAACGAGAAGAAGAAAGAAATTATCCCAGTCTACAGAGTTAAGGATAAACTAAGTGAGAAAGAAGAAATCGGAGAAATAGAAGGGCCTATTGACGAACAATTGGATATTAAGAGCACTACTAGAAAATATGGAAAGAAAAGTAGAAAACATGAAACAAAATTATTGTTAGATAAGGAAATCGGTGAAGAAATAAAGCAATTAAAAGATTTGAGAAAGACTGCAAAAAAAAGAAGAGATCTATCATTTTCATTACAAAAGATTGAGAAAGTTGATCCAATTATAAAATTAAAAACGCTTAAAAAAAGAAGAAAATCAACAACATCGGAAAATTTGATGGCAAGTCAAATGAT
Source organism: Amiota mariae (assembly GCA_035041805.1). Lineage (NCBI taxonomy): Eukaryota > Metazoa > Arthropoda > Insecta > Diptera > Drosophilidae > Amiota > Amiota mariae. The sequence goes on from JAWNKV010000348.1 coordinate 5,342,380, forward strand.
AAAGTCACAAAGACCACTAATAAATAAAATTAAATCAGTAAAATCGTTAAAAACATTAGCACCAATAGAAGAAGTTCCACCTGACAATTCCGAGGAAGAGATACAGAGATTTATTAAAAAAGCACAATTGAGAAGATCAACCGTGGACTTAACCGAAATGAAAGTACAGTTCCCAAAAAAAGGACATACATTCGATATCAATAAATCAAAATCAGGAGAGCAACTTCTTGCAAACCAAATGACAGATAAAAAACGTCGCCATGCTTCCAAGAAGAAGAAAAAAGAACTTCAGCCACAAATTGACATGACAATGGCAAAGGATAATGTTTTCAGGACCGATTCACAAATTAAACTAATTGAAACTAATGAAAAGGAAAATCCTTTACCATCAGTAAAAAAAGGAGATAAGAAAGAAAGAAAAGGATCCAGCTCGCAAAAGTCAAGTTTAGATTCCAAGACGTCATTCGAACGAAAAGAAGAAAAGAAATTGCAACGAAATCGTACGAGTATTACTAAACCCCGAAAGAAGTCCATTGAAGTCCAAAGAGATTTTGATTCATCCGATTTGATACGAAAGAGCATAGATTCCGGAATGTCAATTGGAGATAGAGAAAGAATAAAATTAGAACGTCTACGTATTGCTCAAATCCGAAAGAATGAAAGAGCTATGAGAGGATCTGATGTATCCAATTTGACGCAAAAGAGTAGAGATTCCGTATCAATAATTGGATTAAAAGAAAGAATAAAATCGGAACGTCTACGTATTAGTAAAAGGCGAAGTCAAACAGCAGAGATAAATTCCAGAGGTTCTTCTGATTCGCGAAGTTATGTTGCTTTTTCGGATGACATTTGGAATGAAATGCAAAAATCCCATAATGAAATGATTGGTGATGGAGCAACTGATGCTGGTAAACAGAAAAAGAAAAAACATCGAAAAAGTGGTCAGCTTCAAGAAGCATCTAAAAGATATTTAAAAGCTACCAAAACTTCCAAATCGATATTAAAACCAATGCCTGATTCTGATCAGCGATCGCTTACGACAGATGGCAAAGGAGATCATTTGCGTCTTTCAAAATCTCCGACTTCCTTCCAAAGTGAACGTCAGACATCCCGTGCTTCACAAGGTTCAATTGCGACTATTATTCTTGATAGTAATTTCAAGCCTAGAATCAGCTATTTTAAGGATAAGCCTTCTAAAAGTATAAAGCAACCACTAGACATGAGTCATCGTTACAGACATAAATCAGATCAAGAAGAAATTAAAGTCTTATTTGATATATTCATCAAAAGAAAACTTAAATTAACCCACTCAGAATTAAGTGTACTACAACGTTATACTTCTAATCCAAAACATTACAATAAGTTACTTGAAAAGATGTTCGAAGATCGTTTCTCTGAGTATCAAATGCATTTCGACAAAGATATATTGGAGCCGCAACTTACAATGCTTAGACACCGAAACGAACCTCGCAATTATAGTCTCGGGAGCATTAAAAGCGATTTTTCTGAATATGAAGAAGAACCTGAACAACCGCAAGTAACCGATTGGACTCAACCCGAATTCACGAAAGCATTTTGGGATTCATATTTTGCTTCTCTAGAGAAAACACCATTTCAAATCAAATTACAAAAAGATCGGGCCAGAAAAGAAAAGGAAAAGGAACTCAAAGCCAAGAAATTGGAGAAAAAAGCTAAAAATGATCTGATAAAGAAAAAGAGGCCTAAGGTGCGTTTATTACAAAAATTGTATACGAATCCACGTAAAACAGCTCGAGAGCGTAAAATTGAAGAAATGTATAAGAATATTGAGAAACCTATAGAGAAATGTCAAAGTATTTGTTCTGATTGTTTGCCTTGTTGTAATTTCTCAAGATCAAAGGGAGGTGATAAACAAAATGATACGATAAGCAATGAACTTAATTCAAATTGTTCTCAATGTGGTGGTTTCATATTAAAATCGAATTCGGATATTAATTTGCATACGACTTCATTTAAATCTGTTTGTTCGATGTGTGATTTATTGAGCTCAGAATCTAAACAACCAATTGTTGATATACCAGAAATTCCCGATATTGTTAATTATCAATGCAAAGTTTTACGTTCAGCATGTGATTTATTGACATCGCATTCTACTAATACTAATCAGATATCTGATGATATTCGATATACTTGCAGTGTTTTGCGTTTGCCTATTATGAGTTCAAATTATCAATAATAAAAGCGAATCAATTTTTAAAAATATTCTAATTATTTCAAATATTTCTGAAAATAAATTTATAAAGCATAAAAGTTTCAAGGAATATTTGAATTAAAATAAAATATATTTAAAAATTGATTGATTGGTATTTGATTTTAATCTCTTAAAATGAATTAAGAAAATTTAAATTCATTAATTATTAAATTATTATAAATTTCAGTTTAAAGTTTTTGAGAAATGAGATTTGTAAAAATAAATGTTGTTTCGTAAAAAGAAATTTGAAATAAAAATTTTATGCAAAATGTAATTGATGTTTTCAGAAAGTAAATTTTATGTATTTAATAAAACAAATATTAAGTTTATGGTATAAAATATAATTTTGTCTTAATTTTATTGCAAATTTCAGTATTTAAATTCAAAATCGTTCTTCTGGTTGACATTTTGTTTTTTTACTTCTTATTTGCCACATGTCAAGCATTTAATTGACCTTTTTAGCCAAGTTTTATTTTCCCAAGCAACTGTTGTTGTTCCACTCTTGCTTTTTCTTTTTTTCTCTTTTGGTTATGTGTATCAGAAATTTGTAGTCAGTTGAAATAATAAAAGTCACCGGATACGGAAATGTAATTATGCGTGCTCGTAAAAAAAGGAATTTTAATTAAAATGAATGAAATATATTAATGAACATGCATCCATTTCCTGTGTTTTCTTGTTGAATGAATGGTAATTATTCAGATTTTTCTATTATTCATTGATCAACACAATCTGCAAGCTTCATTATAATATTCTTGTTCCTTGTTTTCTTTGGTCTGTAACTGCCGGTGGGTGTTTGACAATGTGGTTGGATCCATATACTTTAGCTTTCTGTAGTTGGGTCCTGGATATTCAGAAAGGTGTCCAACACTTCGGGACCGATTTGATGTTGACAATGGTTTTTCAAATGCTACTCTATTACGTGGAACAGAATGCGATGTTCGTTTATATTTTCCATCTTCATGTAATTCACGGTACCATGGATGCTCTTTTGGTATCGCAGGATATTGAATATATTGTAACTTATTACAAACCCTTTTAGTTACTCTTCTTGGACGATAATCAACACCACTATCACTTTGTAGATCTCGTTGCCTTAAGTGCTGCTCATCACGCACTCTAGGCTCAAATTCACTTTCACATCCAGCTCGTAGACTTATTCTTGATCTTGATCTTGATCTATTTCTTCTTTCATTGTCACTATTCCAGTCACTGTCATTGTCATTGTCACTACGATTATAACTTCCTTGTTGTTTAAAATCAAAACGTAGATCTTTCTGTGGAGATCGATAGGAATATGAACTTAATCTTTTCATTCTTTCGTTGTCACTATTCCAGTCGCTATCATTGTCACTACGATTATACCTTTCTTTTTGTTTACAATCAAAACGTAGATCTTTCTTTTGAGATCTATCAGAAAATGTACTTAATCTTTTCATTCTTTCATTGTCACTATTCCAGTCGCTATCATTGCCACTACGATTACGCCTTTCTTGTTGTTTATAAACAGAATGTCGATTTTTCTTTTGTGATCTATCAGAATGAATTTGTGATCTATCAGAATGATTTTGTAATCTATCGGAATTATTTTGTGATCTATCGGAATGATTTTGTAATATTTTATTTCTTTTTGTTCGTTTTTTTACCCATTTACATTCCAATCGTAGAGACCCATCGTCTTCGTCATCATCTTCACTAACCTCTTGACCACACTCGGAATTGCTGCCATTGTCATTGAGCTGATTATTTTTAAGTATATCAATGTATATACTTCGATTTCTATCCTTTAAGTTTGGAGATATTGTGTGACTACAGGAAGGACGATTGTTTTGAACACTTTCATTATCACTATCACTGCTTTCTTCCTCCATCTGTTTGTCAGACATGAAAGCTCCGCAGCTATCACACTTCCTCTTTCTAGAATTTTCACAATCAGAGGTTTTGTGCGAGCGATGACCCTTACGTGTACAATAACAATTCAATTCCATACTTTCGTTACTGTTATCATTGCGGCAATCAGTATTATTATATCTTTCATTATCACATCCTGAGATTCGACTGCCACCAGTTTTACGCGGCTTTGGTGGTGTTTCAGGTGCTTGAGACATTGTTATTTTTTCCTATAACTATATTTTTCTATAAACAAAAATTTTCCTTTTGATTGACACTAAAGTCAATAAATAATTTTTTATGTTTCTCTCTAAGTGATGTAAGTTTAGTAATAAATTTTAAATCTCAGAAAAAGAAATTCTTTTATCAAGTTTACTGAGTTAAGGAATATAATTTTATTCCGATTTGATGGTCTTTGACTTGATCAAAGCTGATGTCCGTTTTTGTTTGGTGTCAGATTTATAATTATGAATCAATACTCATTCACAATGTAAGTAGTAATTAATTAAACTAAGGAAACTAGTTTCCTTAAGTTCACCAGGAGTTTTTAACTTAATCTGGATTACATTTAAATACAATTCCCCAAATTGTCCATTAAATTGTGTTGCTATCCCGCCCAATGTTCACAATGAACATTCTTTCATATTTAATTCAGCAATTTGAAAAACTAACCTATAAATTGAATTGAAATTTAGTAGAATCATTTGTCAAATGTTACTTGGTACATCTTCAATGGTAAATTCAACAGTCCTCATTTCTTGCTGGGTCTTCGTATTCATCATCTAGTTAATTCCTACTTGTCAAACATTTCATTTTCATTGAAATTTGTTTAATAAATTATTCATGCGGAACTGTTTTACGACTTGCTGAAGTATTTTTACTTCGCAACAATTTGTTTGCCTCAACGGAATTGAAATGTTAACATTTCGATGACGATTTAGTCATTTCAATTTCTTTTGTATATAAATCAAATGTATTTGATCACAGAAAGAACAAATAGAAGTAAAGATAAATCTACAAACAAACTAAAGAACATTGAGTTCTTTTAATTGAATTTGAGCCATGATTTCTTTGTCCTACTACTTCTGCAATAAAGTAATCCACATGGTGTATGTGTAATTTAGATAAAATGTTATGCTTCTCATAAAAAGTAAATATGTGGCACAATCACCAATTTGAGACACAACTAACTAATCTTTGCTACATAAATTGGAATATTTCGACTTACACCACTATTTTCATAATAATTTCAACTTGAAATTATAATTTTTAGTATAGTTTTTTTTTTGTTTTTAAGTACTTTTTCCTAGGAATTCGAAAGGAGATACAATAATATACAATTCAAAGAAATCTTTCCGCACACATGTCGCTTTATCTCAGGGTTTTTTATGGTATTTTTGCAACAGTGCTGAAGTTTATTTCATCTCAAGTGTCATTGTTTTGACTTATTCCACGTGTACGAGTATCTATGTGTGTGTGTGTGTGTGTGTGTATCAGTGTAAATAATTGCCTTTGAACAAGTGAAAGAGTGTGGCGTATGTGTGTATCTTTGTTATGTGTATTTCCCCTACGTTTACAATAAGGAAATTGCAACTTGAAACTTTTTATTTCAACAATTCCATTTCATCTTCGTTGCTTGTTAATGTTTCTCTTTTGTTTTCTATACTTGTTTTGTATTTTATTGTATTCTGTTGTTGCTGTTGCTGCTGTTATTGTTGTTGTTGTAACTTTGAACTTTTTCAAAATTTAAACATCAACTTTATCTATTGTCAACTTCATATAGATACATTTTGTGATGTGTACTTGTAAATATGCCTTATTTAAGTTTCAACATCTTTGTGGTAGATGAAATGAAGATGTGATTTAAAATAGGATAAAATTGATTAAGAGCAATGACATAATAGGGAAATAACTCAGGAACTTGTGGCATGAATACCATGAATACTTTATGAATGTTTTATTCCTTCATTAACCTCATAGAAATGATTGAATGAAATCCATTCCATTTGCCAATTTATCCATTGTTGCCGTCTCTTTGATTAATAGTAAAAAGACTCAGATAACATTATGCAAAGGATATTAATGTATAAAAAAGATCTTTCTTTATCTTATAAGAATAAATTAAATCCATTTAATAGATATAGAATTGTTTTGTCATAGGTTTCTTGACAAAGAACAGAAGAAAATTCTACTATATTTCATTTTATGGCATGAAAGTTCTTTACGATTTTTAGCTTCATAGGAATGTATGAAATCCATTTATTAATTATAAGAACCAATCAAGCTTCTTTTCTTTTCTTAAATTAAATTTTAATATATTTCTTCAAAGCATTGGACTAATTTAATTCTTAAAATGTGAAAATTTTAATAGATTTTGTTTTCTCGTAGTGTGATACTTTAAGAATATAAAGAGTCTTTCTGTTAATCCATAATAATGTATTTTCCTTGAACTTATCCTCCTCTCATATGTACACACACACACACACACACACACACACACACATTTCAATGTCTGTCTATGAATGAATATGACTTTTTGAAGAAAAGATTTTTATATCTTTGATGTAACTTGCGGCATCACAGCTGGTTAACTTCTATGAACTCGTGTGGTTTTTAGAAATTTCTATGTACATGAATTCATTTATTTGCATGTAATAAGTTTATTTGTTCGTTTTATTTGTGAAATTGCAAAAAAAAAGAAGAAATGTAAAATTTACATTTACTATATTTTCAAATGACATTAAAAATGTCTACAAAAGAAAGAATTTTTGTTTTAAAGAAATACAAATATTTTATTTTTTTATTTTTATTTAATTTGCAAGTTAAACAATACAAAAATTGAAATTTCTTGTTAAGGTTTTTACACAAAATTTGTTTAAATTAATATACCTCAATAATTTATATATTCAAAGAAAAGATGACAAAACTTTTGTTTTTTTTTTTTTTTCTTTTATATTAGATGACAATGATATTAAGGACCTTAAACAAAGATAAGGATGGAGGTGATAACAAAACTATTACCTTTTCATTCACCAAACAATAAAGAATCTTTATAAATTTCTATATAAATTTAATGTAAATCAAGTTATCGATATAGAAAGGAATTGAATTTAATTATGCTATGGAAAATGGCACAATGATTTTCATTTCAGTGACAACATTTGTTGATGTGTTTAAAGTCAAATTCACCGAAGATATAATTCTCTTCACAAAATATTAATTAAAAAGCAAAAAAAAACGGCGAAAATCCAATTGATATTGGCTTAATACTGAGAAATCCTCAATATGTATTTGGACCTTTTCAAAAATACAATTTTCAAAGAGCTGGCTGAATGCAAGGAAAGTTATTGTCCTGTAGCCAATGAAATAATATGATTAGCTTTCAAAAAAAATTGGAAAATACCCAATGTTGATACACTGATTGAAGACTCAGGGTGTATCAGATTACCAACAGCACAAGCTGTCATTGCATTAAAAGTCAAAATGGAAATGTTGGAGTAGTCCATGTGATGCTATCAAAATCGATCTACTCCCAGATGATGTTCTATTTCTAACTCTGCAATTTGTTTATGTATCTTTTTAAATAATCTAGTGCATTAAGTTAGTCTATTGTTGTTGCTTCTTCAGCAGAAAAACAAACACCTTATATCGCATGCATGTCGAATGTATATCAACATCATATACATAACTTGATTGAAGTGTAGGGTAACTTATATTCAAAATAACTAAAAGTATTTGCACATGTACTACTTGTTTATTTATTTATTTATGTATGTTTCTATCCATTATCAATGCTTTTAGTATATAAAACCTTTTTTTCCAATTTCCGTTACAATATCCGCTTTGAGCCTCTGTATCAATTTTCTAATCAAATCAGATCAGATGTTGATGTTGATGCTGATGCTGTTCCTGTTTATGATGTTGGTGATGGTGATGGTGGTGATGATGTCATTAACTGTTATTCGATTGTTTGCATTGATTATCTGAAAATGTATAACATTTCCTGTAGACAGGAAAACTAATTTAATTGAATAACATTTCTCTTCCTCTTCTCTCTCTCTCTCTCTCTCTCTATCGAAACTCAAACCAGTAAAAGGGTAATAAAATATTGAAATAAGAAAATGTTTCATTATGTTTAAGTATACGCAACATTAAATTTATATTGTTGAAGGAATGCACGTGTTTGAGTGAGTATTCAAATTTCAATAGATGGAAAACATAAATAAGCATAATCCACGATGAACTTACGAAAAATAATTTTACCATTATCTGCTAAAGTAACAAGGCATTACTCAAATTTCACCAACCATCAAATTAGCCTTCGCCCTCGGTATCCTTTTGCCTTTACCATTGCCATTGATGATGGCTTCTGGTTACTGGTGGATGGATGCTGTTGATGTTGCTGCTGCTGCTGCTGCTATTGCTGCTGGATCTGCTGTTGTACTGTCATTTTCTATCATAGAATTACGATGTCTGAGCAACAAAATATTTTACACTGCTGAGACCAATGCAAAAACAGAAGCAATATAAATCCAAAATGAAATCTAATAGCTTACTGAGGGAGGGAGGGCGTAAGAGAGCTCTCACACTTCCATTGCCATTTTGCCGGAAGTACAAGTTATATAAAATACTTCAAGTGGGCGTTCATGGAACATGGAAGAATATAAGGAGCTCTAAAGTAGCTTGGGGCCATGTTTTAGTGCCACATCTTTTGCTTTTATACAGTTGCTTGTTGTTTGCTGAATCCTTTCTATTTTTCTTTTTGCAGCTATGACGAATGTACCTCATTTGCATGCAACGAGATGCATGACTGCATATTGTGTAAGATGGGATTTGCTTTATCCTGATGTTGCTATTTTTGCTACTTTTGTTGCTGATGTTAACCTAGTAAAACAACCCAAAAAAAAAAAAAAAAAAAAAAAAACCTTAAGCAAATAATATGCCAAGCTGCAACAGTTTATTTTTATATATTTCTATTGTATATAAGGATATTTTATCATGTTGATGTGTTGTTGTTGTTGTTTATTCATTCTTTATGAAATTAAATACTTGAACAAGTTGAACTTTGTTACTCTCATCTCTTCATCAATGTAGTACAAAAAGTAATTGAATTAGACTGGTAGCATTTGCTTGGAAAATATTTTTGGAGACGTGTACAACGTGCTGATGTGTCAAAGTTTTCCCTTTTTTTTCTTCATACTTTTGTATATCTTTCACAAACATTTATACATAGTATCGTTGTTTCCTTCTTTAAAGGATGAAGTCTAACTGACTGGTATGGTAATTTTAATAAAATTAAGATATCCACAAGAGCAACATATCATCTTCATTATCAACATCATCATGTGACACATATTCTATCCAGTTTCCCATGCTTGAATCCAAAACTAAGCTCATACACTCAAAAATGACTGCTATGACATTGTAAGCTTTATACACACACACACACACACATACACACTCACACAATCATATTCTCATACACATAAAATTTATACAAATAAGCAACAAAGTATGTCGTCTCTTAATTTTATTAAATCCCCGTAACATACTTTGACTCAGTCACTCACTGACTTAATACAATCATCATCTTGCATACTTACTTCCTTTCTTCATTTCTCTATCTATCCTTTTATCCATTTCTTTATACATTTCTTCCTTCCTTTCCTCCATTCCTTCATTCCTTCATCCCTTACTCTCAAAGTCATCTAACAAATAATGAATTTAAAAGTATTTGAGGTATGGATGCGTTGACATTCATGAATGATGAAATGAGGTTCTAAAAAAATCAGGATCTGAAGGTGAATGTTCATGTTCCCTTTAGAAGAGAAGAAAAAATAGAAGAAACAAGTTAACAAATGAAAAATTTAATTTAATTTTGCCTTTGGCAAAATCAGCATTTTTATTTTCATTTCTATTTTGTTTTTATTTTCTATTTAAAATTTTTGTATACAAAAATATTTTCGTCATTGTTGTTGTTTCTTATTATTTGTTTACTTATGCTTTTTAATTTGTCTTCAAAGGACATTTTTGTAGACATTTGCATTTCTTCAACATCCTTTCATTCAAGTTTCTTCTTTTTTTTTCTTCATATTTTTTGTTTATGATTTTTTTTTTTTGTCACAAAGGAAGTGTAAAGTTGATTTTTAGAAAATTAAATTAAGTTCATAAATTAAAACTTTTGAAAGTGCTAAATTTTTAATTATTTCATCAATCAAAGAAATCTTGGAATTTTGCAAATATATATTTTGTTAACAGGAGCAAATTATTAAATTTACAACAAATTAAATATATTTTTAAATAACCTTAAATTGGATATTGTAATCTCCTACTGTGGGGTGCATGGTTGTAATCAATTTTAGGCAATTTAAAGATTTAAACCTAAAGTAACAAAGTACTAACAACAACAAAGCGAGCACACGACAAGTGACAATAAGAAAACTACACTGGCACTGTTACTGTTCTGCTTGTATTAACTGCTTGTACGAGTACATAAATGCAAGGAGTCGGTTTGATAAAATTCAAAAGCAAACAGAATCCCATTACCCCATATGCGAAATAGAAACAGACATGAACAGTCATTAGTCAACTAGATTTCACTTGGAAAAAGTACGCCGACAAGATCTGATGCAAGTCATCTTGACTAAATTATGACTTCACTACATTCTTCGGTCTTGTGGTCATAAAAAAAGTAACACAAAACAGAATCTTCCTCAAAACATCCACTATATATAATTTTTATAATGTAAATTTACATTTTTCATTAATAATAAACTTATATCCTGATTATTTTTATGGTCAAAAAACCATTGTCACAAGGACAGTACGAATTTATATTTATATATTTCTTGATTTAAATTAAAATAAATGTATATCCTTTCTGAGCATAAATTAATTTAATTTTATTGAAGATATTATCAGATATTACTATAAATTTATGTGGATCCTCCAATTATCACTTATTATCTTCTTCTATCTTTTTACTATCTATTTCATTCATCAAAAGAAATCATCTATTTGTTTCATTCCAGTCCCATCAAGATTAGTTTCGTGTTTGACTTCTATTTGCAAGAAACTGATTTGATTTCTAAAGATTTATTGAAGTGTAACAATAACTTAAGATTAACTTAAAACAGTCTACTGTATTTATTAAATGGTTTTATTTAAGTCAAGATATTCTTCTGTTGGTCAAATCTTGCAAGTTGAATTAGGACCACTTCTTGACATTCGATTGAGCTGATATTTTGCATACAGAGCATTGATCAGACTAAAATAAAATCGTGGAACAAGTCGAGTTTTTGTTATCTACAAACAGCCTTTCATATCATTATAGGTTTGCTATGGATGCATTTTCTCAATAGACAACATGTGTAAACACACATTTTGCATAACAATATGAGCCCCACTATTTTATTTTAGTCTGATCAATGATCTAAATTGATGAGAAGAATGGTGTAATTATTGATACTTTACAGTTTTGTATTACAGGATTGATGAGGCGAACTGAACTAATGTAAGGCTAAGCAGCATTACTACATATTGAAATGTTATATCTAACGTCTAATACTGTTGTCTAACAGACATTCTACTTATTTCATTCAAGCCTTTGTGTATTTCAAAATTACTCACATACCAATGTAGCATTTTCTCTTGTACAAAGAGTCACAGACTGGTATCGTGGCAGTTGAAATTACTTTCCAATCCTCACAGAACCATTACATATGTTCACATTGCCTTTACTACTGCGCTTTAAAGTTGAACTTTGTTTTCTAACCTTAATTGAGACTATGGTCTAAGGAAATAGATAAAATTGATGAAAAAATATAATCATATAATGTGCTTACCTATCATTATGCAAAGAGTATGTGAAGGAGTCAAAATATTTTCAATTTAAAAATAAAATATTTATTCATGTCAAATTGGTACAAAATTCTATCATAAAAATCTACAAATGAATATTTCATTTGAATATTAAAAAAAAACACATTTATAAAACTTGTGTGCATATAAAGTTAGCAAATTGAATTAAGTAATTCATTTTCAAAATTTTACATTTTTATATTCAAATAAAATAAAAGGAACAACCCTTTTAGAGGAAATTGATGGCATCATGATTTATAGATAAAGGAATTTTATGAAAAAATTGTATTTATTTAATTCTATTCATCATTTTATTCACAAATCTGTTGACACTGAAAAATGAATAAAAAAAAATTAAAATTATAATTGATTTGAATAAATAAAATATACAAATTTTATATTAATTCTTCTTAATTGTATAATTATGTTAAAATTTCTGTCAATTCATGATGTCCTTGATCTGCTCCATATAAACATTTCATTAATTTATTTATTTTAGCAAATTTCTCTTTATAAACTCAATAAATACATATGTTGTACTTATATTAAAAAATAAACATGAATTGTATTTTCATTAAAACATTTTCTATTATTTTATAAATTCTATTTTATTTTATAAATTTGTTTTATGATTATTCAAGTTAAGGACTACAGAGTGGGCAATTTGTTAACTAACACAAAGTGAGCCTCTGGTTAACTCTACAAATAATTTCAATTATGTTGATTTCCTTTGTTTTCGTAATTACCTTAATTGTTTAATTTTATTCTATTTTAATTAGCACAATTAATATTTTATAAATGAAAAATAAAAAAAAAAAAACAGGAAAATAATTGAACAAAAGTCAAGAGGAAACCACAAAGCAAAACATTATAAAATTGTAATAATCAAATTAATAAATTATTGTTTTATTAACACATTTAATTTTGTATTAAAATACATTTATCTGTTTGTTTATTTAATTATTATTATTATTATTATTTTTTTTTTTGTTATTTCATTATTTTTTTTGTTTGTTAATTTTATTTTCGTTTCCATTTCCACGTACATTTAATTGTTATAATGGTGGTGTTCAGTTTATAAATCCCTTCATTCAACACGAGAATGGAATTTTCATAGATCCTTTTCCACATATTACTACATCCTCCTTGATACTTATGCACACACATGTGGAAGCACTCAATTCAATATATACTATATAAGCACTTGTATGCTTTGCACGTGAAAGTACTTTTCGTTTTGTTCGTTCGAAATGAAATAAAATGAAATGGAAAATCAATAAATTTATTTATGATTTTTGGCTTGATTGTTGATGGTACTCGTAGTACACGTTGAACATCTTAAGAAAGCAAAGACACACACAAATGTGCTGCTACACACATCCTCACTTTATTATAGTGATTGTTAAGAAGGGTGACCGGAAACCTGGTTTCTTTATATGAAATTTGAGCAGCTTCAAAAATTAAAAAATCCTTTTTGAAAGGAAACTACTTCCCTGTTTCTTCTTAATTCTACCTTTTTTTCATTCTTCCATTATATTGTGTATGGCCATAATTTAAAATATAGTGAGGTAGGTAGTTACTACTATGAGGATGACAAAAGTTTCCTTCAATTTGAGAATCATTTAGATTTAAGATGCATCTAAATATGATAAAAAAAGAGAAATATAAGCAACCTTTGCTGTTATTTGTTGATACCTTAAAAGGTTTTCCTCAAAGAATGTATAAGCCTTCGTTGAGAGGCATAGAATAACCTTGAATATTGAAGAAAATAAAATCATGATTGTACTCTTGAGGCATGAGTAAATTTATATGGCTTGAAAGGTTTTTCATATCGAGACAAAAGAAATCACGTGTTGGGAAAAACATATAAAATCATATTGAAAAAGGAAATTTAAAGCAAAGGGGAAAAAATATCAAGAAAAATGCTAGAAAACATAATAGAGAATTAAGATATAAAGGAAAATATAGCATAAGATTAAGGAAGTGAAATTTGATGTTTATGGAATTTTGTGAAATAAAGAAATTCCATAGTCAAACTACAATAATTGGTGTGATAAACTTTCAATTCACTGGAATCGATATACTAAAAAAAAACAGAAAATTTTCATATTCATATTATTATTTTATAAATCCTATGAAAATAGAACAAAATTTATTGAAATATTTAAATTTTTAGTTTTAAAAGCAAATAAAATTCGACAAGGAAGAATATATAGATTCATTTAGAGATTCATCAAACTATATAAATAAATGAACTTAATAGTTTCTACAGAACAACTAACGTTTTCGATTCTAAGAATTACAAAATCAATGTATGTTTCATTGAGGTGATAACACTCAGTTAGATATATTTGAATCCTTTAGCATTTAAGTAACTTTTGCAGATGAATTTAGATGAACGAATAATCTTTCTGCATACAAATTTGGTATATGACTTTGTCAAAATTCATGGAAAGTTCGTTGAACTGACAAAATTTGGAAAAAAATAATAAAATCCTGGATTAAAGTAAAATTTGATTTGAATAGTTAATGTAGATTATTATGTATCAAATATTTATGTCAAAATCAATCCAAAGTGCATTAAGGTCATAGATGTTGAACCACCCAAGTCAAGTTTGGTGAAGAGAATTAGAGTTCATGCCTGCTACCAAAAATAGAATCTGTTTTAATTATAGATAAAGTCCATAGTTTATTCAGAAAAACTTTTTGAAAATATGTTATTATAATAGAGCAACTGTCAACTGTTTGTGAGGACTAATAGAATTCTATAATGTCTAAATAAACAAGAATTTTGATGGATGAATAATCTTTCTCTATAAAAGTTTGTATATTCTATACAATTGTATCAACTATAACAAAATTGAAGTAAAATCTATTGAAATTCGCTGTAGATATTCTCCATAAATAGGGTGCCTAAAATTTGTATGGCTTAAAGCCAATTTGGGGCCTATGATTTGTAAGCTAAACGGGATATCACTCTGCACAATCACAATTGGATGATTTGCTTAAATTGATGGCGAAACTTCAGCGCTTGGCCCAACCATAGAATCGCTTCAGATTATTGTTGATCACCTTTGCTGCTTTTGTGCATGAGGCAGAGTTGTACTATACAAAATGAAAGTGTTATCTGCATATCTTGCAGCAATGCATTAGGATCATTGAAGATGGTCATATCGGCAGTAAATAGTTTATTATGCAACACTGGTGCTTTGTGGGACTTCAGCCTTGAGCTCTCGTTTTATTATCGCTGCTTAATATTTTTTGTGGCTCTCCAAAGACTTTCCTTTTGGGATTCGTGTTAAGTAGATGCTCAAAGTATATTTAAAGTTCTTTAAAAAAATATATCTTAATCCGAAATGGGTTAAAATAAAAATATGATTCATTTCATATTGAAATCTTACTAACAGAAGATTAACTAAGCAAAAATAAAGTTACATATAACCTTTTTTTATCACGATTGAATTTTGAATTGTCAAATGCTCACAAGAGGCCTTTGTTATCGTTTCTGTCCCACTGTGCACTGTGAAGAATAATAAAAACAGCTGAGACTCACGCGTGTTTTTTCTTTAATCTCAATTCATGTGTATTTATATGAAATTTGTGGGTGTTAATAAAAGAAATATACAATAATATATAATAATATTCCTTTAATGTGGATTCTTCCATTGTTATTTGGTAGAAAGAAATACATAAAATATATTTTTTTTATGAAAACATCAAAAGAAGGAAAATAATATGAAGAAAGCATGCTGTGCTTCTTAAAGTACTAAAATGTATACTTTTATGTGTCACAGTGAAAGGAAGAACAGCCAGCAAAGAAACAACAATAAAATCAAATGGTATTTTAAATTAAATTCGTCAACATTTGTGCTATGAATTCTTTATTTTTATATTATAATTTTGTTGTACAATATTTACTTCCTTTCTTATTCATTTCTTTTCATGCTGTTCCATGCATAATGAAGTCAACGTGTTCAATGGAGAGAGTATGAGTGCATTTATGCATATGTTTGAGCAAATGAGTCTGTCTGTACAATTGTCCATGTATGTGTTCAATATATGCAATGACTACGCAATATGTCAAAATGTTATTGCATACTTTTGTGGTAACGCTTCTGTAAAATGTTTTCCAGCTTTTTCCAAGAAAACACACGAATACAGTATTACACTTTTACGCATACACACATTTCCATGTACATGTATGTGTATACTGAGAGGTATTTTCGTCTGTATTATCATCATCATCATCTTTGTCTGACTCCGTTATAGTCACTTCATGCATTCAGTTGCTTTGACAACGTGTCGTATAAGTGATAATTGAAAACGTGTCCACATTTTACACAACACATGCAATTTTCTTCAATCACTCAGATATACAACTATATAAATGTAACACTGTATATACATATACACACACATGTGCTTGGATATGTGTGCATTTCCGCTTTTCATTGATTGCATTCGCAGTAGTCATTGAAGTCATTGAAGTCATTGAAGTCTCTCACGTAAGTCATACTATATAAATAAATATAAATAGGCTGATTATGCTGACACTTTGTGGCATTTATTGTCCACCATTTCTTTTACAAAGTAAAAGATTAAAAAAAAATGGAAGATTTCAAATAAAAGAAAATTTAAGTGCAATATTTTTCTGGAATCTTTAGAGTAGAGTTTCTTCGTAACATTGGAAAACGAAAAAGTCAAAGCGGATCAGTGACAGATTAAGTTCTTTGAATATCCGGTTGGCCCTAATTTGCTCATTAATTCATGAATTATCATTTTGTTAATTGAGATTTCAGGGAACTTTGCTTTACCTTATTGGCTAAAGAAGGAAAAGGAAACCTTAAATTATATTCGAAATATTTTCCTAAATAAATATTTATTTTCTGGCAGAAACAGAAGATTTGCATTTCATTTATTTATTGTTTTGGCTTAAGATTGGATTTTATTAGAGTCACCAAAATTTATCTTGCGGCTATTCATTCTTAATTTTTTAAAGACTACTAGGAATTGTTCTGTGCAGCGCAGTTTTTGAAGTCTACATATAAACAAAAAAGGGATAAATTGATACCTGTTACCTTTATTATAATAATTTACTTGTTGTTTATTTTTTTACCTAAACAGAACAACATGAACACCAATAACTTACTTTCTATTTAACTTTCAAACAAAACAAAAAAAAAAAAAAAAGAAGGTTATCTGAACTAAAAACTCAAAAAAAAAAAACTTAATAAACAAACAAACAATCAACCATAGAAAGGAACCTTAAGTATTAAGGATCCACTTGGCATCTACTCTTAAGCTAACCATACCCAAATGAGCTTTATGGAAATTGCGTTTTAAACCCTTTTCGATTGAAATCGTCCTTTTTGCTGTTCGATTTTATTCAGTTTTACCACAAATAGAACTGCGACATTGCTCTTTACTGAGGTTGCTACTGTTGCTCCTCATGAGGATACTGTTGTTGTTAATGATGTTATTGCTCATGATGATGTTGATGTTGATGTTGATGATGTTGTTGATGATTATCTTGACAAGATGGTTGGTTTTGCTATTGATGCTCTTTTTTGCATTTAAATTTATAAACAAATATGTACAATATCAACATCAGAAACAATATTTCGGTCAGAGTAAAGGTCTTTCAAAGTTAAACACTTTTAATACAACAAACAAAAAAAGAAAAATAACAAAACAAACAAACAAACAAACAGAAAACTAAAAAGAAAAGCAAATAAAAGTTTTAAGGAAACTTCAGTTTCGGTTCTGATGAAACTTAAATATCCTTTACAAAACTAATAACTTAAAGAAAGATAAATAAATACGAGTACTTAATATTCAATTAATTTTCCATATGGAAAATATAGTAAGACTGGTCGAAGAATTCTAATAAATTATGAAATCCCTTGTTAGTTTGGCAAGAAATCGTTATGGTTTTCTTTAGGATTTGGTATTTAAAATAAGTAAAAAAAATAAATTTTATGCAATTTTACAATATTTACAAATTTTAGTTTACAGTTATGAGGACAAACTTTATTTCTTTCTTTTTATAAAGCGAAAAAGCTGCAGAGGTTCTCAAGTAGAGTTAGATTAAAGCTTTTAAAAATATGTAAGTTTTGGGGCTCCTCACAATATCCAAAATATATATATAATTTTTAATATATTGTTTGTTTATTATATCTCCTATTCATAAATAGGGGAAACAATAAGGTCTCAACTCCTACTTAGCAAGGGCAGAGGAAAGGATTCACTTCACACTACGGGGCTCCAAATAAGCAAAAGGTCTGTTCGATCAGTACGAAGTAGTCGAGATGAGAGTTTCTTGTTAGGACAAGAGCTCTGGCTATTGGACTTAGTTACTGTTCTTGAGAACAGTTTTATTTTACGAGCAGTGTTTGCAGGTGAATGTGTTCATTTCTGATATGCCATGATTGTTCTTAGGATTTTGCCTTCTACTCGAGGCTCAGACCATTTATTTAGAGTTAATTAACCAGTAGATTCTTTGTGCTCTTAGTTTCGTGTATGTCTTTTTAGCTTCTATATGTTTCCACCAGATGAGATGTTAAACTAGGCTAACATAAATTAGCTTCAGAGTTTGAACAATTATAAAATTGTTGAAAAAAATTAAGTTCTTTCGATTGGCTACCATTTTCACATGATTTCAATTCATAGACAATTAATTCTTTAGCCTCATTGACTTCTTAACATAATCTGTGAATTAACTTTTGTTTTATAGGATTTAAATTCATTTGCTAACAGCCTCCAGATTTAAGAACTTATAGCACTTTTCCATTTATGAATGTGAAAAACGTCCTTGCTGATATTGATTATCTCTCACTGATACAAATATTATATATGAATGGTGATGGTCTGACGTATTATATTTCATTTCATTTCATTTAAATTTGATTTACATTCTAGGAAACTTTTTATATTTTCTAATATCAACAATTTTGTATTTAGAACAAAGCAATCAAAGTGAAAAAAGAACAGAAAATGTAGTTTTATTTTACCATAAGAAACAAAAAATACTTTCTTGTTAACCTAATAATTTGCCAAATAACAAGTTGTTTCGTCATGTTCAAAAAACTTGTATTCGTTTTACAAAATTGTCTCAATTATTTGCAAGTTTTTCTCTTAAGTAATATAAAAGTTTCTTACATAAAAACAATGAAATTTCTTCTATAAATTTATATGGTGACTATATTGACTTACATTTGAAGTACACAAAATTAAATATTTCATCATTTGTAAATCTCTCTATCAAAAACTAAAATACCCTGATTCTACAAAAATGATAAGATGGACTATTGTGTTAAGTGAGAAGGGTATAAAGAAATTTGATAGACATTTTTTGTTTGTCTAAATTTTAGTAAAAAGCAAAAAAAAAAAAAAAAAAAAAAAAGTGAAAACATCTCAATTTAAAAGCATTTGAGATGAGATGCCAACACATAACCAAAGTTGTGACATTTTCATTTTCACACAAGCTTAAATGATGCACGAAAGTATGCAATGTTTAATGGCCGTGACGTTAATGTTATGAAGAAAAGTGTACTTAATTCGATGAACGCGCGAAATCGTTCAATTTGATTCAACCACCCACCCATCCACTCACCTGCTCACATTTAGTGAGGAGTCATTTTAACACATTTATTCACTCATTCACTATTGATTTACACACACACACACACACACACACACACACACAGCTACATTCACTTTGATATTGAGGCACTGAGTGCTTCCAGTTAGATTGCAGCACTTAAGCTTCTTTTCGATATTGTTTTTATTGTTTAAACAAATCACACAGCAATACAAACAACAAACAACAAAACAAAACAAAAATGAAAGAATAAAAGAAATAAAGAAAAGTGTGCTTAAAAATTAATGGCGCAGCACCTTCTCGGATGAATTTCATTTTGCCAACAAACACTAAAATATTTTATATGATTCCTAGTCGTCCTTTGTGTGTGAATTTCTATAGCACAAGGTATGCAGCATAAACATACTTACGTATATACGTACGTAGTATATCGATGAGTAGCCCGTATATTTTAAGGATAATGTGTAAATGTATCTGTGTGCATGTATTTGTGAGTATTGTTAATCATGTTTTCAGTTTTAAGTACCGCATTTTGCGTACGCAGCCATTGAACAAACAAACGACGAACCATAAACATTTAAGTAAATTTATGCGTAGGCCATAAATTAATGAGGGTTGTCGAATCGACCGACCTTCATTGTGAAATGAAGCAAACTTCTATTATAGTAGTGTATCCAACTTTAAGAAGACTTCTATCTCTGTGAAGCGAGTTCTCATTAATTAAGACTCAAAACAGACTCAAATCAAATGAAATGTTGCCGGTGTTGATGAAAATTAACTTAAAAACATTTTTGATTTATGATTTTCAATTACAATTTTTATTAAATTCATTAAGATTTCCGAAGATACACTTATTCCCTTATGAATAGACACATTCCCTCCAAAGTATGCTATGATTTTTTGTTGAAATTTCTTTAATTTATTAAAATTGATTGTTATCATCCATGTTGAGTTCTATTTTAATGATGAAATGTCTATTTTTATCTATCATGGTGTTAATATCCTTAAATCCATAGAGCGTTAAAGTGATTGAAAGCTTCCTTAAGTGATTCTGTTGTTATTTAATATCATTTATTTTTGTTATTTAGTTAGTAAGTTAACCTCAAAACTTTATGAATTTTTCATATATATTTGTCTTCTATGCTTATCTGGTGTTTCCCTAGAGAGATTATTCATGGTTAGAGTAAAATATATTTATTCATATTCAAATGTCATCCACACAAAACACTATCAACACACATTTCTGCTCATTTCACATACATTTATACTATTTCGGGTTATGTGTTTTCCTTTAATGCGCTTGACAGTTGGCTTTTCAGGTGCTGAATTTGTGCAGTGGTTTTAGTTCAGTTCAGTTTAAAACAAAACAGAAAGAAAAGTTCATTTTTTCTTGGGTGAAATGCCATTGTCAACTATAAACCACAAATGCACAAGAAGAAACGGTCAAGGGCATGCAGCAGCATCACCAGCCGCACCAGCACATGACAACATATTGGATGACAACTTGCAGTACCTTATATGCCTTTTTATGCTGCATACTTTCAGATGAACATTTTGCTTTACTTAGTTTTGTGTGGACATTTGTCTAGTATATTTCTGGTTGATATTTAGGACAAATCTAAGCAAAAGTCAAAGAATGAAAAATAAGAAATATTTTTATTGTGTTTTTTGGTATTTTTTCAAAAAATAAAAAAAGAAAATTTTTTGAAATTTCTCAAAAAACTGTCAACAATTCATTTTACATAGAATTCATATTGAATAAATAAAGTCTTTTGAACACATTAAATCAAGCATGATGACAAAGAAAGCAGCAAACAAGCAACCAAAAAAAAAAAAGGACCAAATAACTTCAACAAAAATTCAGTTGATGAAATCCTTTGTAACATTCACAGTCAGGGAGGCTATGACTATCACTTTGTGTGTATAATGTCAAGTGCACTCACTGTCACCATCCTGGAAATTTGAATTTATGCAGTTGAATATGTGAATTTCATAAAATTGTAATGTAGATGTAAATTTGTTTTGTTTTTTTTTTTTAAGAAGGATGAAATCAAAAGTAGAGAAGAAAACTTGACAGTGTCAACGACTTGACAAATAATTTCCTTTTTGAATAAAATGAAATAAATTTAATTAACAAACTTGACTTAAATCAGTCCAATGAAGATATTTTCTTTTACTTATTTATTTATTTTTTGTTTTGTTAATAAATAAAAATAGAACAATTTCTTGCCCATGAAACTAATAGAAGACAATGTGGCCTTGAGACCAAATGAATGGTGTCTATGCTGATGCTGATGCTCGTGATGATGCTGGTGTTGTCGGGATGGGAGAAGCGCTCAAGACAATGAAGACTTATACACGACTCATTAATATTCATTATTCGTGTTTATTGTTCTGGTCGAGGAAGATACTAAGAAGCAAACTAAGAAAGAAGAACGAACAAAAAAACATCTTTGTAAGAATGCCGACTTAAACAAACAAGCAAACGATTTAAATTGGCTTTCATTTGTTTTCAGCGGAAGTGACAGAAAATTCATTTTGTTATGAAATTCTCTACTCTGACCACAGACCGCGTAGCCTTAAGGATGCTTCGGGTATTTATATTTTTTTTTTTTTGTGAATTTTTGAATAAAATTTAAACAGACTTTTTGAGAAGTTGCTTGTTTATCCTTATTAATCATAATACCATGATTAATTTTTGGGTTAAACACGGTAAGATGATGAAGGAGACTTTAAATATGTCATAGAGATTATTAGGTATCAATTTAGACATATTTATTTTGATGTTTATTAATTTTAAGTTTTTATCAATTCAACTCTACAAAAATTAATACTTTATAAAACTTTATAAAGTCAATATTTACTGTATAATAGTATTTATTGAGTAATAATTCCGAGTCTTTGTCGGTGGTAACTTTTTAAATATATAAAAAATACTATGCATTGCCGAGAAACAAGTTCATTTCAAATTATTTTCCTTATTTTGTAATTGAATATTTTGAACTTTGCCCATCGCAAATAATAGTGTTTATTCGATTGTAAATCTGTCTATTCTATTAACTGACCCTTGTGTTAATATTTAACAGTTCAGTTGTATCTTTGTTTAGTAAATCTTATTTTTTTATTATTTTTTTTTTTGTCTTTATACTCTCAAACTCTTAAGAAAAACTTTCAATATGTACATGCAAACTTATAAAGCAGATCCCTGCAAATTTTTGCTGCTGAACAATATGCTTTTTCTGTGCATTTCTCAATTAGAGAGCAATAACTGGGGATGTAACGATTCCGATTCGGACATTGCCAAATATTTACTATTAAGCTACATCAAATAGTTGTTCGAACAAGTTGTATCGATGCTACAATATTTAAAAGTAGCTGCCTGCTTGCCCGACGCTATACCTATAATTAACAGTTTTCAAAAAGTTTTAGCACAGGTCAAGGATAAACAAATCATAAAAGACAATAAAAATAAAAGCACAGAATATTGAACTCTTTTGGATAATTTGATATTCGAAATCTATGGCAGATTTCGTTATTTGGTGAGTGAGGAGACATTCATTTTAACAACAATATTAGAGTCGCACTTCAAATTGCAAACATTTGTTTTACAATTTATAGATATTCTGGCGAAAAGGACGCTAATTAAGAGTACAAATAGTTGGATAATGTTTCTGTAAGATCACAAAGATCTTAAGTTTAGATTGGATTGGATTGGTTTGCTTATGACAATTTGATTAAAAAAGCCCAAGAAAAGGAGTCTTCATAACATACAAATACTCGTTCTTAGTAATGCAATTATCGGAATCAGTATAGTATAGGCAAAATGTTGGATCCTTACGTGCATAGTAATGACGAAAAAACTAAACTGGATATATTCAAGTGATTCTAACTAACATTACCAGAACTCATATCTACATAGTCCATATAAGGAAATTTCATACAAACGAACTGAAAAAAATTAAGATTATATTTTCACAAAATTTTTTTTATTTTGAAGACTATGACTTCCATAATTTTCTTAAAGTTATTCATATGATCCTTTATCAATATAAGGACTTTTCTTCAAAATATAGGAGTCATATTAATTTTTTCTCTTTTTTTTTTTTTTATAAAACTTCTATGATTTTTTCACTTTTTTCTGATATAAAATCAATCAATTATTGTAAAATATAAAATTTCTGTGAACTTAAAAACTTTGAATTATTTAAAGCATTGTTATGTTCTCATTTGCTTACGTTATGCCTTTTACGTATTACATGTTACGTCAAAGGTTTAATGTTCTTTCTCTTAATTTCTATGTCACAAATTTGCTCTCTTATTCAATGTTATTCTCATCAAATAGGTTTAGACTCCGCCTTCTTAACATTACGTTCACATGTTTACGTTAAGTTACATTATGTTACGTACTGAGTTGTTGCGTCAAATAAATAACGTTAGAAATGATTAAAGTGGCAAAAGCAAAAGCAGTTTGTTACTGTTAACGTACGGTACCCAAGCGGAAGTGCTTCACTCGCTCGTTCATTCGCTTTACTTTACGTGTTTTGTTGTTTGACAATTTTCATCGGCGTCGCTCATTTTGTAACAAAAAAAAAAAAAAAAAAAAAAGAATGCAAACAAAAACAAAAGGCAAAAGCAAAAGCGCGATTATAATTTGTTCAGTCATTTTGCTTTTGATTCTGCTTTCTACCATTTTCTTTAATTCTATAAATTTTGTATATTTTTAATGTAATGAATGAATAAGATAGGCAGGACAGGGCAGGGCAGAGCAGGGTAGACTAGCAAATAAGCAAGGAAGCAGCTAAAGAAGCGAGCATTGAAGTAAAGGAAGACAAAAGCAGATGAGTTATTTGGCTTCAATGCGCCTTTAGCCACGTGCGGTGTGCTTGGAGTTACCAAACATTTCCCTCTACCGGTGTCTGTACTGATGTGACTGTGTGTGTGTGTGTGTGTGTGTGTTTGTTTGTTTCCGTTTGTGGATTGATAAAAAGCGTGGGCTTCTCTAAATTGCCATTCTTTTTATTTGTATATGTATTTTTACTTTCTTTCTTTCTTTCTTTCTCTCTGTTTTTTTTTAATTTCAGTCATGTACGTGTCTAAGCCGACAAGACACAAACTGTGCCTGTGCCTGTGCCTGTCCCTGTCCCTGTCCCTGAGTCTGTTGCTATCGATGATGTTGATGTCTGTGTGGCCGCCCATCACGATTGAACTACATTTGCTTTAATCATCGTCAGCCTTTAAGATGTCAGCGAAAGTGATTTAACGTGTTTTCGAGTATATTTTATTTGTGTTTTAGTCTTTTGTTTTTAATGTTGCGAGTTTAGGACACCCGCCCTTATGTGTTTTTAATGTGCTTTTATTAAAAGTTCATAAAACTGTCGTTAAGATGTGAACGCATTGCATAAAAATTAATGTAAAGTACGTGAATGGTAAACACAAAGACGATGAACATTTTCTTTTGAATCAATGAAAGAGTATTACAAGTATGCACTCATATATAATTTAATAGCATTTTAAAAGAAGGAAGAAAGAAAGTTACCACGAACGAAGGACATGAAGATGACTGTGCAGTTTGGGTTAATTTTAAAAGCTTAAAATTTTGTTTTCTTTCTTTCAAAAAAAAAAAAGGAAGAAATTAATGAATTTCTTTAGTACAAAATGCCAACAAAGTTTATAAAATCGTTTATTATTAATTGAGGAATAGTGAAGAAGTAAGACATTTTTTACAACGAACAACTTTTTTTACCTAAAATAATTTTCATTTGTGCTATGAGTAATATAAATTTTATTGATTTTATTGGAGGGTTAGGTTGCATAGACAATTCTCCCTAAAAAAAAACTAGTTTACCCACAAGCCTTATGGCCTAAATTAATGTCTGAATTAAAATAGAGCGTTGGGTGTTTAGATGAGTTAAGTTAAGGTATTCCTAGTTGTAATCATGTTTACTTATTTTTCTAAATTTAAACAAAAAAACATGAGACAATATTTCGAATTATAAATTTGATTTAAGGAAGACACTGTTTTGTGTCATAATTTTATTTTCTGCTGTTGCTGCTGATGCTTTTTTATAAAATTTTTCTTCTACTCTTTGATTGTATATATTTTTATGAGTGATATGTTTGTGGAAATGTTTTCAGAAAGAGGACAGTTAGTGGATGTTCATAATATTTATTATTTAGTATATTTAGAAAAAATAAAAAGAAAAGTTAAAGTTTACTTGTGTTTGATCTCGTCGCCAGTCAAGTTGAGTTGCGTCTAATCATTCTTATGGCAAGTGACAAGTTTAGTTAGTTTTCATCTGATTATATCAACATTCTTAAATTTTTATAATATAAAAACATTAAAAATCATCAAACTTGAGATCCAATGAAAGATATCCTATTTATATATTAATGAAGTTTAGATAACATTTCCATATAAATTCAGTTTAGCTTTTGTACTTCAATTCATTAAAACTGAAGGTGAACTGCTGCATCTGTTAGTTATTTGTTCCACTAAAATTAATTTAAGAATATGAATACTTAAATCTTAAGATTCAGAACTGTCACTCGCTTAACTATTTTTAACTTAGTCTTATAGTTTCAACTGAGATTTATTCTAAACTTCTGACTATTGACAACCACTTAAGTTAAGTTGCATTATATTTGATTACACATTGGGTCACTTGAGTTCACAATAGTTTGTTTATTTATGCCACTTGGGTTGACTTAAAATACAAATATATATGTATGGGTCACTTATGATTTGATATATTGATTTGAAGCATTGTTCCATTTATAGCAGAATTTTTAGGGTGAGGGCGCACATAACTCTCCTTGCGATATAATTCAGTGCATTGAATAAATGTCTGCTAATCAAGTTATCTTTGTATAAATCCCAGTTAAGATTTCCATTAACTTAGTCTTAACAATTTATATTTTTAAGTTTAAAAATCCCATCAATTTTTTGTTCACCTGAATTAAAGCAAAGACAAAAAGAACTTCATCTATGCTTTGTGTAAATCGTGTTTAGTCTCTGCAATTATTTACTTTGTAGTCTCGGTCCTCATAAATTTTTCATAGAATAAGAAAAACAACAAAAAATTCAACACTATTCAAACAAAATAAAAATATATATCTAAGCAAAAACAAAAGCAAACAAAGAAATACAAGAAAGCAACAAAAAAAATTTGCACATAAAACAAACAAAATAAATGATGAAGGCAGGCAACTTAACGTGTCCTGAAGCCAAATAAATTTTAATGCGAACAAATAAATTTTTAAAAGAAGAAAAATCTCAAGTGAACAAACAAAAAACAAAAAAAGTACAACAACATATCAACAAAGCAACAACAATCTTATAAACAACAAGAGAAAAATATAAAAACGATACTTTATTTAAATCTAAGGAATAAAAATGTTTTGGATTTTGCGACGAACGGGCGCAGTTAATTTTTTCAATTCATTGAACAACAATTGCAACTCATCGTCAACATCAACATCAACATCAACATCATCGAAGTCTAATAGGGGTAGCAATTACATCAATAACAATAATAGAACATTGGGTAAGTACTAAACATTGTAGAAAAAGTATGACAAGGACACATTAAATACAATGCACTTACTATAAATAATTAAGGATATTTGCTTTTATTGATTTATTTTTATAAGATTAGGCGCAACAAAAGTTCACAAATTTAAATTTAAAAGTTAAAAAATAAATTCAACAGTCCCACAATTCAAAGGAAATATAAAAAACAAACATTGATTAAGACAAAGGCATTAAAAAACAAACAAAAAAAAAGGACTGGATAAGAGATCTAAACCTAGACATAGACATAGAGCATCTAGAATCATATCATAACCAAAGATAGTCTCTGTATCTGCGTCAGTAAATCAAGACAATCGTCAACACTGAATCATTGACAGAATAGTGTTTGAGTCTGTCTGTCAGTCACAGATGCTTTCTTCTACTTACACACAGCAGGACTTTTTTTTCGCACAAATTCTTCAACTCAACATGAATCAGACACAAGAACATATTGTATATGCACATGTCTTGGGTAATTAAGTGTAGATGACTCAAAGACTCAAAGTATCTCAGTGTAGTATATATCTCCTTCTGTCTGATGAGGCATATGTTCCACGCTTACAAGTTGTCATTAAAAGAAACTTCTTCCCCACATCATAGTACTGATATATTTAAATATAAAAAAGTGTGTATCTGCATATGTGTATCTTTTGTAAGTGTTATAATTTCTACTTAAATCATACTCTTCTATTAGATTTTCATGTCTCATATTAATTTAATTACTCTCAAGTCAATGCAAAACAAATGACACTTTAGTGTCACCATCACCCTTAAAATGGCCACTTAAATATCTTCTGTGTTCTAAGATAAATTTGTTTGCCGTTTTCTTTCATTTTCTTATTATTTATTTATTTATCTACTTGCTTGTTGGTATTGCCATTCATGGCGTATTAGAAATAAATAATAAAATTCCATGGTCAAACAAAAAGTGACACTTGTTGCTTAAGAAAATAAACATAGTACATTGGTAACAGAATTCTTTTCTTTTCTTTATTGGTAAAGTGCCAATTTATTTTTTAAGAGAATCATACAAAAAGGAGTAAGAAATATATGTTAGCCAAATTAAAACAAGATGAGCAACCTTAAGTTCAAAGGGAGTTGAACGTGTTCTAATCTATTTTTACTAAATGTAATTTACGATTTATGAATTTCTCATTCGAATAGAATTGACAAGTTTGCATGGAATCGCAATAGTGTAAAAAGATATAAAAATAAGTAACACATAAGTTTTAGAAACTGAATGGCAGTCATATCAAATTCGATTCGATTCGATTCTACGGATTAATATCAATTAATAATATTTTATAATATTCAGTTATTTAATCCCAGAAATAAGAGCAATAAGGGATATGATGATATAATGTTTTATATAAATAATTTGATTTTTTAATTTAAATTACTTACTATCAATTATTTGTTGAGTTTCTACAGTCTTCTTTAGTCTGCTATCCAAAGGTCAATGTTATTCCATCATATTTATATTAGTTCAGAACCATTTTAAATATGATTATTCTTTGGTTATGTAGCCTCTTAGGTTAAATGAGTAATTTTAGTTTTTCACTCTTTTCGCCCGTAAAATAATATTCAATCATATCCACCAAGTCATAATTGATCATAAAATGGTGCGAAAAGTAAAAAAAATGTCTAGGAAGGACTGCAATAAAAATAATCATTAAGCTCTAATTACTTAATTTCATTTAGCATTTCTAGAAGTTGTTGATCAATTACTTGTGTAATAATTAAAAACAAAGGGTTGTCTGCTTTAGTGTAAAATGGAACTTTTAATTTCAAATTATAATTAGGTTTTTATTATTATGATAATGGCAGACAGTCTATATTCGATAGTTTTACATATCGCAAATGATTTCCAGGAAAAGAAACTACCCTCAAAAAATGTATTCCACGTTAATAGGTAATTAGGAACATAGAACATGGAACATAGACTTCATAGAATCAAATATAAATGCCAATGAATGCTAAGAGAAAAACAGAAGCATTTTATACGTGAAAGCAATTGACTAATATCATCTCTATTTTTGTGACAGTATTAAAACTTAAACAAGTATCATGGATTCAATATTATATTCTTCTTCTACGCTCGAAATGTATCGTCTAATAATGAAACGAATCAAAATCAACAGAATCGTCTGCAATTTATTCCTTAAATTAGGTTTAGCTCTCCATAAGAGCATGGCACAACCTGACAAAATCTTGCCAAGAGAATTTATTTGTGAGGTTCTAGATATTTTATTGGTGCCTGAGATACTACCAGAAAATCATGAAAAACTAAGACGTGTCCGGCGTAGACTAATTTGGGATCCACAGTCCCGACGGAAATCATCATGCCCAAAGCGCAATCATATGTGGGGCACACAAGTATTGTATTTCAAATCTGTACGCAAGGAGATCGGAAATGGTAATATCCGTCGGAACTATCTTCAAGTGGCCCGCCAAAATGTGCAGCAGCAGTTGATATGGGAGAAGCAACATAAACTTCCACCAATAGACGTTGACATCTACAATATGCACGCAGAAAGCATTGCGACAATATTGCGATATCATCAGAAATGTGCTTTTCATCATGAAACTGCCCAATGGAATATATCTACCTATCAAATGCAGCAACGCTACAATATGTCAACTGAAATTATTGTTGCCGCCCTAAATTTGGAATCCATTTTAATCTACGAACAAGCAAGAATGACTTCTCGTAAGCACAACTTTCAATTGGAAGAAGATCGGTCATTTTATATTGAATCCTTTTTAGATTACCTTTTTCGAATGCACAACACTTATGTGCATAATGAAATTGGCTTATTAATGGACGAATCATAAAATAACATAAATGAAATCAGTAGCAGAAGAATTAAGCAATACAATATTTTTACAGTACAAAGCAATTGTGATTTATAAAAGATACCTAATAAATAATTAATTTGAAATATAAATTTTATAAATGTAATTGTTTTTTCTTTTTTTTTTTAATTAAATTTAAAATATAACCACGATGTACTATCGTTTGTTCCTATGCAGTAGACATTTGCATGACTTCAATCAAAACGCCTTTCGAGACGTTGTCAGCAAAAATGAATGAGTTCGTATCAGGAATCCGTTGAAATGGAACAATTGAATATTTAGTTGTTACTATATTGCTTAGAATATGAAGTACGAAAAAGTGGAATGACTGAATGAATAACGATTCAACTAATGAGGTTTTTTTTCAACTAATGTTGTGTCATTAAGCAAAGCAAGAAGAAGAAGGCAATGGTAAATTTGAAACACAAATAATGCGCAAGGTATTTTGCGCAGAAAACAACCCCTAAATTTTAAAGATCACTTCTATGCTTCACGAATGCAAACAAATGCACATATACGAGTACATACATCGCAACGCGAAATTGAATACACAAAATAGTACCGAATAACTCGAATAACTTAACTCATTCACTCAGTCAAACGGAACTAAACACTCGTTTAGTCATTTCGTTCCACTTTGACTAATGAGACACATACACAATGCTGAGTCAAAAACTCAATCACTCATTACTCACGGCTTTAGTCACTCAAATTTTTGAGTGACTACGATACTACTCTGAGTAACGACTAATTTGAGTAGAATCAAGCAGCTGTCTACTATGCACTCATATGAAGATTATTACTTAAGTTTTCTATTTAATGCTGTGTTCGAATTATTTTTCATTTGTCAATGATTTCTTAACTTGAGATAAAAAATCAGTTACAAAACACAAATTATTTATAGCATCTCAAGAAAATCTTTCGATACGAGTAGATACAGAACATTAAGTTATTAATAATGAAACATGTTAGTACTTATCTCTAATCTGAGTATGTAACAATTTTCTTAGAAATCTATATCTACATACTTAGTTTAGATTAAAGGTAAAATTTATGGCTGTTCCGATACGAATAATTTCTACACCACTGAACGGATTTTAATACGAGTTCCACTGTCATTAAGAGAATTTTCTGGAAGGAGGATATGTATAAAAAATTTTAATTAATTTTAATTAAGTTTTTGTACATTTTGTACAATTTTTTTAAAAATCAGTTATGCTTAGAAGTCGTTAAAATATATGTAGTAAAACAAGAAATGCAAGCAGACATAGTTGGCTTCAAAGTGATGAAAACGGTGAAAAAATGTAAATCAGATTTTCTAATGCACCCTTGCAAAGCAGTGACGGGTCTTTAGTTATTTATAAATCAGTGTTGGCAATGCTCACCAGTGTTCGGAACTGTACCATAATTATTGTACATATGCGATAAATTCATGCTTATGTACGTTGTACGATAGCACATTATTATCGTACCCAGATTGATTATGATGGAAGTTAGTAAAATGGTGGATCAGATTGAGAGATTCGACTCAAATAAAAATTTAAAAACAGATTTCGCAGCGACTTGAGTTGAATTTTTAATAAAAATCTGTAACGAAACTAAGAAACGGTTCAACTTTTCTGATCATATTTTGAAACTACATAGTTATAACTCTTAATCCCCCAAAAGCAATGTTAAGTCAAGTTGTTAGAGTCTTTGCCTTATATTACATCCAATGATAAACATCGATGCAGATTGGAGTCAATTACCATCTTCTGAGATCCCGGCATATATTGATGTTAAAGACCCGATTAATATTTGCTGAATCTTGAGAACAGTGTAGTTTTTTCGGACATGGTTAAATGAACTGTGTAAAGAGTATAAACAGCAGTTTACAAGTGTTAAACCATAAAATTATTTACGATAATTCTACGCTGTTGGTACGATAATTACCTCACTTTAGGTTTGGAACACTGATACTCACTAATTTAAGCGATTTATGAGCTGCAAACAAAATCAGGTCGGTCACGAAAATGACCTTATAACTTTATGCGTTTATATGTTTGTAAGGTTTGTTGTTTTGCTTGAAGACCCTTAATGATTTAATGACTTTTATGACAGCTAAATCAAATTCATTCTATAGATAGTCAGTTGAAACACCAGAAATAAATACAAAATTAGACGAATTAATTTACATGATAATATGATGTTTTATTTAAATTTTAAAATTTGATATGATTGAATTTCAATAAATTTACTTATCTTAACAAATAATATTTTTTATATTCATTTAAATAATAGATACTTATATAGATTTGACTATTCTTCAACTTTCAGTTATTGCTATAATTATTATGAAATTTCGCCATGTGTTCAAATTGCTTCATCCTCAAATATTCCAGATTTTGTTTAATTGATTCCACCATTAATGGTTTATCGACTTCTTTATTTAGAATTCGGTTCCTGAGAATATGTAGTCTGTCATCTCTAACATAAAAGTTTGTTATTATATATTCTATGGTCGGAATATATCCAATGAATTGACCCAAGGAATACCGTTTATCTAATAGCATAGTTTGTGTTTCTTGATTTTCTAGAAGTTTAAGTAATGTCCTTATTTTTTCAACGGCAGATGGCTTCATGATTCTTTTAGTTGTAATAGAAAACTTAATGGTTTGTAGTGTCTGCTTCATAGCAGGAGGACAATCATTTCTAATCATATGTTCCAAGATCGGAATATATGAGTTGAATTGACTGAGGCAATTATTGTAGGGTTCAATTTCACTTTGTTGGGGTTCCAAAACAAACAAATGTCTCATTTGCCAAATAAACTCACTATTTTCAGCAATTCTCTTCAGTTGAGTTACCCTCAACGCTGGGTCAGTCTTGCCTTTTGTTTCAATTTTGTTTGCTTCTGCAGACATTTTACTAGTGAATTTTATAAAATTATATATTGTAAATAATAATAAATTAATTGTGACACTTTTAAAATCTTCTTTGCGAATGATCAGTTTTTAAAGATATTTCCATATTTATATGAAATCAATGTCATCAATTGGCAATGAAAGAAATATCACGAATTATTTTTGTTTTAAATGTGTAAACATTATTTAATTAATATTAGGTAAAAACTATTAGCGTAATGATAATTTAAACATCCAAACAAATTTGAGCGACACAACATAATCAATTCAGATTCTATAGTTTTACATGTCTTAAAGGATTTCCAAGAAAATAAACTACTCAAAAAGATTATTCCATGTTAATATCATCATTACATAGTTAATTATACCAAAGAAATACAAACTTCGTAATAAAGAGAAAAATAATTAAGTGACCATCATTATGCATTAGTTTTTACCTGCTACTAATTAATTTTTACTCATTAAAAAAATTAATTAGGGAGATTTCATTCAGTGCATGCATATATAACAAAGATTTTGAATAACTGATCATTCACAAAGAAGACTTCGAAGCAGCAATTTTCATTAAACGTATAAAAATCATCCGGTGCTTTTCCCAAAGAAAAAAAGAAGGAATTTTTGTATAAATTTACTAACAAAAAAATAAAAAAAAAAATTATAATATACTTAGTTAAAAATTATATTGTAA
Organism: Amiota mariae; assembly: GCA_035041805.1. NCBI lineage: Eukaryota > Metazoa > Arthropoda > Insecta > Diptera > Drosophilidae > Amiota > Amiota mariae. The sequence continues at coordinate 5,375,974 of JAWNKV010000348.1, forward strand.
TAGTTAATAAATAGTTGAATAATGACCAGCAAAAAAAGAAGTTACAATGTCGAACTCAATTTAGAGGATTCAATGTTGCAGGCGCGAATTGACGCTTATATGTCCGACACGGAAGGCACTGACAGTCAGTCGAATTCGATGTTAATAAGAAAAAGATCACATGACGAGAAAGACGACGAACGAAAGTCTAAGCGGCAGCGATTGGATTACTTTAAGGAAGTGGCATTACCACCGAAGACGACTTCACATTCAAGTAACATTGCATGTGAAAAGTTATCCACTGCCTCGAAGACGTCATCACTGCAAAGCAATATAACAACTAGTAAACATGTTTATAATAAACATTGTTCCACTAATAAGCTGAATAAATCCGACATTCAATTATTGGATGATTCTAGCGGTGGCCAGCGTACATCTGATACCACGACGAGACGTTGTGGACGAGAGACACAACAGCACAGCGGACATCATCAGCGTGAGCGTGATGTAAGACCAATACGGCGTGAATTTGAAAGGCAACGTCATTATAATGTTGAAGCGAGACATCCATCAAATGATAGTCAAGCCAGAGGACGAAGCCGCTCGCCAAGATGTCGTCCAGAGGTGGATTCAAGTTGGAGAAGTCAGAGGCGCAATAACCAGGAACGACATCGACACAAGGATGATCTACGTCAAGAGATTAACCGCGATAAACAATGTGAACGTCGTGTTTGCAGCAGCCAACGTAAGTGGTGTTATGAACGTCCAAGGTACGAGGAACAACAACGATCAATGCGAGATCGTGATGGTCGATATCGCGAGCATCATCGAAGCGGTAGAGCTGGTGATCGTAGTGATGGACGTGGTGTGCATCAACAACATTCACACAATCGCAATAAGTTGGAATCTGATAAACGACGCGATCAGGAACGTGTTCGAACCCGTAAGGATAGTGAACGCTATGGTAGTGAACGAGGTGGCCGTGGACATGATTGCAAAGACCGAGATAAGGATCGTTATAAGGGATCTTTAAGCGAAGCTCAAAAGCAACATGATAAGAAGTCCAACAGTGATGAAGAAATGAATCTTGACATAGATATTAACAAAGACTGCGACAAGAAAATTATTGAAATACACCACAAACTAGGTGAAGAATTATTAAAGAGTCTTGGCCCAAAGAAAGATGCATTAAAAACATCACCATTTAGTTCTGAGGAAAACCGACAACAACAAAAACAAAAACGAAGCAGTGCAACGTCATCACCGTCGCTAACACAACCCAAAGAAAATTCATGTGATTCCAGTGATTCATCACCATCTAATCGACACCTTGATGAACGTGTACCGACAATATTACCTACAGAAAATTGCGAAAAAGTGCAGAGAAAAAGCAACACAAATAATGGCAAAGAAAAACGAAAAGTATGGGATATGTTTGCTGATCAAGATGTTGACTTAAACTTCTATTCTCCCAATACAATCATCAATCAAGTAGAAAATCCCGCCCTAAAAGACAACTGGGACGATGCAGATGGTTACTATCGTGTTCAAGTAGGTGAAGTTCTCGACTCGCGATATGTGGTCTGCAGCTATTCTGGTCAAGGGGTCTTCAGTAATGTCGTATGTGCACGTGATCAAACACGTGGTAATGCAAATGTAGCTGTAAAAATTATACGCAACAATAACATAGTTCATAAGTTAGGTTTGCGTGAGTTGGAGATTTTGAAGAAATTGAATGAGGCCGATCCAGATGATCGCTTTCATTGTTTACGTTTATACAGACACTTCTCTCACAAGCAGCATCTGTGCATGGTAGTTGAACCATTGGCAATGAATCTTCGGGAGCTTTTGAAGAAGTATGGAGAAAACGTTGGACTTCACATTAATGCAGTGCGTGGCTATACGCAGCAATTATTTCTTGCACTTAAACTGCTCAAAAAGACTGGCATACTGCATGCGGATATTAAGCCGGATAACATCCTTGTCAATGAGAACAATTTAACATTGAAACTTTGTGATTTCGGTTCGGCTTCATCGGTAAATGATAATAAAATAACTCCATATGTGGTGGCACGTTTCTATCGCGCCCCGGAGATCATATTAGGCATACCATATGACTATGGCATTGATACATGGTCGGCGGGTTGTACCATCTATGAGTTGTATACTGGCAGAATACTTTTCACTGGTAATACCAATAATCAAATGTTGAAGTATTTTATGGACGTTAAAGGCAAAATACCAAATCAAATTATTCATAAAGGACAATTTAAGGATCAACATTTCGATCAAAGTTGTAATTTTCTATATCGTGAAATTGACAAACTAACAAATCGTGAAAAAGTCGTCGTTATGCCAGAGATAAAACCCTCCCGTAATTTACAAAAAGAACTAGTTACTAATCAGAATTTACCCTACCATCAGCATCGCAAAGTGATGCAATTAAACGATTTACTTGAGAATATGTTTGCTCTTGATCCTGCGAAACGTATTTCATTGAATCAAGCAATTAAGCATCCGTTTATACAAGAGAATATATGAATTACATATGTGACACACATCACTCTACGTCGTCAACTATCAACTACTATACATGATGTGATGGAAGCCAATTAATTCAAGAGAAACTAATATTTAAATGAAGATAAAAAATACTATTTGTTAAAATAAGTAAAGTTATTGTAATAAAAGTTTCTTAAGGAAATAGGTATATGTTCACTGAATAAATTTTATATACGTTATAAATTTTAAAATAATAATAATTTCTTTTATTTATTTATTTATTTATTTTTTAAAACAGAATTCAAGAGAAGAAAGAAGTGTTTTTGAAGATTTGCTAGTAATAAACTTAAGCAATGAAAAGGGAAGTTTAAGGAGACTCATACAAGTTCAGCAAGTTAAGTCATGAAGAGACTTGAAAGTTGACTTGCCCGTCAAGTAACTGATGATCAGATCTATAAATCTGATCACCTCAGCATATTTTTCGCAAGTGAATAAAATTTCTTAATGGCTGTTTTGCACTTGGATAGTTTGTAAGCAGCGAGCAGCAGAGTAGAGAAATGGACGAGTTGATGTGAGCGCTAGTAACGATGTCACACAAAGCTCTTGTTCACTCTAGGGATGCTCGATATATATCGATAATTACAAAATATCGATATTTAACCCTCGATACATCGAATCAATCCAATACAATCGCATCATAATTATTATAATCGATACAATTTTTTCGATATATCATATCGCAAAGATTTTCAGAGAAGTTTGAGAGCTCCAGTTAGTAAATTTAATAAAAACCCTTTAGAAATATGGGTAGAATAATTATAAATTAAAATTTCCGAAGTTATGCAACATTGCATACAAATAACTACTTATTTAACTATGGTAGCTAATTCTAAGCCTAATTTCGAAGGCCATGGAGGTCTTATTCCGAAATGAATCGCAAGCTAAGTGTGTCAATAAAATTTTGTTTATGTAAACTTAATAAGACACGTTTTTATGGTTATATGACCTTTAGGCTCGACGGGCATATTTGGTGAATGTTTTCGCTTTTATGATGCAAACTCAATTCCCTGCCGCCGAAATGCGTCGTATGGAGTTTGGCCTTTACTCTTTGAATTTTACTACAAATTTTATAAGTGGGTTGGCAATGTAATGAAATGAAATTTACTTACGATATATGGAAGATATCATAATTTGTTTTCGATATATCGCAGAATATATATATATATTCGATATATCATAGCGTATAAAGTAGGACGGCACTCAGCTTTTCTGTGTAGAGTGTATAGAGTCAGATAAATCATGTTGAAACTGGACGAATTTACTAACAGATAATGAATTGGCTGACTACTAAATTACAAACTAACCCTGTGGAATTGAGCCTTAAAGTATAATTTTCCCATTTGTTTTACAGTCATGAAGGACTTGAGAAATTAACAATAACAATAACACATTCATTCTCGCTTATAATAAGGGTCCTCACGATAACGCATAAGTCTCAAAAACACATAAACTCAACCAATTGTAAGGTCGCTTTCCTGAACGATCCAAATTTGGTTTGCACCTCATAAATCACATAAATCAGTGATGGCTGCCTACACTGTATTTATTGTGATTGCCAACTCTTTCCAAAAGTAAAATGATTTACCAATTTAATTTAAATAACAATTGATTTACAGCAAATGGAAAGTCAAAAAATACTTTATTTATTGCAATTTGTGTTTTTATTTCAAAAAAATTCATTCTTTTTTTTTACTTCTTCTTTGATAATTTCAGTTGTTTGTTTAAATCCAACTGTCAGTTTTGTATATGAGAAAAGCTGAGTTGCCAATTACAAATAAATACACAGTGTTGGGAACAGGGTTTGTGAGCATCAATAGCCTCAACAATTTGTAAGACCAATTGTCAGTTACTTAATGAGCTCACAAATTTTTGAGTTTTGTACGTTATCGTGAAGACCCACAATATTTTGAATGAAGCACTGAGAATTGTAGCAATTTAAGAAACTCTTTTTTAAACAATTTTTTTTTCTCAAGTTAGCAAACCATTGACAAACAAAAAATAATTCGAACATGGCATTGAATAGAAAATTTAAGAAAGTAATCGTATCATGTGTCATTCTTCATATTGGAACAAACGATGGTGTATCGTGGACTTAATAAAGAATTCTTAGGAAATAACTGACAAGCAGATCAATAAAAATTCTTGAAAATGGGAGCATCATAATTGGGTAGATGATTTTAGCTGATATTTTATACCTAATTTCAATAAAAAGAAAAAACAAATACATTTATAAAATTTTACTTTTAAATAAATTATTTATTAATTGTATCTTTTAAAAATCACAATTTCTTTGTACTGTAAAATTATTGTATGAAGATTTTTATAGGTAAATTCTTATGCCACTGATTTCATTTAGTTTTTTTTTTTAAATTTTGTCATTAATAAGTAACTGTCATTATGCACATAAGTGTTGTGCATTCGAAAAAGGTAATCTAAAAAGGATTCAATATAAAATGACCGATCTTCTTCCAATTGAAAGTGGCCCTTACGAGAAGATAGTCGTGCTTGTTCGTAGATTAAAATGGATTCCAAATTTAGGGCGGCAACAATAATTTCAGTTGACATATTGTAGCGTTGCTGCATTTGATAGGTAGATACATTCCATTGGGCAGTTTCATGATGAAAGGCACATTTCTGATGATATAGCAATATTGTCGCAATGCTTTCTGCGT